>CM046426.1:42825262-43481058 GCA_025506505.1 Flaveria sonorensis | reverse complement strand
GCAGCATATTCCTAAGACAGCTTTTCACACGCGTTATGGACACTATGAGTTTCTCGTTATGTCTTTCGGTCTAACTAACGTGCCAGCTGTCTTTATGGATTTGATGAACCGAGTGTGTCGGCTAATGTTAGATAAATCAGTGATTGTGTTTATTAATGATATCCTGATTATTCGAAAAAATGAGGAAGAACATGCCAGCCATATACGCGAAGTATTGGAGACACTTAGAAGAGAGAAGTTGTATGCAAAATTCTCTAAGTGTGCTTTTGGTTGCACGAAGTTTATTTTTGGTCACGTGGTGAATTCTGAAGGAATTATGGTGGACCCAGCGAAGGTTGGGGCGGTGATGCAATGGAAGTCTCCAAAGACGCCATCAGAGATTCGAAGTTTCTTGGGTTTGGCGGGCTACTACAGAAGATTTATTCAAGACTTTTCCAAGATAGCCTCACCTTTGACTAAATTGACTCGCAAGGATGTGAAGTTTGTGTGGGGACGAGAACAGGAGGATGCTTTTAAGGAGTTCAAGGCAAGATTAACTCAAGCTCCTGTCCTGACATTACCCTAAGTGAATGAAGATTAGTGGTATATTCGGATGCCTCTTATTCGGGACTAGGCTGCGTGTTGATGCAACGAGGAAGGGTAATAGCCTACGCGTCCCGACAACTAAAAATCCACGAGGCCAATTATCCCACTCATGATTTGGAGCTAGCAGCTGTGGTCTTTGCATTGAAGATTTGGAGACATTACTTGTAGGGGCAAAGTGCACAATCTTCACTGACCACAAGAGCCTGAAAATCTTCTTGAACAGAAAGACCTCAACATGAGGCAGAGGAGGTGGCTGGAATTAATCAAAGATTATGATTGTGAGATCCATTACCACCCGGGCAAAGCCATGTAGTGGCCTATGCCATTAGTCAAAAAGAGAGACCCGAGCCGATCCGGGTGAAAGCTAATCAAGATTATGACCTCGATGTGATGATGCATATCAAGGAGTTCCAAAATGAGGCGTTGAAGGAAGATCGCCTTAACTCTGAAAGGATGAGAGGTCTAGTCACGGAGTTGGGAGAAAATACCCATGGAGTTAGGACCCGCTTCGAGCGGATGTGGATCCTCGTTACGGAGACCTACGAGGGCAAATTATGGATGAAGCTCATAAGACTCGATACTCCATTCATCCCGGTGCTACCAAGATGTATCATGATATGAAGAAGGATTACTGGTGGCCGGGTATGAAGCGTGATGTGGCGGGAGTATATGAGTAAGTACCTTACTTTCTTGCAAGTGAAGGCAGAACATCAGAAGCCATATGGGAAAATCCAACCGTTGGATATACCCGAGTGGAAGTGGGAGCACATCACCATGGACTTCATCACGAAGTTACCCCGCACGGCCAAGGGGGTATGCGCCATATGGGTAATAGTTGATCATCTGACAAAGAGTGCTCACTTCCTACCGATCCGCGAGACGTATTCATCTAAGAGACTGGCGGATCTGTTCATTAAAGAGATTGTAGCTCGTCATGGTGTGCCGGTGTCTATCGTATCGGACTGTGACACCCGGTTCACATCGAAGTTTTGGAAAATATTTCATGATGCGATCAGGACGAGGCTACACATTAGTACGGCTTACTATCCCCAGACAGATGGTCAGTCTGAAAGGACGATTCAGACGCTCGAGGATATGCTCCAAGCATGCGTGATCGACTTTGGAGGAAGTTGGGATGATCACCTACCGTTAGCGGAATTCTCATACAACAACAGTTATCATGCCAGCATTGGCATGCCACCATATGAGATGCTAACGATAGAAGGTGTAGAACGACCGTGTGTTGGGGAGACATCGGGCAGAAGGAATTGGGAAGTCTTGAGGTGATCGAGGCTACGACAGAGAAGTTAGAAAAGATCAGAGCCTTTATGAAGACGGCCAAGGATAGACAGAAGTTGTATGCCGACAAAAGGCGTAGACAAATAGAGTTCAACGTGGGCGATAGAGTCATGTTGAAGGTCTCACCTTGGAAGGGGATCATCCGATTCAGGAAAATAGGTAAGCTCAGTCCAAGATACATAGGGCCTTTCTGGATTATCGCACGAGTAGGAGAAGTGGCCTATCGATTAGAACTGCCTGATGAGTTAAGTGGAATTCACCCAACATTCCATGTATCTCATCTGTGGAAGTGCCTAGCCGATGAAGATATGATTGTACCACTGGAGGACATCGAGGTGGATGAACGGCTCAATTATGTAGAGCAACCGGTGGCAATCATCGATCGGAAGGAGAAGAGATTGAGAAATAAAGTCCACTTGTGCGTGTGCAGTGGAAACACTGAAAGCGTTCGGAGTCTACGTGGGAAACTGAAGAAGAAATGAGACAGCATTACCCACAAATGTTTGAAGAGTGACAGGTTTCGGGGATGAAACCTCTTTAAGGGGGTAGACTTGTAACACCCGAAATTTTGTCAAAAATAAAAGTATCTTGAAGAAAACAAAAGGGAGCAAAAGTAGAGGGGGCCAAAGTGTAAGAGTACAAAACTCAAATATTTTAATGTATTTGAGAGTATGGACGCCCACTCTTACCCCCACAACCTGCTGCTTTTCGAAAAAGAAGAAAGAATGGAAGCTGAAACTTTTTCCCTCTCGGTTTCAAGAAGAAGAAGAAACTGATTCTTGCTCTTGGTAAGCAATTCTTTGCATAATTGGTTAGATTTTGTTGGGTTTTCAACCATAAAACCAATTTTTATGTTCTTTTTGTGTTTGGTGCTTGTTTTGGCTTGTTTTAGGTGTTTGAACTCGTGCACACAAGTTGGGAGGAGTTTACTTGTTAGCTGCAATAGGTGAGTTCTAGACCCCAGTTTTCTATGTGTTTTAACATTTGGGGCTGAAAATGCATGTTAAAACGATTTATTACCGTTATATGTATAACCGTATGTGTTTATGCTTACGTCCTTGTGTTACATGGTTGTTTATGTGATTGTGTTGCTTAGAATGATAGGAATAAGCTTAGGACAGGTTCATAAAAGATTGGGTATGAATTTGATTCAGAAAAATGAACAACTGTTGGCCATGCGCCTAAACAGAGCCCATGCGCCTAGAAATTTGACTTAGAAAAGCCTAAGTGCTGACCATGAGCCCAAACAGTACCCCATGCGCCCAACCAGTTTATTCAGGCGCCTAAGTGTAGGTCATGCGCCTGAACAGTACCCCATGCGCCCAGGATTGGTTCTTAGGTGCCTAAGTAAAGTTCATGCGCCCAAATAGCCTTCATGCGCCTAAGTTTCTCCTGCACGTAAGTGTTGGTGCGCCCGCATAGTGTTGATGATCCCAAGTAGGATTCATGCGCTTGCATAGTGCTCATGCGCCTAGAACACTTAGAAAATTTTTCTGAAATTTTGGGAAGATAGAAATTTTAGGGTTTGACCCTGGATTGATTTGATGGTGTGTTTGTTTATTCCATGCTTGTTTATGGCATGTTCTTATGTTCCATATTATGTATTATTATATGACTTTACGTGGTGTGTTTATGTTCGTATACGTAAAGTATTATCATAATAAAATTGAAAGATTAATGATAATGAAAAGTGGAACATAAAGAATGAATGAAAGTCTTGCAAGCAAAATGAAAGGAGGTTCACAGCCACGGGTTGTCAGCTCAACTGTGTGCGGGTTAGCTACCCTATGAGGATGCACGCAGGGTCAATCTTTGAGATTGACGGAGACCTTTGTTGCTTGCCTCAGGTGACTGGGTCAGCTTCGTGCACAATCTTCAGGGTCTATTTATAGACCCCAGGCCCAGCACCAGCTTCGTGCACAATGTCGGGGTATTGCACATTGGTCCGGTAGAAAGTGAAAGATAA
Organism: Flaveria sonorensis; assembly: GCA_025506505.1. Classification (NCBI taxonomy): domain Eukaryota; kingdom Viridiplantae; phylum Streptophyta; class Magnoliopsida; order Asterales; family Asteraceae; genus Flaveria; species Flaveria sonorensis. The sequence goes on along the minus strand of CM046426.1, from coordinate 43,477,208 downwards.
TAATGAAAGTACAGAATGAAACAGATGAATGACGAAAGATAATAATGAATATTATCTTGTAGTACGTATGATGTGTGATCACGTATAAAAGTAATAAATTTATGAAAAGGAAGTACTTTAAGAAAAAATGATATTTTCGTATATAAATAAAGGTATTTTAATGTTTTAAAACTACAATCAGTCAGCAACGCTGACTTTTATGCATTTTCAGTTGGCAGGTAATTATTGTTGAGGATGGCACTTGAGGAAAGCTACTCGTCGGGGCAAGACTGGCATCCGTTCATGCTTAATGATTTTATTGTATTGTAATGCAACTAATTGATTATTTTGTAACCCAAACTTACAACGATGTATTATTTTGCAACATTAACTATAAGCATGAAAGGTTTTTGTTAACTTAATTCCGCTGCAATGTTTTATAAAATGTGTATTGTTTAATATAATAATGGTATGATTGTCCAACTGTAAGGTCTCCTGGAACGGGGCCTTACATTAGGATTAGGAGCCATTGTGTCCATGGATTGATACTCCGTTCTTACCTCAAGTTATATACTATACGATAGATGCACTTGCCTATTGTGTATGTAGTTAGTCTAAAGATCATATTTTTTCTTTTATTAAAACCAATTTAGTGATTTTTCATATAAAAAAAATATATATATTTACACACATCACTTGCCCATATTAACATGAGCATATGCTAAAGACCTAAATAATCTCAAGTTGCTATAATATAATTTTGAACCTAACCACCACTCCACAAATTTTGCCACACCAATAGATGATAAAGGACACATATTAACTAAATAAGCAGATGTAGTAATAGTAAGTACCATATCGCTTAATAGGGAGAACATAAATCTTCGTTATAAGAGGGTGGAATCTCCGCAACCAAGACTCGTTTTGCTTATGCGAGCAACTCGTTGTGGTGAAAACAAAAAACCAGTTTCTGGATGAGCAACCCGTTAGAGCAAAACGGATAATATCTTAGTAAGGTTTATGTAAGCTATTACAAATGGTATCCGAGGCAGGGACTAGGCTGCTGTGCTAGGGCGGGATTGGAGATGCATGTCCCACCAATTATGTTGTAATATTAAGTACCTATTCATTCTCTCCACCCACCCATTATGTTGTGGGGTTCTAGTGATAGTAAAATACCATGATCCCTACAATAATGATTAAACTCACCAGTGCAAATTAAAGGCCATATGTGTCCTAACATCTTTACCTTGTTCCTAGTTTGAGTTTTTACCAGCACCTTCCACTTCTTCAACTTCCCAAAGACCTTATACTTTAATTTTGAGGCATAGATGCAAACCTTTTAGAAAAATCATCTTTAATGCATATAAACTATTTAGGTCCACCTAGAAAGAAAGTCTTAGGCTGTGTTTGATAACTTTGACCGGGGCTGACCCTGACCGGCTGACTCGGTCAGCCCGGTTGTTTTGCATTCTAAATGGCACTGACCCGGTCGGACTTAACTGACCCAGTCCTCTCCCATTTAATCAGTGACCGGGTCAATGCCCCCTTTTTCTTCATCGGCCTCCGCCCTCCCCTGCCTTTCATCGCCCTCACGTGCCTTTCATCGCCCTCCGCCCTCCCTGCACCCTACGGTTACTGCTGCACCTCCCGGTCATCAGTGTCGGTTACTGCTGCACCTCGCGACTCCTGCCCTCCCTTCCTCCGCTGCTGCACGTCGCGACTCCTGCCTCGTCACCGGTAAGTGATTTGATTGCTTTCTATGCTTCGGGTACCCACTGGGTTACCCACTGCCCTTCTTCAAAATTAGGGCAACCCGTGCTAGGATATGAAGTATCTGTTGTTCAATGATGATTCTTATCTGTTAATCTTCAATTAATGGCGAAGTTAGTATTGATTTATGAATTCAAACTCGTCAGAACTTCGGGGCAATATGGTTATTTTTATCATTCAGCAGAGTCAGTCAGATACTGAATCAAACAGTCAAGTTTCAGTCAGATGCAGACTCAGTCAGAACTTCTAACTGGGTCAGTTTCTGACTCAGTCAGATCTTACTGAGTCAGCGGTAATCAAACAGCCCCTTAGCTAGACCCCATAGAATAGACACAATATGATCTAATGTACCTTATGTGGTATTCTTTCACCAGTTGAATTTGTCTCTATGAGGTTTCTCCAAGATCACAAAAACTAACACCACTTTCCTTTAAACTTCCAAAAAATGCAGCTTCTTTAATTCTACCAATCCTCGATCACTAATGTGCCTAATCTATGTTGCCATAACACTGCTTGATCAATCTTCATATCTTCAATAATATGTGTAATTCCTTAGACAATATTTACCTCTAGCACATCGATGTTGTTATCCCTTTTTGTTCCTGATTGTACAACCATTAAACCTCCATAAACTCTTACCCTATCATTCTTGACACTTACATGATATTCTGATCTCCTAAACACACTAAAGAAAAACAAATTTATGTTTGACTTAGGTATATACCTTACAGTAACCAGATATAAATTCTATCACCCCTAGTTGAACAACACCCAAGTCATCCGTCTTTAATTCTTTGAAAAACTACATATTGTAGGAACATCTAGAACCCATGATTCATTTACCTCGAACAACACCCTTTATAACACCAGATTTGCACTATCATTGCCATCAAAAGACTCATTAGAAGAACAATTGCCAGATTCTTTGGTGTACTTGACTCAATTTTCTTCTTTTTTCAGGACAAACTTTCTTAAAATATTTTTCTGAATTGTAAACAAAACACCTTTTTGGAACTTTAATTGTGATTTGAATGAACCCTTTTGTCTAGAAGTTCTTTGTTCATGCATTCCTCTTACAAACAAAACATCACCTATACTCTTCTTTAGATCTAATCTTTTCTTTAATTCTTGTTTAAGGTTGATAAAACCTCCTCCATTGAAAATTTTTTTCTTCCATACAAATAAGTATCTATGAAATCTTCATATGACTAAGGTAAAGATGTTAAGATGATAATAGCCCGATCTTCAACGGACTTTCCTGGTGCTTGAATTTATACGGTCTCTTCTTTAGATAGACTCGATTAGCTAAGGGTTAATTTGTCATATACAAACCTTCTAATTTGGACAAAATTTTAGTGGTAGATGTATCTTCTGACACTTCTCGTAGACAGGATCACTAAGCTCGAGATAATCACACTATGAGCTTTCTCCATTATGTCATTCTTTTATTTATCAATGAGGTCTTCGGAAATATGGCTTTTCTGGCCAACGCATCAACGACGCCTTTATGCACCAACAACGCTCATATTTTCAACCACCATAGCCCAAAATCATTTTTCTATTCATTCTATTTCGAATTTTGTATAAACCATCTTGACAATCAATTACTACTTTAATCAAACCCCTCTTTAAATCGTGCCATTATATGGCTCTGATACCACTTGTTATAAAATGCGAAAGAGATCAACTTGTTTTTTGAACGGCTAAATCTCCTGTAAACTCCACTTTGCCTCCTAGGGGCTCGAACCCCCGCCTTAGCTTGGGGCATACCATGGGTGCCACTAGCTAAAGCCTTTGGCAAAAAGATTACTTAAGTCCAGAACAAAATTGAAACTCTCAAGATGATCAAACTCTCACTAACAACACAGATTACAAAGAAGACAATGACGAATTGATTTAGAAGATTAAGAATGAAAAACCGATTACACAACTAATAAGCCTTCGTTTTTAACCATCTAATAATATCTCAACTAATCAGAGATTAATTAATAGAGAATATGCTCTTCTAGTACCTATACTAATTATCTAACTCGAATAAAAAGTTTAGTTGACGGCCCATTGATTTCGACTTTACCATCTTTAACATGAAAACAAAACTAATATAAGATGAATATTACCAGCTATAATAAAGTAGGATTATTCAAATGTGTCCCATGGCTAATAAAATCGAGATGCTTCATAATTCTTATTTTATGAGACTTAATATCTAACTTCTAGAAAATGGAATCATACTAACGATAAGAAGTTGCTTTTTCAACGTAGATTTGGCCGAAACTTCCCAAATTTCTATGTTCATAACTTTTCAAACGCCTATATATTTTGATTGATATTAGTGACAAACCACAACAACAAGAAAAACAAAAACAAAAACAAAAACTATATATAGTTAGTAATACACTATGGAAGGTGGTAGTTTTCTTTTAAAGGGAAAAATATGCATTACGACGAAAGAAACGACCACGAAGAGGTCCGATATCGTGGCGTCCGGAAGCGACCATGGGGTAAATATGCAGCCGAGATACGTGATCCCAACAAAAACGGTCAGAGGACATGGCTCGGGACATTTGACACAGCTTTAGAGGCCGCCCGTGCTTATGATCAGGCGGCCTTCAATTACCGAGGTCATCTTGCGACCCTCAATTTTCCTAATGAGTACTTATCGAAACTACCTGAGCCACCGTCGTTCAAGCCGTCTACGAAGTCATATTCATCTTCTTCGGGTGGTTCATCGGGCGGAAAAGAGAAACACGTGATTGTACTCGAGTATTTGGATGATCGTCTCTTGCATGAACTTCTTCGTGACACATCAGAGGAGAAGAAATAAGTAGTGGTTTTTGCTTTTTAGTGTGGCTCTTAATAAAGAGAATAAGCTTTTAAAAGCCTTTTTTTGTAAGAATCTATATCTAAATATACAGTTTAAAAAAGTGTAACCAGTATAACTTTTATTAAACAAAATGATAGTTTTCTGTTTTCTGGTTTAACTATTTATTAGATGCTTTCTTTCTATTCCATGATGATAAGATTAATTATAAGATGATACAAGAAAACTTAATTGATTATACATATTACTTTGGGTGATTTGTTTGAGACGTTGAAATACTACGGTCGATATAATCAGCTTAATTGTCACTCAGCGCGTGTAAAGGGTTCATTATATGCGCACACATAAATATATACAGAGCCACCTCAACGGTTTTTTTGACGCCAATTGAACTAAAAAACGGGCCCTTTTCAAATATATTTTACTAAAATCCTCTCCATTATCTGGGTTTGGGACCTGATCAGAGGTGGCAAAAGAAGTCGAAACATATGAATTTGGGTTAAAATGGGTGTTTTTAAAACAAAGATGGGTCAGAATGGACCAAGTAAAAAACATAAGGGGTCAAGATGGGTTGAAAGTTTTTTTTAAAAAGAGAAACATAGGTTAGGATAGGCTGATGGTTATCTTCATTCTTCTATTCACAAGTGTGCGGATCTACCTTTTTTCATTAGTTCATTACTTCATTTGGTGACCTCAATCCGGAGAAGTTCATTGTCGATCATCACTCTCTATAACCGATCAGGTTCGTCTTCTTTTGGCATCAATTCCTAACCTCAATTTCCAGAAACCCCAAAACAAACACCTACAATAATCGTCGATTATCACTTCTTATACCCAAACGAAGTAACAATCTTTCAATTCTGATCTTCAGTTCGCTCCAGGAAATCATCTCGATAACCGATCAGGTTTGTTGCCCTTCGTCTTCTTTTGGCATCAATTCCTAACCTCAATTTGGAGAAACCCCAAAACAAACACCTACAATAATCATCAATTATCACTCTCTATACCTAACGAAGTATCGACCTTTCAATTCTGATCTTCAGTTCGCTCCGGGTATCATCTTCTTGCTTTTGGTCCCTGAAATATTACATTTCTTTCATATGTGCTTGTTTTAGTTTTCTTTTCTCTTTTGGTCCCTGAAATATTACATTTCTTTCATATCTGCTTGTTTTAGTTTTCTTTTCATAATCAAGGGGTGCAATTGTTAGTAACTGGAGAGGATCGTATGCATTTTGACTCAGTATTCTACAAAATTCAAACCTTATAGGAGTTTCATGTGTAGATGACAAATATTAGGAGAATCCAGCCTATTTTTTGCAATCTGGGTGCTTTTCCATTTGTTTACTTAGGAATCCCTATTAGTTAGTGTTTGGTTCTTTAGGCATGTATTACTTTTTAATGTTCCTTATGTCAGGATCGATTAAAATGAAATTAGAGTAGCTTCATGCAAAAAAAATTGTTCAGATGATGATAACTTGAAAAGGCTAGCATGGGTTATATATGATAAAACTCTTGCAAGTAAAACTTATATGGAATAAAACTTGTGTGGGTTAGTTGAGCTAAAACTCTTGCAAGCAAACAATATGGTGGTTTAGGGATTGGGAGTCTTTTGTCTCTTAATCACGCTCTATTGGATGTTGAGGTTTGTCACAATCCGAACACATTTTGAGCGAGAATTATTAATTTTATTATCGAGACTACTAGAAAAATAAGCCTAAAGACTAAAATGTTTGATTTTTTGCCACCCTAACCAGACAACTAACCCAATCAAGCCCACCTATTTTGCCACCTCTAATTTTAATCGTTCTGAGTGTTTCTATCAACTATAATTTGATTTCTATAGCTTACATATATGATGTGAATCTATCTTGCATTTTGTGATGTATATCTTTTAATTATAGGAGCCACAGAAAATGTCAAGTAACAATGATTTGAGGATGAAGTTAGTTCATTTAATTCAAGTAGAGACCATTCTATAGTTTGGAATTATTTTGATAAATTACTGGTTGGACAAGATAGGGCTAAGAAAGTGAGTTGTACTGCTTGTGGAAAGGTGTATAGTACTAATAAGGGAACATCTAACATGAAACGTCATATCCCTAAGTGTTTCAACCTTGATGAACCCGACCAACCAACAAAACATGTCCCTTTAGATCAAGCAACGTATAGGAAAAAATTAGCATTATCGATCATTAAACACAACTATCCTTTTAGTTATGTTGAACATGAGAGGACAAGATATTTGCATAAATTTTTACCCCGTGATGTGAATACCATAACAAGAAACACTGTAAAAGCTGATGTCCTAAAAATATATGATAGAGAGATGACAATTCTTAAAGAGAAGTTACAAAAAATAACTAGTAGAATATGCTTGACTGCTGATTTATGGAGTTCTATCACGACAGACGGATATATGACATTGACGGCTCAATATATTGATGAGAATTGGATTCTAAGGAAAAACGTGTTGAACTTTAAAGTTATATCACCTCCACATAGTGGTAAACTTTTAGCAGAGTATTTGATTAATTTTTTAGTAGATTGGGCATAGAGAAAAAGGTTTTTACGATCACATTAGACAATGCTAAATATAATGATGTTTTAGTAGTTTGTTTAAGCAGTCATTTGCGTTTAAACAATGTTTTAGTTTGTGAGGGAGATTTTACTCATGTGTGTTGTAGTGCACATGTGTTAAATATTATTGTTCAAGGGGGATTTAAGGTAATTGAAGGAGCAATTAAGAAGGTTTGAGAGTCGGTAAAGTGTATTAGAGGAAGTGCTGCTAGAAAGTATAAGTTTGCAGAATGTATACATCATCTTTCATTACAATATGGGAAACATGTATGCCAAGATATTGCAACTAAATGGAATTCTACATATCTTATGCTCAATAATGCATTGGCCTATCATAACGCTTATGCTCAGTTAGCACTAGTTGATTCTAGTTATAAGACTTTTCCATCAAAGAAGAATGGATAAGCGTGGAAATAATCGTAGATTTTTGAAACCTTTTTATAATATCACAATTTTGTTTTCTGGTATCTCTTATCCTACATCAAACTTATACTTTCATAATGTATGGTAAATCTAGAAGTGTATTGAAGATGAGATCAACAATCTTGATAATATGATAAGCGGTATGGCAAAAGAAATAAAAAAGAAGTTTGATAAATATTGGGAAAATTGTAGCATGATATTGTCTTTTGTGGTTGTTCTAGATCCACAATACAAGTTTAAAGTGGTTAAGTTTTGTTTTAGAAAACTTAACATGACAAATGAAAAACGTAAAAAGAAATTGAAGATTATTTTCAAAGGTATGCATAAGCTATATGATAAGAAGTATGGTGTTTTTTTAACGACAAGTTCTTTAATGGCCGGGAGTTCAAATATTAGTGTTGACACATGGATGATTTGGATGGATTTGAATCCTTTCAAAGTGAATTTAGAAATGTTGAAAGAGAAAAATCACAAATAGAAGTGTATTTGGATGAGCCTCCACGTAGTAGAAAAGAAAAAATTGACGTGTTACAATATTGGAAGGAAAATCAAGGAAAGTATCCTCAATTGTCTCTCATGGCTCGTGACATATTGAGCATCCCAATCACCACAGTTGCTTCAGAATCATCATTTTGCATTGGAGGTCGGGTTCCAAGTAAGTATCGAACATCACTACTATCATCAAATGTAGAGGCTCTGTTGTGCACACGTGATTGGTTGTTTGGTTTAGAAGGTAATAAGTTTTTTTAATCTTTGCCACTTAATTTTATGTATAATTTTAATTCAACTTTTACTTTTTTACACATTCAGATGAAAACGAGAACGAGATGGAGGATGAACTTGTGGAAGATATTGAATCATTGTATCCGATATATAATAGTAGCCGCGTTTAATTGTGAATTTTTTTTAAGATTTACACTTGAAAAATAATGTTACAACAGTTGGCAATATCAATGTCATTTACATATTGTTTCCACTTTTTTGGTTGTAACATTGTAGGTTGTAATGAACCGATGATGATGTTGATGGACGTACTAGTACAAGATCGAAGTGTTTAGCATATTTCTCTTTTGGTAGGGCAGAACATGTAAAAAATAATATGTTTGTTTGGAGGCATTTTTAGTTTTTAATTGATATTGTAGTTAACTATTCGGATTTTTAACTATTTAACATTTGTAATTTCATATTTAATTTACTTGTATTTAATTTTTTTTTAAATTGACCCATCTTGACTCAAATCCATTTTGACTCAAACCCATCCTAACTCAAACTCATTCTGACTTTTTTTTAATTGATCTATTCTGACCAAATCCATTCTAACCCAAACCCATTCTGACCTAACTATCAATCCAATCCAACCCACCTATTTTGCCACCTCTAGACCTGATAAACTATATATTTATAGTTGGCGGAGATATTTTTCTAAAACTTAGATATTTTGTATGTATCAATGTTTAGATTAAATTTATTTTTATACCTTATATGATACAAATTCATTAGATTGGAGGTTCAACTAAATTAATAAAGTGTACATTTTCATCATGCCCAACTAAATTAATAAAGTGTATAGCCTAGCCAAACACATATATAAATCTTCTTTACAAAATTTGGAGACATTTTAAAATTGGAGGCCTAAAGATCTAGCTTTACTAACTTTGTGCTTGGGCTGGCCCCAAATATATATAAATTCAAAACCACAATAAGTAATATTCATCATTGATTGAACAAAGTTTTATTTTTCAATTTTTTTAAATTAAAAGTATTTATGTCATTTTTATGCAAAAATGTTTCTGCATTTGATTAGCTAGTTATGATTGGTATATTTAATCTCAATATCAAATTTTAAATCTTCCAATACTATGATCTTTTTACGTCGATTGAAAAAATCATTATTGTCTCTCAACTCAGATCACAACCTTTTGATTGTTTTCATTGTGCTGTAAAACTCACCTAATATCAAAATAATAAGGGAAAATTTGGTGTGTTCTTGTTTTTATGGTTGTATACACTATTTGTTTGCATCCTCGTAGGTTCATCGGTTCGAGGGAAGTTTTGACGAAACGAGGTTTTGTTCCGCTGTGTGTTGTCTATCGTTTGTGGTCGCTTGTGCCACTTTTTACCCCTATCATAGTGGTATTAGAGACATTTGCTCTTGTTACTAGATTAAGTCTTGTTTGAATGCCAGAAGCTAATACAAGTAATATTGCAAATTTAAATGGTTCTAATTATCATGTTTGGAAAGCTTAGATGGAAGATTTTCTTTATGTGAAGGGTTATTACCTACCTATGTTTTCTACTGATAAACTTGACGATAAAATTGATGATAAATGGAATATTTTACATAGATAAGTGTGTGGGTATATTCGTCAGTGGGTTGATGATAATGTGTTCAACCATATTAGCTGGGAGACTAATGCCCGTACTTTGTGGACCAAGCTTGAGAAGTTGTATGCTCGAAAGACGGGGAACAATAAATTATTTTTAATCAAACAATTGATAAACATGCTGGAAGTCCTATCACAGATAATCTTAATGTTTTTCAGTGAATTATTAATCTGCAAGCTGTTAGTAGAGGGTGCCACTCAATAATTGTGTACTTGTGACATTGAGTTTAGAATTGGTGTCAACCAGAGTTGCCGAGGGTTTACAACAAGACATGTTAGCTCGGGATAGGATCCCACAAGCATAACTACTTTGAAACAAATGCCACTGTTTCGTCTTGTAACACATATCCTAAGGAAATGATGAAGTGCCCCCTCAAACATGCAAAATTCTTTATAAAGTAAGGAAATAATTGTTCATTTGAAAGTATCATGAGAGGCAGTCAAAACAATATCATTCACGTAGAGAATTAATTCAGCTTTTTGATTTCCTTGATGATAGACAAATTAGGAAGAATCACTAACGTTGCTCCAATAACTATATTTTGTTAAATATGTGGCAAACCAATCATACCACGCAAGGGGGGCTTGCTTCAACCCATATAGAGATTTAGTCAGCATGCAAACATAGTTAGGATGACTTGTATTTGTAAAACCAGGAGAAGGAAACATGTATAAAATTTCATTGAAATCTCTTTGAGGAAAAGCGTTCTTCACATTAAGTTGATGGATTGGTAAATCCTGAGAAACCACAAGACTCAAAGTTGTGCCAGAGTGTTTCATCATAGTCATTCCTAGCTTGTTGAGTTTTACTATTAACCACTAGGCATGCTTTGTAACATTGCAAAGTACCATCGATATTAAATTTGTGTATCAAAAACCACTTGTTTTGAATGATCATTACATGGGGAGGCCTTAGTTCAAGAACCTATGTGTTATTGTTCATCATACCTCGATATTCGTCAAGCATGACAACATGCAAATTTGGATCGGTCATGGCATTAAGGTTGGAGATAAGGATAGGAGACATAGGTGGAGTAGACTGTGTGTTGAGATTGATAGGATGGCATTATTTGCATATGCTTGAATTTGCTCGGGTGATCATGGGGTGAGATGAAGGGGGTGGTGGTAGTGGTGGTAGCAAAGGCGGAGGAGTGTTTTAGGATGTTAGAAGAGTGGTATGAGGAGGAAAGGGGTGGAAGTGGTGGTGGCAAGTGGATGAAAGTTAGGCAACGGGTTGTGATGGTGTGTGCAATGGTACTATGTCACACCACGACTAAAGGGGAAACACCAAAGGCATGACGAAATTGAATTATAATATAAGGATCAAGAGAACTAAAGGAAATTACTTACTAAAAACTAAATAGTTGTTACATCTAATCAATAAACAAATAAACCAAAGAAACAAATAAGTATCCATTTTATTTAAAATCTAACTAGGTCCGACTAAAACTTGTAATTGAATCCAGGTGTGAGCAAAGAAATGAACATAGTTCTCACTATCTGAAAGCATGCTAAAATATGTCAACTAAAAGTTGCTGAGAACATAGGTTTACTAGTATACATGTAGTAGACAACCATGTGCAAACGGCAAACAATTTTCCAAATACAAGGAGTTAAACTATTATACATAGTCCATAACCAACCCTAGTGATGAATGCCTTCCTATCTAACCCTTTAACACAAGAAGTCAGACTAATAGTATATTTGGCATGCATCAACTCGAGTACTAGAAGGGCTTATACGTAAGTGCGACTTACAAATATGTAAATGTAGGTTATATTCAGTAGAGGCGTATACATACATGTGACTTATTTACATATACGTAAGTGTGTATTACTTGCACAAACATCAGCAGAAAAAAATTAATTCAGTTTAATATATATATATATATATATATATATATATATATATATATATATATATATATATATGATTATCTAAATCTATATTAAACTAGAGAGAGGTGAGGAAAGAAGGAAGATGGGAGTAAATTTAGGAAAATTTTAAATTAAATGTGATAGTCACTAAATTAATTCTTTGGTTCTGCTGGTTCTGAAAATAAATTAAATACTAAAAATAGTCTCACCCTATATACATACATACATACTACATAATACTATATATATAATATATATATATATATATATATATAGATATATATATAGATATATATATATAATATATATATATTATATATATATAATATAGATATATATATATATATATCACAAAAATACAAGAATAAAAAAGTAATTACAAAGGCACAACACATCACCATTAAGCTATATGATGCATAAAACTAAAAGTACCTCCATTTTCAAAATTAAATCTTTAAAAAAGAAAAATAATAATAATTAAATTGATTCAAAAATATAAATTAAATTATTTATATAGTTATATAATAGTACGTTGGAATCGTATTAATGCGTAGAATTAAAAGCACAATAATTGAATGACACATGAATAGTGACGAGACAGAATTGGATGAGATGAGCAAATAGCCCAGTAGGCCAACCCATGGCCCCCTTGGCCGAAGCCTCACAAAAAGGGGATTCCCCATTGTTTTTCATTCTTTTATTTTTATTTTTCATATCTTGTTCTCCAAGTTTTCTCTTTAAAGAAAACCCTAGCCGCCATATTTTGTTGTTCTTATTCATCAATATCAAAATCATCATCATCAACCATCATTCCATCGACTTTGGTATGTTGAATCATTCAAGATTGGATTTTATTCAAGCTTTGTTTATCTTTTTGTTTTCTGGTAAGAAATCATTTGTTTTGATGATTTAGTTCTTGTCTAATTATGTTATTGATGATGTTCATTAGCGAGCGAGAAATTAAAGCTAACCTGGATAAAGTAGAGGCAGTCAGGGAAATGAAATCGCCAACCATCAGAAGAGAAGTACAAAGCCTGAATGGCAAGCTGGCGCTCTACATAGATTCCTCACGAAGTCCGCAGAAAGGTCATTACCTTTCATAAAACTTTGAAAGGATGCTCGTCAAAGAAGGATGTAGGAGTTATACTTAGAGGCTATGCAACCAAAGTTAACTCAGTATGCATCTTGAAGTACAGAGAAAGTTATTTCAGAAGATTTATTACAACTCAATGAAATTCACTAAGTATCAAATTTGCCAAAGCCAAAAGATCATTTCTTCTGAAGCCAAAGATGAAGTCTTCTGAAGCTTCAAGAAAAGTCTTCCGAAGCCAAGAGAGTGATTTCTTCCGAATACAGAGAAGACATGCTTTTTCTCTGACATGCTTTTGACAAAAGCTGAACCACTTTTCGCTGCCATCTCTGAAGACTCACCAACTTATATAAGTTGGTGATAATTCCATACATTTATCAACTGTAGATTAAGGTATTAGAGTCTGTAACTTTCTACTTTGTATATTTATCCTTTTTGTAATAGATAAGGATGTGAGCTTTAGCATGTCATAGTCACTAGTCAGAAGATAATCTGTCTTTTGACTTTATATTGATCTTGTTGTCTAAATTAGTGTTCCAGTTGGCCTTCAAAGTATGACCGACTGTAGGATATAGTATAAATTACCTCAGGTACCAGTCCTTAGGACTAAGCTCTGTAACATTTTGTAAAGCACTTGAGAGCAATAAGCATGATTCTTGTAAACCATATTACTTGTGTTCTTATTGTGTTTTTTACTTATGTTCATTGTTTCATTTAACCGGTTTCCTATTTGATCTGTTAAGTGTTTTATGTCTCTCCAACCTTGTGAAGCTTTTGCATTGCTCCTCTTCAACGGTCCTACAAAGGATTTTACCTGGACCAAATAAGCGGAGGATGCTTTCCAAGATATGAAGAATTATATGGCCAGCTTGTCATCCCTTGTAGCACCGAGGACTAGGGAGCAACTCTTGTTGTACATAGTCTCTAGAGAGGAGACGATTAGTACAATTTTGGTCGTAAAATGAGAAAAACAAGCAATGGCCAGTCTACTTCGTCGGCGGAGCCTTGAAAGAAGTAGAGGTAAATTACCCAACATTGGAGAAGTTTGCATTAGCGATAGTCCACAAGGCTAGAAGGTTGCGACAATATTTTCAGGCTCACCTTGTCATGGTGCTGACTAATAAGACAATGAAAGAAGTTCTGACCAGACTAGAAAACTCGGGACGAATCGCCAAGTGGGCCATTGAATTAGGAGAACACACCATATCGTACGTCCCAAGAACGATAATAAAAATACAAGTCTTAGCAGATTTCTTTATAGGAACCCCAAAGGATGATAAGAAGTAAATGTAGTGGATGAAGGGGGACCAAGAAACGGTTCTCAAAAATGGGTGCTATACACTAATGGAGCCTTGAGCGCCAAAGGGTCAGGGGCGGGCATAATCCTAGTCAGCCCAAATGGGATTGAAGTCACTTATGTATTACGTTTTGATTTCCCAACACAAACAATGAAGCAGAGTATGAAGCCTTGCTGGCAGGATTAAAGATAGACAAGCAGTTGAAGGTCACATACATCAAAGTATTTCTGGATTCACTACTGGGGGCTAGCCAAGTGACTGGCAAATACGAGGCTAAAGAGCCAAAAATGAAGGTATATTCGTCCCAGGCTAAAACATTGGTAAGGAGTTTTGGCTCATGCATAATCATGCAGATATCAAGAACAAAGAACAAGAGAGCAGATGCCTTAAGCAAGTTAGCTTCATTAACTTTCACACACCTTACAAAAAAAGTCTTGGTAGAAGTACTCAAGCAAAGTTCTCTACAAAATTGGAAGTCATGGATATCATACATGAAAAAGGAACAACTGGATGAAACAATTCGCCTATGAACCGTTCAAGGGTTGGTGCAAGGATTTTTACATTCGCTAGATCTTCACATTAGTGGCGCACCCACAGGCTAATGGTTAGGTAGAGAGTTGAATAGAAGCATCGTAAATAGTCTAAAAGTTTGGCTAGACAGATACAACAAGTCCTGGGTAGAAGAATTTCCTAGTGTTATATGGGCAATAAGGACGACCGAGAAGACAAGTCATGTCAAAACTCCGTTCAGCTTGACATTTGGATTGGAAGCTGTAATTCTAGTAGAGATTGGAATAGCATCACCAAGAACACAACATTTTCAAGATATGAGTAACGAGCAGGAGGTGCTGCTTAATTTTGATATGATGGAAGAACGTAGAGATCAGGCCAGGATTTTTGAAGAGAAATATAAGAGAATGTTGGAAAAATACTACAACGCCAGGGTAAGACAAGAGACATTTCGTCCGGGGGACCTGTTCCTGAGGAAAAATAAAGCAGGTCACTAAGAAAGCACAGGGAAGCTAGGTCCTAAATGGGAGGGGCCATACCAAGTCAAAGAAGTTTATCAAAAAGGCTCCTACAAACTCATGGATATGCAAGGTAGACCCGTTCCCAGGCACTGGAATGTGGCAAATCTACAACGTTTCTAAGTCTAAACAACGATGTTTATTGCTTCATCAATAAGTTTAGCATGGCTTTTGCGTTATGCCAAGGATGCTTGGCGATAACTGAATTGGTAGCATAATAACTTTTCAACGCCTCTGGGCCAATGTTATGTTTATCTTAATGAACGGAATGTTTCAGAACTCATAATAACAATGTGAATGACAAGTAGATTCTCGAACTCATCATAGGCATTCGGAAAGAAACATTTTAACAAGGCAAAGCATAGTAGTTCAAATCCCAAATTCACCGAACATCCATGTACCAATTATGCGCACGAACCCGAATAATGGTTGGCCCAGACAAACCGTGACCAATAGAGTAGAAAGTGTAAATTGAGAGTGGAAAGTGTAGATGGTGAGTAGAAAGTGCACAATGAGAGTTAACAAAAGTACTTTTTTTGCCTTTTGCTTATGTTTTTACATTTTGGAGTTGGGCGCTCAAAGTTTTTGCTTTTTAAGCTGTCGCATACATGAATTTCTTGCTTTCATAAAGTTTTTGCACGAAGTTCTTGTATCATAGCATCAGTTCTCGCATAAACCGTCTACACCTAAAAGTTTTCGCAAAATCTAACATTTTACAAATCTTACCTTTTGATTTCCCTAGGCTCAAAATATGAATTCTACATTCCCTATCAATGTACACGTAAACGTTATCGCTTGGAGAACAAGCCTTGATTGTATATTGTCAAAAAATATAACTGGAGAAGAGAGGCGTCTTAAACGATGCCTCATGCCTTGTATGCAGGTTTGGTAAAGAAAACCCAGCCCATATTCTTTTAAATATGTTCTTTTAATTTCACCTTTTTCATTAATGGAGTCATAATTTTTCTTTTCATAAAACAACTGTGTCAATCGTAAAAAAAAAATTGGTGCTACCATATTGTTAGCTACTCATATTACAAGTCTTTTGGGTTTGAAGAACTTTCATTAACCTAAGGGTTTTTTTGGTATAAGGGAATGAAATGAACGAAGGAATGAAATGAACGAATGAATGAAATGAATGAAGGAATGGAATGGATAAGAGAATTAAATAAATCATTACATTTCATTATCTTATTTGGTTACCCTTCAGAAATGGAATAAATTATTACTTTGTGTTGTTTGTTAGGTATGAAAAAACAAAAATGAAATGTAAAAGTAGTTATGGTAGTGATAGTTGGTGGCGGTGGTGGCCGGTGGTGGCTTCCGGTGGCGGTGGTGGCCGGTGGTGGCCATCTGTAGCACTTGTGGGCGGTGGTGGCTTCCGGTGGTGGTGGTGGCTGGTGGTGGCTTCCGGTGGCGGTGGTGGCCGGTGGTGGCTTCCGGTGGCGGTGGTGAGTTGTGGTGGTCGGTGGTGGTTTCCTGTGGTGGTGGTGGCCGGTGGTGGATTAAGGTTGCGATGGTAGCCAGTGGTGGTTTCTAGTGGTGGTGGTGGCCGATAGTGGTTCCCAGTGGCGGTGGTTGTCAGCGGCGGCGGCAGCCAGTGGTTGGCGTCGGCGGCAGCCGATGGTTGGTTGTGGTCATTCCTGGTGGTGGTTGCTGGTGACGAACGATCTTGGTAGCCGGTGACGATCGATGAATTTAAGGGAATGTAATAAAATATGTAATGGTTCAATGTGTTATAATGTTATATTCACCAATCAAATATGTTTTTTTTTTCATTCGCAATCAACGGTTCATTACATTACGTCATTTATTACTGCGTACGAAACGTTAGCTAACTCTATGTCAATATTGACAACCGGTAGGAGTAACCTGAAACCAAATTTTCATTCATATCTGAAAATATGAGTTATCTATTTTGGTGATAATGAAATGATTAAATGTAAGATGGGGTTAAAATAGTGTACCCCTATCAATGTCCACATCATATGCAGAAACGAATCATACGTAGAAGATCTTTTAAATCGATGGCTATTCTGTCAACGTCTTCCTCGATGAACACGATTGTTAACACAGAATTATAAATAGTAGGAAATGCATTTAATCTTAAAAAAGCAAAATTCATTGGGAAAATTACTAGATTGGTCATTTGACTAATTTGGTTTTGAATTCTAGTGTTTGACCCACGTACTTACCAAAATAATCAAACCAATCAGGAATCACCAACTGGCCCAACATCTTGGACTGGCGATACGTATACATGGTATATCGCCAAAAAGAAATGCCCGGCGATACCTATTCATGTGGTATCGCCACTGTATCGGCCAAAAAAAAATTTATTAATACCGGCTATTCATGTGGTATCGCCACTGTATCGGCCAAAAAAAGATTTATTAATACCGGCCCCTAGGGATACCACATGGTTAAATATCGCTAGAAACAAAAAAATCCAAAATTAAGGCGGCGATACATGAGGCGATCGTATCGCCGGCATTTCGCATCGGGCCTTCAGTCAAGCCCACTATTTATCACATGATGAGCTTATTCAGAAGATATTCATTCGAGCTTTTCAGTCAAGCCCACTACTTGGACTTATTCACAAGACATTCGGGCTCGTCAGTGTAGCCCACTATTTGCGCTTATTCATAAGACGTTGGGCTCTTCAGTAAAACCGAGTAAGCCCAGTATATATATTAACTATCATTCTATTTATAATTAATATATACTATCTATCATAATTAATGTAATAAAACTATATATAATACTCTAACATCTCATATAATTATCACACACATTTCATCCATCTTATTTCACACATATATAAATTTTCAATCATGTTTGTTAACATTGTTATATGCAGCGGTGGAAAATGGAAGTCTAATAACGAAGTCGAAGAGTGTGTACCTATAAAAGTTCGATGTAATAGACAGGCTATCTCTCTATCGGTCAATATTACATTTCAAGAATTGAATCATCTTGTCTTTAATATATTTGGTTTCCAACAAAACGTATAAGATTATGTTATAAAATGTCTACATACACTCATTCAATTGACATATTGAATGATAATGATTGTTTATTTTTTATAAATCTTGTTGTTAATGATTCAAATCATATTTTTCCATTATATGTTAGTGAGGAGGATGATGTTCGTATTAGCTCTGTAATTAAAGAAAATTATGATTTGAAAAAAGAAAACTTTGATTTAAGTGATGATTTTGAAAAGTCCAAATTTTCTACTATTGTGGATAAAGGTTATGAGTTGAAAGTTCCGGTTATAGTTTTTCTTACATTGCCTGATTCTTTGCCAGATCCCACTAATAATGAACTTAAAAGTTATAAGTCACCATCTTCAAATGTGAACGAAGGGCAATGTTTTAATACCAAAGATGATCTGTAGCTGAAACTAGGAAAAATGTGTGTTAGATATTGTTTTGAGTTAAAAGTAGAGCGATCATCAAAGAAAAGATTTAAAGCATCATGTCGAAACAAAGAATGCAGTTGGCGTATTAGAGCATATGCGTTTGAAAGTTCAAATATTTTTCAAGTTAGATATTTTAACGATATTCATACTTGTTCGAGAACGCAGACTTATCCCAATACTCGTCATGCAAACAAAAAGGTTCTTGGTCATATTATTAAAGATCAACTTAAAGACAGCGAACGAATATATCGTGGTAAAGAAATTATGAATAATTTTAGGTTACATTATAAAGTTGATTTATGTTATCAACAAGCTTGGAGGGAAAGAATTATGCTCTCGAACTTTTAAATGGGTCACCCGAGAAGTCATTTGAAGAACTTACTGTTTATTGTTATAATCTAAAGAAGGCGAACCCCGATAGTGTGACCCACGTTGGAACAGATGAAACTGACCGTTTTGAAATGTTTTTTGGCTATTGGTGCTGCGGTTAGTATTTTTGTTATGTTTATTAAATTTATAAATCATTATATAATATAAGTAGTTATATTAATTTATTTATTTTATTTAGATTCGAAGTTTTGTGAGACATTTGCGACCTTTGATAGTCATAAACGGGAAAAGGTAAATATGGGTACTATGTTTTTGGCTGTAGCAATGGATGGCAACAATCAAATTCTACCAATTGCATATGGTGTTGGAAAAACTAAGAACGGGGAGTCTTGGAGCTGGTTTCTGACTAGGCTTAAAGAGTGTATCGGTAGTAATCCGCATTTAGCAATCATATCTGATCGGGCTGCATCAATCGATGAAGCAATAAGAATAGTATCCGAGGCCTTTCACAGCCTATGTTGTCGTCATTTGATGATAAAACTACGACTTAAGTCCATGAAAGGAAAAAAATTTTGAGTCGTTATGGTGGCAGACTTGCAAAACTTATATGATATCTGACTTTGAGGATGGAATGTATAGATTAACTTCTACTCTTCCTCGTGTGCAAAATACCCTATTTAATATTGGTTTTGAAAAATGATCAAGAGCACATTGATCGGGTAGGCGATATGATATCATGATGTCTAACAGTGCCAAGTCTATTAATGCTTTGTCTCGACATGCAAGAAAACTCCCAATCACCGACCTTATTGAATTTTTTCGTGACTATTTACAAAAGTGGCATTTTAATCGTAGACAAATTGCAGGTAATTAACCTTTTTAAATAACAGATTTTTCATGATTTATTTTAATTGATAATGTTTAATTTTTAATTTTAATTTGTTATTTTTAAGTGACAGCAAATTTACACCACATGCTTACTAAATGAGTGAAAATAAAATTATAAGAAGAATTAAAAAAAGTGTTAGGTGGACAGTAACAGGTATCAACGATCATAGTTATGAGGTTGCTGACGGTGGTAAAAAAAAGGTTTAGTTAATTTGCACAGTCAAACATGTAGTTATCATTAATGAGAATTATCAGGTTTACCATGTGGTCATGCAATTGTTGTTTCAAAATTTCTAGAAAATATAACTGACTGCAGAAACATGGCTCAACTTTGGTTTTCGAAAGATATATATAAGGAAACTTATGAAAAGACTATAAATCCTTTACCAGATCGATCAGAATGGGAAGTTCCTTCAAATTTTATGCCTCCTAAGCCACCATTAATGAACAAGAGACAAACAGGAAGGCCACGTGAGAACAAACGTATACCCTATCGCAGTGCAAAAGTTACACCTACATTTTGTAGTAGATGTAAGACATAAGGACACCATCGTGACCAATGTAAGAGCGTAGCCCCTTCTCAAGCAACAAGAAGATCAACAGGACGTGGATGCAGCAATCATAATGAACCCAAGGCTTATGTCGATCCTCAGAGTTTTTCAGATTATGTACGTGATGCAACCGGTGAAGCCTCACAAAAATGGGAGTTTGATTTAAACCAACCTTAAAAACAAGTGTATCTTGTTTAATATTTAAAGTGTTTACTATAACAGATTAATGTATCTTTGTTGATTAAGAAAAAGATTATGGATTTAATTTTGTACGTTATTATAACTATCTAGTAAACACAATAATTCCATGGTTTGAGACTTAGAGTTGTTGTAGAATTGAATTCTTAATATAATAAACAAACTGAACTTACATTTATAAACAAAACCATATATTAAATACGAATAAAAATAAAACTACATTACAAAATTATTAATAAATATATGAAGTCTTCAGTGATAATTATCGTATCGCTTGCATATCGCTCCTTTATGTAAAATCATAATCTTTTGAAATATTTATCGTTTATCACAAAGTAATTGATATTATTTTTGTTTTTTTCTTTCCGGGAAACTAGTATAAATAGATGTGTTTAAAAATTTAAACTTACTCATCGAAACACTATGGAATTTCTTTTTCTAAAACGCCATAGTAAAAAACCTCCCAAAACTCATCAATTGGCTTTCTTTATCTACATAATACTGATCAAAAAATTTGCTCATACGATATGAAAGGCGTATCGCCTCAGCGTCTGCCATCCCTGACAACAACACGTGGCTAGATTTTAATAACCAGCATGCTAACCTAGGCGATGCTGCGGTGATACGATGTGATGGGAATATCGCCTCTTCAATGTAAGGAATATTACAATTTTCAAGACTGATTACACATATTTTAAGGCTATATGTCAGTGCAACGATTTGATGGGAATATCGCTCAGTTTAATTCATTTATAAGTAGCGATACATAGAATGCGAATTGCATTATGAGAGCGATACGAAAGTATAAATTGGCGACTTTGAAGTTTCACAACAATTGTTAGAAGATTAATATTATGGATGTAAA
Source organism: Flaveria sonorensis (assembly GCA_025506505.1). NCBI lineage: Eukaryota > Viridiplantae > Streptophyta > Magnoliopsida > Asterales > Asteraceae > Flaveria > Flaveria sonorensis. The sequence goes on along the minus strand of CM046426.1, from coordinate 43,455,702 downwards.
AATAAGTGTTATTGTACATTTTTAAATATTTTGAATTTAATTTTTCGATATTTAACATTATAAAAATGTATTTTACGCAGGACAATAATAGAGGTCATGTTTCTATTAGAATAAATTTTAGCGTTATTAAAAATATGGTTACAGTTACAGAAGCATCCAAATCAATTACAAATTTTTTATTCGACATGTTTTAAAAACTAGTTATTATGTGATTGTATTAATAACGATTCAGCAATAGTACACGTAATGTTACAACATAAGATTCCCTGTGAAAACCAGAAATGGGTATAAAGTTTTTGGTTAAAGGTGCTTAGTTAACATTCAGGCCAAAAAAATTTTGTTTAATAACTGGGTTTAAATTTGGAGAACGCAAAAAAAAAAATTAAATGTATCAGAACCACCTTACTTTGTAAATAGAGTATTTGGTTAATATGGTTTTATTAAACCGACAATGGATAATTTAAAAGCAGTATTTAAAACAAAAATTAAGTATTTAGATGACATGGACGCCGTTCATGTTTCTTTATTATTACCGGTTGAACAAGGTTTTTGAGGATTAGAACGCAAGAATCATTTAAACAACTGTTTTTTAGATTTGGTTAACGATTTTGAAGCATGGAATGATTATCTATGGGGTTCGGCTATTTGGCGACGCACATACCAAGATATTCATGATGCGTTATTAAAATAATAAAGAGTTCACCGTAAGGAAGATGTGAAGTTAAACTACTCGTTTAAAGGATTTATATGGTCGTTAAAGGTAACTATTTTTTTTTCGAAAATGTTATTATTTTATTTTAATTAATTTACATTGTATATTAATTAACTGTTAATTTTTTTTTGTAGATGTGGATCTTTGAAATATTTCCAGAATTTCGTATAAATAAACCTTTGCGTGGATTTCTACCAAGAGCCGTTCCATCGTCGCTTTCTGAAACCATATCGTCAGAACGAATGCTAGCTATTATTAGTCGTTCTGGATCGGTAAGTATTTAATTTTAACTGTTTCTAAATACAAGTTATCTGTAAGGCCCCATTCCCGAGACGCTTACAGCTGGACCGTCATCGCATAAAATATTCAAAATAAACATTTCTTTTGCAGCGGAATTTTAAAACTTATTTTCATTAATAGTTAAAACATGTTATCTCGTTACACAAATCGTTTACAAATCAAAATACAATAACATGTCAAAATGTGGATGCCAGTCTCAAAACGTCCCCAGTAGCGTATGCATCCATGCCTGCAACTCCTCAGCATCAACAAGGTACCTGCCAACTATCATGCATACAAAAAGTCAGCGACGCTGAGTGAGTTCTAGTTTTATAAATAAAATATTTTACTTCCTTTAAAACATAACCTTCGAAATCGTATGCGATCACACATCATACGTACACATTGATAATATTATTATTATCTTCATCATTGTTCAATTCGTACATTTCGTACATTCATCATTATCTTTCACTTCAATCTGGATCCTGTCTCATGCAATACCCCCGACTCGTGCTCGAAAGCTAATACTATGCCGGGGCCTGTAAACAAACCCCCGTCTCATGTCCGAAGACTGACACAGTACCAGGGTACGCGACAAGGATCCCCTTCGAGTCACGAAGACTCCCTTCGAGTCACGAAGACTCCCTTCGAGTCACGAAGACTCCCTTCGAGTCACGAAGACTCCCTTCGAGTCACGAAGACTCCCTTCGAGTCACGAAGACTCCCTTCGAGTCACCAAGACTCCCTTCGTTCTTTACGTTCCACTTTTCATTATTATTGTCTTTCACTTCGTTACATAATACTTTACGTTCATTCATAGCCATACATCAAACCACGTAAAGTCATACATCATAGATAACGTATTATAAAACATAATACATACGTTTTGAAAACCATTTAACGAAGAAATACAACACACCACACACAACAGCAGGAACCACAACACAACACCAAGCGTGCACCAAGCATAAACCATCACATCCCAACGGGACCTATCTCAAACATCACCTCTTAAAGCCCCTAAGAAAGCTCTAAGTCCAAAACTAGGCACAACAAGTCATTCTAGACGCATCAGCAGAAAATGAAAATTCTAAGTATAAAAGCTCCTGGGCGCATGGAAACTATTTGGGCGCATCAGCACTATTTGGGCGTTTCAACACTTAGCCACAGAAACCATTCTGGGCGCATGGGCACTATGCAGACACATGACCCACACTTAGCCAATTTTCACACTTTCTGGGCGCACGGCCACTATTCAGGCGCATGACCTGGGTGCACTAGCACTATTTGGGCGCACCAACTTTGGGCGCATCAGAACACTTAACCACAATAAGCTTGGGCGCATGGAATCATTCTGAAATATTTCTAACACTACCAAACTCACCCGAACATCATTCCAACATAACCCAAACACAGATCTAGCATACTAAAGCCCTTAAAAACATACTAACCACAATTCTAACCTCTATAACATCATCAAAGCTAAAACCATAGAACACCAATCAAACAACAACAAGTATGAACATACGGTTATCTTTGAAAAACCTTTACCCGGTATGCATAATAGCCCCAAACATTTTAAAATCTGTAAAAGAGGGGTCTAGAAACTCACCTTGAAGCAGCTCTTCAACCCAAACACTTTCACCTATGATTTCAGCTTCAAAATTCCGAGAACAACCTTCTTAAAACATCAAGAACTCGGTTACAAGCTGCAAACCAAGTTAAAACCCGAACATAACTCAAGAAACTCACCTTTTGCAGTTTTTCCTTCCTTCTTCTTCTCCAAAACCGGCACCCCTTTCTTCTTCTTCTTCTTGACCGAGAACAGAAAGTAGATATGCTTTAAAGTGGGTGGCCAGACCCATTTTAATAATAAAATATTAAAGTTTTGTCCATTTACAACTTTAGCCCCTCCACTTGTGTCCATTTACCTTTCTTTCTGGATACTTTTCTTTTCTTGTCTTTTAAATAAAAATTTGGGGTGTTACAAGTCCATCCCCCTTATATAGGTTTCGTCCTCGAAACCTGTCGCTTCTCGAGCAGTCATGGTAACGTTGTCTCACCTCTTCCTTGATCTTACACGTAGGCTTAGTCCCCTTCTAGGCTCCACTGTACTCGCACAGGTGGAACCATCTTTCGACTTATCCCTTCTTTCCCTTCTATCAAAATGACCATCAGTTGCTCCACATAGTTGAATCCTTCATCTATCTCGGTATTCTCAAGTGGCACGATCGTATCCTCGTCGATTGAGCACTTTCCTAGACAAGATACATGAAACATCGAATGACTTCCACTTAACACGTCGGGTAGCTCCAGTCAACATGCCACTTCTCTTACCCGAGCAACAATTCAATTTAGTCTTTTATATTTCAGTATTAGCCTTCCCCGCTTCCTGATTCGAATGATTCCTTTTCCAAAACGGGACCTTCATCATTACTTCATCGCCATAGATCAGCACCGAACTTCTTTCGGGCGCGATTGCTCAAACCACTTTCTTGCAACACTCGGTGTTTGCTTCGTAGGCTACTAGCCAATCCTTCCGAAGGCACACGTCTATCCATCCATGTCTGTCCTGAACACCTTAGCAGGAAACACGCGCTCCCTCAATTCTATTGTGCAATCTTCTAGGGCATCCGATAACTTAGTGGACTTACTAATAGCAATTTCTGCATCGAAAGCTCATCGATCTTCCTACTCCTAACGTGCAACTTATCACAGAAGGCAGCAGGAATGAAACCACTACTAGCACCACAAATCAAGCACAAGGCACAAATTTAAATTTACTAGAAATGTAACTGTAGTCGCGTCGAAGTCCGCTCTAGCCTCCTCCTGGTCATAGCGAATGTTCTGACCTTCATCCTCTGTTCTCCTCATTTTGAACCCTTTGCCTTGCCTCGAAGCTCTCAGCCCTTGACTTCGTGCAGTCTCTGCTCCTGTGTCCACCCTCACCACACCTGTACCATCTCATCGTGTGACAATCCCTCACCAGGTGGCCCTCTCTTCCACACTAGAAGCAGACGTTCAATCCCCATTTGCACTCCCCCTCATGATCTCTGCCACACTTCTTGCATACCTCTTCTCTCTCAGTTATCCTCTTCCGATCATTGAACCTCATCGTCTTACCTCCAGCCACAAGTTCACCATCATTGTTAACCCGCCTTCCGTTTCCATTCTTAACATAACTCCGCTCCTCCTCCTCATCCATCATCGCCGCCGCCTCTCGCTCTTCATACAGCCTCCCCGCCAAGTCAACCATTGACCTAAATGTCCCTGGCCGGGGAGCGATCAGATGTCTGCGGATATCTGCTGGCAGACCTTGAATATACCTTTTGATCTTTCGTGACACAAGCGTCACCTGATCTGGCACCAGCCTTGCCATTTCGTTGAACTTCATGATGTACTGTTGGTGAGTCATCGTTCCCGCCTCTAGCTGCAGGAACTCCCTCTCAACTTTGTCAAGCTCTCTATGAGGGCAAAACTACTCGATTACCAACCTCTTCTGCTCCTTCCACCTCATCCTCCCAGTTGCTCTGGTGCCCTCAGCCTGGACAATGTTGTCCCACCAGCACAAGGCGGAATCCAAAAATGAGTGGATAGCAAACTTCACCTTCTGATCCTCGCGGCACTCGCTAATGTCAAGTACCGCCTCCATCTCTCTCACCCAACGTTGTGCAGCAGCAGCACTCCCATTTCCATCAAACACAGGAGGCCTACACCTTTGGAATGCTCCATAGCTGCATCCCTTAGCAGTCTCCTGCACAGCTTCCTCATCCTCCTCATCATCATTTGAGACAACCATGCCAGCATCGGGTTGCTCCATATCCCTAGAACCTCCAACTTCTTCTCCTTGTCGTGCGGTTCTCCTCTTCTCGCTCTCCTTCTTCTCATCCTCCTTATAGCTCTAATGACATCGGTCAATACAGTCGGTAGAATCATCTGCATGACCTGTTGGACTTCCTCTACTACTGCCTCCTTCATTAAGGCTCTCAGATAAGCACTCCCGTCCTCACCCTCCTGGTGACGAAGCGCTGGCTCATCAGGAGCCATCTCAGCAATCTTAGCCCTGCTCCTCGTGACACGTGGTCTAACACCACGTCCACCACGACCACCACCACACGAAGCCTCAGAAGACCTACCACCAGCCATCTAAACACTACAAGATTCAAACACCAACACGGTCAATCAAGGTAATAGCTCAAGATATGTCAAGTATAGTAAGTCCCTACTCATAGTGGCCAGTTGTGTTTAGCCACTTACTTTACTCTTTATTCCTCAAGCATTTCCTATCCTAACTATATCAGTATCTAAATTCGCACAGAAGTACACAAGCCACATAACATGCGCATATAATACCGGTTAACATTAACTTACAAAAGCTTACATAAAACCTTTTCCTGCAGGCACATAGCTACTAGGACTGGCATCCCTTTTCTTTTGTCCCATTCTCAGTTTAAGATTAGGTTCTTTTTGAAAATATTTACCCAATTCTCTTAAACTTTAGCTCTGATACCAACTTGTAAGGCCCCATTCCCGGGACGCTTACAGCTGGACCGTCATCGCATAAAATATTCAAAATAAACATTTCTTTTGCAGCGGAATTTTAAAACTTATTTTCATTAATAGTTAAAACATGTTATCTCGTTACACAAATCGTTTACATATCAAAATACAATAACATGTCAAATGTGGATGCCAGTCTCAAAACGTCTCCAGTAGCGTATGCATCCATGGCTGCAACTCCTCAGCATCAACAAGGTACCTGCCAGCTATCATGCATACAAAAAGTCAACGACACTGAGTGAGTTCTAGTTTTATAAATAAAATACTTTACTTTCTTTAAAACATAACCTTCGAAATCGTATGCGATCACACATCATACGTACACATTGATAATATTATTATTATCTTCATCATTGTTCAATTCGTACATTTTGTACATTCATCATTATCTTTCACTTCAATCTGGATCCTGTCTCATGCAATACCCCCGACTCGTGCTCGAAAGCTGATACTGTGCCGGGGCCTGTAAACAATCCCCCGACTCGTGTTTGAAGACTAACATAGTACTGGGGTACGCGACAAGGATCCCCTTCGAGTCACGAAGACTCCCTTCGAGTCACGAAGACTCCCTTCGAGTCACGAAGACTCCCTTCGAGTCACGAAGACACCCTTCGAGTCACGAAGACTCCCTTCGAGTCACGAAGACTCCCTTCGAGTCACAAAGACTCCCTTCGTTCTTTACGTTCCACTTTTATTATTATTGTCTTTCACTTCGTTACATAATACTTTACGTTCATTCATAGCCATACATCAAACCATATAAAGTCATACATCATACATAACGTATTATAAAACATAATGGATACGTTTTCAAAACCATTTAACGAAGAAAGACAACACACCCACACACAACACCAGGAACCATAACACAACACCAAGCGTGAACCAAGCATAAACCATCACATCCCAACGGGACCTATCTCAAATATCACCTCTTAAAGCCCCTAAGAAAGCCCTAAGTCCAAAACTAGGCACAACAAGTCATTCTAGGCGCATCAGCAGAAAATTCTAAGTATAAAAGCTCTTGGGCGCATGGGAACTATTTGGGCGCATCAACACTATTTGGGCGTTTCAACACTTAGCCACAGAAACCATTCTGGGCGCATGGGCACTATGCAGACACATGACCCACACTTAGCCAATTTTCACACTTTCTGGGCGCACGACCACTATTCAGGCGCATGACCTGGGTGCATTAGCACTATTTGGGCGCACCAACTTTGGGCGCATGAGAACACTTAACCACAATAAGCTTGGGCGCATGGAATCATTTTGAAATATTTCTAACACTGCCAAACTCACCCAAACATCATTCCAACATAACCCAAACACATCTAGCATACTAAAGCCCTAAAAAACATACTAACCACAATTCTAACCTCTATAACATCATCAAAGCTAAAACCTCAGAACACCAATCGAACAACAACAAGTATGAACATACGATTATCTTTGAAAAACCTTTACCCGGTATGCATAATAGCTCTAAACACTTTAAAATCTGTAAAAAAGGGGTCTAGAAACTCACCTTGAAGCAGCTCTTCAACCCAAACACTTTCATCTGTGATTTTAGTTTTTCCTTCCTTCTTCTTCTCCAAGAACTCGGTTACAAGCTTCATGAAACATCAAGAACTCGGTTACAAGCTGCAAACTGAGTTAAAACCCGAACATAAGCTCAAGAAACTCACCTTTTGCAGCTTTTCCTTCCTTCTTCTTCTCCAAAACCGGCACCCCTTTCTTCTTCTTCTTCTTGACCGAGAACAGAAAGCAGATATGCTTTAAAGTGGGTGGCCATACCCATTTTAATAATAAAATATTAGAGTTTTGTCCATTTACACCTTTAGCCTTTCCAATTGTGTCCATTTACCTTTCTTTCTGGATACTTTTTTTTTCTCGTCTTTTAAATAAAAATTTAGGGTGTTATATTATCTAAATAAATTATTATTTTATATTCAGACTGCATTTTATCCGATGAATATGCTTGCAACTGATCTGGAATTACACGAGCCTTTTTATAGGGAATGTTGGCTTTTTTGGGAGAAAATCCGGTAAATAGGCTTTTAGCTAAATCTACTAATAAGATGGTCGTCAGTCCGCTTGAGTTTCAATACGATTTCATCAAAAATTCAAATATGGTACCGAAAAATATATTAAAAGACCCGTGTGACCGTATAATGGTAAGTTTTTTAATTATGTGTTTATTTATAATTTGAGTACTTATTATGAAATGAAATAAAATTATGTTAATTTTAATAGGCTTTGGAAAAAAATGTAATCCCGTTGACATGGAGAATTTAGAGGAAATCATCTCTCGACTTGTTGTAAGTGATTTATTTTTTATATTTACAACTTGAGTTATATGTAAGTAATGATTAACAATCATATTAGTTTTTGTCGGATGATATTTTAAAAAATAGAAGTGTAGAAACGTCAAACGCCTATGCTAATATGGAAACTTCGTTTCAACAGTTTCCGGATGCTGATCCGTTATCACCCTGTGTTAACCTTTCTACTTTTCAAAAGGTTAAAACTTGTAAAAATATACGACTAATAAATTTATATTATTTTAACAAATATTAATATATGTTTAATGAATTGTAATTATTACAGACACTTCATTTGGCATAAAGAAAAGAGAAACGTATTACTAAACCAGGCCAAGCCTTTTGTTCACCGTATCAAATTCTGTCACCGACTCTTGTTGTTGAGAAATTCAACAAGGCAAGATCGACAAATGCTATAGAGTTATTCAATAGCGGTGATAAATTGAAGACATCTCTCACGTCCGATTATGAACTTTCAAAGGATTTTTTAGAAAGGTTAATGGGTATGACCAGATATTTTGATTGGCTAGAGTGGAACGTAAGTAACTTATACAAATTAAAAATAAATAATTGATAATTTATGAGTTGCTTTAATTGTTTTCTACGATTGAAGCATTTATTGGTTTGGCAAACGTATATGTATAGATCACGTCGTGTAAATGCAAAATGGTCGATTTTGCCGTCATGGTTTGCACCTTGTCTGCTTAAGCGTGATAATTGTAACATGTATGCCGACGGATCAGAATCTCCATATCCTGTTAATTTTTTAATCATTATGTTCTCATAAATATTAAATGTACAACTAATATTAATAAATGTTTAAACACTTGCAGCTTTACATTCCCATTGGTTACTAATAAAGGTGGGCATTCTTAACTAGACTCTTAATGTATTTAACAGTATACAACTTATTTTATTTATTTATTTATTTTGTTAATTAATAACTTACAACTTTAGTATTTGTATTTATTTTGTTGACAGTCCTTTGGTATTCAAGCCCGAGGAAACTAGGCAACTCATTGAAAATTTATGAAAACCAATCCGTATTTGGTTTTCAATAATCAATTTTATGATAATCATGAAGTTGTTGTCCCACTACAAATATACAAGATAACTATTCCGTCTAACATGCCCAAACAAGTAGATGGGTCGGGAGATTGCGGGGTGTGGGTGTGTATATTTGTAGAACGTTTAATTTCTGGTGAAGACGTTATAGTTCCACTCGATACTAGTCAAACTCCCCAAAATTTTCGTGACAGATTATTAGAGTTGTTATCAACAAATGTAGTGAGTAGAATGAATGAATATGTAAAAAAGAAATAGATTATGTATGTTCTCAACTTGTAAGAAATATTATTTTGATTAATTTTAAAATTATTAACTAGAACGTTTAACAGTTATTTGTTTTTTTTACTCTCCTCTTTCTTTTGCTATTATATTTAATCTAAAATAGAAAAAATTAATTTAAAAATAAAATAAGAAAAAGAAAGGGTCTACCACTGACTTTCCATTTTTTAATACATATAATTCACGATATTATTTGGACACCAAATTATAAATAGTATAGAGAATTAAACATATAAGAAATTATTTAACTGCTATAAATACTCATCAACCAACAATCTAATCCATCCATTCACTTTTCATCCTACTACCAACTCTTAAATTTATCTTTCCTCCTAACTACCAACACTCTAAATTCATCATTCATCCTTCTATCAACACTTTATTTATCATTCATCCTACTACCAACACTCTAAATTCATCATTCATACTACTACCAATACTTTTAGTTTATCATTCATCTTACTACCAACACTCTAAATTTATTATTAATCCTACTATCAACACTTTAAATTCATCATTCATCCTACTACTATCCATCAAAAATGTTATTCATCTTTTACGTACGTCCTTCTCCAAAACCTTCCTACAAATCGCAACTACGATATTTATTTATCTGCATAATACTGATAAAAAAGATTCTACTATCCCGTTCATATTTTTTTATCTACATAATACTGATCATGAGATAAAAAAAATTAGAATGGACAGTAAGAACTAGGGCTGCAAACGAACCGAACGAACACGAACAAGGCCTTGTTCGTGTTCGTTCGTTAAGAAATAACGTGTTCATGAACTGTTCACGAACACTTACCGAACGAGATTCTTTGTTCGTGTTCGTTCATTAAGAAAATGAACATGTTCATGAACTATTCACGAACACTTACCGAACATAAATGAACACAAACAAATGCAAACGAACACAAACAACTGTTCATGAACATGACGAACACAAAAAAGCTCATAAACACAAACAGATACAATTGATTATAAATTTATTTTTGAATAAAATTTACATTTTTATTACAAACATTACACAAAATTAATAAAAAATAAATAAGTACTTAACATAAATATAAAAAAATACTTGATATAATAATCATAAAAATAAATAACAGAAAAATTAAGAATATAATGAACACATTAACGAACATAAACGAACACATTATCGAACGTTCACGAACGGACATTAACGAACATAAACGAACACATTATCGAACGTTCACGAACATAAATGAACGAACGCGGCCTGTGTTCATGTTCGTTCGTTTAACTAAACGAACAAATTTTTCTTGTTCGTGTTCGTTCATTTACTAAACGAACGAACATAAACGAACTTCCCGCCGAATGGTTCACGAACTGTTCGCTGAACGTTCAGTTCGTTTGCAGCCCTAGTAAGAACTTCCACGTTGAAGTGCCTAAGATGTGTGCTACATCTTGCATATTGCTTGGCCCAATGAAGTCGGCAATCTCTGATTATGAGTTGCATACTATGTGTTTGACGTGAATAAAGGAAAACATACTGTGTTTACCAAAAAAAATGAAGACATACTATGTGTTGACGGGAATAAATGAAGACATACTATGTGTTGATAGGAATAAATCAAGATATACTATGTGTTGACAGGAATAAATGAAGACATACATGTGTTGCTTGTGAAATTTTTATTGTATTTATAGTGGTATTTTATTATATAATTTTTATTACTGGTACCTTTCCTTCTATTTAAATTACTTTTATAATAATACTAACGTTTAGATCTATGTGATAATAAAACACAACTCGCCAAATCCACAGCAAAAACATACCAAAAGCCTCGATTATTTTATAAATAGTTAGTTAATTATATTTCAATATAGATCTAACAAACAACCGAATACTTAGCTTATTTTATAAATAGTTAATTAATTCTCAAATGCATCTATAAAATTATTTTGGTTTTAAAAAAAATTTATATTCAAAAATAATTTTATAGTTAATTTTATAACCTATTAAGACGACTTGATACATTCTCGAGATGTTCAACATAAAATAACAACAACACAACACTATTAATAGATAAAAACAAAAGCTATCACCTGCTTGATACTATTAGTTTTGGTTATTATATTTTATGTTGAACGTTATATCATACATAAATATTATAAAAAATCATAATAACTAATACAATATAATTCTAACAGGGACGATGTAAGCTACGCCAGAAATAAAATTGATCAGTCATAAACCGCCTATACAACTTACACATCTTCTTAAAATTTAACCACAATCTATGGGTTTGGCCGTAACTAAATGTTCCATCAACATTGAAACGTAAACTACCTCATTACCTCTCAAGTCTTGGGTAGATGTAACATAGTCTTCATTTATTTTAATCCCAAATAGTTTTTCTGGTTGTCTGTCTTTTTTCAAAAACGAAGGTTTACTAATAGAGCGCCAAAATACACAGATATTTTCATCAACACCATGTGAAGCAACCGACCAAATTTATCAACACCTATTTCTTCACCACAAAAAATCACCAATTTTATTGTTCGCAGATTAACACGAACAAGTACCCATTCTTTACTCTGAATACAGAAAAAAAAATATACATAATCAATATCTAAAAAGGAGGGATACGGGTTGAACTTTCCATCAACAACTGAAAAAGCATGTTTGCCACACGAGTCGGTTAATAAATCAAAAAATTATGGAGGTAATATACTCCAATGCATACTCGACAACGGATTTTTGTTTAACTCTCTATGTCTCTAATTCATCATTCTTAAAACCCAACCTTTAACGTGTTGTATAAAAATGCATTTATTAATACAAGTATAAAAATATAATTATAAAAATACATTTAATAATAATGTATACAAAAGTTTACCACTGTGGTTAAATAACCGTTACGTTGGTAACCGAATAAAATGCCCTAAAAATTTTCAGGGTATTTCTTAATGAACGAACACGAACAAGGAAACCCGTTTGGTAAGTGTTCGTGAACAGTTCATGTAATGAACGAACACGAACAAGGAAACCCGTTTGGTAAGTGTTCGTGAACAGTTCATGAACATGTTTATTTCTTAGTGAACGAACACGAACAAGCCCTTGTTCGTGTTCGTTCGGTTCGTTTGCAGCCCTAACTGTGGTTAAATAACCGTTACATTGGTAACTGAGTAAAATACCCTAAAAAAATTTTCTAAGTTTTGTTGGTGTTAAAAAGATAGCAGAATAACCAAAAGGTGCATCCCCCTTATTATAAAACTCCATAACATCTGTTGACCATTTTCTACTTCATCATCCGGAATGACCCATTTACATACAGTAGATGGATTGGCTTGAACATTTTCGTGAGCAAGTAATGATAAGTTTATACGAGGGTTTTCTTTCGGGTTTTAGACATTCGAAGTTTAAGATTCTTTTTGATTCTTTGGACGCTTTCATTTACTCATGATCCAAGATGACGGTCTTGGAGCGGGTTGAGAAAAGTATTAATTTTTATCCATAGATGTATTTCTTAAGAAAAGAAGAGTGTTTTATGGAGAGTGAATGAAGTTTAAATGAGGTTAAGTCTATTTATACTATTAATTTAAATTTAATTTTGTTTTTTTATTTTAAACAAAATAAATTTGTTTTGATTTTTTATTATAAATTAAATATGTTAAAAAAGCACATTGGGCTGGGCTTTTTTCCGGGTTGGGCCTCTTTTTGATTGCAACATTAAGGTTCAAAACAGTCCATTGGGCCGGGCCTCGTTTTAGGTTTTGATTGATTTATAATTATAAGAAAAAATTTTAATTCGGGTTGGGCCTCCTTTTAGGTTTTGATTGCAACATTCAGGTCCAAAACATTGGAAATTTATTTCGGGCGATATAAAGCCCATTGGGTATCGCCGCCGTATCGCTGGTTCCTGGCGATACCATTGACCATCTATATCGTCGGCGTATCGCAACTTTTGTAAAAAAATTACTCTAAATTCCATGTGGGCGATACACATGTATTTATTATCATCACGTGGTGATACCATGGCCATTTTGTAAGTACGTGGGTCAAAGGCTAGAATTCAAAACCAGATTGGTCAAATGGGTAATTTTTCCAAATTCATTTAGGTTAATGATAACTTACTTTTAAATATATCTTCAGGGGGTAATTGTGACCTAAACAAGAGTAAAATTGTTACAAGGTATATAACATTTAATTTGGACAATTACATTTTTTAAACACATGTAATGTTTTTAATAACCCTTAACGAGCATGTGATATCAATCTTACAATGCCTTTAACTCTAAACATCAACAACTTGGTTATCTCCGATAGCATAATCGAAAACCAACCTCACATTAGCGAGCCCAAAACGACCCTTACAATCGTAAACTTGACACACACCCGTAACAATCATCAACACTAGATTCAAAACTAAAAACAAGATAACCATAATATTCCACGACTCAAGAAACTCTTTCTTGATGAAGTTAAAAACTTTAACCCTAGGGATACCACCATAATACGTATTAACTTTCACAATTGTCTTTTGCAATTCGGACATCTTTAATCCATCTGTTTTCAAACCCGATTTCGTTATCCCATTGAAGAGCTTCGCGACGTCCTCATCACTCATATCGCCAATAATAATATTCTTTTCATGAAGAATATTTACATCCTTTACTCCATCGATGATCCCACACATTGAATCCACATACTCAGTGAAATCAAGATTTTTAAAGTTATCTTTCTTGAACATCAGATCTTCATAAGTCACCAAATTCCTCAACACAACTTCCGAATCGGGTTTCAAATCAAGCACAGGAAGGCTGATCGAGGGCTTCTCCTCATCGAATTCTATATCTGAATCCCTCCATTTGCTGAGCAAAATTCAACCATTGTAGTGTTGTTGTTTCTCCAAATATCTTCTTTACCAAGTACTAATATTATCCCATGGCAGTTTCAGCACCGGTAAAACCGGTTGCAGAAAAGCACTTGCACCGATAAAACGTGTTTCACGCCGTCCAGATGCACATCGAGCAAGAAATTTGCTAGAAGAAACGGGTTTTCAGGTGATAAATTATGGTTAACGATCAACTGATACATGCAGTCGAGCGAGTGATAAGTACTGTTACACAACTAAAAACTATCAAGTTCAGTTTCTGGTGCACTAATCTTTAAAGGAGATCGTTTTTCACAAAACTTAACCAAAAGATTCGAAAGAAACGAATCATCAAACTCCCCATCTGAGTGTTGGTGAATTGCATTTAGTAACTCAACAATAATCACAAGTGGGATTTGGTTTTCCACCATGAAAACATCTTCCAAACACTCTAAATGACCTCCATCTGCAATTTTGTTAGAACATCAATCAAGAACAATGCATCAATGGCAAACACCCATGCTAAACATTCATCATTGACATCAAAGTACAAGTCATAACAGCATCTACCTAAGGGTACAAGATCAGTGATCTTCTGGTGCATGATTTTGAGTGATTGTGGTGTGATTTTGTAGGGTTTTTGCTGTGGTGATTTTGAGTTGTTCTTGATTGGTGTAGAGGTGGGTATGGAAATGGTGAATGGGGCCTAGAGGGTGTGGTTGGGGGTGTAGGAGTGTGGGTTTCTGGATGTGAGGGTGTGGGGGAGGTGGAAGATGCAAATGGGATGGTGGGTGTTTAGTTGAAGGAGGTTTTGAGTGTTTTGGTGGAGTTGTGTAGCCAGTGTTGTTGCAGGTTGTTAATGGAGGATAGAGGGGATGAGAGAAATGGAGTGGTGGTGGTGGAGGGAGGATGCCATTTGTGGCTTTTGAAAGGAAGGTTTGTGTTTTTTTTTGTTATGGATAGTTTACTATATGTTGACTTAAATTAAATGATTTATATATTATACTAGTAAACATGTGTCACGGGTTAAAGAAAAAGAATTGCACATTCGAAAATAAATTGATAATATGATATATTTGAAATGTAAAACAAATAATAAGTAATGTGAAGGTTACCATAATCTAATGATAAGGGGCAGCCCTTAGGGGCTGGGTGAGCGATCGCTCAATACTGATTTTAAGGTTAAATTTTTATTTTTATTTTTGTTATTATATATATATATATATATATATATATATAATATATATATATATATATATATATATGTATATATATATATATATATATATATATATATATGTATATATATATATATATATATATATATGTATGTATTTTTTTAAAAAAATCTATAAACTATTAATAAACATATTAACAAACCAAATAATATTTAATTATTTGTCTATTAAACTTTATGTTAGAGTCTACTAACATTTTATATAGTTTAGCCACTAGCATTTACCTAATTTAATATAATAATACTTAAGTTAAAAAAAAGAAAGAAAATAAAAGCTTGTTATTAACCGATTCGCTTAAATAAGTAAATTATACATTATTTTTCTACGATACTTTGGGTTTGTATGCTGTTATAAAAATATCGTCGTAATATAATTTTTTTTATATACAAGTTATTCGGTTTATATTTTTTTATACGTCGTATTATGGGGGCCAATTGTCTGTTCTCGCCTTGGGTTCAGGGTCTCTTGAAAAATGAACGTATAGTGTTAGAAGAAAGAAAAAAAAAGACACATATTACATACTTATTTATTAACACTATGTTCCCGAGTTTACTAAACGAAAGAAAAGAAATGAAACATTTCTTTTTATTTTCCTTTTCTTTTTCTTCTTTTCTTTTCTTTCATTTTTTTTCTCTTTATTTTCTTTCGATTTGAAAAGATTGTTTTTAACATTTATTTTCTTTTTTTTACTCTCCATAAATGAACTCTGGGACATAACTTTTTTACTTTCATTAAAAAACTCAGGAACACAACTGTTTATTTCTTTCCTTCAATTTTCTTTCTTTTCTCTCGTCAAATAAACTCGGGAACATAGCTTAAGTGTAGGAATCGAATTGGAAAACAAACTTTTTAACATATATTTACATTTAAAATCTTTGTTAGACTTGTAAAATGATTTAAGGAAAAGACTTTTATTTTATAATAATTACCATATATATTAATGGTATATGTTGGTAACTCCGGTGGAGTTCTAAAACATTTCAAATTATCATCAAACTATCATTATTTGTAAAAGCATCCTCCTATAATACAACCTTTATCTCATACATATAATCACTTTATAGTTCAATAAAGGTTAATCATGATTAAACAATTTAACATGTATTTTAATTACATATAGTGTAATAAAATAACTATCCATAAATGATTGATATTGAATAAAATTATCGAGTTTAACGTTTGTTATATTTAGCATCCAAGTAAGTTTAATAAACAAATTGTGTTAGTCTGAAAATTTAGGTGAAATGTTATGTTTATTGTATAATGTATTTATTTATTATTATTTTCACAACAATGACGTTGTTTTAAATTTTGAATGCAAATATGGTTTCCATAATGTTTCGAAAAGATCCTGCGACAATGCTCGGGGTTCCAATCCCAATTATATATTTATAAATCTTAGAATTATTTAATTAGTGGTTCTTTTTATCTTTCTCATTCTTGAATTATATTATATTTATTGTTCGTTGTCTAGATTGATTTAATCATGTATTTCTGACTTAGTCTGAAACCTTGATCATTACCAAACAACTAAGCCAAACAATAGTGTGATGATTCACCCTCACCACAGTTCTTTACGATGTAGTTACCTAGCTAGCATGTATCTTTTAGAGTACTAGTCGTAAAGAATTCATAGAATAAAGAGTTAATGTTTCTAAATATGAGTTCAATGATATGTAGTTAATGATATGGTTGTTTGGTGCAACTTTTTTTTCTTTTTTTTAAACGGCAAATGTGCGATCTTGTTTCGGAGAATAGGTGTTATTTTAATCGGGTTTATTTATTCGTTTCCCAAACGAGACCGCACCCCAACCCCCTCAGGAGGAAACCCATTGCTGAGAAAATCCACTGGCTCAACTCTGAGTATTTTACTCAGCGTGAGACTTGAACCCATGACCTTACAATATTTACATGTAATGAGTATATCACCTTAAACAGTTGAGATAAAGATCATTAGTAACTTTTTTTTTCTCATACAAAGTTCAGAACCCCTTTTGAACATGATGAACTTTGTGAATTGATTTATTCAGTTACTAGAACCACTTGTACATTGTATCCCTCACTTTATATACTATTGATTTGATAATAAAAATGGTAAAAACTAGGGTGGTGCTGGGACACCGCAGGTGTTTTTGGAGGACACCAGACTTAACCGTCACGGTTAGGCCTAAACGTGAGGGTTTGAAACCTAAACATGACGGCTTGACCTAAACGTCACGTATAAAGAGGCACGGGTCTGAAACAAAAGTACTCCCGACTAAAGTACACTGGTAAAGAGGCACGGGTCTGAAACAAAACGTGACGGTTTGCTCTAACCGTCACGGTTAGGGTACGAGGTAGACTTGATGTTGACATAAAGTTCCATGAAATCCGGGCACCTACCACTTCGAACCGTCACGTTTAGGCCAAACCGTGACGGTTTCTCGTCCAGATTTTTCTATATACATGCACTTCATGGTTTCATACAACCAACCATCACGAACCATCATGAAAAAACTTCATCGTTCCAAAAACACATAATTCGAAAACAATGTCGGGTTCGGGAGATCATTATCAAAAGCCGAAGCTTCCAGATTTGAATAAGGAGCCACCTATCGAAGATTCGAACCAGGTTGGAGTAGTGTCTATTTTATTATAAATGTTTATTTGAAATATCTAACCATTACCTTTTTTAGAAATATTACGTATAGGGGAGTCACCCTTCGTGGGGGGTGGAGGAAACCAACCCGTCGAACACATTTGCTAAAGAGGCGTACAACTCATTATTTGGACCGACGGGTTACGGTGAAGGGTATAGACATCCCCCTTACCATTCTTACGGACATGCCCCAATCCCGTACCACTCACAAATAGAGCTGGATTACGGACATGCCCCAAACCCGTACCACTCACAAACGGAGCCGGATTACGGACATGCCCCGTACAACTCACAAACAGTGCCGGATCACGGACATTACGGACATCCCCCGTACCAGTCAGAACCAGAAGTTACACATGTGTCGGATACTTTTAATGAGAATGACAATGATAAGAGTGACGGTTCGATTCACCTCAAAGAAAACCATATGATGGGGATGATGATCGGATAAGAAGGCTACGGTTTCTTATAAAATCGACAAAGTACGAAGAGTTTTAGTGGGTTTGTTTAAATTATTTACTTATTTGTTTTATATATTGTTTTTTATTTCTGGCTTTATCTTTTTCAGCATTTTGATTCTCGTGAGGACTTGGAGAAGTGGGCTAAAATGAGAGGAGACGAGCATGGGTGCATCATTGTGGTGGGTCGGTCACGGAAAAAGGATGTGAAACTCTTATGCAATCGTAGCGGTGAACCTAAATTCACTGGCACAAGCAGGCGTACTGGGAGCATAAAGAAAGACGCCCCTTTAAACCCCTAGGAAGTACGTAGGAAAGAGTGACAGTTGGATGTTGGAGGTGAGAAACGAGACGCACAACTACGATCCTGTTGTGTACGAGGAGGGCCACGAGCCACTCAGACGGTTAGGCCATGACGATGCTAGCACCTCTGGCGCGGGCGGGTCAGGTCAGGGCAGAGATGCTGACATGGCGGGTTAGATAGATATTTTGTTTGTATTTTGTTTCTTTTTGTATGTACAAACTTGTTGTATTTATATATGCAGTTTTAATTATAATATTTTTGTTGCATTTATGATGGCTTTTATATTTGGTTGTGTTTGTTTGGTTGTTTGTAATGGTAATTTTATACAATGTTTGTAATTTTGATAATGTTAATTGTATATGTATGAACCAACTTGTTATGTAATTGTATATAATGTTTATGATAATTTCTTTAACAACTGATTTTTACAAAGTCGTAACGTTACAAAAGAAAACACAAGCGTCGCATTAATAATAATAATTGATTTTAACAAACTCATAATTTGATAAAAAATAAATTAAACACAAACCGTCGCGATGACGATCAAACAGAAAAAAATACTCGTAATATGATAAAATAAAAATAAACACAAAATACAAACTCATATATCATGATTAGGTTCAACCGTGTGATAAATAAAAATAAACACAAACCAGTATGATTAAAAAAATTAAATATTATACCCAATATGTCACGGTTTGACCAAACCGTGACATATACACCACCACCAAAACCCTAAAACCCAACTCTAAAAAAACAAAACACACTCCCTTGGAACACACTCCCAATAATTAACCCAATCCCGAGGTGTAGAACATTCTCTGAAGCCTAACCGTCACAGTTAGGTCCAACCGTAACGGTTAGTTTCTACATCTGACCTAACGGTTACGGTAAGCAAACCTTCACGTATATGTTAGGTTTTCTCCAATTCCCTATGTTGTGTCCAAAATTTCCAAAAACTAAAGAAGAATTGGTTGGATAATAAACAAAGCGGTACCTTTAAAAGAAACGTACAAGATAGTACACTATGTGTTTTCCACATCGTATTCAGACTAATCGAACGTCTTGGAAACCTGCCAAAATATAGTAGAAAATAAAGTTTCAAAAACAGATTGGTATTTAGTTTGGTGTTCCTCTTGGGACTACGCAATAAGTATACTAACAACATTCATAACTCGTTTTTTAAAAATATGTGAGTGTGGTAATTATATTATATTAAATGGTTGTAAGTGAAGGGGAGAAAAAAATTATTGTTCATATTTAAATTTAAGAAAATGTTGTTCAACTTTTTATAACTTTTTAGTATTTTAAAAAGTGATTGTGAGTGTAAGAGTGAGAAAATATAATGATATAGGTAAAAAAATATTATTTAATTGGATATATGAGAGAAAAATAATAGTTTTTTTTATATAATTATATGGATAAAATAAATAACGGGATGTGAATGCTCTAAAAGCCAATATCTATTTTGAAATGTATTTATCATTGTTAAAAGTAGTAACTTAATTTATGAAAAGTATTTAATGAAGTAACTTGATTAGAGAACCTCGTAAAAGTAACATTTTTTTCTGTTTTACAAATGTAGCGGCATAAGAGAAAAATCACATTAATATTCATAAGTTACGTGAGTTACATATCTATGTTTTCTCATGTTTCAAACTTTAACCCTGTTGGAATATTAGCTAAAAATATGTTTTTTTATTTATTTTGAACATAAATAATTAGAGAATTCATAGTGGATTTTATATTATTATCCATATAATCACACTAAAAATCAATATTTATTTCTATTTTTTAATTAAATAATAATTTTATACCTTTATTATTACTTTTTTTTTATCTTTCATTCATTCAAAAACACTTTTAAAAATATTAAAAAATTTATAGAAGTTAAATAGTACTTCTTCAAATATACAAATAAACAGTAATATTTTTTTTATTATTCACTTACAACCACTTAAACTCATTCCTTATAATATAAAAAACACAGTCATATATTTTTAAAAAAACCATTGTGAATGCTCTTATATGTGTATGTTACTAATAGAATTATTATTTAACACGTGTACATTATACTATATGAGAGAATAATAACGAACTAACATGTGTATAAAATGAAGCTATGTTAAATGAGATATTGATATTTGAATGTGTGTGGTTGAAACTTAACTTGTGCACTATTTCAGGGTTCTGATGTCTGATTCACCAATTAACCTGGTACGACATTCAATTTTGCACTCTGTCTAGTTATTGGTGCAATGTTTGTGCATTTAACCATGCATTGTCTTTTGGATTTAGTAGCAATCGCTTTTTTGGGTTTCTAATGCAATATAATTGTGTATTAATTTCATTAATAACATATTAATAGTGTACTGATAGATAGACTATCAACATTCACATTTTCTGGTATATATACTAAATAAATGTGAGTTGTTGAGTACACTCTAGAAAAGACTAGATGTGACATCCTAAATTTTAGAAAGGGCCCGATATACGAACACTCTTTTGGGTGTTATGCGGACATTCTTTCACGGCCCGTGAAACCCCTTACGGGCCGTAAGAGCCTTGCAAAAAATTAAATACCAGATTCTGTCACACACGACCGTTAAATGTCTCACGGCCCGTAAATGGTGACCCATAGACTTTCTTACGGCCCGTGAATATATTATTTCACAGCTTGTAAACTGTCTAACGAGCCGTAAATGTATTTAGAATATTATTATGTGAATTAATTATTCCTCCGTTTTCGTGTTTTTTCGTTTTTTATAATTATTTGACGTGATGTATTATTTCTCGTAAAACATGTATCAATTATTTGATTTGATATAAGATTCTATATTTAACGATATATATAGGAACATATGTTAGTTGTTTTAACGAAATAGTGAATCGAGATAATTAAAATGCCAAATCGTGGAAATAATAGAAGGCGTGCGAATGAAATTGCTTCTAACTCACGTGTAATTGTTGAAAGTATTCCGGAACCAATTGATAACCATAATTGGCAGAACGGTAAGAATTGGTCTTGAAATATTATGCAGTTTTTACGTAATGGAGATGCTCAATTATGTTGGTGTATTACATGGGTGTTGTGGATCTTCACTTACAATTTTGGTGAGGGCTACTTGGGAACCTAGATTCATGTTTAGATGTAAGATTTTAAATGAGTAATTGTCAAAAAAAAAATTTAATTGTAGAAATGTATCTTTTATTGTTATTTTACAGCATATCCGGCGTGGACAAATAGACTGATGATCTGTCGATTTGAAGAAATACGTAGAACGGAAGAGTTGCAGGGTACTAATCGTTGGACGATTCTTCCATTTCAGTGGTTTAACTTAATATACATGGGATTCGTTAATGGTAATGAATATGTAGAAGGGAGTACCGATCTATTTCCTGTGCTACGGGAAGTTGATATGGTAATATTGTTTTTGTGTTATATTTAGGATCCAATCTTAATCAAAAAGAAAATATAATTGTCATTTAATTTTTTTTATAAGTGTACGTACCGATCACTGATGACGATGAAAATTAGTATCTTTTAAAGATTTCTATGGAGTCACTACAAGTTCATATATTCTTTCCATATGCATGTCGTCCAAATACGTGTGATGATTTATGATGCATTCATCGTAATGTTTGGATGATTATTCTGCAATTTGAATCGTATTTTCTTTATTTTCTTGTACGTATACATTATTGGCAGCACTCTAGACAAGAAGAAATTGAAGAACTAGTAGTGTCTGGTGAAACTGTATGGCCTTCTAACGGAGGTCAAATTGGTCGAGATTCAGGAGTTGTTATTTGTATTTTATTACGTAGGTTGGTTCAAAACAGATCTTTAGAGTGACAGGAAGATAATTTACAAGATGCTTGCCAAAGATTCCGACGATTTATGGTAGGTGAACTGTATTCAAGACGAACAATGTAATTATTTAATATTTAATATTTTTTTTTGATTATTAATAAGATTATTGGTACAATCTACTAACAATAACATAAAACTAGCTCGAAATACAATTTTTAGTCTTGTTAGTTTTTAAGAAAGTTCCAAGCCATAACATGATTAAAATATGTTCTGAGTCTTACACAATATTGTTCTTGAGCCCTTTCTAAAATGTCTGTATCATTCCATAGAGTGTTTCAGTTTTCGTAAACGCTATCGTATATTGAGTGAAATGTCGAGATCTTTCTTCTCAAATCAAACCATTTGCTGCTAAGTTCTTGAGTGGTTTGATATCCATAACGTTCTAGAATTTGATGAAAATGTGTTGATATCTGGTTCCAATAAATTGAAGAATCTCCAAAAATAGTACCCTAATTTTCCAGAACAAGATCTTACTAAAGTGACATCTTCTCCGTGCTTCTAAGGATTTTGATGTTGTGAAGTTGATGGTGAACTTGATGTAGAACTTGTCAATATAATATTGTTTGAGTGCATTTTTTGTGTGTAAATGTGTTAGTATTTATAGAGCAAAAATAAAGTAATTTTTAATCTTTTAAAACCTTTCACTGGCCGTAAGAAGCTTTACGGCCCCGTTAAACCCAACGACTATAGTTTGAATTTTTAATGCTTACGACCGTAAGCAGATTTACGGGCCGTTAAGCCCAACGGCTATAGTTTGAATTTTAAATGCTAACGACCGTGACCCGTGTTACGGGCCGTGAAGGTTCAACGGTTATAATATTAATTACAAAAATAGTAACGACTGTGAAGGGCTTCACGGGCCATAAGCATGTTCATTCACGAGCTGTGAGAGTCTTCACGGGCCGTGAAGCTCTTAATATATATGCTTCACGCACAGTAAATTCATTTACACTCATTTTTCACTCTTACGATTCTCTCTGTTTTCACTCTTACGATTCTCTCTAATACGACCCATCGCCATTTTCACTCTTACGATTATCTCTGAGTTCATTCTACTTCTAGTACTGGTACGTACCTAATTTCGTATTAACTTTTATCTAATTACGCTTTAATATTGTATAAATTAAAATTTAAAAATCAAAAATTTGTTTAAATTTTCAAGGGTTACGGGCCGTGAAGTTCTCTCACGGCTCGTGACCCTTTGAAGTAATAAAGGTTTACGAGTCGTAAAGCTATCTCACGGCCCATGACCTTTGAAGGGTATAATAGGCTTACAGGCTATGAAGATACTTCACGGCCCGTTACCCTTTTTTAATTTTGAATTTAGTTTGTTTTTTGAAAATAAATTTATTATACAGATTATGTCGTCGCGTAAGCGTATGCAACCTGAGACCGTGCCCAAGGGTCAGGGTGACTTTTTAGACCCTCACCCGCACCTTCAGTTTCCACGAGAGACCACTCTACGTAGACGAGTTTGAAGGTTGTTAGGACGGTCCCTAAAGGGGACCCGTTCGATCAACTGGGATGTGCCGGTGTTTGTGGGTGATTTGGAGTGTGCTAAGGCGTTGATTGGGGCAGAGGGTGAGACACCGTGGCAGCAAATGTTCGACCTTGGTTATAGGAGGGGCCACGGGGAGTTGACATTGGAGTTCCTGTCTACATTTTTATTCACTTCCGCCTCCTCTATAGATGACCCCCTAGTCCATATTACCATTAGGTTTAATTTGGGCGGTCGTAGATTTGAGTTTACAATAAGGGGGTGGGCGGTCGTCCTCGGATTTTACACGAAGGAGGAGACAGCAGACGTCTGTTTCCTCATTGACGAGGTTCGGTCTGAGCAAGCTCCTCTGATGGGGTGGTGGCCGACTATATAAGATCACCGATGAGAGATGCTATTCGTGCGGGTTCTATTAGAGATCCTTTGCATCGATATCTACATCGGTGCATTGCCGACATCATTGCCGGGCGCAACCAGAGCACCAAGCAGGTGTTACTCGGAGATTTATTCTTCTTACAAACTCTAATTACCCCTAGGAGGGTTAATCTTGCTCACCGTATGGCAGCTTATCTACTTTCGATTGTTACGGGGAAGTTAAATAACATTTACCCTTGTTTATTTATTTATTACTTAATTATTATTTTTTAGTAAATATTATTTAATTAATTTATTTATTTATTATTTGATTATTTATAGATGGATAGCCCTATAGTTTGCGGGGCGTATAACACCGTCATTGCCTCTCGTTTAGGGATATACACTGATGCGCTACTTGCGCGGCAAACGAGTGACACCCCCGTGGATAATAGGTCGCGAGACAGTGGTGGCCATGGGTATTGCCGCTAATTTTGACGGCAACCTACGATGGTCCACTGACAGCCGTCAGACGATATGGCAGCCTCCCATTGACATTGATGATGAGGAGGCGAGTAGATGTAGCCAGGAGCGCAGTAGTAGCAGGGCCCTCCACACCAGCCACCACTGCCGCCGAGGACTATTATCCGGCAGATTCCACCTACCGGGGAGTTTATGGCTGAGTCCATACATTATCTTGGGAGATGCGCGTTATGCATCTGTGGTAGATGGAGCTGAGCACCACATGGGTTGCATCAAAGGGGATAGTTGCTCCCCCACGCCTAGAGATTGTTCCTTTTGTGAGGTCTCTAGTACATGGTGACGAGGCAGCCGAGGGCGCAGCGGATCAGCCACCTCCAGAGTAGTTACTTTATGTATTTTGTTTATGTTTTGATGTAAAAAAAATTATTTATTTTAAAAAAGTTGGTTTTGATGTGTTTCGTGTGATAGTTACAAATTTCATTTCAAAGTTACACAGTTAGCGATTATATAATTACAAATTACATATCATATTAAAATCTGATTATTACAAAAATAATACAAAAACCATTACAAACACCATTACAAAAATAATACAACTTATAGCAAATTAATTTGTTCAACCTTCTCGTCTTTCCTCAATTCACCATATTTTTGAAATTGTGCCTTGTATATAACCTCCTAATCGGTTAGTATTTGGTGTTTTATAGAGTCTCCAATATCTACTTGGAAGAGGCATCGGATAGTCACCTACTAATTGAAGTCTAATAAAATGATTTCCATTAACAAAAACAATTGCAATCAATTGGTGATTAGTGATATCGCAA
This sequence comes from Flaveria sonorensis, assembly GCA_025506505.1. NCBI lineage: Eukaryota > Viridiplantae > Streptophyta > Magnoliopsida > Asterales > Asteraceae > Flaveria > Flaveria sonorensis. Next base: position 43,429,962 of record CM046426.1, on the reverse strand, counting down.
GGAGATAACCATAAGAGAAAATAAGTTGCATTGTTAGAGATTGAAATAAACATTAAAACCACATGAAACCTGCTAGCAATCAAGATCGCGGTGGGTGGCAGTGTCATCCAATGTTTATATGGAGCTGCACCTATCCCATTCCAATCTAATGAATTTCTTAGTCGCTGGATATCATGAAACATATCACCGTACCACTGTGCATATTCATCTAGCTTTGCTATAAGTTTGGTACGAATAAAACACCTTTGATTCTCACCATATCCTAATCCAACTGTTACAGCCCGAAAACCACAATTACCATCGGCATATATATCATCTGCACCCGAAATGTACGGGTAGAACACGGATGGAATCGAATCACAAAACTAGTAATAGTTGTTTTTTTCTTCCTCCCCGGGGTATATGAAAACTTTGAAGTCTATTGGGGTGATATATCTTTGCATCTTGTTTTGGAAGACGTTGATTGACTGCGTTGAAATCACCATTGTTTAGTCTTCACCACCGAACTAGAATATCTTGGAGGAACTTGAATTTTTTCTCATTCTTGCCCATATGAACTATGTCTGGGAGGGCCTAATATCACATCTTGTTGCTTATCCTTTCTTGGACGACCGCACGTATTCGTTTGCACTTTCGGAGATTTTTGATATGTTTTTGCTGGATTTATAAGTGATTTTATCATACCTACCACAGATCTTTTAACTCTTTCTGGTTGAATAAGTAAATGTTTTGTCACCATCTCTATTTTATTATGTACATTTATTTTCTCCTCTCGTACAATATACGCTGGTGAGAAAGTCAAGCTTTCTTCAAAAAGATCAATGTCATCGAGTGGGATATTTTGGCTATAAATAACGGGTAAAAATATAACAAATATATACACAATATAATATTCATGGTAAAAAATAAAAATTAAACAAGTATTTACCTGTTTGAAAGTAATTATTTAATCTACAAGCACATGAAAGACCACAACTCGTAAAAAGATGACACCCACATGATGCGTTGGATGTCATTAGATGATGAATTCTATTGATCTCACCAACTAAAAGATCCAAATCCGTAATAAAAACTTTACCTTGTAAGTATTGGAGCACTTTATGATTGTGTTGAACCATAAGCATGATTTACTTTTGGTAAAACTTTCTTTTATAGCAATTTCCTATGTAACTAAAATTTATTGATAAACGGAATAAATCTATCCATGGTACTATTACTTTTTTTAGGTAACTTTCAGCAAGGAATATCTTCGCGTAGGCATTATATACCGTTCTTAAGGCTAACACGTTTTTGGGATTCTGGTCCCTCATTGTGCCTAAAATGTTTCGAGGCTCAATATTTTGTTTTGTCGGTTGCTTTATCATACAAATCTCTTTTTCGGTGAGTCTCATTGCGTATGCATGCCGATAGGGGTGTTGCAAAAATATCCGAATCCGAAACCGAATCCAAAATATCCAAAATTTCGGATAAATATCCAGATTCGGATAGCGATTTTGAGAATTTTCGGATATTTCGGATATCCGAAACATCCAAAATATTTTTATAAAAATTTAAAAATATTAAATATTAATTAAATATTTTGGATGTATTCAGATATTTCGGATATCTGAAAAAATTTCAATAAAAACTATTATATTTTTATAAAATTTATTAAATAATACAAATTTTTTTGAATTCGGATATCGAACGGATATCCGAATCCAAATCCAAAATTTTGGGTATCCAAAATTTTGGATTCGATTCGGATAGTGAAATTTATTATCCGAATTTTCGGATATCCGAATTTGAACACCCTACCCCTCGAGGTGTTCATCGGCTTCATGATTATGAGTATCATCTACAACAACTATTATCAGCCGACCATTTTTTATTTGGTACTTTTTCTATAATTCAATCTGACAATTTATTTTTTTGGTGCCAGTGTTTCTAAGAGCGGGTGCTTCTTTATATACTATACCGCGGTCACATTTTAACCATATTTTAACTACCAACCCACTTACGTTTTTTCGACCATTTCATGACGATAACATATCCATTTTCACGACTTATATTACTTGCCCAATCAACCAATTCTTCATGACATGAAAAAACCTAATAGTTTTATATAATATAATTAGTTATTATGAAATAACAAAACTTTGTAACAATTAAGTAATAACCTGATTCGTGCCATATAACACTTTTTTTCAGAACCATCACAATTGTTATATTCGCTACAACCATCTCCGTTATCGTCGCCGTAATCGCCGCCGCTGTTGCCACCATCATCACCGCCGTAATCACCGCCGAAATTTCCAATATTATCATCGTACTGTTCAACATAGTTACCACCCTCGTCACCGTAACTATAACCCTCGACGGGGTAATAGTTAGAATCGAAACCGAATAAATAATTGCTATCCCAGATTGACATTGTTAATAAACTATATCGCTTAAAATTTATACCAATATTGAATTTATTGATATGAAATGATTTAATGAGTAATGGTTTATATAGTATTTTACCAAAAATATTACGTTGAGTCTCGAGAATATTACATCGTATTAAATAATGTAATAAATACAAAATTACACCGTAATCGAGGAATATTACATCGTGTCAAAAAAATAAAAAAGTATTCGAATACGGTAATGGCCCGTGAGATACTTAACGGGTCGTCTATAGAAACTGTAAAGGGGCGTAAAATGGTTTACGGGCTGTGCAAATCTTGCCAGTGAAGGGCTTCACGGGTCGTTAAATGTTTGAAAGACTGATTAGACAGGGTGCAGACCATATACGGCCTGTGAGGGCTCTTACGGGCCGTAAGTAGGGCTTCCAGATATCTCCTAGGGTGTACTTATAACAGATCCCATAAAAATATAGAAAAGAAGAGCCGCCTCCTTCATACTTTTGTTGCATTCATAGCATTCTAAAAGAAGTATAGATAGAGAGTTATGGGTTCTAGAGAGAGAAAGCAATAATTTAAGCAAAAAGGTATGAATCTTTTATATGTTTTGATTGATCTATGCTAATTAATGGTTATAGATTGAACATGGGGAAAAGGTTGACACCATGATAGTTGTATTAGGGGGCTAGTATACATACCATGATAGTTTTAATAAAGGTGAAAGGAAATATGAGGATAAAGTTTGTGTTTTTTATAGGTATTGTATGTTTGCATGTACGAATAGTAGCTTTGATGCATAAACCCTAAATGAAAGTGTTTGATGTAATAAAGTTGACATGGATAAAAGATAAAGTGTGTATTGAAACAAATCTGAGTTTCACTCACCCGCATTTGACCATAGTCACTCGGGGGTGAGTTAGCCATTCACATGTGACCACACTTAGAATTCTATTCTAAGTGTTGGTCATCCGCACTCGATAGTCTACCGATGTAATCTGTCATATGTAGGTCAGTATAGCCAATCGCATGTGACTTTCAGTTAGATATTATTCTGAGTGTTGGGTCAAACGAAATTCCTCTGCATGTGAATAAATCAACCGTATCTGATATAATTCATTCGAATATGACCGTGTTTTCATTGAAGGTGGCCATGTTTTCATTGAAGGTGAATGTCGTCATTTGTATTTGATTAGTTACCCGCATTAGAAAACTCTCGTTTACTCATACTTGAACCTTCTACCCGTACATGGTACTATGGACCACACCTTACCCTCTTCACAAAAGGTGGACTTGGTCACCCACATATGACATACTCAAAAAATCATCTAAGTGTTAGTGCAATAGAATGTGGTTTCCTTTTGTAAGGTTATATTTGAAGGCTTATGTAACCAAAGAAGCCAAAACAACCAAAGTGCTTCCTGCATGCATGCACTGATGTACAAGGTAGAAGTTACTTCGAAAGTTTTTCACTCATCACATAAATTATTCTAAGTGTAAAATATTTCGAAGCCAAAGACCAAATCTTCCAAAGTCAAAGATGAAGTCTTCCAAAGCTTCAAAGACAAAGTCTTCCGAAGCCAATGACTGAAGACTGATTTCTTCCAAAGACAAAGAAGAAATGCTTTCTCTGATGTACTTTTACATAAAGCTGACTTACTTTTCGCTGCAGGTCTGAAGACTCACCAACTTATACAAGTTGGTGAAAAGGTTCATGCTTTAGTAAACTGTAGATTATGGTCTTGAGTCTGTAACTTCCTAATTTGTACCTTTTATCCTTTTTGTAATATATTAGGATATGAGCTATGGCAAGTCATAGTCACTTGTCAAAAGGCAATCTGCCTTTAGACTTCACAACGATCTTGTTGTCTAGATTAGTGTTTACAGCTGGCCTTCAAAGTATGACCGGCTGTAGGATATAATATAAAGTATCTCAGGTCCTTGTATTTCTTTTTATGCTTTGTAACACTTGTAAAAGAACTTGAGAGCAATATATAACATTCTTGAAAACCATATTAATCTGTTTTTGTTCTGAGTACTGTCTCATTGTTTTACTTGTGTTCTTAGTATCATTTACATAAACCCGGTTCCCTATTTGATCTATTAAGTGTTCTAACACTCTTCTCATTATGAGACTGATTGTATTGACCATCCCTTAACTGGTCCTGCAATTGGTATCAGAGCATCTTAGGCTCTTGATTGTAAGATTTCACTATCTTAAATCCCTTCAGTTTCACAAAACACTTAACAACTCAAATGGCAGTTATCACAAAGGTTGATATGAAAACCGATACTATGACAAAGTCTCCACTGATCACTCCTGATGATTTTGATACTTGGTGCCAAAGAATAGAAGGCTTTATTAAGTCTCAAGACTCTAGGATGTGGGGATCTGTTGTCTTTGGACCTCATGTACCATCCACCTCTTCAGCTGCTACTAGTGGTGGTATGATACCAAAGGAAGTGGCTGACTATTCTAAAGAAGACTGGAAAAAGATAGACATAGATCAGAAAGCCATGACCGCCCTCCAAACTGCTCTTCCAAACTCCATCTACAGAGGCTTTAAGAAGTGCAAAACTGCTAAGCAACTATGGTATGCACTAAAGCTTATGTATGAGGGGTCCAATGAAGCAAAAAAGAACAAGAAGGACCTCTTGAAGCAGCAGTTTGAAAACTTCACCTTTAAGGTAGGTGAAACCATGACTCAACAATACTTCAAGTATGTTGAGATTATGGATACTCTAATGGATGTTGGAGTAACTCTTGAGAATAGGGACATTGTGAGGAAGTTCATGTCCTCTCTTCCCAGACAATGGACACACTATTATGTGGTCGTTAATAGGACTGAGAACCGCAAGACCCTTACTCTCATTGAGTTGTATGGTATACTCAGTGGCTACCAGATGGAGATGAATATGCAAAATCCATCTGGTAACTCCAACAATCAACAGAGTTCAGCCCTTCATGTGGTTGAAAGGGATTGTAGAGAACCACAGCATCATCTCGCCTGCTACCCTGACAACTCACAAAAGGGTCCTTTCATCACCTTCCCGGAGACACCAAGAGAGAGCTACACCCAAGGAAGCCCATTCCAGGAGACAAGCTCTTCATAAGCCTTTGTGTCTACTGATGAAAGCACAGACAACTTTCTCTTTACCCTTGAAGACCTAGACTGTATCCATCCAGATGATCTGGAATACATGGAAATAGTCCAGCAGATGGCTCTTCTCACTCACAGAGCCAAGAAGTTTTACAAGAGGACAGGGAGGAAGTTTCCTACAAATGCAACTAGTGGAAAGTTTGGGTTGGATAAAAACAAAGTGAAGTGTTACAATTGTAATCAAATAGGACACTTTTCTAGAGAGTGAAAGGTACCAAGAACAAGAGGTGGCCAAGCACAAACCAGACCAAACTACACTAATGGAGCTCCCCAGAATGAGAAGCCCAAGCAACAAGTTGTAGTTGCTGTTGAAGAAGGAGACTTTGACTGGAGCTTTCAGGTTGAGGATGCATCTCCAAACCAAGAACTGACGGCGGATCGTGAAGAAGCCAAGGTATTGGAACATCTTTGTACAACTAAATATATTGCTAATGTTAATAGATATAGGTCCTATAACTTAGAGATGAGATCTGATCTTGAGTCTTTAAACATTTTAAAAGCTAGCTTCAAAAGAGCTAAAAATAATTACAAACTTAAAATAGAAGATTTAGAGAAAACCATCTCAACTCTTAAGCATGAACATACTAACTATAAGTCTCAAATCAAAGATCTCATCACTAAGTTAACTGAATGCCAGGCTGAGCTTGTGATCAGTAAAGCCAGGGCAGAAAAATATGTACTTGAAGAAGAGACTTTCAAGAACATGATATCCTTATCCTTGCATGCAAAAGTTTATTATCAGAATAAGCAGGGACTGGGATCTACTGAGACAGCTCCTCCACACACTCTATTGTCTGTAAGATCTCCAAGGTGTGGAACTTATGAAGATGAGCTTCCCTTCATAGACCCCATTGATGAAAAGGATGAAGAGAAGATAGTAAAGGATGATTCTGAGAGGAGTGAAGAAGATCATCCTAACAAGGGTCACTATTCTCCTGAGGAGAGAAAAGAATCTGGGATGACCAAGTCTAAGAGGAAGAACTTGATCAGAAAAGCCAAAAGGAAATCAAAGAAGGCTCAAGAGATTAAAGCCACTTTCAACTCCAAGCAGAAACAAGTGTTTAACTCTGTAGGATTTGAAGTGGTGAAGGCTGAAGACTCAACTATGAACTCTAGTACCAGGGGTTCTAGTTCATGTCCAACTCATCCCAGCAAAGAGAAGAAGGCTGATCAGCTGTGTACCACTGTTACACAGCCTGAACCATCCAGTTCCAAAAGCAAGCCTCACCCTAAGAATCTTGCTACATCATCTATGAGATGAAGATAGAGGTTGAAATTGATCAAGTTTAGTCTCTCTCTCGAAAGATGACTCTCAGAAAGAAGCAAATGGATTTCATCATATGTGGTACTACTTCCCATCTTGCTAAGGATTGCATCTACAATCCTAAAAGTACTATCCACATGATCAAAAAGAAAACTTCTGAGAAGAAGAAAGAAAAGCTAGCTTCAGAAGGAAAATCTTTTCCTTTCAGAAGCTCCAAGGTGAAGAAGAAGACAAGTGAAAACTTGCCTTCGGAAGAAAAGTTGGTCTCAGAAAAAAGGAATGCTTCCAAAGTACTAAAGCCTGCTGTAGTGAATGAAAGATCTTTCGAAGGTCCAGTCTCCAAAACTTCCAAAGTTGTCAAAACTTTCAAATTATTTAAGGTCAAGTCTAATCTTTCAAAGATGGTGTGGAAGATGAAGAAAGACCAAGTGACTGAAAGTTCTTCATCAACAACAGCTAATGATCCTCAAAGCTTGAACATAGGATCACTTACTGTTACATTGTCTTCAAATCACTTTGATAAGCCCAAGACCAATGAGGCTTGGGTTCCAAATGTAACTAAACATTTCTTTTTATACAGGATCAGCTAAAGACTATGAAGAATGTTTGGATCATAGACAGTGGCTGTTCCAGGCACATGACAGGCAATGGCTCATTACTTCAAAAATTTTAGAAAATTGATGGAGGGCCAGTTGATTTTAAAGGAGATGCAGGAGGTTACATTATTGGAAGGGGCAGGTTCACAAATGGTAAACTCAGCATTAAAAAGGTAAACTCAGCATTGGGTACAATCTACTGAGTGTATCCCAATTTTGTGATCAGTGACACAACATGCTCTTTATTAAGCATGAGTGCATTTTTCTCAAGCCCAGGGTAGTCATTCCTCAAGAGCATATCCTGCTCAGAGCCCCCAGGAAATGGAACATGTACAAGATGGACCTGCAGGAAACATCTCCCTCAAGAGAAGTTTCTTTCTTTCTATTTAAAGCAAATAGTGATTAATTTTTTCTCTGGCATAAAAGAATATGCCATGTAAACTTTAAAAACATGAATAAATTAATTAAGAATGATTTGGTAACTGGAATGCCAAAGAAAGAGTTTACAAGTGATTACCATTATGTAGCATGCCTGAAAGGGAAACAACACAAAGTGTCTCACAAGCCAAAGGAAAGAAACTCTATCACTACTCCTCTACGCTTATTACATATGGATCTCTTTGGCCCCACCAGTGTAATGAGTTTAAGAAGGACCTCATATTATTTGGTGATCACAGATGACTTCACAAGATTCACTTGGGTCTTTTTCCTTAGAACTAAGGATGAGACTCCTGAGATCTTGAAGAACTTCATTCTGGAAATTGAGAATTAATGTGATCACAAGGTCAAAATCATAAGATGTGATCAAGGAACAGAATTTAACAACCAAATCCTTGACATATTTTGTGATGAAAAGGGTATTACAAGACAATATAGTGCTCTCAGGACTCCTCAGTAAAATGATGTTTTTGAGAGGAGAAACAAGACAGTGATTGAAGCTGCAAGAACCATGTTGTCTGACTCTAAACTGCCCATCACCTTTTGGGCAGAGGCAGTCAACACAGCCTGCTATGTACAGAAAAGAGTTTTGGTGGTTAAGATTCATGATAAGACTCCTTATGAGCTATGGCACAAAAGGAGACAGTTTATTAGTTTCCTCAGGTCATTTGGATGACCTTGCACCAACTTGAATACCAAAGATCAAGTAGCCAAATTTGCTGAGAAATCAGATGATGGACACTTTATTGGATACTCTTCTCAAGCTAATGCTTATAGGGTATAAAATCTTAGAACTAGAGTAGTTGAGAAGTCAGCCTATATGATCTTTAATGAGAACACTCCTAATGTGAAAGGTTCTTGTCCTAATTGGTTTATCAACTTAATGTCAAGTGTGCTTTCTTATATTTGGTGATTGATGAAGAGGTGTATATCAAACAATCACCTGGATTTGCAGACCCAGATCATCCTGATTATGTCTGCAAGCTTGATAAAGCTCTTTATGGGCTGCATCAAGCTCCAAGAAAGTGGTATGAGACACTATCTTAGTATCTCTGTCAACATGGCTACAAGAGGGTTACTATAGATGGAACTATCTTCAGCAAAGGAGCAGGGAATGACTTAATGCTAGTTCAAGTATATGTAGATGACATTATCTTCAGGTCAACTAATCCAAAGCTCTGCAAAGACTTTGAGAGGCTAATGAAGAATAGATTTGAAATGAGTGCCATGGGTGAGCTTAATTTCTTTTTAGGAATTCAAATGAAGCAAGTTGATAATGGCATCTTCATAAGTCAGTCAAAGTATGTACAAGACATACTTACAAGATTCAATATGACTGATTTTAAGGTTGTAAAGACACATATAGCCAGAAACCACTCCCTTGGACCTGATCTTGAGGGGGAGTGTGTGGATGAAGATCTCTACAAGGCTATGATTGGGTCTCTTATGTACCTCATAGCCAGTAGGCCTGATATCATGTTTGCCATATGCATCTGTACAAGATATCAAGCCAACCCTAAGATGTCACACCTGGTTGCTGTTAAGAGGATTCTTATGTATCTCAAAGGTGCTCCCAAGCTTGGCCTTTGGCATCCAAAGAATTCTGACTTCAGTCTATATGCCTATACAGATAGTTACTATGGTGGCTGTAACATGACTGCAAAGTCTACATCTAGGGGATGTCAATTCCTAGGTAGAAGGATAGTCTCTTGGCAATGCAAGAAATAATCCTGTGTGTCTGCATCAACTGCTGAAGCTGAATACATTGCTGCTGAAAGCTGCTGTGCTGAAGTGTTTTGGATTCAGAATCAGATGCTGGACTATGGATTCAACTTCAAAGAGATGCCTATTCACATAGACAACAATAGTGCTATCTCTATTACAGAGAATCCTGTGCAGCACTCAAGGACAAAACACATCAATACCAGGTATCATTTGATTATATATAATTTTGAAAAGGAATAAATAAAACTAGTCAAAGTTAACACAAATGAACAATATACTGATCTGTTCACTAAAGCTTTTAATGAACAGAGATTCAAATATCTTGTATCAGCTATTGGGATGATTAATTTTGAGTAGATTTTCCTAAATTTAAATCAATTTTATTTCTAAAACCTGTGTGTCCTAAGCTGTCTATTTTATCACCTTCATAAGCCCAGTTTACTTTAGAAGAAATTTTTTAAAATGATATCCCTTAGATTTTTGAAAACTTTTCAAACATATTTTCTTTCGGAAGACATCAAGTTGTATTCAGAAAAACATTATGTCTTCAAATAAAATAGCTACATATAAGACATTTACCTTCAGAAGAAATTCTTATATATCTTCCAAAGCCTAAATATGCTTCTAAGTACTTGCACGTATTTGAAGGACAATTTTCTTTCGAAAGCAATTAAATCTCGGAAGATTTATTCTCTTTAGAATAAAACTCCCAAGTCTTAATCTCTTCCGAAACCAAATATGTCTTAGAAGTGAAAATCTTCTAAGTATTTTTCTTCCAAAGAAAAATTCTCACAAATCTTAGGAATATCTTCCGAAGCCAAATTAGCTTCGGAAGCTTTTCTTAAAAATCTTCCGAAGACAAAAATACCTTCGGAAGATTTTCAACTTCCAAGAAAACTGCCTTTTTAGGCACTTTTTCAGAGGTGGGACCGACATTCGGATTTCAAAGTTTATTCTTTTGCATTAACTTTGTCTCAAATCCATTTCATAACTTTGTCTCTAACCTAAATTCACCCACAAACGACCATTGTTCTTATCTTCCTTCACAACGAAGCTACCTCAAATGGTGACCGCAGAAACCAACCCGATTTCTCCATGCATCTTCACAGGAAACATAATCAAGTTGCTCTGTTGAACTCTGAGAATGTCCCGGGTTTCTCGGAGGTTTGCCGCTTTCTTACTCTGTCAAACTACTTCACCTCCCTCACCATAGATCCTCCATTCTATGAGGATCAGCTTTTGGAATTTTGGAGGACCTGTCAAGAGGTCACCATGGATGGGGAGAATGCACTGTCTACCACAGTGCAGGGGAGGACAATCTTCATCACTCCAGCCTCCATAAACACTCATCTTCAGCTGGATGATGCCGAAGGTGACTTGTCTTTCCCTAAATCTACTGTTAACTAGTCCTTTGGACAGATGGTCTATGAAGGTGACTTCTGAGTCAGAACCTTCAGAAAAGGAAAGGTCTCATCTCACTTCAAATAAATCATTCATGTGGTTGTCCATAGTTTATCTAACAAACATGGAGAATGGGACCAGATTCCTGAAGATCTTTTCTTTATAGTCCATAGGATGGTTTAGGGAATCAAGTTCAGGTATTCATAATTTGTCTACACTAATTTACTTGCAAACTTGGACTTCTTAGAATATTACATGTTCCCTAGATATGTCCAACACATTCTCAACTTGAACTGGGCACCTAGTTGAGGGGAACAGGTAATGTTCTAAAATTGGAACAGATGAAGCCCAGCATCTTCAAGACTATGAGAAAGCCAACTGTTGGCTTCTCAGGGGTAGAAACAACCCTTGTCCCAAAAATGTTAGAGCTCATTGCTCAAGGTGACAACCTAGCAGCACCAGCTAGTGTTGAACCCACACCTTCTACTTCTCAACCACCAATACAGCCAAAAATAACCATAACCTACCAAAGAAAATCCAAATGAACCCCTACACATGCTACTCAGTTTATGCAGGCCTCTATATAATCACCAATACAGGAGGAAGTGGACATTGGAGCTCCCACTTCTCCTGAGGGGCAAACCACTCCCATCTTACCACTGATCAATGTTGAGGTTCCTCATGCTCAGCCTGATGAGCTCACAACCCCCCAAGCCTTATGCTTTCACTTAGAGTCTCAAAAATCAAATGAACAACCTTTAGGGGACATTTACCATCCCCAGCCTCTTGATCTAAACCAACCCGTTCCAAACCTATAATTCTATGATAATGAAGACATGGGAGTCAGTGAGTATCATGAGTCTCTTTTTTCCTCCCCTGCTCAAGGAGAAATAAGTACTCGTGTTTCTCCCATGTCTAGCCCACTTCATCCACCTACTATTGAGGTGGATCTCCCTGAACCTGTTCAGGAGGTCCACATGGAAGAGGCTCTCACTTCAACAAGTAACTACCTCATTAAGACCTTAACCATGGCAACCCAGTCCATTGACACTTCACTTAAAGCTGTCATGGTGCAGGGGAAATCCAGTAGCCAAAAACAAAGTGCTGGTGATAAGGAAGAAGACCTTGGTCCTATTCTCGTATCCCCCCATGATTCTTATGATGAAGATGAGGGCAACATGAAACTAAAGGTGCAAAAGCTGACTCAGAACTGCACCTATTTATTCTCAAAGGTGAGTCACTTGGAATCTCAGGTGACTACCCTGCCAAGAAGGGTCAATGATCAGCAACTTGAGATTTCTGATCTCAGGGAACAACTAGCTGAGAGACCTTTAAGGAGGACTCAACCACGTCCACAAGAGCCTGTGGATATGACAAACCTAACCCCAAGCTCACCTATGCAAGAAGGTGATGCTACCAAAAATGGGGAGAAAGTCCAAGCAATCACAGAACCTGGGAGTTCTTCACAGAGTATGGACTTTGAGGATTCACCACCCTCACTTGCAATTGTCCATACTCAGCAACCTCCTCAAGTCTACATGGATGTGGACTCACTCATACAAAGTTTGTTTCAGGAGGGTATTCCCAGAGCTATGCCTACCCCATCTCATCATTTTGAGAATCCAATAATGGGATGGAGGTATGACATTGATAGAAGAGCTCTGGTTATCTCTAGATCTTAAGGGCAATAGGAAATCTTCAACTTTTCCAACCTAAGATTCTATAAGAGCACCTATATGATTGACCTTCCACTTGTCAATCCAAGTCAAAACAGGCAGGCTGCTAGGTTAGCAGATAGGATTCAAGAAAAAGTGCTAGAAGAGTTCAAACAGAGATCAAAAATATATAGACAGAGGCTAGCAGGTAAGACTATTAGTCACCTGGATATTAAGTGGACCCTAAGATTAGCTTCAAAGGGGAAGCCTTAACTGAAGGCCCAGTAGTTGAACCTGTGAACCTTGAGACTAGAACTTCTTCAGCACCCATTACCCTCAATGAGGCACCAGCTGGTGAAGGTGCTTCACAACCTCTCTCTAGCCAGAGCTTGACTGCTGAACCAAGCAATGAAGGCCAAAGCTCTCTCCACCCTGAGTCACCAAGGCCTGTGGGTGACAAAGGAAAAAGGAAACTAACTCCTAAAGAGATTGAGGAGGAGGAGAGAGAGAGGAAGAGAAAGCTAAGGGGAGAGAGTTCAAAGGGGTCTCTAGGATTCATGGAAGCTGCTATCAGGGCTGCCCCCAAGCCAAATACTCAAGATGATAAGTTAAAGGCAGCCAGGCTAAACTACCTGGGGACCAGGAATTACAACATTGATGAACTCATCTCTCTTCCCCTTGGAAGTACTAAATGAACTGGCAAACACAGAGCTGTTAGAGGAGAAAAGGGAGGCAGAGGATGTAGAGTTGCTTCTCAAGATCAAAGAAGAAATAAGGTAGAAAAGGCTCTATAAACATGCTCTTACCCTATCCCCAGTTCAGGAAAGCCATGAGACAGAGGCTGTGGCAACTAAGCAACCTCAGGTAGACAAGGAAGCTGATAGACAAAACATGATCAGCTACTTGAGTGCCACAGGCCTTTACCAGGCATTTGCACTTCTTCCCTTATCATATGAGTATGTTGAATTTGAGTATCTCAAGCAGTTGGAGCAACAAATCATCAAAGAACAAAAGACTGCTAAGAGAAAACTAAAGAAAAAAACTGCAAAGTCAAGAGCCATCATCCAAAAGAGCCAAAAGAAGTCTTCTGACAGACAAAGGATGATGAGAGCTGTATGGATTCTCCAGAAAGAGGCTTGGTCCAATGTCTCTATCCACTATGGATGAGAACAACAGGGTGATCAAGCAGAAGATTAAGAAGGGAGAGCTTGTTGACTTGCATTCTCCACCAAGTCCAGCTCAACCTGAAGTTAAGGTCAAGGTTGAACCCCTGAGACAACACAAGCCGGACCTAGAGCTGTGTCTCAGCCAACTTCATCTTCTGATCCATAGCAGGGTCCTTCTCCCTCTCCTTCTGAACCTGTGAGAAAAGAGAACCCAACCTGGTGCTGAAGGATAGTTCTCTCAGTTAAAGACTTCAAAGAGGAGGAAAAGGATGGCCATGAAGAGTATTCCCTAGAAGAAGATAAAGGCATCCACCTCCACACCTCAGGAAGAGTCAGAGCACCCTGAGGAAGTGCAAAAAGAGGCTGCTACATCAACTTCAACTCAAGCACAACCTCTTGCATCAGTATTTTTGGCATAAACGTCAAGGAAATTAGTGTCAAGTAGATACGCTTCTGTTCAAATACCTTGGATTGTTATTAGATGCAAACATGAATCATATAAAGAGCTGGAAGGATATGATTTATATCTTTGAGGCAAGATTATTGACTTGAAAGGCGAAATGCCTTTCTTTTTTGGAGGAAGAATTACTCTGTTAAAGTTTGAGTTAAGAAGTCTCCCCATCTATTACTTTTCATTATTTAAAGCGCCACTACATGCGATTGAGAGTTTTGAAAAAATAAATAGAAGATTTCTATGGTAGGGTCAAATTCAGCATCAAAGATACATTGGTTTAACTGGGACAAAGTTATGGCTCCTAAAGACTTGGGTGGTCTAGGAATCGGGTCACATAGATCAATGAATTTGGTGTTACTAGGTAAATGGTGGTGGCGGGCCAAAATGGAAAGTCAAGCTTTATGGTTAAAGGTGATTAATGCTATTCACTTTAATCAGCCGACTCCTTAATCAATCTGCAATTACAGGTACGTTGAAGAATATATCTTTAATAAATAAAGATTTCACAAGTATTCAATTCACTTGATTAATAATATACGTGGGAAAGTTGGGGACAAGTGATAAAATTAGTTTTTGGGGTGATAATTGGGTTAGAAGTAACACATCGAGAGACACTTTGTAGTGCTTTCTCGACTAGTAGTGGTCAAGGATTGCAAAGTAGAACCATGTTATATCATACAATAGGGCAATTGAATTTAAGGTAAACTAGAAAAGACACCTTCAAAATGAGGAGTCAAGGTAGTGGGATCAATACAGGGCAGTATTAAATCAAATCACCATGTCAGTTGATTGTGATGTATAGATATGGAATCATAATAGTGATCATTGCTTACTTCTCAATCTTTAATAAACTTGATTGATCAAAGCATGTTCATACATCAAGAAGAAGCATCGTAAAACAATTCGTGGCTTCCTATCAATGTAAACCTTCTTGACTAAAGATTGATATTAAACATAATTCCAACAAAAATATTGTTGGCGAAAAGAAAAGTTCAAATGGAGTCGCTACAATGTTCACTATGCAATTCGTAGAGGAATATTTTCACTATCTATTTGGTTATTACCCTTTTATAAGAGAAGTTTGGGCCCAGGTGGGTTTGTTGTTGAAATTGCCTAATGATTCCTTCTACTCCTTTGGAGGTGCTAATAGATTTAACGTTATATGGCCTTAGAAATGGTCCACAACAGAAGATGGTTGAAGCCATTCTAAAAATGATGTTATGGAGTATGTGGAAGAGAAGAAACTATCAAGATTTTAACAATTTAACCTAATGTTCTGATAAAAATTTAGAAGAAATAAAGAGTTTTATTTTTTTCGATAGAAAATAGGGCTAAAATAATTGCTTGGAGTGGTCCAACCGGAGATGTTTTGATGTCTTACATAACTTGTAATTTGTAAGGTTCTTATCGGGCATTGTTGTACTCTAGTAACTTGCTGGGCATATTTGGTTTTGATAAAATTTACCCTCGTCTTTAAAAAAATGTGATTTCCTTCATCTGAATGTGATTTATTCACATGCATATGGTTATTTCACCTGCATCTCTGATCATAATTGGAGGAATTTTGGAATAACATCTATAATGATAGAAAGTTCGTATGTTTAAATGTAACTTACATATGTGTTACATGATGCATAGTCTATGATAATCTAAACAATAAAGTACCATAAATGTATTGAATTTTTAGAAAGAGAGATGACAAAAAACAAAGGAGATGATTATTTGACCAAAAGACCTTTTTCTCTATTTTTCTACTTTGACACGTGTCATATTCTCCTTACTTTTTATATTTTTTAGGGAAACCAAACTTTTTATTTGATCATTCCTATAGATATATATAATTATGTTTAGATAACTATAGGACTTAATTTAATAATTAAATCTTTATACTTTGAATAAAAGTTACAAATGTAACCCTAAGTTACACATATATAAAATTTTGCCCTTATAGGAATATGTGTTTCACTTATGTTGTAATTTAGCATTGTTTTAAAATTTTGTTATTGTTAGGACACTTCCAAGTTACTGTTATAGAAAGACCTAGTATTTACAGACGTGTTATCATAGAATCACACTAACATTCAATAGCTTCATAATGAATCATAATGCATAAAACATAAGATAGTTTTCATAAAGAAGTTTTTGAATTTGGTCAATGGTTACCTATGGAAGGACTAAAATCATCAAAGACTTAAGCAAGTAGGTTAAGCATGAAAAATCAAGGATGTTACAGCGATGGTGGTGTGGAGATGGTGATTAGAATGGTGACAGTGATGGTATGGTGGGTGTAGATCTGCAAGAAGAATAAGATGATGATGATGCATGTTGTTTATCAGATCGATGTTATGGATTTAACATGACTTTTCTATTCATTAGTAGTTAAACATTTATAGAATCTCAGTTAACTACTTAATAACAAACATAAATATACTTTGAGAAAATATAAACACGAGATGTTCTTTCAAAGTATACACTTGATTAATCTTTTGAGTACAAATGATACGATCAGCAGATAACACAAGTAGCTTAACAACCTTACCTCTCAACTATATTAGTGTGAGGTATTATACTATGAAATCTAAACAATTAGAATAAACTATTCTATGTTCAGAATATATAACAGGACAGATAATTGACATATCAGAGTAAGAAAGTTTCAGTACTAGTTGTCTCCAAAAGGCAAAACACTACAGCCTACGGTACAGATAGTCGTATTCAATGTTGTGATTGATCAGCAGAGCATCCATTTGAGTGCTGATATGCAGTCAATCAGCACTTCATCATTTTCAGTGCTGATCCGCATTAGTTCAGCACTTGGCATGTGCTGATCGGCAGTGGATCAGCACTTGACATTCATTCGGTAGTTGAGAGCCATGTGCTGAATTCTTGAGTTTTTGGTAGTTTTATCCTTTTCACAGATCAACATTGTTGCTGACAAAAAATGGGTGTCGGTTGTGTTGATGGAGGTTCTTATCGGTGATGGTGCTGGTTGAGGTTGCTAGCTGCAGTGGTTCAGTGGACAATGGCAATGGTGATTGAAGATGTTGTGGTGGTTCAGTGGACAGTGGCAATGGTCATTGAAGATGGTGGAGAAGAAGATGATGATGGTATATTGATGATATGATGTTGGTGTATATATATTATGTCAGATACTTATGTAACATAGATTGAATAAAAATATTATATTAAATAATATTACTAAAAATAGTTATAAAATATCTCTCGTCTTTTATAGTAATAAAATTTTATAGAATCAGGACCTAAAAAATTAGTTATATTTTGGAACAGTTTTCATAAACTAACCTTCATCAAATTATAAAATGGGAATGAAATAAATTATTTGAATATTTTTTACTACAAAAATATGATAGAAAATATCATGTGATTCAACAAATCATAACAAATATTAGATCTTTGAATATGTAAGTATATGATTAAAGTTTTTTCTCTAAATCCTTTTTGCCTATAAAATCGTTTATGATATGTAGACTTATAATATATATGAGTTAACAATTTAGTTGATGATAAAAAAATTTGAATTTAAAAATTGTGTAGGTAAAAATTAAAATAAATTAGCAACTTTGTTGCCTAAAATAATTGAGTTAATTAAAATAAAATTTTAATCTACTTGATTAAAATAGAGTTAAAATTAATGAAAGTATTAAATTAAGTTTGGTTTATATAAACACTCAACTTTTATTATTATGACACCCACATATCTCTCTCTCTTCTCTATGTAGCTATATTTATGTATAAAAAGAGATTGAGGGAATGAGAGATTGATTTATATACCTATAAGAAACTCCTGAGTTATAATACTTATTAAAAACTTTGGTCGGTGTGTGCAATGAAGAATTATTGCTTTTGATGTTAACCATAAAAGTTTTAGGAATGTTTATTTAGGAATATTAACGTCGTCATCTCCCCAAAATGATAATAAAAGCATACACGTTTCACTTCCAATTTCACACAAGAAAAACTCTCTTTATCCATTAAATATATTTTTATTATTTCTATTAATGCACTTACTAAAATAAATAAACTACAAATCATACTTATTTGTTAAATATGAAAATATATAATATAAAATTTACATTGGATGATTTTATTATCATTATCAACTACCAACAAATATTTAAGTAATGTTTTTAAAAATATAAGAGTACAAAATATATAACATAATTTTTTAATAATTCTAAAAAATCATCAAATTGTTTTTGTCTGTTGTTTTTCTTAAACGATTTCATCCAAGATCCTTACTTTTTTGTTATTTATCATAGTCTTTTTTCTCGTAACGATGCGTGAATCACAATTTTATAAAAGAAACCAAACCCAAAATAGACCCGCACGTTACCCAAAATAGATCCACGACAACGTACGGGTCTCAATTTCTAGTTAATTAGTAATAATTACGGGCAGAAAAATGAGGTTGAGAAGGCATCACATAATAACATGTGATGTAATATTTATTTTTATTTATTATATACTATAGATTATTAATATATAATTAAGTAAACTAAAAAGAAAGTGGGTCCCACATGCCTTTTATATATTAGTTATGTATTTTGTTTTAAAATTTAAGGGTAAAAAAATCATTTTACACCATTTAACCATAAAAAGTAACGCACATTCACTTCAATAACTGCGCGTGTTACGATTTGGTAAAAAACTAATATGAGCGTACAATAGACACTAACCATTTAATTAACTTAATATTCTTTAGCACTACTTTAAATGAAAGGAATTTTTCAAAATTCTCTTATGTATATATTTTTTTAAATATGGGTGATAATTTTATATTTATTAGAAAAGTATTAAAAAAATACTAAATAATTTCTATCACGTAAAACTGATTAAGTTTTTATTTATTTTTATCGTAAAAATTCCTAAATTAAAATTTCACTTGATTCAATTGACCACCCCAAATGAAATTAAATCAAAAGGATAACACTCTCTCCAATTTTACTTAATATCTCAAACTTATATCATGTTGATTTTCTCCGGATATCATTCTAATTTATCGTTTTTTTTATTATTTAACATAAGGATAAAATAGTATGCTACATATCAAGTCCATTGAAATGAAGCCCAAACGGATATGATAAAAAACACTAGGCCATAAAGGAAAGTAAGATAAACCAAACCAACCAAAACAAAAGAGACAACGGAGTCACCACAACCTCAGCAAGAACCACTGCAATGGCTTCCATCAAGCCATTCTCACCTCTTTCTTCATCATTAAACCAAACAATTCCTTCAATAAAATCGTCATGTTGCTTCAAACCCGTCTCCGATACCTCGTTCTGTTCGCAATTCGGTCGAGAAAGAGGCCACGTTGCAGTCTCGGTAGCATTCAATCCAAGTGGGAACTTTGACCTCTCGTTATATGATGAACAAGAAAGTAGGTTCTTCTTTATCATCATTCTGCTCAAATTCAATCACTTTTCTATTCTCATTTTGAAATTGTATAAGCTTTTCGTGTAGTTGTTTGGTTTAAATATGCCTATTACGAACCAATTATCAGTATATTAGGGATGATGTTTTTATTACTTGATCAATAACCTAGCCGTTAGATGATGACCGAACATGCAGCTCTACCGGTCCAGAAGCGATTTTAAAACTATATGCTTATGTAAATAATTTAAAAATAATGTGTGTACATATAACATGAAAAATTTGAAATGTAAAAAAAATATTCAAATGAAAATATTTGAAATCCGGTGAGATGACCACTAGAAGCCACTAGGTATGAACAGTGATTAGAGGGTCTATAGACTATTGAAATGGACTCAACCACCAACCAAAGTAAGTTGGTTGGATCACTCAGTTTGAGATTTTTAGTGTTGGGCCAACGTCTTGAAATTTATATTGTTTGACCATGGTATAGAACTTGAAACGAACTGTGTGACCGTTTAACCTTTTTGTTTAGTTACTTCATTTTTAGAATATATAGTTAGGCATATGTGTTATGTTATAGCATTCACATCCCAATCTCTATATTAGTTATATTCATATAGTTGAGAAAAGATATATAGTTTTTATGTAATTTATTAACACTCTATCTCATTCTTTAGAATATATAGTTAGGCATATGCGTTATATGGACTGACTTCTCATTCTTTATATTTAGCAACTACTATTCATCTCTTATATTTTTTTGAATGAAGGAAAAAGAAAAAGGTTAAAAAAATAAATAAACAAGTATTATTTTATTTATTAAAGTTAAATATAAAGAATGAGATGGGTGAATGGTTTAATAAAATAAAAAAAATTATATGGACATATATGTTTTAGCTAAAATACAAGGTTAAGAATAAAAAAATGAAATGTGAATCGCGTTAACAAACCAACTTTATTACTTTGAAAGCTTTTAATTAGTTCTCTTCAAAAAAAGAAAGAAAAGTTGTTCAAACTTTGAAATTGAACCGTTAAAATTGGTGGGTTCAACAAGCCTATCCAACTTGTTCGGTTTGCTTTGTTATTTCTCGAATAGTTAACTTTACAGAATAGTAATTAAATTTTTTAAGTGTTTCAAATAAATCATTAAAATTTAAAAAGTGTTTCAGTTAAGTGATTTAACTTTCATATTTTATCTAAATTAAAGGTTTAATATGTTTTTAGCATGTTTTTCTAGTTTTAGTTAGGAAATATCTTTTTTCCTTTTTTTTCTTGATGCTGATATGAAATTGTAACGTAGATTTAGATATTTTTAAAATATAATTAACATATATTTTTAAAATTTTTTAAATATAATTACATATATTAGGAATCCCGACCTCTACATCTTCTCCATCATTTCATCTTGACACAATAATATTCGACCATTAAGCGATTTGATGGTTTAGTGATTCAATTTGGGCAAAATATGCACGAATCACCTAGTTTGAATAGTTTTAAAGTTTGATTACTATTATATAACATTTTCCTTTTCCTAAACATAATTTGTGGTTCCACCCCAATTTTTATGAAAATCCACGGATCCAAACAATACACCCCTGTTCATATTTGAATTGGGTTCAACTAAGGAAACAAAAGTTCATTTTTGTGATCCTAACAGATGTAGAACCAGCACCTCCACCGATGCCTCCAAAAGAAGGTAGATATGAAGTAGTCCTCAACAATGAAACCATTCGACGTGTAGACTTATCTCCATTTTCTGATGCCACCGGTATTACAACAACTTCATCCGGTTAGTACGTATCTTTACTTGAAATCAAAGTAACATAAATAAAAACATACGCGATTATTAACTTGATTGTTATCGTGTCATGTATACTTACAGTTGACCCAAGGGAATTTTTGGATCGCACGATAGGGTTCACGATTAATTATGTCAGAGATGATGAACATGATCCACGAGAACTATCTGAGTTCCCTGATATCCGATTGTGGTTTGTTAGACTCGACGCTACATATCCATGGCTTCCAGTTTTATTAGATTGGCGAGCAGGGGAGCTTGCACGCTATGCCGCCATGTTAGTACCTCACCAGGTTCGTTAAATATTCTTAAGAATAGAATTGGGGTAGGTTTAGGGCCGTAAACAAACCCAAATAGACACGAATGAGAGTTTTTTTTTTCTTTATGTCCATTCGTTAAATTTCAATGAACAAGTTAACCAACACCATCACTTAAATGTACTTATTATTCTTTTTTGTTTGACCATTAAAAAAATATCTTTGTATATGTTTGTTCATTTGGTAGATAAACGAAACATCTTTATACTCTAATAAAATGGTAAATGGGGGTGTCACGTGTTATATAACATTCATTCTCATCAAACTTTTTTCGCTTCTCTCTTCTATTAAATAATATATTAATTACTAATAATATTATTTATTCATTTTTACATATACTTAGTTTTTTAATAAATTAAGAAAGAGATCTTTTTATTAATATTATTTTTATAGAAATAGTTTTTTATAAAAAGAATTTTTTCTAAAAAATCAAACTATTTTTACATAATATTTTAAAATTGGTTTTTTTAAAGTAAATTTTTTATTAGAAAATAATTAAAATAGGAAGTTATAGTAAAGAATTTTTTAAAAAATGTAGAATTTTTAAAACGTTATTTTAAAACAAAATGTTTACTTCATCTTTGAAAAAAACAAAAAAATTTAAAAAGTTTATATTATTATTTTATTACTTATATTTATTACTCATACTTAATTCCAATAATATCATGTCTTATATATCGTTTTATAATTAATAATTTTATTCTGTTTAATATTTTATTTATTCAATCCGTGTAATACACGGGTTGACTAAAGCTAATATATCTCTATACTAATAAATAAAAATTCTAAGTGACACGTGTCACTCATGCATTTTCAACATTTTTATCTCGTTTCTCTCTCTCCTATTAAATAATTTTTATAATTATTTTTACAAAATGTTATAAATTTAAAAAAAATACAGGTTTGTTTATATAAAAATTTTATAAATTCTTTTTATGAAACATTTCTAAAAATAACTATACAATGCTTATAGAATGTGTATTAAAACTATATACTATTTTATAAATATGTAATATGAAAATCTTTATTGCTAAGAGTATAAACTTACATTTAAGCAACTCGTGTAATACACGAGATTCTAACTTAATACATAAATAAAAGATAAATTTTTAAAAGGTAGCCTATTTGAAAATATTAAAGTTAAAACATATATAACTTATTTTCTTTTACTTTTCTTCACGTTTATAGAAATATGATATAGTATAACTGTAATCAAATCATTGTAAAATATTCTTATTTTTCACCTCAATATAGTCCAGGTGTGTGTATCCGGTACCAAATACACATTAGAGTTTTAACTATTTATTTTATTATTATTTTTATTATTTTTTTGGTTAGATGTTATCCTATCTATGCTGCTCCATCTAATCTATATCACAACTAATTATCACCAAATCGTTATAAGTTGGCTCGAACCTTTTAGCGAAATTCACCACTCTAACTTTTGTTACTTGACCTAACACCCACTAGAGTCGTTAACTATTCGACCCATCTATTCCAGTCATTTACTTTGTAACAAACTTTCATTTTAGGTTAGTTTCATCCATTATATGATAAAGACATAACTTATTTAAACGACCCATTTATCATATGGGTTGAAGTTGTCACGTCTAGTAACAAGGTATGATATGTTGATTTTAACAGATGAGTATGAGAATGGGAGTGGTGTTCAATCCAGAGGCATTAGAATTGTTCATAATGAAGAAAGTGTTTATAACATACTCTTGGTTGAAAGAAAGTGACATCCCAAAGGCTAGATTGAAGGTCAAAGATATGGCAAGGATGCTCGGTTTTGGGATCGGAGACGAACTATTTGACATGATCGATCGATTTCCACATTCGCCTACCTAAGTTTGGACTGGCATCCGCTTTCATTTGTGAACTCGAATTTCAACATGATCAATCGATATTTGTCACAATTTCAATATAGCATATTAAATGATCTTCAGCTTATTTATTTTATAACCAAGTAAAAGATCGAGGACACTCACGTACACATACGGGTGAGTGTTACTCAGTCTAGACGGCTCAAATCAAAAGACTAAACCTAATCAGGACTAGAACCAGGACCAAACCGAATAAATGTAAGGATGGTCCGGATAAATGTAAGGACTACGGGTTGGTCCTTTGTTTCATATTTGATCAATTTTCGGTTTACATTTCGGTCTCGGTATCAGGCTTGAGCTAGAACCGAACGAAGCCTGGTTGACCACAAACCCGTAGTGCCTGATAATATATCAAATGTGTTCTATAGAAATAAGTTATGTAGAACTGTTATTTATGCTATAATAACAAATTAAAAAATATTAATGGCTAAGACATAATTTTTCCATGTGTACAGCAAAACAATATGCAAATTCAGTAAGGTTATTTATTGGTTCAAAGGTTCTCAGTTTGCTTTCCTTAGTTCGTTTATTTCTAAGTCAAACCGAAAATAAGCAAAACTAAATTCAGAGGGTCTAAATCGAACAAAACTATAATTGAATTCTTTCCAGGTAGTTTCAAACCACAAAAACCGAATTTAATTATGAAACGGTTTAGTTTACCACTATAAATACAAACCAATATAACATAATTTTTTTTCACCAATCTCTAATATCTTCTATTTATCTCTAACTTTATAAAAATGTCGCGCCAACTTGACAAAAGTTTTAGCCTTCTTGCTGAACATGTCAACGAGGGTGAATGTTCGATAAAAAACAGTTTGAAACTTTTTAGCCTTCGTGCACATTCAAGACCCACCGACCAATCCAGTGGAAAATGAAAACACAATTTTGAAGTTGCGCAATGAGGACATACATTTTAGGATTTGATATCGTGAAACACATTGTGGAGAATGTGGATGTCATGATTTTGGATGACAAAGATCGGTATAAGTTATTTTTTTTTAATTTATTTATTTTAAGTAGTTTTTATTTGTGGGTTGTAACTTTTTATAATTTATGAAGTTTTTATAAAAAATTATGGCATGAAGTGACATAAGCATCCCCTTCAAATTTGTGGTGTGATGTGATATAATGTGACATGGTTTGATGTGATGTGTTTTTATGGGTAGGTGCATTGTGTAGTGAGGCACTTATGTTATGAGTGCCCCTCTACCCTTACGGTTCTAGATGGACTCAGATTACTAATTCACTCGAGTCTTATAATGTTGAACAAGAGAGTGCCTTAGGAACTGAACCACTTAGTGACTCTCGGTTTCCCAATAGAAAAGTCCAAATTGATGAAATATGTAATATTGTCATGGATTAATGTTTAATAGGTTGTATAGATAGAAAAATCCATTGCCCAAATGTGTTGTAGTTAAAAACAAAACCAAAAACCGAATACACAGTAGATTGTGTTGTGATCACCCGTTATGTTAGTGTTAAATTATTACAGTTACAATAACATAACACAAACATACTATTAAATTATAACTAATAGAATAACATACTGTTATTATTATTATTATTATTATTATTATTATTATTATTATTATTATTATTATTATTATTATTATTAAATATTATTAGTATTACTACTACTACTACTATTATTATTATTATTATTATTATTATTATTATTATTATTATTATTATTATTATTATTATTATTATTGAATTAGTCTTTGAAGCATATCTTTATACTCTAATATTTTTATACTCTAATATAAGAGTAATTCAGATGACACGTGGCAGCACCACAATCATTTTTACCAAAATTCTTTCGCATCTCTCATATTAAATAATTACCTTAATTATTAATAATATTATTTATAATTTTTTCTAAAGCATAAATTTTTTTAAAAAATACAAAATATTTTAAAATTGGTATTTTTAAAAAGTCAATTTTTTTAAAAAACAAAAATAATCAAATTTAGGAGTTATAATAAGAAAATTTTTAAAAATGATATTTTTATTCTGTTTTTTTTAAAACAAAATGTTTATTTTTTTGGAAAAAAAATTAAAAACAAAATTTTAAAAAGTTGATATCATTGTTTTATTATTTATAATCATTTCTCATATGTAATTTCAGTCATATCATATATTTGAATATCATTTTATAATTATTAATTTTTATTATATTAATATTTTATTTATTCAACCCGTATAATACACGGGTTTACTAAATCTAGTTAAATAATATGCCATTAATAATAAAATTTAGTTATGACTATCAAAATTGTTAAATACTCAAAATTGCACTTAGTAAGTGTTTTAAAATTAAATAACATGCCAATTTACTTCAAAGTGATGCATTATAATATAGCATAGATATTATAGATTCCAACATTCTATTTTATTATGATATGATATCTTTTTTAGCCGATTATGATTTAATAGTTAAAAAATGTTGAATTTTTCGCAGTTACTGATTTTCATGGATTTTTATATATTTTCTCTTCTTAAAATCATAAATTACATATTTTTCTTTCCTAATACATATATATTACCTATTTTTCTATTTTATTAATATTAATCTATCAAATGACTATTTTATTTTGTTTTTACTAAGGAATATTTACGTATTAATGTTTTGTTATTACAATTGTTTAAAAATTTTGATAATTATGTTTTGTATTCGGAGATATAACTTTGATTATTAGTGATTATTATTTGAAATGAAGTTTTTAACCTTTGTATTTAGAGTTGTAATTTTATTATTTTTATTTATATATAAGATTCGAATTTGGGTAAATATGTATTTAATGATCTTAGAAAGGGAAAAGTGTATAAATAATTTAGTCAAATATGGATACAACAATCATTCAATAACTAACTTTAATAAAATGAATAAAGATGTAATATATATGTTTTAAAAAAAATATATGTAATTAATTTTTAGCTTGGCTAAATATGTAATTAATGTATTTAGGCATAGGAAATATGTAAATTCCCCTTTATTATAGGGGTAAGATTATAATAAAAAGGGTATTTTATCTAAAAAGTATAAAAATAATTGTAAGCTTGAAACGTGTCATTCTATTGTTTTAAATATAAGGAATTTGGTCATTGTATCAAATTGTTCTACTCATTGTGTCAAATATCAGTTCATTGTGCCATATATTTTATATCATTTGTTATATGTATTCATCGTTGTATTTTACGTTTTAGATCATTTTGTGTTGTATTTGTTATTGTTTTTAGTGATTATATAAACTTGTTATCTAGCTATCATTGTGTTCTACAAGTAATAGTACACAATAGTATATTTTAACCGATGTAATTTTTAAAACAAATAGTGTTAAAAATAATACAATGTGGTATTTTTGTCATTGTTTTTTATAGATTATATAAATTTATAATTATTTATCATTGTGTTTTACACAAAAGTACAAAATAATATTATTTCACCAATATATTTTTCAAAACTAATAGTGTTGTAGAGAACATAATGAATATCAAAAAAACACAATGAGACATTGTGTTATTTTGTTATTGTTTTTTAATGTATTAATAATTAATTGTTAATTTATTATTGAATTTTTTATAGTAGAGATACATAACAATGTTATTTTATCATTATATATTTTTAGAGTTTAGCATTTTAAAATAACACAATTGTGTTATAAAAGAATCAATAACTAACAAAAACACGCAATAAATTGCATAAAGACAGAATAACAAGTAATGAGGTAAAAAAACGTAAAAAATTTTGTATTTTTATATAATAATATTGTCTTTTTAAACATAAAAAACACTTGTTTATGATGTAATTTTTATATAAAAAATAAATAATGTCATATATAGAAGTTATGATCATTTTAAAATTTTGAAAAAAGTCAATAAAAATGACTATGCATAAAATATCCTTCTAATAATCTTATTTTTTATAATTTGATCTTAACCATTGATTTAGAATATTGATTTTTGAAATTACTTCTTATACTTTTTAATTTACAAGACTTTTTATTTGAACATTTCTTTTATTATAGATGTAAGTGGGTTATAGAAAAAAAAATTATATTTAGAGCTGTAGAAATTTTAAATTTGAATTTGAATTAAAATATATTTAAGTCAATTTAGAAACTATATATGTAAATTATTGATATAAAATAAAAAAGAAAGTTATATATAAACTTAGAATTCAAATTCAAATCAGATAAAAATTCACAGATTCATATTTAACTATAGATCAGAAAAAAAAAACTAACCTTAAGCCACCAGCATTGGTGGGGGGACACCACTATCAACAACCACTAACACTGAAAAAACTCGTATTAATAAATAAATAAAAACGAAAAAAATAAAACCTAAGTGAAAGTAGACGTAAAAACGTTTGAACCACCCACGCACGTGAAACGTAAAACATTAAAAACAATAATTAAGTTGATCTAAGAACCGCTCGTTGTGACGGAGCCTTGACAGGAAAAAATAGACGTTAAAACGTTGAACCACACGCACACGTTGCGACGTGTTAACTCGTAAAATTTAAATCGAAACGTAAAATAAAAACTTTGTAAAAATTAAAAGTATAAGAACTTAAAGTTTAAAGTGAAAAATTATATTGGTTAAATTATAAAAAAATTAATAGTATTGAGGTTAAAAGTAAGAAAATTAAATTAAAAAAACTAAAACTAAAACAACCCACT
This sequence comes from Flaveria sonorensis, assembly GCA_025506505.1. Classification (NCBI taxonomy): domain Eukaryota; kingdom Viridiplantae; phylum Streptophyta; class Magnoliopsida; order Asterales; family Asteraceae; genus Flaveria; species Flaveria sonorensis. The sequence goes on along the minus strand of CM046426.1, from coordinate 43,401,629 downwards.
AAAGATCAGGCACAACCCTTAATACACAAACCGTTCGATAATTATCATTATCTATAATAAGTGTTGTAACTTGTTACTGTGCAAGTCAAAAATATAAAAAGAAAATAAGCCCAAATGAGTGAATTACTAGCCCAAAAGTTTCGATCACAAAGATCGGCCCAAAGACTGTTTCCTTCTTTCTCTCTTTTCGTATGATGGGTTTATCTCATGAAACTGAATACTTATCTATTTTATATTTTTATAATTACAGTTATACTAAAAATTAATATATTTTCTCTCTCTTTTACTCATAACTACTTTTAAAAATATTAAAAAATCTATAAGGGTTAAATAGTGAATTTTCAAATATACAAATGAACGGTAAAATTATTACTTTTATTTACTCACAATCATTAACAATCTTTCCAAATAATATAAAATTTCATTCACAAATTTTTAAAAAATAAGATGTGAATGCTTTTAGAGTTGGAAGCAGGCGTAGAACCTTAACAAATTAGGCATAAGAGGAACATCACCACCTCTCCGCTTGCATTAGCATGTTTAAAAAAATCACATTTATAAATGAATTTACAAGCCCCAACGAGAGAAATTTTTGTTTGCCACACTCCAACGTGCAGATTTGTTTTACAATGCTTGACATTTTCTTATTCGATTGTATTACTTTAAACAGTTCTGCCACAAAGCAAAGACACGTCACCTACTCAAAGAAATAGTTTGGCTTGATACAACATATTACCTAGCGTTCCCGAGTTACTAAATGAAAGAAATAAAGAAATTTAGAAGCGAAAAAAATAAAAGAAATAAAAAGACATAGTTTAATTTTGTCTTCTAACGTTGGGATGGATGTACAAGAAAAAAAAAAGCTGTTATGTGTTTCGAGTTGAATGAGAAAAAAGATTATGATTTTACTATTACACCCTTTTAATATTCTAATTAAGCTAGGCTCGAGAGTTAAAAAAAATTAAAAGATTATTAAATAGTTTCATTTCATTTCTTTCTGCTTCCTTCCGAGTTGGGAGGAAAGACGGAAAGGAAATTTGTTAAAAAATCTTCGTTCCACTTTCTTTCAATTTTCTCTTTAAAAAAATCGGGGTATACAATTTTTTTAATTGTTTTTTCGTTTCCTTTCACTTCTCTTCTAAAAATAACTCAAGAACACAACATAGTACTAGAGGCACAACCCTGTACACCCGAACTACACAAATCAATTTAACAAATAATTAAGTGTCATATCATTTTACTCAAAACTATCCAAATTGACAAGGACACAACACAAACTACCTAAATTATATAATTTTTTGAATATTAAGTTTAACTAAATAATATATTTAAAAACACAAGAAATAACATATCATTAATTTAAATTATAAAAAACAAATAACATAAGAAAATACAAAGGTTAAATTATATATATAGATCTAAACTCTAGAAGTTACATAGTCATCCCATTAGTTTGCTATGTCCTATTTTCATCAAAGAATTATTTGCAATATTGATCTGTCACATGATCAAGCGGTTTAGTGAAAGTTTTCAAATCCTAAACCATATTCTCCCTGTATAGCCTCTCTTTGCTCGTCCACCAAACTCATAATCTTTTCGTCCTCTTTCTTTGTCGTGTGCACAATTTGTTTTAGAAGATTCTCCTAAAACAAGGTGTAATGAGCAAAGATGTCAGCCAAATAATTTCCGCTCGATGACATGACAGATTTCTTTTCTTTTCTTGTCGGCCTACTAGGCGTTGAATATTCATTAATGTCGAAGATTTGGCTAGTAAATGAATTATTAGAACTTGTGTAGTTGCTGAAATCTAATTACTTTCTTTTTGTTTCGGATTGACTGAACACCCATCAAAGGGATGGTTGTTTATTTGTCATACCTCAAATTGCTACTTGAATCTATGTTGTTATCAAGAGCAAGGAAAGACTAGTAGTTCAAGGGTACAATCAAGAAAAAAGGATTGACTACACAGATGTCTTTGCTCCTGTAGCAAGACTTGAAGCTGTTAGGATATTCCTTGCTTTTATTTTCTCCAAGGATTCAAGGTCTACTTACTTGATGTCAAGTGTGCATTTTTATATGGGGTGATAGATAAGAAAGTGTATGTCAAGAAACCACCTGCCTTTGCAGATGTAGAGCATCCTGATTATGTCTCTAAGCTTAACAAAGCTCTTTGTGGGCTACATCAAGCTCTAAAGAAGTGTTATAAGACATTGTCATAGTACCTTGTTCAACATGGTTACAAGAGAGGTACTATTGACAACACACTCTTCATCAATAGAACAGGAAATGACTTGATGCTGGTTCAAGTTAATGTAGATTACATCATCTTTGGGTCAACTAATAAAAGTCCCTGTAAAGAGTTTGAAAGGCTGATGAAGAATAGGTTTGAAATGAGTGCCATGGGGGAACTCAATTTCTTTCTAGGAATTCAAGTAAAGCAGGTTTACAATGCATTTTAATAAACCATTCAAAGTATGTTCAAGACATACTAACCAGATTTCATCTGACTGAGTGTAAGGTTACTAAGACTTCCAAAGCCAGAAACCACTCCCTAGGACCTGATCTTGAGGGGGAGTGTGTTGATGAACATCTTTACTAGGATATGATTGGGTTTCTTATGTATCTTACAGCCAGCAGACGATATCATGTTTACCACTTGCATATGTGCAAGATATCAAGCCAACCCTAAGATGTCACACCTAGTTACTGTCAAGAGGATTCTTAGATACCTCAAAGGAGCTCCCAAACTAGGACTTTGGTATCCAAAGAATTTAGACATCAATTTGTATGCTTATACAGATAATGACTATGGTGGCTGCAACATCACTACAAAGTCTACATCAAGGGGATGTTAATTCCTTGGTGGAAGGTCTCTTGACAATTTAAGAAGCAATCCTGTGTATTTGCATCAACTGCGGAAGCTGAATACATTGTTGCTGCAAGCTGCTATGCTCAAGTGCTTTGGATTAAGAATCAGATTTAAATATCTCGTATAAGCTATTATGATGATTAATTTGGAGTAGATTTTCTTAAATTAATTTCAATTTTTTTTAAATATGTGTGTCTTTAAAGTTTTCTAATTTATCACTCATATAAGCCCTGTATACTTTGGAAGAAAATTTTTCTAACTGATATTCCTTGGAGTTTTAAGAATTAAAGATATATTTTCTTTCGAAAGACATTAAATTGACTTCAGAAGAAAGTTATGTCTTCAAAACTAATTACTGCTTACTAAGGAATTTAACTTTAGAAGAAATTCTGATATATTTTTTGAAGCTTAAATATGCTTCTAAGTACTTATATGTTTTAAGGACAATTTTTTTTCGAAAGCAATTAAGTCTCAGAAGCTCTATTCACCCTTTGAATAAAACTTCTGAAGTTTAATATCTTCGGAAACAAAATATGTCTCGGAAGCAAAATTACTCTAAGTATTTTTCTTCCGAAGTAATTCTTCTCAAACTAAGGAACATCTTACGAAGTCAAATTGGCTTCAAAAGTTTTCTCAAAACTTTCAAAGACAAATTACATTCAAAAGATTTTTAGCTTCCAAGACAAATTATATTTTTTGAAGCTTAAATATGCTTCTAAGTACTTATATGTTTTGAAGGACAATTTTTTTTCGAAAGCAATTAAGTCTCGGAAGCTCTATTCACCCTTTGAATAAAACTTCTGAAGTTTAATATCTTCAGAAACAAAATATGTCTCTGAAGCAAAATTACTCTAAGTATTTTTCTTCCGAAGCAATTCTTCTCAAACTAAGGAACATCTTACGAAGTCAAATTGGCTTCGAAAGTTTTCTCAAAACTTTCAAAGACAAATTACATTCAAAAGATTTTTAGCTTCCAAGATAACAACCTTTTTGGGTATTTTTTTAGAGGTGGGACCGACATCCGAATTTCAAAGTTTATCATTTTTCATTAACTTTGTCTCATATCCAAGCATATAAATAGCCTTACAACGGTTCCCCCTCTTTCTTTTTAATCTTCATCTGAAATCCTCTAACCTTAAATTACCCACAAACCTTTGTTATTTTTCCACTCTTTTTCACTCAAGCTTCAGCAAAATAGCCAACCCTAAACCCAAACCAGTCAGGCTTTTCTATGCACCTACACAGGCAACATAATCAGGTTGCTCTGTTGTCATGTAAGAAAGATCCTGGTTTCTCAGACGTTTGCCGCTTTCTTTCTCAATCATCATACCTCACCGCACTCACAATAGACCCTTCACTATATGAAGAACAACTGCTGGAGATTTGGAGGACCCGCCAAGAGGTTATCTTGGACGGTAAGAAGGCATTGTCTGCATCGATGCAGGGGAAGACTATTTTCATCACACCAGTCACCATCAACAACCATATAAGGCTGGATGATGAAGAAGATGAACTTTCCTTCCCTAAAGAAGCTGTCAAAGGATCGTTTCGGCTGATGGGCTATTAAGAAGACTACTTAGTGAGAATCTTTAAAAAGGGTAAGGTATCTTTCCAATGGAAATACCTCCTCAATATTATAATCCATTCTTTATCAAACAAACATGGAGGATGGGATCAAATTCCAAAAGACCTATCCTATGTAATCCATGGGATGGTCCAAGGGATCAAGTTCAAGTACTCCCAGTTTGTTTACACAAACTTGCTTGCTAACTTAGATTCCTTAGAGTATTCCATGTTTCCTAGATATGTCCAGCATATTCTCAACTATGAACTAGGCTCACAGTTGAGGGAAACAGGTAACACTCTTAAATTAGGCCAGATGAAGGCCGACATCTTCAAGATAATAAGGAAACCCACTGTTGGTTTTTCCAGGGTAGAAATAGCCGTTGTCCAAAAAATGTTAGAGCTCCCCTACTCAAGGTGACAACTTGGCAGCACCAACCAATATTGAACCCACACCTTCTTCATCTTCACCACTCATACAGCCACAAATAACCATCACCTACTACTAAAAATCTAACCCCTGCTAAGTCTATTCAAATTGAGAAGGCCCCCATACACTCACCCATGCAGGAGGAAGTGGAACCAAGATCTCCCACTTCTCCTGAGGAGCAACCCACTCCCATTATTTCAATAATCAGTGTTGAGGTTTCCATTCTTAGCCTGATGAGCTCATTACCCAAGTTGCAAGCCTTCACTCCGAGTCTCAAAACTCAGGTGAACAACCTTTAGGGGAAAGTTACCATCCCCGACCTTTAGACTTAAACCAACCAATCCCTAACCTCCAATTCTATGATGATTAGGATATAGGATTCAGTGAGTACCATGAGTCTCTCTTCTCCTCCCCTACTCAATGAGAGATGAGTGCTCCCGAAACTCTTATATCTAGCCCATATCATCCACCCATAACTGAGGTGGACCTCTCTGAACTTGTTTAAGAGGTCCATATGGAAGAGGCTGCTGCTTTAGAAAGTGATTACATCTTTAAGACCTTAACCATGGCAACCTAACTCCTTGACACTTCTCATGAAGCTGTCATGGAGCAGGGGAAATCTAAAGCCCAAGAACTAATATTTGGTTATGAGGGAGTTGACTTCGATTATGTTCTCTCATCCACCCATGATTCTTCTAAAGAAGATAAGGGGAGTTTGTAACAAAGGGTGCAACCATTGACACAAACCTGCACCTACTTGGTTTCTAAGGTTAGTCACCTTGAATCTCATGTGGCTACCTTACAAAGGCAGGTCCTTAGTCAGCAACTTGAGATCACCGATATTAAGGGCAAGTTAGTTGAGGGGCTTGCCAGGCATGCTTAACCAGGTCCACAAGAACCTGTAGATGTGATGGACCTAACCTCTAGCTCACCTGTGCAAGTAGGTGATGCTACCAAAAAGGGGGAGGAAGTCTTACTACAATCACAGAACCTAGGAGCATTGCCTAGAGTATGGACTTTGAGGACTCACTAACCTCACTTGCAATAATCCAGACTCAACAACATCCTTAGGCCCACATCAATGTGGATGCCTTATTTCAAAGTCTATTTGAGGAGGGTATAGCAAGGGCTATGTCACCTTTATCCCACCTTGCTAAAAATCCAATAGTAGGGTGGAGGTATGACACTGATAGAAAAGCCTTGGTGCTTTCTAGTTATCAGGGTCAACAGGAAGTTTTCAACTTCCAAACCCTAAGATTCTATGAAAGCTTTCCTCTGGTTGACTTGCTATTTGCCAATCAAGTCAAAAGAAGCAAGCTGAGAGGTTGGCTGAGAGGATCCAACTGAGGGTGCTTGAAGAGTTCAAGAAAAGAACCAATCTACATCACAGAAGCTAGCAAGGAAAAGTGTTGGTCAACTGGGTACTAAGGCAGACCCTAGATTAGCTTTGAAGGGGAAACCTCAGTTGAAGGCCCAGCAGAAGAACCTGTGAACCTCGAGTCTACAACTACTTCAGTAGCCAGTACCCTTAGTGAGACACCAGCTACTGAAGGTGTCTCACAACCTCTCCCTGGCCAGAGCTCAAGTGCAGAACCAAGTCAAGAAGGCTAAAAATCAATCCACCCTGAGTCACATAGGCTAGTGATTGATAAAGAGAAGATGATTCTAACCTCTAAGGAGATTGAGGAGGAGAAGAGGTAGAAGAAAAAGAAGGCAAGGGGAGAGAGGATAAGAGAGACCCCCAACTTCATGCAAGCTGTAATCAGGGCTACCCCTAGGCCAAATACTCAGGAAGATAAGTTAAGGGCAGCCAGATTGAATTATCTAGGGTCTAGGAACTATAATATGCTTGATGAAATAGTCTCTCTTCCCTTGGAAGAATTGAATAAGCTGACTGACACTGAAGTGACAAAAGAGAGGAAGGAGGCTAAGGCACAAGAGATCAAGGAGGTCAATACATATACTTTTGAAAAATAGGCTTGACCTTTCTCTGCATGATCTCTTGGACATGAGGAAGGTACTTTGAGAGTTTGAAGAATCCAGACGAACTGATGAAGAAAGGAATGGTTTTGATTCTAATGATGATTTTAAACAAATGAAGATCAAGACTCAAAGTCATCCTCATGTTTTGGTAGCATCAACCCAGTGGTAGTTTGTAGGAGTTATCTTAGAGGCTGATGCAAACCAAAGTTCTCTCAGCAAGCATTCTGATGCACAAGGAATTTACTTCGTAAGATTTAACAAATGCACAAAGAAATTCACTAATTGTCAAATCTTCCGAAGCCAAGAACAATTCTTCCGAAGCCAAAGATGAAGTCTTCCAAAGCTTCAAGACAAAGTCTTCCGAAGCCAGAAGACTGATTTCTTCCGAAGACAGAGAAGACATGCTTTCTCTGACATGCTTTTAACAAAGTTGGACTGCTTTCCGCTACCATCTCTGAAGACTCGCCAACTTATACAAGTTAGTGATTTCTCCATACTTTTGTCAACTGTACATCATGGTCCAAGAGTCTGTAACTTTCCAATCTTATACTTTTATCATTTTTGTAATAGATTAGGATGTGAGCTATGGCATGTCATAGTCATTAGTCAAAAGGCAATCTGCCTTTTGACTTTACATTGATCTTGTTGTCTAGATTAGTGTTCCAGCTGGCCTTTAAAGTATGGCCAGTTGTAGGATTTAGTATAAAGTGTCTCATGTAATAAGTCCTTAGGACCAAGCCTTGTAACAATTGTAAAATACTTGAGAGCAATATACATCATACTTGAAAACCAATACTTGTGTTCTGCTTGTGTCGTTACTTTTTTTCTTAGTTTCTTGTGCCTGGTTCCCTATTTGATCTATTAAGTGTTTACTCTCCAACTTGTGAAACTGTTGCATCACCTTTAACCGATCCTACACTCAATCGATTCACTTATTTTATATTTCACATGACTTATTAACTGATTTAGACCATTAATTAACCATTGAAATCAGTGTCATCTCGTCAAACGATGTTTGTTGGTTCTCATATTGTGTCGATTAACATGAAAGTTTAATCTTTAACGTATCTTTTCACGTTTAATCGTTTTATTAACGTTTATCTAGTTTTATAATGAAAAGGTTTTTCTATTTTGTCCATAACGACCATCATACTATAGATTGCAATCAATACAAATATGATACGAATTAGAATCACTAAAATCAGGGTTTATCGATTCTTGACGATTCAAACTATGAATTGCATAATTATGCAAGATCCAATACTCAAAATCAAGAACACGTCATCATTAGTTAAAGATTTGATGATTAAAGATGGAGAACACCAAGAACAAGAACAGACGAATAAAAAATCATTAAATCAAAACGAATAAACTTATCAGGATTGCATATTTGATCAATAATTGATCAAAATCAAGTCTTGTCATAGAACTTTAGATTACCCTCGAGGTTACACTTGAGCCGCCTTTTGAAAACTTTCTTGCTAGAAACAACTACAGATAATTTTGAATCCATTGTTGTTTTAGAAGAAATATGAGTTAAGTTTGGTTGAAAATATGACACAATGAAAGTATATATAGGTAAAAAAATGAATTTATTTATTTTCTAAATGGCTCCTTTTAATAGTCTAATAATTGTTCAACGATTACAAAACCAAAATTTCATTCGGCTTCTAGAATCAGAATTACACTACCCGAAACCACCTACCCGAGGGCCAGAGGCAATGTTGTTGTCCAACCTACGGAACTGAAGGGGGGTACTGAGGGTGCATCAAGTACCCTAAAACTCACAAACTGACCAGGATGGATAACACATCAACATGGTTCAGATTAAAACGTGACCTGAAAAAGTATAAATATTGTGGGTAAAGAAGTTTTATACCAAACTAGGCGATGTTACTATTTGAAAAATGTAGTGATTGAACCTAGAGGCTTGGAAAATCAAATCAAGATGATCAAGATCAAGTCGCAAGAGAGCCTGATGTTTCCGCGAGAAAAGTTTCATCTCGCGCGAGAACTAATTAGTTTGCGCGAGAACTATTTTTGTTTAGTATATATAGTTAGCTTTGATGTAATTTAGCTAAGCTATTTCATTTTTCCTGATTTCACATGTACTTGTAATCTTTCAAATCAGAGAGCAATACAAACGAAGTTTATTACATTTGAGTTCATCTTATTACTTGTTCAGTCTTCTTGTTGTGATGATTATATTCCTCGTTCTTATCACAAGATTGATTTGAATTGTTATTGTTGATCCTTACTATTGGTAACAGAGCTTGCTATGCTCTAGATCGATTAGATTGAAGATTGATAAGTTTATGAAGGGTTCTTGAGCTAAAAATCCTAATTCCTTTTGAAGATGTTAAGAGCTGCTATTCATTCGATTGAAGTTGTGATGGTGACTACATGATTAAGCTTAACTGAATCAAATTAAAGACAATTAGGGTCATAAATTGAACTTTTGAACAATTTGGTGAAAAATTGAAGTTGGAATATTCGAAATTGTAAAAATCGATCAAGAGAAAACTTGATACTCGCACGCGAAAAGTTAGTGTTCGCGTGGAAAGTTAATTTTTCGCAAAAGTTTGTTGGATAATATTCCTTTCGCACGACAAGTTCAACTTTTCACAAAATTCAGTTACACAATTATTCGCGTGACAACTTAGTGCGAGAAAATTAAGCGAATAGTGTGGGTTAAGACTGTTCGCGCGAGAACTTTGAGATTCAAAGATTTTTGAAAAAGTTTAACTCCCAACTTTTAGAAATGGCAAATCTAAAAAACATCACCGCTACTCTTAACCATGACATTGAAATCGGCACAAGTACAAAACCTCCAAGACTTCTCAACAAAGAAGTTTATCCCAATTGGGTTTACAGATTCGAGAATCATGTCATTTACACCGAACCGCGGATGATGCGGTCAATCAAGCAAGGACCGTGCATTCCTGTGTATAACAATGACAAGGGAGAGTTAGTACCCAAATGAGAATATTTATGATGAAAAAGTATATGCTGCCATCACAGTGGCACTCACCACTGAGATAGCCCAGAAGTTTAAAGATTTCAGAGAGCTAAAGATTTATGGGATGCAATAGAGTAACAGACCATGGGTACCAAGGACATGAGAGAAAGCCGAAAGGATATGTTGAAACAAGAGTTTAACATGTTTAACCATGTGCTGGGTGAAACATTGGAGGCTCAAATGTCCAGATTTGTTAAACTTATAACGAAATGAAGAGTGTAGGAATCACAATGGAGAATATCTCTATTAACATGAAGCTATTAAACTCGTTGCCTTACAGCTGGAACATCAACCGCACCACAATCAAAAGAAGAAAAGATCTATTTACGTTGTCACTCAACAATCAGATTTCCACTATTAAGTCATACGAGATGGATGACAAAAGAGAGCTGCAAACCATTTATACACCATGGGAGCTGAAGCATCTACATTGTATGCAAAAATGGCTAGTAATCCTAATTACTATGTTAGCTATTCCCAATTGCCTCAACAACAATCAGCCAACTCTGTCAATCCAAATATCAAAAAAAACATCCATGCCTCAGTTTCAAGCCTCTCATTAAAACCAATTCACTCCATTGCAGCCTCAATCTCAACCGCAGGTTTATCCACACAGTCAATCCTTATAACCCAATCAACAAGCTTTTGTTGTTAATTTCAACCCATCCAAGCAAACAATCCAAATTGCTGAAGAGCATCTGGCTCTATTCATAACCTTTATAAATAGCTACGAAGCTTTCATGGCTGGAAGACTTAGTGCACCCAACATCTTGGTTGATGATTTGCAACAAGTTAATCCTAATGATGTTGAGGAAAACGATATTAAGTATCAAATGGCAATGGTGGTGTATCGGGCTAAAAACTTTGCTAGGAGAACTAGGAGGAAGATGTTCGGTTTAAACAACTCAAACAAGATAGGGTTTCATAAAACAAGCTTAAGATGTTACAACTATGATAAACCAGGTCTTTGCTAGAGAATGTAATGAGGGAAAGACACTCCAAAATGATAATGGCAAGAAGATGGTGACTGTGGAGGTAGAATCAAAGGGGGATAAGGCAAGCTCTTCAAATAATAAAGCAATGGTTTCTTAGACCAATGAAGAGTATGATTGGTTAGTTCAGATGGAGATTTTGCATATTAAACTGCCTATCGCTTTGTTATTTGAAATTCAAAATGATGAAGAAAGTATTAAAGAAAACATGTTTGCTGAGTTTGTTTCTGATGATCTGATAAAGGGGATATTTTCTGAAGAAGAAATTAAGAAGGTTGAAGAGGTGCTTAACAAATATGCTGTGGAGACTACTCCAGCACAATCAAAGAAATCTGAAGGTAGAAATGTAGGAAGTAAAGAAGAAGCTGTTGAGAATACTCCAGCTGTGGTTGAAAAGAATATGAATGATGTTGAGGAAATTCTAGCACCTGCTCATGATAATATTGACAATGTTGTTGAGATTACTCCAGCAAGTAAAGCAGAAGAGAAAGTTGTTTTAAAAGCGTTCATGGTAAATGTCATACCAGAAGAGACGACTAAGCATGAAGACCTAGATGAGGTATACGCTAATACTTGTTCAAATACATGTGTAGAAAAGATTCAAAGATACAGAGTTCACAATGAACACTTGATCTTGGAAGTTGAAAAACTTCAATACCAAGCTCGTAAATACAAAAATAATGAGAAAAGTTTTAAAGAGAAGATAGAAGGATTAAACAAATATATTTATGAATCAAAATTGAATCTTCATGATAAGAATTGTAACATCAATGATTTGATAACATGTAATAACGAACTATCTTTAGAAATAAACAAACTTAACAGTGAACTCTTATCAACAAAATTGACTGTTGAAAAGTTTGAGTTATCTTCAAACATGGTTGATGGTATAATCAAGTCTCAAATGACTCAGAAAATTAATAGTGGTAAAATTGGAGTTGGATATTCAAACATTACACCACTAATTAATCATGATTATACATGTTTATCTTTATCCATTATCACATCAGATGAAGAACAGACCTATGGATTAGGTTTTCAACCAAAATTAGACTTAATACCTCCTGTCAATATTTCATTGACAGTTGACCCTGTCATAAAAACTAAAATTAAAATTAATGATGATAATTCTTTTGTAGAAAGTGTGAAGAGAGAAGGGTTGGTTGAAGATTGGGAAACTAATGATGAAATAGTTTTTATGGAAAAAGTTGTAATGAAAAAACTTCATGTAAATCATCACTCGTTATCAATGAAATTTCTAATGTTTCTATTTCTACAAATGATTGTTCAAATTTGTCTAACAAACAACAGAAATTAAAATCAAAGATTCTTCATAAAGGCAATGAAAGAAAACGTGTTACAACATCTATATCTGACTTGAAAACTGATTTCAAGAACAGATTTGTTTCAAACGGCAATATAAATAAGGAAATTATACCTTTATGGAAACAAATGCTTGTTTCTTTAAAAATAAATCTCCTATTACTGCTAACTCTGTGAAACAAGATGTTTGTAGATGAGGTATCAAGGAAACTGGTCCCATTCTAGTGCCTATAACTCAAAAGGTTAAAGCTACTGTTCATGCCTCATCGGCTTTAGAAATGAATCAATCTGTTAGGAAAGATACCTCAATCCTTTTGGATTCAACTAGAAATGTTCTTAAAGAAAGAAAGATACGAGAGACTGTTAAAGAATCACAAGGCCAAGGAATACTAAAGCCAAATTCTATGATAACTTTGGTGGTCATCATAAATAGTTCGTGAGAAATACATGATAGCAGAATTCATATCATAAAATATGTTGTTATCTGTGTGGCAAGCCAAATCATATGACTAGAAATATTTATCAACATCAACTAACAAGCAAACAAAGATTTCATAACTCAATTTCATAACTTAAATGCAAGATTTAAAAGGTATACAGATAAGTCAAATACTTTTATTGATAAAAGAAATATTCAAATAAAAACTGATTTCATAAAGGAAATTTAGTCAAGAAATCTTTACACGTTAATGATAGCAATGCTATTCAATAGCAAAACACATTAAAGAAAATGATTACAAACTTTATCAAACCAATTCAAAAGTGGAAGATCAAAAAAAAAAAAAAAAAAAAAAAACAATCATAGCGTGATATTGTTAAAGACTATGTTTTCAATGATAAAAGAGATATGTTATTAAAATCTGTATTGTATTTGGATGATAAAAATGTGCTCAAGGTGTTCAAACTAAGTCAATCCGTAGCAATAAATACATGTTTGTATACTTGTTTTATCTCTCAAATTGTGCCAAAGAACATTGAAATGGCTTTGAAAGAAAATAGTTAGGTTGAAGCCATGCAAGACAAACTGATGCAATTTAAGAAGTTAAATGTTTAGCATCTGTGTGAACTTCCAAAAGATAAGCAACCAATCGGAACTAAATGGATATTCAGAAACAAAACTGATGAGAAGGATGTTATTGTTCGCAACAAGGCTAGATTTGTTGTTCAAGAATTCTACCAAGTTGAAGGTCTTGACTATGAAGAAGTATATGCTCTAGTTGCAAGACTTGAAGCTATATGTATTTTTCTTGCTTATGCTTCATATATGAACTTTAAAGTTTATCTGATGGATTTTAAAACTGCATTTTTGTATGGCGAAATGAAAGAGGAAACCTATGTTTGTCAACCGTCTGGTTTTGAATATCTAGATCTTCCTAACTATGTTTATAAGTTAGACAAAGCACTATATGGCTTACATCAAGCACCTCGTGCTTTTATGCCACACTCACTGAACATTTGCTTACAAATGGTTATAAACGGGGTGCTATTGATCAAACTCTATTTTTAAGGAATACTGGTGATGATCTAATTCTTGTCCAAATATATATTGATGACATTATCTTTGGATCTATCAATGAAAAATTATGCAAGGAATTTGAAGCTGTGATGTTGAAGAAATTTGAGATCAGCTCTTTTGGAGATATTACATTTTTCTTAGGTATCCAAGTTTAACAAGATGATCAGGGTATACTGATACATCAAGAGAAATATGTTCATAGTATTCTGGACAAACATAAATTTTAAGAATCCAAGAGTGCACCAACTCCGATGTCTTCTCATCCTACTTTAACTCCTGATCTCACGGGTGATAATATTGATCAACATTTGTATCGATCAATAATTGGATCTCTGATGTATCTTACTACAAGTAGACCAGACATCATGTTTTTTGTTTGTCAGTGTGCATAATATCAAAGTAATCTGAAAGTGTCTCACATGAAATCTATCAAGCGGATTTTGAAATACTTAAATGGTCAATCAAAACTTGGACTTTGCTATCCTAAAAATTCAAATTTCAATTTATATGCTTATACTGATAGTGATTATGTAGGGTGTAATTTGGACACGATATCAACAACAGATGGATGTTAATTTCTTGTAAATAGGTTGATTTCTTGGCAATGCATAAAGCAGCAAACTGTAACCACATCCACTATTGAAGCAAAATATATGGTTGCATCAAGCTGTTGTTCTTAGATCATTTGGATTCAGCAACAACTTCTTGATTATGGTCTTAACATTTATAACTCCAAGATCTGGTGTGATAATACTACAGTGTTGAACATAGTGAAGAATCCGATCCAACATTCAAAAACAAAACATATTGACATCTGAATGCATTTTATCCGTGATTGTTTTGATAGAAATCTTATTTATCTTGAACCAGTCAAATCAGATGAAAACATTGCTGATTTGTTTACCAAGGCGTTTGATCATTCCCGATTTGTAATGCCCGAAAATTTCAAGAAAGTAAAGTAGGCGAAGTTCTCGCGCGAAAGGATGTTCTTGCATGAGAACCCTGGGCGAAAAGTACTGCTGGGTATAAATAGCTGAGAACACCCAGTCTGACTCTATTTTCATGCGATAAGTACTGCTGTTAGAGAGAGAAAACGGTTGTATAGAGAGAGGAAGTGAAGAATCAAAATGTTTGAGTTTTCGCTTGGTAAAGGCTTCGAGAAGGTTATGTTTGTGCTAGAACTTCAAGAGGTGAGTTTCTAGTCCCCTTTTTACGCAAGTTTTACATTTTGGGGCTATTATGCATACTAAATGCTTGTTTATGCTTTAGTTGATGTTGTTATGATGTTAAGCATGTTAGAACAGCCTTAGACGCGTAAGTTATGACTGGGCGGGAAAAACCTGTAGTAGTTTTCGCACGAGCAGTTATGTTGTACCTCATGAAATTTGAATCTGTAAAGTTCTCGCTAGAAAGGGAATAGTTCTCGCGCGATTGGTATGTTCTCGCACTGTATGTAAGTTTTCGCACGAGCAGTTATGTTGTATTGACGTGCAGCATTTGAATGGGTAAGGTTCTCGTGTGAGAGGGTAGTTCTCACGCAAGATGATGATGATGTATGACTAAGTTTGTGCATGGTATGCTGTGATGTGTGATGTGTTATCTTTTCATGTTAAAACGACTTTAAAACGTTATGTTTATGATGTGACTTTACTTGATATGTACATATATGTAAGTAAAGTATTATGTAATGGAAGTGAAAGATAACAATGATGAAAAATGAAGAACGTAAAGTACGAATAAAAGTCTTGCAAGCAAAATGATGGAGGCTCACAACTCAATGAGGTAGTTGTTTGCTCAACTGTGTGCGGTTTAGCCAACCCTTGATGATCCGCACAGGGGTCCAATCCTTGAGATGGACCAAGATGTGATGGGATCCTTGTCGCTTTACCCCGATACTGTCAGCTTCGGCATGACATGGGGGCCTATGTATAAACCATGGCACAACACCAGCTTTTACATGACGTGGGGGTTTAGCATATGGCAGGATCTATATAAAGATGAATGATGTTAATGAATGAAAGAACAAAAACGAATAATGAATGATGACAAATTATGATGAACGATTATGAAAGATAATAAATAATTATTATCAAGATGTATGTATGATGTATGATCACGTACGAAAGTAAAGGAGATGTTTTAATGTAAAGTAAAGTATTTTATTATAAAAGTAGAACTCACTCAGCGTCGCTGACTTTTGTATGCATAATAGTTGGCAGGTAATTGTTAAGGCTGAGGAGGTGCATGCATGGATGCATAAGCTACTGGGGATGATTCGAGTCTAGCATCCATATTTTTTAGAATGTTATTGTATTAATACAATTTTTGAGATGTAAACGAAACGATCTGATGATTTGACATGATTTAATTTATTAATGAAAAGTTATATTTCCACTGCAAAATGATGTATTTTAAGTATTTTATGTGATGATTGACCAATTGTAAGCGTCCAGGGAACGGGGCCTTACAAGTTGGTATCAGAGCCAAAGTCTAAGAGAATTGGGTAAAATATTTCAAAAACCTAAAACTTAAACTGAGAAATGGACGAAAGGGAAAGGGATGCCAGTCCTAGTAGCTACATGCCTGCAGGTAAATGTTTTATGTATGTTAATAGAAAAAGGAATTATGTGCGAGTGTTATGTGGTTTATGTGTCTTTAGTAGATTTGAATACTGATGTAGTCTGGATAGGAAATGCTTGGTGAAGAAGAGTAAAGTAAGTGGCTAATCATAACTGACCACTGTAATTAGAGACTTATTATACTTGACATAATCTGAGCTATTACCTTAAATGATCGTGTTGGTGTTTGAATCTTATAGTACTTTAGAGATGGCTGGTGGTAGATCTTCGAGGGCTTCTCTAGGCGGAGGTTGTGGTGGATGTGGTACAGGGCCGTGTCTCACGAGGAACTGGGCTAGGACGGCCAAAACGGCACCTAAAGAGCCCGAGCTTCATCACCATGAATGTGGGGATGAGAGTGCTAATTTGAGGGCCTCAGTGAAGGAGGCAATAGTGGAGGAAGTTCATCAAGTCATGTAGATGATTCTACCGTCTGTGGTGACCGAGGTTATTAGAGCCGTTAGAGAGGATGAGAGGAAAGAGAAGGAGGAGAAGAGGAAAATAGTTGGGAGAGAGGGCGAAGAAGGAGGCCCAAGGGAAAGGGGGCAACCTGAGACTAAGATACTTATCTCCAGTGATGATGAGGAGAAGGAAGCAGTGTAGGAAACTGCAAAGGGATGCAACTATGGGGCATTTCGGAGATGCAAGCCCTCGACGTTTGATGGTAATGGGAGTGCTGATGCTGCTCACTAATGGGTGATAGAAATGGAGGCAGTACTTGATATTAGCATATGCCGAGAGGAACAGAAGGTGAAGTTTGCTACCCACTCGTTTTTGGATTCGACCTTATGCTGGTGGGACAACATTGTCTAGGCCGAGGGTAGCAGGGCTATTGGGAGAATGAGGTGGAGTGAACTAAAGAGGCTGGTGATCAAGGAGTTTTGTCCTCACAGGGAGCTCAACAAGATCGAGAGAGAGTTCCTGCAGTTGGAGGCGGGGACCATAACACACCAACAGTACACGGCAAAGTTTAATGAGATGGCAAGGCTGGTACTAGATTAGATGATGCCTGTGTGATGAAAGATTAAGAGGTACATTCAAGGTCTGCTGGCAGATATCCATAGACATCTGATCGCCGCTCGGTCAGGTACGTTCAGGTTGGTGGTCGATCTGGCGGGTAGACTGTATGATGAGCGAGAGGCGGTAGTGGTGGTGGATGTGAAGAAGAAGTGGGGCAATGATAGGAATAGGAACAGGAAGCGATATAACGGTGGTAGTGTTATGGCTAGAGGTAAGAAGATGAGAGTGGATGATTGAAAGGCGATAACAGGGAGGGAGAAGGCATGCAAGAAGTGCGGGAAGGAACATGCAGGAGAATGTAAGTGGGGATCGAATCTCTGCTTTCAGTGTGGGAAGGATTGCCACATGGCAAGAGATTGTTGTGTGGTGAGGTGTTACAACTATGGCGACATGGGGCACATGAGAAGAGACTGCAAGAAGTCGAGGGCTGAGAGCTCCGGGGAAAAGAAGGGGATTGAGAAGGAGGGGCAGAGGGCGAAGGCCAGCTTAGGAGTAGGCTAGGGTGGACTCTAATGTTGTGTTAGGTACATTCCAAGTAAACCAAACTTGTGCCTCTGTGCGTTTGATTTCGGTGCTACTAGGAGTTTTATTTCTGCTGCCTTCTGTGGTAAGTTGCCCATTAGGAGTAGGAAGATTGATGAGGCCTTTGATGTGGAAACTACCATTGGTAAGTCTACCAGGATTTCTGATGTGGTATAGGATTGTGTGATAGAGTTAGAAGACCATAGGTTCTCTGCTAGGTTGTTCGTGATGCCCTTAGGCGGATTTGATGTAGTCCTAGGGCTGGATTGGCTAGCAGCCTATGAGGCTAATATCGCGTGTCGCAAGAAGATGATTCGATTGACCTCGCTCGATGGGAGTTCGGTGACGATTTACAATGATAGAGTTGGTACGGTCCCAAAAGTAATTTCAATGGTTATGGCAGAGAAGTGTAAGAGGCGTGGATATGGTGCCTATCTGGCTTATGTGAAGGATATGGATGCGTCAGTACCATGATTGTCAGACGTACCGATCATATGTGACTTCCCTGACGTATTCCCGGAAGATCTATCAGGTGTGCCACCTAACCGCGAGATCGAGTTCCAGATCGATCTGATACCTAGTGCCCAACCTGTTGCTAAGGCTCCATATCATCTAGCTCCCTCTAAGATGAAGGAATTGATTGCTCAGTTGCAAAAGTTGTTAGATAAGGGATTCATTTGACCAAGTATCTCTCCGTGGGGTGCTCCGATCTTGTTTGTGAAGAAAAAGGACGGTAGCATGAGGATCTAAGCATCGACTATTGTGAGCTGAACAAGTTGACAGTGAAGAACCGGTATTCGTTACCAAGAATTGACGACTTGTTTGATCAGCTCCAAGGTGCCAGTTGGTTCTCGAGGATAGATCTCCAATCTCATTACCACCAACTAAAGGTGAAGGAGCAGGATATTCCTAAAATAGCTTTTTGTATGCGTTATGGACACTACGAGTTTCTCGTGATGTCTTTTGGTTTAACCAACGTGCCAGCTGCTTTCATGGAGCTGATGAATCGGGTGTGTCGGCATATGCTAGATAAATCAGTGATTATGTTTATCGATGATATCCTGATTTATTTGAAAAGCAAAGAAGAGCATGTCAGTCATATTCGGGAGGTGCCGGAGACACTTAGAAGGGAGAAGCTATATGCTAAGTTCTCTAAATACACGTTCTGAATGTGCGAGATTCAGTTTCTGGGTCATGTGGTCAACTCGGAAGGGATCATGGTAGACTCGACGAAAGTTGAGACGGTGATGCAATGGAAGTCTCCAAAGACGTAATCTAAGATTCGTAGTTTCTTGGGTTTGGCAGGCTACTACAGAAGATTCCTCCAAGACTTCTTCAAGATAGCTTCACCATTGACTAAGTTGACCAGTAAGGATGTGAAGTTTGTATGGGGTCTAGAGCAGAAGAATGCTTTCGAAGAGCCAAAGACAAGATTAACTCAAGCTCCTGTCCTGAAGTTACCTGAAGGGAGCAAAGACTTGGTGGTGTATTCGGATGCTTCTTATTCGGGATTGGGTTGCATGTTGATGTAACGGATGAGGGTTATAGCCTATGCATCCCGATAGTTAAAGATCCATGAGGCTAACTACCCTACCCATGATTTGGAGTTGGAGGCTGTGGTATTTGCATTGAAGATTTGGAGGCACTACTTGTACGGGACGAAGTGCATTATCTTCACTGACCACAAGAGCTTGAAGTACTTCTTCGAGCAAAAGGGTCTTAATATGAGGCAAACGAGGTCGTTATAGTTGATCAAGGATTATGATTGTGAGATCCACTACCATCCGGGCAAGGCCAACATAGTGGCAGATGCCCTTAGCCGAAAGGAGAGACCAGAGCAGATTCGGGTAAAGGCTTATCAGATAATCATGACCTATGATGTGATGAAGCAGGTCAAGGAATTTCCAGACGAAGCCCTGACGGAGGATCGGATTAACTCCGAGCGGATGAGAGGTCTTGTCGCGGAGTTGGGTGAGAACTCATTCGGTGTTAGAACCTGATTTGGGCGGATGTGGATTCCTCATTATGGAGATCTATGAGGGAAGATCATAGATGAGGCTCATAAGACTCGATACTTGATTCATCTCGATGCCACGAAGATGTATCAGGATATGAAGAAAGATTACTGGCAGCCGGGGATGAAGCATGACGTAGCGGAGTATGTGAGTAAGTGCCTTACTTGTCTGCAAGTGAAGTCGGAGCATCAGAAACCATACGAGAAGATCCAACCATTGGATATACCCAAGTGGAAATGGGAGCACATCACCATGGACTTCATTATAAAGTTACCGTGTACGGCAAGGGGATGCGATTCCATATGGGTGATAGTAGACCGTCTGATGAAGATTGCTCGCTTTCTGCCGATCCACGAGATGTATTCATCTGAGAGGTTGGCGGATCTGTTCATCAAGTAGATTGTGACTCGTCATGGTGTGCCAATGCCTATTGTGTCTGACCATGACACTTGGTTTACATCCAAGTTTTGGAAGAGATTTCATGATGCGATGGGGACAAGATTACATATTAGTACAACTTACCATCCTCAGACAGATGGTCAGTCGGAGAGGACGATTCAGACGCTGGAAGACATGCTCCGGGCATGCGTGATTGATTTTGGAGGAAGTTAGGATGAACACTTACCGTTAGCCGAGTTCTCGTATAACAACAGTTATCATGCCAGCATTGGTATGCCTCCTTATGAGATGCTATACGGTAGGAAGTGTAGAATGCCCGTATGTTGGGGTGATATCGGGAAGAAGGAGTTGGGGAGTATTGAGATGATTGAGGCTACGGCTGAAAAGTTGGAGAAGATCAAAGCCTTTATGAAAGCAGTGAAGGATAGACAGAAGTCGTATGCCGACAGGAGACGTAGACCGATCGAATTCAAGGTGAGTAATAGAGTTATGTTGAAGGTCTCGTCTTGGAAAGGGATCATCCGGTTCAGAAAGCGAGGAAATCTAAGCTCGAGGATATAGGGCCTTTCCGAATCATTGCTCGAGTAGGAGAGGTAGCTTATAAGTTAGAGCTACCCGATGAGTTTAGTGGAATTCATCCGACGTTCCATGTATCTCATCTGAGAAAGTGCTTAGCTGATGAAGATATGATCGTGCCACTTAAGGATATTGAGGTGGACGAATGGCTCAATTATGTGGAGCAGCTGGTCGCAATCATTGATAGAAAGGAGAAAAGGTTAAGGAATAAAGTGGTTCCACTTGTGCGAGTACACTACAGACATAGGAAGGGGTCCGAGTCTATATGGGAGACCGAGGAAGAGATGAGACAACATTATCCATAGCTATTCGTGGACTGACAGGTTTCGGGGACGAAACCTAAATAAGGGGGGTGGACTTATAACGTCCGAAAATTTCAAGAAAGTAAAGCAGGCGAAGTTCTCGCGTGAAAAGGTTCTCGCGCGAGAACCCTTGGCGAAAAGTACTGCAGGGTATAAATAGCCGAGAACACCCAGTCTGACTCTATTTTCACGCGAGAAATACTGCTATTAGAGAGAGAAAATAGCAGCATAGAGAGAGAAAGTAAAGAATCCAAGTGTTTGAGTTTTCGCTCGGTAAAGGCTTCGAGAAGGTTGTGTTTGTGCTAGAACTTCAAGAGGTGAGTTTCTAGTCCCCTTTTTACATAAGTTTTATGTTTTGGGGCTATTATGCAAACTAAATTCTTATTTATGCTTGAGTTGATGTTGTTATGATGTTAAGCATGTTAGAACAGCCTTAGACGCGATAAGTTATGACTGGGCAGGAAAAACCCGTAGTTTTCGCGAGAGCAGTTAAGTTGTACTTAATGAAATTTGAATCTGCAGAGTTCTCGTGTGAAAGGGAATAGTTCTCGCGCGACTGGTATGTTCTCGCGCGGTATGTAAGTTTTCGCGAGACCTGTAGTTTTTGCGCGACCTTTTAAGTTCTCGCGCGACAGAGATGTATTGACGTGCATGATTTGAATGTGGTAAGGTTCTTGCGCAAGAGGCTATTTCTCGCGTGAGATGATGATGATGTATGACTAAGTTTTCGCATGGTATGCTGTGATGTGTGATGTGTTATCTTTTCATGTTAAAACGACTTTAAAATGTTATGTTTATGATGTGACTTTACTTGATATGTACGTATACATAAGTAAAGTATTATGTAATGGAAGTGAAACATAAGATGATGAAAAATGAAGAACGTAAAGAACGAATAAAAGTCTTGCAAGCAAAATGATGGAGGTTCACAACTCAATGAGGTAGTTGTTTGCTCAACCGTGTGTGGTTTAGCTAACCCTTGATGATGCGCATAGGGGTCCAATCCTTGAGATGGACCAAGATGTGATGGGATCCTTGTCGCTTTACCCCGTTACTGTGTCAGGTTAGGCATGACATTGGGGTTTATGTATAAACCCCGGCACAGTACCAGCTTTTGCATGACGTGGGGCTTTAGCATATGGCAGGATCTATATAAAAATGAATGATGTTAACGAATGAAAGAACGAAAAACGAATGATGAATGATGACGAATGATGATGAACGATAATGAAAGATAATAAATAATTATTATCAAGATGTATGATTACATACGAAAGTAAAGGAGATGTTTTAACATGAAGTAAAGTATTTTATTATAAAACTAGAACTCACTCAGCGTCGCTGGCTTTTGTATGCATAATACTTGGTAGGTAATTGTTGAGGCTGAGGAGGTGCAAACATGGATGCATAAGCTACTGGGGATGATTCGAGTCTGGCATCCATATTTTTTAGAATGTTTTTGTATTAATACAATTTTTGAGATGTAAACGAAACGATCTGATGATTTAACACGATTTAATTAATTAATGAAAAGTTATATTTCCGCTGCAAAATATGTGTTTTAAATGTTTTATGCGATGATTGACCAATTGTAAGCGTCCCGGGAACGGGGCCTTACACGATTTGACTTTCTAGTTCAATCTTTGGGAATGATTAACTTTGGTTAATTATTAACCTTACACCCTCTTTAAAATATTTTTCTGTTTATTTTTGTTAAAATTGTCATTTTTTTCTAGATAATCACAATTTTTGAGGGAGAAAATATGAAAATGTATCCAAAAAATTTTTGTTTCTAGGGGGAGTAAAGTTTGAAAAACTATGAAAATATATGGAAAAAGATTTTATTCAAAAGTTAAAAATGAATTTTCAAGTTTATATAAGAAATGATAGTATATTTTTTGATTTTAATATATTACATTCTAAAGCTTAAAAGAAACTAACTTGGATTATGTTTGTTATGTTGATAGGCTGGACTCTCAAGAATGAAAAGCACTATGATCTGTGATACACTAAAATTAAATTCTATTTGACTAAAGTGGGTTACATATCAAGGTTTTGTGGTAACACTGATTCTATGCTAAAACAGAATGAGAGTTATAGTCTAGTCATACTCAGGCTAGTTACTTTCTGATTCAGTAATCATTCATGGGCAATATAAATATATATATATATATATAAAGTTCAAAAGGTGAAAAAGATAAAAAAAGAAAAAAACAATAGAAAAACAATCAGAAGAGCAAAAAGATACCATAAGGCCATAGGAATAAAAAATGACAATGTGCATAATAATAAAAGATTCAAAGACGTACATACTATATGATAAATATTTTTTTTTTGAGAATATGTTCCGACACAAGAGGCAAAATCAAAAGATGGGGCATGTAAGTTCGATTTGGCATATAAGTCCTAAACGTCTAGCGAGGGCAAAACATAAGTCCGACTGGCTGTTAATAAGTCCAAAAAGTTGTTAAAATTTTGTGTTCAGAAACGTTTTTCATGCTAGTTATACTCTATATAGATATTATAAGATAGAAAATAATGCTGATCAAAAGTAAAAGGTTTAAGTCAAATTGGGGTGACTTGAAATCTCAAAAGTTTCTGGATAAGAGTTTTACATGATTTTTGATTGTGGATCCATTGATTTCATATAAAAAAATCAAAACATGATAAATATCACAGCATATGTGTCCATGTAAAAAATTAGAGTCCGAGTTTAATATGGATAAAGCATATTGACAATCATCGTAACTAGTCCTATTTTAAATAAAACTGGATGATGTTAATGATCGATTTCACAAAAATATGATCATATCGTTGAAAATTTACCAAAAATATTGTAAGTTATAAGTCTAAATTTTGTGTCAACTTGTTTTGCTTTTGTTCAATTTCGTGTTTGTTTACATTCTGTATTTGTTTACCAAAAGTTTTACAAAATTGAGGGTTTTTACTTAATAATAAACACTTGGTTCAACATGATTTTTATACATAATAAATCACAAGTTCAAATAAAATGAATAAGAATTGAAAAGTGTAAAAAGTTTCAAAAGAATTGAACTTCTTGCGTGCTAGAAGTTCATGGGATGCGAAAAGTTTGTCAGGTGCGAATTCTGACTTTTCGCACGAGAAGTCAGAGGACTATAAAAGGGGCAACTGGTGCGATTAGTTGACTATTCACGTAATAGCTATCATACTAGCATTAAGGCAGCACTGTTTGAGGCGTTGTATGGGCGAACATGTAGATCACCAATTTGTTGGGCGGAAGTTGGGGATAGTCAGCTGACTGGCCCTGAATTGGTGCATGAAACTACTAAAAAGATCATGCAGATACGAAATCGTATGGCTGCAGCACGAGACTGACAGAAGAGCTACGCAGACAAGCGACGGAAACATTTAGAGTTTCAGGTCGGAGACAGAGTTTTGTTGAAGGTCTCACCATGGAAAGGTGTGATCTGATTTGGCAAAAGAGGCAAGCTTAATCCGCGATACATTGGACCGTTTGAGATTTTAGAAAGAATCGATCTAGTGGCGTATTGATTAGATTTGCCTGACTCGTTAAGCAGAGTTCACAATGTGTTTAATGTCTCCAATTTAAAGAAGTGTTTATCTGTTGAGACTTTGGTTGTACCACTCGAGGAGGTGCAAGTAGATGAACAATTACGATTCATTGAAGAACCAGTTGAGGTGATGGAGCGTGAAGTCAAGACCCTTAAGCAGAGCAAGATACCCATAGTCAAAGTTTGTTGGAACTCAAGATATGGACTGGAGTTCACGTGGGAACGTGAGGATCAAATGAAGCTTAAGTATCCTAATTTATTCAAAACGACGACGGCAGCTGGCGAAGGTAATGATTAAATTTCGGGACGAAATTTCTTTCAATATGGGGATGATTTGACAACTTACTCGATTTCGTTGTGCCAATGAGATGTCGATTCGTTTTCCGCCCCTAATGAGATGGGGAATTTATAACTCCCTATTTAGAATTTTCACTTAATACACTCATGCGACAACTCACTCGATTTTGTTGTGCCAATGCAGTAGACTAGTGATGTAACACAACCATGTAACACAATTTTTGGGAAGAAAATTCACTCAACATGGGGATAATATGACATCCGGTAATTTTCCGTTACCAAACACCGTTAGTTTCGTTAGGTCTTGCATACACGTGTCCTGAGCACACATTAGTTGTCGTTGAATGTTGGTGAGCTAATAATAATTAACTATGGTTAACGAATAATAAGTTAATTAATAGTTTTGATTATTAACTGGTGGTTAGGTGATTCATGATTTTTAAATATTATTTATGAATTTTACTTTGTAACGTGACATCGTACGATATTTAATTCATGTGTTTGTGGTTAGTTGAAAAATATATATGATTATTATTGTTGATTAATAATTCTTGTGTTTGTAGTTAAAAATTATGTAAAAGTGTTAAAAAGATTAGTTTTTATAAAATTTAAACAAGGAGGGGTTAAAGTGTAAAACAACTAAACTTAATTTTGGTAAAAACCCAACCCTAACCCCCTAACCCTCATTCGGCCAAAACCATCATCCCAACCCCCTCCCCTTGAGATTTCAGCCTTCAAACATTCAATACAATCGATTTTGATCAATTCCAAGTAGTACCAAGTGGAATTGTTGATCTATATCACGTTTAACGTGAGTTTCTCAACTAATTTTCATGTTTTTCATCAATGATCAAACCTTAGTTCAATTAGCATAATTAAAGTCAAAATAGTTGATGTTGGATGATGTTATGAGGTTAGTTGTATTTCATTGATGTTAGTTTACGTGTATTATGCAAGAAATTCATGGAATTTACGTGTTGTTCATACCTTACTATAAGTAGTAACTTTTATGAATTTTCAAGTTTACATAGGAAATGATAGTATATTTCTTGATTTTAATATATTACATATTAAAGCTTAAAAGAAACAAACTTGAATTATGTTTGATATGTTGATAGGCTCGACTCTCAAGAATGAAAACCATTATGATCTATGATACACTAAAATTAAATTCTATATGACTAAAATGGGTTACACATCAAGGTTCTGTGGTAACACTGATTCGATGCTAAAACAGAGTGAGAGTTATAGTCTAGTCATACTCAGGCTAGTTACTTTTTGATTCAGTAATCATTCACGGGCAATCTAAATATATATATATATATATATATATATATATATATATATATATATATATATATATATATATATAAATTTCAAAAGGTGAAAAAGATAAAAAAAAAAAAAGCAAAAACAATAGAAAAACAGTCAGAAGAGCAAAAAGATACCATAAGGCCATATAGGAATAAAAAATAACAATGTGCACGATAATGAAAGATTCAAAGACGTACATACTATATGATAAATATTCTTCTTTTTAAGAATATGTTCTGACACAAGTGGCAAAATCAAAAGATAGGGCATGTAAGTTCGATTTGGCATATAAGTCCTAAACGTCTTGCGAGGGCAAAACAAAAGTCCGACTGGCTGTTAATAAGTCCAAAAAGTTGTTAATATTCTGTGTTCAGAAACGTTTTTCATGCTAGTTATACTCTATATAGATATTATAAGATAGAAAAGAATGCTGATCAAAAGTAAAAGGTTTAAGTCAAATTGGGGTGACTTGAAATCTCAAAAGTATCTGGATAAGAGTTTTACATATTTTTGTTGTGGGATCCATTGATTTTATATAAAAAAATTCAAAACATGATAAATATCACAGCATATGTGTCCAAGTAAAAAATTGGAGTCCGAGTTTAATATGGATAAAGCATATTGACAATCAGCGTAACTAGTCCTATTTTAAATAAAACTGGACGATGTTAATGATCTATTTCACAAAAATATGATCATATCCTTGAAAATTTACCAAAAATATTGTAAGTTATAAGTGTAAATTTTGTGTCAACTTGTTTTGCTTTTGTTCAATTTCCTGTTTGTTTACATTCTGTTTTTGTTTACCAAAAGTTTTACAAAATTGAGGGTTTTTACTTAATAATAAACACTTGGTTCAACATGATTTTTATACATAATAAATCACAAGTTCAAATAAAATGAATAAGAATTGAAAAGTGTAAAAAGTTTCAAAAGAATTGAACTTCTTGCGTGCTAGAAGTTCATGGGATGCGAAAAGTTTGTCAGGTGCGAATTCTGACTTTTCGCACGAGAAGTCAGAGGACTATAAAAGGGGCAACTGGTGCGATTAGTTGACTATTCACGTAATAGCTATCATACTAGCATTAAGGCAGCACTGTTTGAGGCGTTGTATGGGTGAACATGTAGATCACCAATTTGTTGGGCGGAAGTTGGGGATAGTCAGCTGACTGGCCCTGAATTGGTGCATGAAACTACTAAAAAGATCATGCAGATACGAAATCGTATGGCTGCAGCACGAGACTGACAGAAGAGCTACGCAGACAAGCGACGGAAACATTTAGAGTTTCAGGTTGGAGACAGAGTTTTGTTGAAGGTCTCACCATGGAAAGGTGTGATCTGATTTGGCAAAAGAGGCAAGCTTAATCCGCGATACATTGGACCGTTTGAGATTTTAGAAAGAATCGATCTAGTGGCGTATTGATTAGATTTGCCTGACTCGTTAAGCAGAGTTCACAATGTGTTTAATGTCTCCAATTTAAAGAAGTGTTTATCTGTTGAGACTTTGGTTGTACCACTCGAGGAGGTGCAAGTAGATGAACAATTACGATTCATTGAAGAACCAGTTGAGGTGATGGAGCGTGAAGTCAAGACCCTTAAGCAGAGCAAGATACCCATAGTCAAAGTTTGTTGGAACTCAAGATATGGACTGGAGTTCACGTGGGAACGTGAGGATCAAATGAAGCTTAAGTATCCTAATTTATTCAAAACGACGACGGCAGCTGGCGAAGGTAATGATTAAATTTCGGGACGAAATTTCTTTCAATATGGGGATGATTTGACAACTTACTCGATTTCGTTGTGCCAATGAGATGTCGATTCGTTTTCCGCCCCTAATGAGATGGGGAATTTATAACTCCCTATTTAGAATTTTCACTTAATACACTCATGCGACAACTCACTCGATTTTGTTGTGCCAATGCAGTAGACTAGTGATGTAACACAACCATGTAACACAATTTTTGGGAAGAAAATTCACTCAACATGGGGATAATATGACATCCGGTAATTTTCCGTTACCAAACACCGTTAGTTTCGTTAGGTCTTGCATACACGTGTCCTGAGCACACATTAGTTGTCGTTGAATGTTGGTGAGCTAATAATAATTAACTATGGTTAACGAATAATAAGTTAATTAATAGTTTTGATTATTAACTGGTGGTTAGGTGATTCATGATTTTTAATATTATTTATGAATTTTACTTTGTAACGTGACATCGTACGATATTTAATTCATGTGTTTGTGGTTAGTTGAAAAATATATATGATTATTATTGTTGATTAATAATTCTTGTGTTTGTAGTTAAAAAATTATGTAAAAGTGTTAAAAAGATTAGTTTTTATAAAATTTAAACAAGGAGGGGTTAAAGTGTAAAACAACTAAACTTAATTTTGGTAAAAACCCAACCCTAACCCCCTAACCCTCATTCGGCCAAAACCATCATCCCAACCCCCTCCCCTTGAGATTTCAGCCTTCAAACATTCAATACAATCGATTTTGATCAATTCCAAGTAGTACCAAGTGGAATTGTTGATCTATATCACGTTTAACGTGAGTTTCTCAACTAATTTTCATGTTTTTCATCAATGATCAAACCTTAGTTCAATTAGCATAATTAAAGTCAAAATAGTTGATGTTGGATGATGTTATGAGGTTAGTTGTATTTCATTGATGTTAGTTTACGTGTATTATGCAAGAAATTCATGGAATTTACGTGTTGTTCATACCTTACTATAAGTAGTAACTTTTATGAATTTTCAAGTTTACATAGGAAATGATAGTATATTTCTTGATTTTAATATATTACATATTAAAGCTTAAAAGAAACAAACTTGAATTATGTTTGATATGTTGATAGGCTCGACTCTCAAGAATGAAAACCATTATGATCTATGATACACTAAAATTAAATTCTATATGACTAAAATGGGTTACACATCAAGGTTCTGTGGTAACACTGATTCGATGCTAAAACAGAGTGAGAGTTATAGTCTAGTCATACTCAGGCTAGTTACTTTTTGATTCAGTAATCATTCACGGGCAATCTAAATATATATATATATATATATATATATATATATATATATATATATATATATATATATATATAATTTCAAAAGGTGAAAAAGATAAAAAAAAAAAAAAGCAAAAACAATAGAAAAACAGTCAGAAGAGCAAAAAGATACCATAAGGCCATATAGGAATAAAAAATAACAATGTGCACGATAATGAAAGATTCAAAGACGTACATACTATATGATAAATATTCTTCTTTTTAAGAATATGTTCTGACACAAGTGGCAAAATCAAAAGATAGGGCATGTAAGTTCGATTTGGCATATAAGTCCTAAACGTCTTGCGAGGGCAAAACAAAAGTCCGACTGGCTGTTAATAAGTCCAAAAAGTTGTTAATATTCTGTGTTCAGAAACGTTTTTCATGCTAGTTATACTCTATATAGATATTATAAGATAGAAAAGAATGCTGATCAAAAGTAAAAGGTTTAAGTCAAATTGGGGTGACTTGAAATCTCAAAAGTATCTGGATAAGAGTTTTACATATTTTGTTGTGGGATCCATTGATTTTATATAAAAAAATTCAAAACATGATAAATATCACAGCATATGTGTCCAAGTAAAAAATTGGAGTCCGAGTTTAATATGGATAAAGCATATTGACAATCAGCGTAACTAGTCCTATTTTAAATAAAACTGGACGATGTTAATGATCTATTTCACAAAAATATGATCATATCCTTGAAAATTTACCAAAAATATTGTAAGTTATAAGTGTAAATTTTGTGTCAACTTGTTTTGCTTTTGTTCAATTTCCTGTTTGTTTACATTCTGTTTTTGTTTACCAAAAGTTTTACAAAATTGAGGGTTTTTACTTAATAATAAACACTTGGTTCAACATGATTTTATACATAATAAATCACAAGTTCAAATAAAATGAATAAGAATTGAAAAGTGTAAAAGTTTCAAAAGAATTGAACTTCTTGCGTGCTAGAAGTTCATGGGATGCGAAAAGTTTGTCAGGTGCGAATTCTGACTTTTCGCACGAGAAGTCAGAGGACTATAAAAGGGGCAACTGGTGCGATTAGTTGACTATTCACGTAATAGCTATCATACTAGCATTAAGGCAGCACTGTTTGAGGCGTTGTATGGGCGAACATGTAGATCACCAATTTGTTGGGCGGAAGTTGGGGATAGTCAGCTGACTGGCCCTGAATTGGTGCATGAAACTACTAAAAAGATCATGCAGATACGAAATCGTATGGCTGCAGCACGAGACTGACAGAAGAGCTACGCAGACAAGCGACGGAAACATTTAGAGTTTCAGGTTGGAGACAGAGTTTTGTTGAAGGTCTCACCATGGAAAGGTGTGATCTGATTTGGCAAAAGAGGCAAGCTTAATCCGCGATACATTGGACCGTTTGAGATTTTAGAAAGAATCGATCTAGTGGCGTATTGATTAGATTTGCCTGACTCGTTAAGCAGAGTTCACAATGTGTTTAATGTCTCCAATTTAAAGAAGTGTTTATCTGTTGAGACTTTGGTTGTACCACTCGAGGAGGTGCAAGTAGATGAACAATTACGATTCATTGAAGAACCAGTTGAGGTGATGGAGCGTGAAGTCAAGACCCTTAAGCAGAGCAAGATACCCATAGTCAAAGTTTGTTGGAACTCAAGATATGGACTGGAGTTCACGTGGGAACGTGAGGATCAAATGAAGCTTAAGTATCCTAATTTATTCAAAACGACGACGGCAGCTGGCGAAGGTAATGATTAAATTTCGGGACGAAATTTCTTTCAATATGGGGATGATTTGACAACTTACTCGATTTCGTTGTGCCAATGAGATGTCGATTCGTTTTCCGCCCCTAATGAGATGGGGAATTTATAACTCCCTATTTAGAATTTTCACTTAATACACTCATGCGACAACTCACTCGATTTTGTTGTGCCAATGCAGTAGACTAGTGATGTAACACAACCATGTAACACAATTTTTGGGAAGAAAATTCACTCAACATGGGGATAATATGACATCCGGTAATTTTCCGTTACCAAACACCGTTAGTTTCGTTAGGTCTTGCATACACGTGTCCTGAGCACACATTAGTTGTCGTTGAATGTTGGTGAGCTAATAATAATTAACTATGGTTAACGAATAATAAGTTAATTAATAGTTTTGATTATTAACTGGTGGTTAGGTGATTCATGATTTTTAAATATTATTTATGAATTTTACTTTGTAACGTGACATCGTACGATATTTAATTCATGTGTTTGTGGTTAGTTGAAAAATATATATGATTATTATTGTTGATTAATAATTCTTGTGTTTGTAGTTAAAAAATTATGTAAAAGTGTTAAAAAGATTAGTTTTTATAAAATTTAAACAAGGAGGGGTTAAAGTGTAAAACAACTAAACTTAATTTTGGTAAAAACCCAACCCTAACCCCCTAACCCTCATTCGGCCAAAACCATCATTCCAACCCCCTCCCCTTGAGATTTCAGCCTTCAAACATTCAATACAATCGATTTTGATCAATTCCAAGTAGTACCAAGTGGAATTGTTGATCTATATCACGTTTAACGTGAGTTTCTCAACTAATTTTCATGTTTTTCATCAATGATCAAACCTTAGTTCAATTAGCATAATTAAAGTCAAAATAGTTGATGTTGGATGATGTTATGAGGTTAGTTGTATTTCATTGATGTTAGTTTACGTGTATTATGCAAGAAATTCATGGAATTTACGTGTTGTTCATACCTTACTATAAGTAGTAACTTTTATGAATTTTCAAGTTTACATAGGAAATGATAGTATATTTCTTGATTTTAATATATTACATACTAAAGCTTAAAAGAAACAAACTTGAATTATGTTTGATATGTTGATAGGCTCGACTCTCAAGAATGAAAACCATTATGATCTATGATACACTAAAATTAAATTCTATATGACTAAAATGGGTTACACATCAAGGTTCTGAGGTAACACTGATTCGATGCTAAAACAGAGTGAGAGTTATAGTCTAGTCATACTCAGGCTAGTTACTTTTTGATTCAGTAATCATTCACGGGCAATCTATATATATATATATATATATATATATATATATATATATATATATATATATATAAATTTCAAAAGGTGAAAAAGATAAAAAAAAAAAAGCAAAAACAATAGAAAAACAGTCAGAAGAGCAAAAAGATACCATAAGGCCATATAGGAATAAAAAATAACAATGTGCACGATAATGAAAGATTCAAAGACGTACATACTATATGATAAATATTCTTCTTTTTAAGAATATGTTCTGACACAAGAGGCAAAATCAAAAGATAGGGCATGTAAGTTCGATTTGGCATATAAGTCCTAAACGTCTTGCGAGGGCAAAACATAAGTCCGACTGGCTGTTAATAAGTCCAAAAAGTTGTTAATATTCTGTGTTCAGAAACGTTTTTCATGCTAGTTATACTCTATATAGATATTATAAGATAGAAAAGAATGCTGATCAAAAGTAAAAGGTTTAAGTCAAATTGGGGTGACTTGAAATCTCAAAAGTATCTGGATAAGAGTTTTACATATTTTTGTTGTGGGATCCATTGATTTTATATAAAAAAATTCAAAACATGATAAATATCACAGCATATGTGTCCAAGTAAAAAATTGGAGTCCGAGTTTAATATGGATAAAGCATATTGACAATCAGCGTAACTAGTCCTATTTTAAATAAAACTGGACGATGTTAATGATCGATTTCACAAAAATATGATCATATCCTTGAAAATTTACCAAAAATATTGTAAGTTATAAGTGTAAATTTTGTGTCAACTTGTTTTGCTTTTGTTCAATTTCGTGTTTGTTTACATTCTGTTTTTGTTTACCAAAAGTTTTACAAATTTGAGGGTCTTTAGTTAATAATTAACAATTTTTGGGAAGAAAATTCACTCAACATGGGGATAATATGACATCCGGTAATTTTCCGTTACCAAACACCGTTAGTTTCGTTAGGTCTTGCATACACGTGTCCTGAGCACACATTAGTTGTCGTTGAATGTTGGTGAGCTAATAATAATTAACTATGGTTAACGAATAATAAGTTAATTAATAGTTTTGATTATTAACTGGTGGTTAGGTGATTCATGATTTTTAAATATTATTTATGAATTTTACTTTGTAACGTGACATCGTACGATATTTAATTCATGTGTTTGTGGTTAGTTGAAAAATATATATGATTATTATTGTTGATTAATAATTCTTGTGTTTGTAGTTAAAAATTTATGTAAAAGTGTTAAAAAGATTAGTTTTTATAAAATTTAAACAAGGAGGGGTTAAAGTGTAAAACAACTAAACTTAATTTTGGTAAAAACCCAACCCTAACCCCCTAACCCTCATTCGGCCGAAACCATCATCCCAACCCCCTCCCCTTGAGATTTCAGCCTTCAAACATTCAATACAATCGATTTTGATCAATTCCAAGTAGTACCAAGTGGAATTGTTGATCTATATCACGTTTAACGTGAGTTTCTCAACTAATTTTCATGTTTTTCATCAATGATCAAACCTTAGTTCAATTAGCATAATTAAAGTCAAAATAGTTGATGTTGGATGATGTTATGAGGTTAGTTGTATTTCATTGATGTTAGTTTACGTGTATTATGCAAGAAATTCATGGAATTTACGTGTTGTTCATACCTTACTATAAGTAGTAACTTTTATGAATTTTCAAGTTTACATAGGAAATGATAGTATATTTCTTGATTTTAATATATTACATACTAAAGCTTAAAAGAAACAAACTTGAATTATGTTTGATATGTTGATAGGCTCGACTCTCAAGAATGAAAAGCATTATGATCTATGATACACTAAAATTAAATTCTATATGACTAAAATGGGTTACACATCAAGGTTCTGTGGTAACACTGATTCGATGCTAAAACAGAGTGAGAGTTATAGTCTAGTCATACTCAGGCTAGTTACTTTTTGATTCAGTAATCATTCACGGGCAATCTAAATATATATATATATATATATATATATATATATATATATTATATATATATATATATATATATATATATATATATAAATTTCAAAAGGTGAAAAAGATAAAAAAAAAAAAAGCAAAAACAATAGAAAAACAGTCAGAAGAGCAAAAAGATACCATAAGGCCATATAGGAATAAAAATAACAATGTGCACGATAATGAAAGATTCAAAGACGTACATACTATATGATAAATATTCTTCTTTTTAAGAATATGTTCTGACACAAGAGGCAAAATCAAAAGATAGGGCATGTAAGTTCGATTTGGCATATAAGTCCTAAACGTCTTGCGAGGGCAAAACATAAGTCCGACTGGCTGTTAATAAGTCCAAACAGTTGTTAATATTCTGTGTTCAGAAACGTTTTTCATGCTAGTTATACTCTATATAGATATTATAAGATAGAAAAGAATGCTGATCAAAAGTAAAAGGTTTAAGTCAAATTGGGGTGACTTGAAATCTCAAAAGTATCTGGATAAGAGTTTTACATATTTTTGTTGTGGGATCCATTGATTTTATATAAAAAAATTCAAAACATGATAAATATCACAGCATATGTGTCCAAGTAAAAAATTAGAGTCCGAGTTTAATATGGATAAAGCATATTGACAATCAGCGTAACTAATCCTATTTTAAATAAAACTGGACGATGTTAATGATCGATTTCACAAAAATATGATCATATCCTTGAAAATTTACCAAAAATATTGTAAGTTATAAGTGTAAATTTTTGTCAACTTGTTTTGCTTTTGTTCAATTTCGTGTTTGTTTACATTCTGTTTTTGTTTACCAAAAGTTTTACAAATTTGAGGGTTTTTAGTTAATAATTAACACTTGGTTCAACATGATTTTTAAACATAATAAATCACAAGTTTAAATAAAATGAATAAGAATTGAAAAGTGAAAAAAGTTTCAAAAGAAATTAAACTTCTTGCGAGCGAGAAGTTCATGGGATGCGAAAAGTTTGTTAGGTGCGAATTCTGACTTCTCGCGCGAGAAGTCAGAGGACTATAAAAGGGGCAACCGGTGCGATTAGTAGACTATTCGCGTGAAACCACCTGATTTCATTCGCCATTGGCGCTTTGCCCTCCTCTTATTCTTCATTGGACGGTTTGGATGGACTTCGCCGTTCTTTCCCAACTAAAATAGAAAAGGCTGTATTACATAGAGATGTTGATTCGTTCTTTCCCACCATGTAACGCAATTTTCCGGACGAAAATTCTTTCAACATGGGGGATAATGTGACATCAGGTAATTTTCCGTTTATAAACTCCGTTAGTTTCGTTACGTCTTGCATACATGTGTCGTGAGCACACACTAGTTGTCGTTGAATGTTGGTGACCTAATAATAATTAACTATGGTTAACGGATAATAAGTAAATGATTATTAATTGGTGGTTAGGTGATTCATGAATTTTAAATATTATTTGTGAATTTTACTTTGTAACGTGACATCGTGTGATATTTAATTCATGTGTTTTGTGGTTAGTTGAAAAATATATATGATTATTATTGTTGATTAATAATTCTTGTGTTTGTAGTTAAAAACTTATTTAAAAGTGTTAAAAAGATTAGTTTTTATAAAATTTAAACAAGGAGGGGTTAAACTGTAAAACAACTAAACTTAATTTTGGTAAAAACCCAACCCTAGCCCCCTAACCCTCATTCGGCTGAAACCATCATCCCAACCCCCTCCCCTTGCGATTTCAGCCTTCAAACATCTCAATACAAACGATTTTGATCAATTCCAAGTAGTACCAAGTGGAATTGTTGATCTATATCACGTTTAATATGAGTTTCTCAACTAATTTTCATGTTTTTCATCAATGATCAAACCCTAGTTCAATTAACATGATTAAATTCGAAATTGTTGATGTTGGATGATGTTATGATGTTAGTTGTATTACATTGATGTTAGTTTGCGTGGATTATGCAAGAAATTCATGGAATTTACGTGTTGTTCATACCTTACTATAAGTAGTAACTTTTATATATGAGATTTGTGAATTATGATGAATTAATGATGTTTATCATGTCTAGATGATTGTTATGAACTTGATTGGATATAAAGTTGATGAATTTATGAATGAATTGGATGATAGATTGATTTTGGGTGTTACTTTCCCAAAAGGGAAACTTTATTGATGTGAATCATTGGATATTGTGATTTGGACATGTTAATGTTGTTAGGATCATGCTAGAATGCTTATTGATGATGTTTAATGTGTTAGAATCCATTAATTAGGTTGTATGGATGCTTGATGGATTACTTGGAAATTTAGGCTTCATGTAATATTACAAGATGTTGGGTTATGTTAAGAGATCATGAAACCATATTTGGAATCATAATAAATCATTGTGGGTATGTTAGTTGGTATGAATCTTGTTGAGTAATGTGATAGTGATTGTCATACACACGTGTAAATCTGAAGCCCCTACTTAATAGGATTGGTAGGGTTTAAGTGTGTGAAGTCATGAGTGGCTTCATATGGCATGTAGAGCATGATTAAACTCAATGTATGAATTGTTAGTTATGATGTAATTATATGAACATGATGTTTGATTTAGATTCGTAGGTGTTGTATGATAATCTATGATGGTATGATGATCTGGATAGAACTTAAGATTGATGATGTGACATACATGAATAACTTGTATGATAATCATGTGTAACGTGTTGCCATATTTGATCAAACAAGATTTCAATTAACATGTCATCAACGGGTCAACCGGGTCAAATGAGTCTTTGTTTTCCAAAACCCTTGGGTCAACATGTTTATTGGGCATATAGGGTTGCTAAACTTTCTGGTTACACGTACTTATGAACTCAAGTGTTCAAGGTAACCTTTGAAGGGTTGTCTTTCCATTCACCGTAGCTTTGCATTATTCTGTTTGTTGGCGCACCAGGTGAGTTCATGCCCCACTTCTAAAAGCTCTCTTTTTGGGGGAGATAGCATACTCTTTTACTAACGCTTTATTATTGTAAGTTGTGTATAGTGTAACGTAGTGTGTTATACCTTGAAGGTCTCACACTTTCGGATCGTTAATATTGGTAACTAGCGGAAAATTTTGGATACTACTACTGGGTCTGACAAGCCCCACCCGTGCGACTCGAGGTCAAATAGGTGCAATATTATCCTAAACACAAACATCATCAGGACCTGGTATGTCGTGACGGGAGGCAAACAAACGAAACATAGTCAACTTCTATCGTAAAATCACTATGGTTATTACTTATGAATATAGACTAGCTATCTATTTCAATGCACTTCTTATGTTTTACAACTTTTACTGCTTATGTTAAACGCAAACTCTTGAACTCACCAATCGTTGTGTTGACTCTTTTAGTATGTTATTCTCAGGTCGAGGTTAGCAGTAGTGCCTAGGAGCACTCACGGGTCAGCACGCATTGGGACAAACATTAATTTTTATTTGGGATTTAATATACATTTTGTTTTAAATAATGGTTTGTCACGTGTTTGCGCATTTTACATTTCATTACTTTGGGTTTAACTTATTTACAAAACACTTCCACATAGTTTTGAAGTTTCTAAACTCTAGCTTGTTTTAAATGTTTCATATAGTGTCGTTCTGAGTAACTAATGACTTAGATCCTGGTTTGTTCACACGCCTCGCGATAAAACCCAAACGTGGAATTTGAGGGTGTGACACATTCATTGTGGTGTCTTAGATACTTTAGTGATTGATAAGGTATTTTGATTATAGAATAGTTTTGTGTGTATATGATTAGTGACCGAAAGTTAAAGGACCTATACACTTAAAACTGAACACAATTAAACATATTAAACTTAATAAACGATAATCGATACTTAGTAAACATATTACAATGGTTAAAACCTCTAAAATGGCTTAATTTGAGAATTAAAAAATTGGTACTTATCGCGTGCGATAAGTATGTTGAATATGAACAGGCGCAAGAACTTCAAATTCGCACAGAACTACTCGCGTGAATAGTAGACTTGTCGCGCGAGAAGTTGACTTCTGTCAATTTTAGTTTCATGCGATTAGCTATCTTGTCACGCGAGAAGTCAAACCTGAAAACTTAACTTTTCGCATGCGAATAGTTGAGTTGTGCGAGAAGTTTAAAGTTTTAAGTTTTAAATTTTTAAATTTCAAAATTTCTAAGTCTGGAATTTTTTGTTATGTTGACTAATAAAACTTGTTATATTAATTTTCAGATGGCGAGACAATGGTTTTCAATAAAAACCATAATGCTATTGCCTTTCTTGGTGAGATACCGAATGATAAGGCATTATTCAGATCATTTATAGATGGTCTAAAGACATCTCATATTCATCATGCCATTATAGGTAATCCGACCATTTATACTGATGTGATCTATTAGTTCTAGAGTTCAACAGCTAATACGAGAGACTCTCAAGGTGAACTGTGCATTTCTGCTACGGTTAAAGGGAAGAGAGTTGTTATCACATCTGAAGTGATTAACAATGTTTTATTATTAGAAGATCAGCCAAATAAGCCAGTTAAGATTGATGATGACGTGGCTAAAGATTGTCTGAAGAGGATGGGTTATGATCATAGATACACTTTGCTAAAGAAGAAATACTTACCTCCTTTGGAAGTATTTATTTCACGTGGTGGTGCACCGCCCGAGTAACCTAAAGGCTGGGATGGATAGTCTGAGTGCTGTGTTCGGAAACCTGCTAGTATCACTTGTTGACGATCTACCATATATAATATCCAAGGCTATGTTTTTAGAGATGCAGAAGAATATGATAACTACTGTGGGAAAGAAGTTTATCATGTATCCCCGATTTATACAGTTGATTGTGAATACTACTCATCCTGAGTTAGCATTGTCTGATTCTACTACCTATGTCGTTATGGTGATGAGAAAGACATTTTTACTTATTTGATGGGAGCTCGTGGGAATGCTTGGGGTGGAGTTAACTTTGCCAAACTTGGCCGGTTTGTTGAAGGTTATCAGGAAGGAGATCAGTCTACTGACAACGACATGCTGCTGAAACACCTCAGACCAATCAA
Organism: Flaveria sonorensis; assembly: GCA_025506505.1. Lineage (NCBI taxonomy): Eukaryota > Viridiplantae > Streptophyta > Magnoliopsida > Asterales > Asteraceae > Flaveria > Flaveria sonorensis. The sequence goes on along the minus strand of CM046426.1, from coordinate 43,362,227 downwards.
GCTGGTCCATCTACTAGAGTTCCTGAGGATGTTCTAGGAAGCTCTCAACCAGCAGACATGTTAGTAGTTGAAGAAATTGATTCCTGGTTTAGTTCAGGAAGTGAGACTAATAGCGATCAGATTGGCAATGTCCCGTATGTGTTACAAGAAGACCTAAAGTGTATGAAACTCCAACTAAATGCACTGCTAGGAAAGGGATGTCAATTTTATTCCTGAGGATTCACCATCCACTCAGAGGAGAAAGAAGAGAATGATGTAAGTCCGTATGGGAGGGGTAGAGGACGAGGTGTTTTGCATAAGCGACGGACCCCGATGACATCTGTGTCAGCTAGTACTGATGTTCCAGTATCTAAGACTCCAGTCACAGTCAGTGAGGCTAAACCATAAGATACTCCAATGATTGTTATAGAATCCACAACTGTAACATCATCTGATACGCCCACTACTGATGATGTGTTGAGAACACTTCCTAGAGATCAACGCCTCAATAATGAGACAGTGGGAATCGATGATTTTCTTAACACTTCTCCATAGCAAAGACATGGTGCTGGTACTTCTTCTAGTCCACCTATATCTATTACTTTAGAATAGAGAGTACAAACTTTGGAGTGGGAGATGATAGAGAGGACTTAGCAGATTTATAACTTACATGCTCTAAATCAAGAAAAGGATGAGAGGATCAAGAGTCTTGAACATCAGCAACAATTCATATTCAGCTATGTTCTGATTCTAGAGCAGAACATTAGAGACCTCACTTCTTGGGTCCCATTCACATTTGCACAGCACCGTACTTCAGAAGTTGGAGAGTCTAGCGGAATCTGCTGGTCCTGAATCTGCTAATGATCCTGCTGTTGCTACAGAGCATGTTGTTGATCCTGTTGTTACTGAAAGGACAACAAAGACATCTAATGTTAATCAAGATCCATCTAACACTGTTCTTACCGAGGCTACTGAGGATCGACCTGTAGTGTTCACTAGAGAGGCATTTATGGAGCCTGAACATGATATAGAGAGGCATTTTTCCTGATTTCGTACTTGTAATATTTCAAATCAGAGAGCAATACAAATGAAGTTTATTACACTTGAGTTCATCTTATTACTTGTTCAATCATCTTATCATGAAAAATATATTCCACGTTCTTATCACGAGATCGATTTGATTGGTTATTGTTGATCCTTACAAAAAACGAGTGAAAATGAGTTATGACATAGCGTGAAAATGATTTTTCATAAAATTTAGGCAAGTATAATTACTTGATTTTGATATGCTCATTACTTTTTGGGTTTGTGTTTTACTATGTGAGTTCTTCATGACGAATCAAAGCTTGTCCAAAATGAAACTAATATGAATATGATATCGCTACTCGAATTTGTGTGTTTGAAACTGTTAAAACTTCTTATTCTACCGAGTAGTTTTTACTAAAGTAGTTCTACCCAGGTAGTTTCTAACTAGCTTTAGTTTCTATCAAACTAATTTGTACCGAGGTCTGAGTTGGGTTATAACTTTTGCAATAACTTCATAGCGGTGTTAGTTTGAATCATCGTTTTAAAAACACTAACACTTTAATTTTGGTGGAATTGTGAATGCGTAGGGGTTTCGGGTCTTGATCTCAAGTGTAATATCAAGGCTTATGATGTTGTTTCAAACATGAACCATTAGAAGCTTGCGAAACTACTTATGCTTTCAAGAATACTCAAACACAAACAATATTCCACGGTGAATTTCATGCTTGTTAGCTTACTCCGTTAGAACATCTACTACTTCTTGATGTTGTACCGTGAGAAAGAAGTTCGTCAGTAGAGGAATATTGTTTTAAGATAAGCATGTCAAACATTTGACCTCAACAAAAATCTAATTGTTTGTTCGTTCGATCTCAGTAGTGAAGATCAGGATGACGGAAAGTGGTTAATTATAAATAAATATGTATTTCATATTTTCATTTGTTTTGTAAATGTTATTGTACTAAGTATTTTCAACAAATAAATAGAATATCTTTATTAATTTTTATAGAAAACCCAATATTTCCCTACAAACATAAAACAATATTTTTAGATTGCATGAACAATTCTAAGGGTGGCAAGGTTCTCTCGACATGGCCATACTATGGCTCATGGCGTGTGGAAATACCGCCACCACCCAAATAACACATCTCATTGCATGAGAAATTAGCGTTCTCACGTTGTGATTTTGCACAAAAAGTCACTGTGCATGGGGGTGTTATGGTGTTGCAACACCGCCGCCATCAAATTTGAATGTGTTGTATAGTGTGACATTACAAAATTTAATTTGGTAAGTTTATAATGTAGTGTGGTGCGTGTGGCGAAAGTGCCCCCGCCACCCTAAAAAAACATTACTAAACAATTTTGGGTTAAAAGTATAAAATTATTTTTTTGAGATTGGTGTGGCAATCTTAGAAATAATATTTTGGAAACATCGTACACACTACGTATTTGGATTTTATAAAGTTTGAAGTACAATATTAATATGAAGAGCAAATTATAAAAATAGCCAATTGATCAATTGATTCTACCATAATAACCATTGATTTTTACTTTTATCAATTTATTCGACCAATTAGACAATAGCATGCCATCAAGTATCGCTAACCCTGCGATATCTAGTCATGTGGTATCGCTGTATTGCCAAATCAGCGACACCTAACCATGTGGTATCGCTAAATTTAAAAAAAAAAAAATTATCGCCGGTAGCGATGCGCAGTAAATTTGGTATCGCTATGTTCAAAAAAATAGAAATATTGCCGGTGGCGATACACAGTAAATATGGTATCGTCGGCGTGGGTAGTATACAGCCGCAGTTTGTCGCCGGTATCGCGCCGACTGCTGGAGAATCATTTGGAAAATCTTTGAATATGACCCCTGAATTAATTCAAATAATTTCGTACTCTAATAAAAGATTAATTAAAGAGTACACATGTCATTACAACGTTCCTTCTCACTAAAACTTTCATGCTTCTCTATTCTATTAAATAATTAACTTAATTACTAATAATATTATTTAATTATTTTTAAATTAAAATAGTTTTTTAATATATTAAAAAAAAGATTTTAAATTGATGATATTTCCAAAGTAACAAATTTTTATAAAATAAGAATTTTTTCCAAGACATCAATCTTTTAAAAATAAAAAGTATTTTAAAATTGGTGTTTCTAAGAAAGTAAAATTTTTATAAACCAAAAATAATTAAAATTGGGAGTTATAATAAAAAAAATTTTTTTTTAAATTACTTATGTTGGAACAAAATGTTAAAATTTTCTTTCTTGTAAAAGCAAAAAAGTTTAAGAAGTTGTAATATTGTTTTATTACTATAGTCTTATTCATACATAATTCTAATCATATATTATCTTACAATATCGTTTTGTAACTAATAATATTTATTTTATTTAATATTTTATTTATTCAAATCGTGTAATATACGGGTTTAGTAAATCTAGTAATATATACGCTAGTCTTTTTAATATGTTATCCAAATAAGAATATGTTATTCTTTTTAAACCAACAAAAATTAATTACATTAAACTACTTCTCATTAAATTAATTTGATATTTTAAAATAATATAATACTTTAATAATAGAGTGAATTGCTATTTTTCTCTCTGTCTTTTGGTCACATTTGTCATTTTTATTTAAAAATTATTTTCCTTGCATTTGCCTTTGCATGAAAATGATAAATGTGACCAAACCAAAGAAAGAAAACGACAATTCACTCTTAATAATAAACTTAATTTTAAAACTTTACCATTTACGAATACCTCAGAGAATAGTGCATGAGCTTGCTAAAAAATATAGATTTACACTTATTCTTTTTAAGATAACAATTTACAATGATCAAACAGACAAGTTTTAATGTCCGTTTCGAACGTTGTTGGGTTGGTTACATAGACCTCACGAATTAGTTTGTATACGAGTTGACTAAAACTTTATTAGTTACACTTAAATATTACTTTTTTTGTTTAAAGTTTGAGGAATAGTAAATTGTACACTTATTTTTATTGATAACAATTTAGATCAAAACACAAGTTTAGCGTCCGTTTCAAACACGGTTGGATTTATTATAGAGAGCTCACGAAGTAGGGCATACGCGAGTTTGCTAAAAATAATATTGATATGTTTTTATTGAGACGTAACATATTATTTATTTTTTGTCATTTAATAAGTAACGTAAATTTAAAATATGTTTTTTAGATGAATAATATTAATTATATTAATAATATAGTAAGTAAAAAAATTATTTTTTTAAAAGGAGTATCGCCGGCGATACAGAAATGTCAAGATATCTCCGGCCTATCTCCGGCGATATATACAAGCCACGTGTCTCCGGCATATCTCTAACAAAAAGAAAATGTCACGTGGGCGATATCTCTTTCTTTGGTATCACCACATGAAGATACGCGCGGATTAAAAGGCTAAAATTGAAAACTCAAAAGTCAATGGCTATTTGGGTAAAATTAAGTAGTCAAATGACTATTTAGATTATTTTCCCTACTACAAGTACCGTGTTACGAATCATATGTCTTGATTTGATCGCGTTTTAAATCATTTCTTGTAAACTTATTATTTTCTAACATATGTGTTACATATGATTATTATTCTTATAAAAAGTCTTATGTTTTAAACATTATATATAATTTTAATTATAACATGCATGTTAAGTGCTTTATACTTTCTAACTTGCGTGGTAGATACGGTTAATTTCGAACATACGTGTTAGAGACGGCTTAATTTTACAGATCCACGGGCTCTTTTTCTCTTTTAACTTGTATATTGCGACATATATTACTTAAAATCATTTAAATTTTAACATAAAGTAATTAAAAAATTATAATTAAAAAATAAGAGTAGGGTTATACTAAAAAATGTATTTAATCTAAAAAGTTTTAAAAAAATTGTGGGTCCTTCTATTGTTTAGAAGAGGGAGGCATTTTGATCATTGTGTCAAATACGTTAGGTAATTGCTTCTTATATAATCATTGTGTTAAATATCAGTTTATTGTTTCATATATTTTACATCATTTGTTATACATATTTATCATTGTGTTTTTCGTTTTAAATTATTTTGTGTTATTTTTGTTATTGTTTTTATAGATTATATAAACTTCTTATTTATCATTGTGTTTTCAATTAAAAATAAACTATGATATACTTTCACCATTGTATTTTTCAAAACTCATAGTGTTGAAAATAACACATTATGTTATTTTTATCATTGTTCTTTATAAATTATATAAACTTGTCATCTATTATTGTGTTTTACTATTATAAGTATACAATGATATTATTTTACCAATCATCTATCACTTTTCAACATAACACAATGATGATAAAAAAAATTGTATTATTTTGTCATTGTTTTTAATTTATTAAATTAATTAGATGTTAATTTAGTATTATGTTTTACATATTTGAGATACACAATAATGTTATTCCATCATTGTAATTTGTTTTTAAATTCATCATTTTATAAAAATACAATAGTATTCAGAAAAACATAATAACCAACAAAAGGAAACAATTAACTACACTAATGACACAATGACGATATATCAGCTTAAAAACATAAAAAGAATTAATATCTTTTTATAAAACAATACTAGACTGGTTTTATAAATAAAAAAAAACTCTTGTTTTTATCATGTAATTTTTATAAAAAATAACATTGTATATAAAAGTAATAAATGTTTAAAAAAATGGGGAAACTTGAAAAAAGTAAACATGGCTAAGCTAAAATATATTTTTAACAAACTTTTTCCCTAAAATAAGCCGTTGATTTTAATACATCAAAGATGGAGATTTGGTTTATTGGTTTTCATAATTTCTTTTGATTTCATTTCAACCCAATCATATATATATATAAAAGTGTTTCGGGGAGTAAAATATTAAAATACGAAACTTATAATGGTTAAATCAACATGTATGTACTCGTTAATTAGTTAACAAACGTTTTACCCCTTTAGAAAAAAAATTAAATTGATTACTATTAGTGCAAACATTAATCAAGAATGACTCGATTTTTCAAGGCCAAATAAAACTTGGCATGATTGATAATATTATATCGGCCATACAATTCACATCATATAAAGTTTCAATGATTGAGATTGAACATATAAACGAAATAAAAATGGACCATAAAATATATTTTTAATTTGTTTCTTTGACATTAAATCCATCAATCTAATTATGGACAAAATAGTATACTATCAAAACGAACTTACGTGAAACATGATCCGTGAAATTTGTAGTTTGGTCATGTAACCCATTAGGCCCCATGTACTATGGTCTACTAAATGAAGGGCAAACTACCCACCCTTGACCATGAGGGATGGACCCATTATGTTAAATGGTTAAAGGGCACCAACCCATGTGAATAGAACCATAGTTGAATGATGGGGTATCAAGGGCATAGTTTAATAGTCAAAATCAACATTTGTTTGGGACATCATAATGGATTAATGAGTGGTTTTATTTATAGTTTTCGTTTTCTCTTGAGTTGATAAGAAAGTGATGAGGTAACTACAAATTATTAATTTTGGAGTAAACCCAATCACAAACAATAGCAAGTGAAAGCAACATGCCAATAGCTTAACCGATAAACCAAGCATGAAAAAAGTACATCAAAATTATATGTGAAGCTCGAAAGCAACACTACTAGAAAATGATTATTTTTGCTGCAAGTAATTGCTACAACTTTCCCACAACAACTATTTGCCATTAAATTACGACTATTTTTTAACAACAATCAGATAACTTAATGGTTCACACAACTTATCTACAAAGTTGCTACAAAACCTAAAATTATCGCAAATTCGTAACAAAACTAAAATTTTTACCGATTATTTATTGGCAATTTTGCGACAACCACACATATCCAGATTACTAATGGCAAAATTGTATCAAATTTTATACATATTGCGATAATTTTATGACAAACATTGAACTATTTAAAAGATTAAATAATAAATTAAAATATATGTTTGTGGCAAAATTGTAGCAAATGTTAGGACGATTGCTACAATTTTGCGACAACTGTGCAAATTCATTTATTTAAATATCAGATAATAAAATAAAATATATCGTTGTGGCAAAATTGTAGTAAATTTTTATTAGATTGCGACATGTTTGCGACAACAGTGCAAATTCACTTATTTAAAAATTAAATTATAAAATAAAATATGTTTTATAGAAAAAATGTAGCAAATTTTACACAGATTGAGACAATTTTGCCACAAATATAACCATCCATATATTAAATTATGGGAAAAAATATTTGTTTGTGTCAAACTTGTAGCATATTTTGCAAACTTGCGACAAATTTGCAACAATTAATTTTTTATATAATTTATTTCTTTATTGAAACAAGTGACTTTTTTTTAGTTTAATTTGATGATATTTTCTTTTTGATTTCTTTTTGTTTAAATAATTTAAGATTATTTATAGTTTCTATTAAAGAATGTATATAGTGTATTTGTATGCGAGTGTATTTATGTATGTATATGTGTATGTATGTGTCTATGTATATGAGTGTATGTTTAAGTGCATGTCTATGTGTGTATATATGTATATATTATATGTGTGTGTGTGTGATATATGAGTGTGTATATTTCTTACTATTAGTGTATGAGTATATGTCTGATTGTGTATAATATATGTATGTACGTATGCATATGTATGTATGTATGTACATGGGCGAAATATCATAGGGAACCCCCCTCCATTTTTCTTTGTAAGTTGTGTTATTTTTGGCCCGATAGTGTATATTCTTGGCTCTATAATATAATTTTTTTATATATTTCGACCTTCTCCCCCCTCCTACAAAAAATTAATTTCGTCCCCCGCCCCCTATGAGATTGTTCAAGCTCCGCTACTTGCCTACCATGTATGTATGTCTATATGTGTATATGATTATATGTATGTATGATTGTATGTGTATGTATTGTATGTATCTAATGTATCTATGTGTGTATACACATGTTTATATATGTATATGAGTGTGTGTATCTTCAATACTTTAAAAATATGTAATATAAAACTACACAAATTTAAAAGAAAAAAGTATATAACATATAAAGCAAGATTAAAAAAAGCATAAAAGTTTAAAAATATATCTACATCAAAAGTATAATTAAAAAAACCCCTTTTACATGTTTCGAAATTGAGTCTCCAACTATAACACACACAGTCTTAACCACTGCAACCTTGGGAACATTGGTTTTTATTTTTAAAACTTAATTTATATACTCAAAACCGAATTGAACCTATATAAAGTTCTTTCCCGGTTATTCTTTTCACTTATCGCGCCTTTTCTCTAAGTGAATGCCATAGCTCTTCTCTGGGCGAAGCTCTCTCCCGGTTACAAGTCGTTCGAAGGTGAGTACGGAATCATAATCATAATCGTTTGTCAATTCGAAGGTGAGTACGGAATCAACATCATAATCGTTTATCATATTATTCACTTTGTTGGCACAATCTTGCTGTAATATTTCTCCTTTGCAGTTCACTTTTGCTGTAATATTGCTCCTGATATTGTTGTTTCATTATGAAGATGATTTCAAGTGATATTGGTTAAGTTAAATAGAGGTACCAATTTGCATTCGAAATCAGAAAATTTTAGTTCTTATTTTTAAGGGAGTTGAATAACTCTTACCATTTGGGTGCAGCACATAGGCAAAGCTCGTTGTGACAGTTTTCAAAAGCGAAGAAAATTTGATTTGTTGCAAGTTTTGGTGAGTTAAAGGTTTGACTTATATTTTCAGTTTTATAAATAATATATGGAATTGGTCTACTTGTGTGGAATTGATCTACTCCTTCATGTTATTCTTTGAGGTGAATACTCCATGTTATTGTTTGATGAATATTTTGTTTAGAAAGTAATATAATATATGGAATTGGTCTTTGTGTAAAATCGGTTTGTATATGTGTGTAGAGATCCTTCATTGGTTTGCATAGCTTTGTATATCATATTATATAACATGATGTTTTGTTTGTTTATGAAATTAGTATACTAGAGTTTGTATTATTTCGTCTACTTGTGTGGAAGTATATTTATAGTTTTTTTTACTTGTTTATGTTTGAAATTGGGGAAATAATATATGATGTATTTTACATATGTATGCATTATATTTGTTTGTATTTTTAAGTGTTTTATTGTTAGGTCACTAAGTATATATTAAGTTCTAACACTTGGTGGACTTTTAGTTATAGATAACGAAAAATGGCATCGAATAGAGAATGGATGTACACAATGAGAATCAATAGAGATGGTTCTTTCAATTTGCAATTTCAACAAGTAGTCTCTTATTTCTTGGATTTTGCATACAAAAATGCAAAAAACGTTGAAAATGAAAAAATCAGGTGTCCGTGTAGTAAATGCAAAAATCGTTATTACAACACGAGAAATGAAGTTCAAACTCATCTCATTACCAAAGGATTCATGAAAGATTATCAGTTATGGTACGCACATGGTGAAAAGTATTCTGATACAACTATAGGAGTAGGTGAAAAGTATTCTTATACAACATCGTTTACGCTTGGTAGGCTAATTATATTTATATTATTTTTAGTAAGTGTTTGTATGTTTAACACTTGTCTATTTTTTATTTAGGAGAAACAAAAAGGTGGAAAGGTTGGCTATGATTTAGTCTTTATTGATACTCATGCCACCAAAGAGACTAAAAAGAGATTGCGGGATGGAGAAATCAATATTAAGGACTTGGATGAGTTAGAATTTGTCACTCAACGATCAAAAGAATCATATGTAAGTTATCACTTATATATATTTTATTATTATATCAACTTGAATAAACTTTGAGTTATTTGTTTTAATAAAATATAGACAATGTTCCAAAACGAACTTGAGAAAGAGTACGGTCCAAACAATGATAAGAATTCGGATCGCGATGACTTTGCTGTGTGGGAGCGTTTGCATCCTAAACGTTGTGGTCGCATGTTTGGGGTAGGATCTTCTGATTCACGTTTTGTGGTGAGTGGGACACACTCATGGTCAGATTCATACGGTGATGCTCAACGGTCACAAGAGGTATCATTATCATCATCATTGTTGTTATTATTAAGTCGCACATGTTAATTCTTGTTTAGGCATTCTTGGTTGGGTTAGGAGTACCAGCTTTAGATCTTGGTATATAGGAAGAGGCATCCCATATTTTGTTTGTTGCATATAAGTGTTGTATTATATATTGATATTATATCCATTATGATACGTTTAAATTGAAAGTAGATAGGTTTAGTTTCTTAATATGGATTCGTGTAATTTTGACCTACGTAAATTAAAAGTAATAGGTTTGGGTTTGGGTCGTTTTGACCCATTTAAAATTAAAGGTTGTTAGTTGTAACTTTGATTCGGGTAATTTTGATACTTCTGAATTGAAAATAGATAGTTTTAGTTTCATCAAATGGGTTCGGGTCATTTTGGCTCATTTAAATTGTAAGTTGATAGTTATAGTTTCATAAATTGGGTTTGAGTCATTTTTACCTGTTTAAATTAAAGGTTAATATTTGTAGTTTCAAATGTAGGTTTGGGACATTTTGACCCGTTTAAATTGAAAATAATTAATTTTAGTCTCATTAAATGGGTTTAGATTATTTTGACTCGTTTTACATAGTAAGTAAATAATTTTAGTTTCATAAAATAATTTTTGTTGTTTTGACTTATTTAAATTGAATGTTGATGCATATAGTTTCATAAAGTTGGTTCGGGTCATTTTGATCCCTTTAAATGAAAGATGATAGCTATAGTTTCATAAAGTGGATTCAACTATACTTTGAACCGCTTGAATTCAAAGCAGATAGCTTCATAAAGTGAGTTTGTGTCATTTGATTTGTTTAAATTAAAGTAGTATTTTGATAAAGTTGGCTCGTGTCATTTTAACTCATAAATCTTAAGTAGATAATATTACTTTAATAAAATTGGTTCGAGTCAATTTTTAGCTTAATTTGTTGCTAACTAGTACAATCTTTTAGCCTATAATTCCATGTATCTATAAAGATTTGTATTAACTATATATGTTTTAACAAATTATAGGTCCAAGGTGTTCGATCGGAATTAGAAAAAGAACGAGAGGCCCGAGAAAACTTAGAAAACCGTCTGGAACAGTTGGAAAAGGATCGAGAAGAAGAGCGTGAACAAGCTCGCGTAGATCGGGAAACTGAGCGAGAACTAGCTCGGGTCGAGCGGGAAAAAGAGCGAGCTGAGCGTGAGAAATTACAAAAACAAATGGAAGATATTATGAGAAAATTAGCCGATAAGTAATATTTGGTTGTTTTGTATTTTCACGTGTTACTTGTAACTTCTAAAAGATTGTTATTTAGTTGATTGCTGGGATTAAATGCTAATTTTGAGTGGGTCTTTTTAAACAATTCTGGATTTTTAATTATTTATACAGTTTTATTGCATACGTGTAGATGTTTTATTTGACCGTTTTAGTTTTAGTGTTTTATTAATGTTGTGGCAAAATTATAGCAAAACACAAAAATACAAATATTAAGTTTTGTAGCTAATTTGTAGCAGATTTTTTTAACATTGTAGCAAAGTTGTCGTTAAACTTTAAAATAAAAAAAAATAAAATTTATTTATTATTATTATATTAATGCTATTTTTGTTTTTATTTATTAAAAAATATAATAATTAAATAAAGTTTTGTGAGATGTTGTCATAATTTTGTAGCAAAAGGTTTAGAAACTGTTTGTGGGAATGTTGTCTCAAATTTAGCGACAAACCAATTTCGTGGCGAAATTGTGAGACGGTTTGTGGCAGAGTTGTCGAAAATTATTTTGCCACGGGGTTTTTTCCTACAATCATTTGTTTGTAGCAAATTTGTCATTAACTTCATTTTGCTACAATTTTGCCACAAATATGCTTATGGCAAAAGATGCAGTTTTTTAGTAGTGCAACATACTAATAGCTTAACCGATAAACAAGCATGAAAAAAGTACATCAGAATTATCCGTGAAGCTGAAAGTTTGAGATAACAAAGATGGATAATGGTTAATTAATGATGTGAGTAAAAGAGCTTAATTGAGCCTAACCTCAGAGTGTAAATGAACCAAGCCCAAATTGACCAAGCATGATTTTACCTTGTTTAAGCCGTATTTGTAGGACTCAAATCTGGCTCTTTACGAATCTTATGCTTAATGCTTGACCTAGACTTGTGAGTAATCTTAGAAAGTTGATCGTGGCTCATTAATCAACATTTTAATTTATATATAGAATATTTTATGTATACTTATAATTATATGGGCAGGATTATAGTAAGAATGCTATTTAGTCTAAAAAGCTTAAGAAAGATGTGGATTTGACACGGGTCCTTCTATTATTTTAAATAGAATGACATTTTGTTTATTAGGTCAAATACGTAGCTAATTATGTATTATACGTTCATTATGTCAAATATTAGTTTATTGTGTCATATATATTACATAATTTGTTATATGTATTGATTATTATGTTTTATGTTTTAGATCATTTTATATTATTTTTGTTATTGATTCCATAAATTACATAAAATTGTTATCTATCATCGTGTTTTATAATTACAAGTATACAATGATATACTTTTACTAATTTTTTTTAAAAAAATCATCGTGTTGAAACACAATGTGTTATTTTTGACATTATTTTTTTATAGATTATATAAACTTGTTATTATTTATCATTGTGTTTTACAATTAGTACACAATAATGTTATTTCACCAATGTATTTTTCAATACTTATAGTGTTTAAGATAACACAATAACGATAAAAAAATATAATGAGACATTGTGTTATTTTGTCATTGTTTTTAATGTATTAGATTAATTAGTTATTAATTTTATTATTGTATTTTATATATTAGAGATACACAACAATGTTATTCCACTATTATTTTTTTAATTCATCATTTCAGAATAAAAACAATAGTATTAAGAAAAACATATTAACTAACAAAAAAAATATAATAAACTGCACTAAATACATAATAATGAGATTTGATCTTAAAAACATACAAAACTTATTATATTTTTATATAACAATACTATACTCGCTAAAGATAAAAATGATTTTTTATGGTGTAATTTTTATAGAAAAATAATTTTGGATAAAAAAGTTATGAATTAAAAAAAACAGTGGGGGAATTTAAAAAAATTCAACAAAAGTAACTATTGCTAAAATAACTCTCTAACAATCTTTCTCTATAATCTGATCTCAACTATTTATCAAGAATATTGATGACTGAGATTACTCCTAACATTTTATAATTTGAAGTACATTTTTATTTGAATCTTTTCCTAATTATACATGTGACATAACATGACTCATTTCAAATCTTAGGTTTAAAGGTCGATCTTGACTTGTGAGTAATCTTACAAAGTCGACATCCGCTCATTTATTAATTAACTGTTTTATATTTATTTTTATATAGAAATATATTATATAGAGTGATATATATCATATAGTGTTTTTATAATTAACCTTAACCTAAACATTTAAAAAGCAAAGGAAAAAAGCAGGAATCTTTTTGGTTTTAGACTTTCCATCACATAAGTTATCATGGTTTGCGTATCTGGTCCTCCCTACTCTATTTACATACAGACTCATTGTAGAGCGAGAAAGGACGGATGCGAGGTTGGTGGCGCTGAAGACAACGACCGAAAGCCTCCGTTTTTTTCGTTTTCTATCATTTATATATTGGAGTACACAATTTGATGCTTGTTGTACTACCGAGTGATGCATCATGGCTCCGATGATGCCACGTGTAGCCTTGTCTGGTGCGCTGCCGCTTCCTCTCTCTAGAAAGCATGTTGTCTTAGTGGTGGTGGGTTTCTACTTTGTTTATGTCGATGGCGACGATGGTGGGGTCAGTTGCCGGTCCGCCACCCTTCTGCGGTTTAGTTTGATTAGAAGGTGACTCTCTCGGTGTGAGTGGTGGAGACAACGTTAGTGCATCCGTCATTGTTGTCCCTCGCCTTCGGCTCCCTTTCATACCTATTCAGAATATAATCAGATCGATCAACACTTTACGAATCAGATCGATCTTGTTATAAGAACGCGGAATGTAATCATCACGGTAATAAGATTGAAAAAGAACTAGATGAACAAGAATGTAAATAAACATTGATGTATATTGCTCTCTGATTTGATTGATTACAATTACAAGCAAAATCAGAAAATGATAAAAGCTCACTAAATTACATCAACTAGCTACTATTTATACTAAACTATGATCTTTTCACATAGTTCTGGCGCGAGATGTACTTCTTGTTGGGTTTTGAACAAGTTTTTCAGAATAATTTTATCCATATAAAATGAAAAACACAACGGATAAAGAGATTAAAACTTGTTACAGTTAATATATAGAAACCATTTTATATATCTGTTAAAACCCGTAATGGATCGTTATATGAAAAACATGCTTACAAACAACCATAGGGTGTTTAGAAGACTACCTCTCGTATGGGTTAGAGGAAGACAATCGGTGATTGGCAGCTTCTAAAGAAGCAGGCCTCAAGCTTGTCTACCCTCAAGCTTCCAACAAAAAAAAGGTTGCTAGGATTTTTCACACTTGAATGAATCTTTGTTCTTGGTTTTTCTTCGACCCATCAAGAGAAAACCAGAAAACAGACGTGCACCTTTTGAGTGTGTTGTAAGTTATCAGAGAGAGTGGTTGATTGCAATCATATACCGCTTCTCCTATGAAATTGAAATTTCAGACGATGAGAGAGAGAAAAGTGGGCGGGGCCCAGCTCTTGTCCCATCCACATTTCTCAAATATTACCCGTATTTGTAAATGTGGATGGGACAAGGTGCTGGGCCCCGCCCACTTTTCTCTCTCTCCTAGTCTGAAATAGTTTTATAGAACAAGCAATATATGATTGCAATCAACCACTCTCTCTGATAACTTACAACACACTCAAAAGGTGCACGTCTATTTTCTGGTTTTCTCTCAATCGGTCGAAGAAAAACCAAGAACAGAGATTCATTCAAGTGTGAAAAATCCTTGCAACCGGGTGTTTATTGGATGCTTGATGGTAGACAAGCTTGAGGCCTCCTTCTTTGGAAGCTGCCATTCACCAATTATCTTCCTCTAACTCATACGAGAGGTAGTCTTCTAAACACCCTAAGCCAAACTTGCGTAGGCTTGGGGATGAACTGAGATTGACTCTGATGAACCCAAGGATCTTTGCAGAATGTGCTAGCTCTAGGCATGATTTCTCAGGGAAGATCACATATCTGCTGAAGACCATGTACACTGAAGAGAGATGGAACTATATCAAGACTCTAATTCCTCTGGAGGAATAAAGAGTAGTTGAAACTGGGGGAAATATAGAAAAGATCAAAAAGAGAAAGAAATATACAAAGGAGACTGATATGACATTCGAAGAACAACTGGATGAGACTGAGGAGGAGTGGAGGAAGAAGAAGGGTGCAGAGAAATCATCCTCCCATGCTAGAGCTGATTCCCCTTCACGGGAAAAGAGGAGTAAAAGCAAGCAGCCAGTCATTCCTAAGACTGGGCTTACAGGAGAGGCTGGGAGGTCAAGAAGTGACATTAGATCAAAGCTTGATGAGTATGTGATTAGGAATGTCAATACATACTTATCAAATGAGCTAAGCATGATAAAGACCAAGCTGATTAACTCAGAGGATCGGGAGAAACCGAGGGATTTAGAGATTGATGAGATGAAGAAAGTTATATTGAGCCAACAGGATCTGATCCGAAGGTTGTTGGAAGAAGTGAGTGATCTAAGAAGGGCTGCTGGTGTAGCTGATGTACCAAGAGTTGAGCAGATCTGGGAAATGACTGACACATCCAAGTTCCCTTTTATTCACAAGACATCAGGAGCAGGTGTTAGCGGTGTAGGAGGATCAGGAGCTGGTGGTGGTGTTGAAGCTGGTGGAGGTGTTGCTGGAGGTAGTGGTGAAGGAGTCGGTGATAAAGAAAATGTTGAACAGGTGTTTAAGGCTGGATTCATTGATATGGGATTTGATTTAGATACTGATTTGACAGGGAATGAGGTGATCAGGGATGAGAGACACGGAGGAAAGAAAGGGCATGTTGAGCTGAATTTGATTAAAGAGGACGAAGAGGTGGAGGAACAGTTAGTGGAATATGATTTTGAGCCAGAGTTTTATATAGTTGATGAGAGGCCAATGACTTATGTGGCTCAGAGGAGTTCAATCGAAGGAGATGTGGTTGAAATGGACAGAGAGGACTCGTTTTATAAGGAGGAAGAACTAGAGAAACTAACACCTCTCTTCCAAAACATTAAAGAACTAGGGAGGAAGGAGACGGACAAGAAGATAATGAGCTGGAAATACAACGCGAAGCTGAAAATGTTTATGATCAAAAGGAGTGGAGGCGGGATCTCATATATGAATAAAAGGAAGGCGTTCAAGACCCTTCCTAAGTGGGATTTAAGGAGACTAGCTGAGATTCCCCTCCTTGACTCGGGCTTGAGCAAATATGCCAAAATGTTAGCACATGAGATACATCAGGGCATTCAAGACAATTTTAAAGCTTTTGGATACATGAAGCCCGAGAGGAGAAGGTCAAAGAAGGATCTTGGTTGGGTGACCGTGAAAGGAAAGATATGTTGAAACTAAAGCCTGCAAAGACTGTCAACAGAGTGAGGATACCTGATCAATAGCCTTCAAGACTGCAGAAATTTGAGAAATAGTTCTATGATAATCTGTAACACCCGGAAAATTTCAGCAGAAAAAAAGAGAAAAGAAAAGAAAAGGAAGAAAAATAGAATTAATTCAAGCAAAGGGGTTAAAGGTGTTCAAAAGTCAAACATACCCATAATGGGATTCAAAAAGGAGTATGGCCGCCCACACCTCCTTTTTCTCATACACACTTTCGGCTGAAGGTTGGAGAAGAAGTTCATAACCGGTTTTTAGAGAGAGAAAGTAGAAGTTCTTCAAAAAATTAAGATTTTCTAGTGTTTTCTTCTCGGTTTTTAGTTGGGTTTGAACTTCTGGACCGATCTTTATGTGTTTCTTTGTGTTTGGTTTCTTGTTTTTGTGTGTTTAGGTGCTAGAACTCCAGTTTGCTCTTGGGTTTGAGGAGTTTTTACTCAAAAGCTATTGAAGGTGAGTTCTAGATCCACTTTTTTAAATGTTTCTTCTTGTTTGGGGGCTGGTATGCATATTAAACCGTTGTTTTCTGCACCAAACTATGAATTTTTCATGAAGTACGACTGTGTACGGTTGATGTGTGTTTTTAAAAGGATTTCCATGTTGTTGTATGATTGCTTGTTATGCTTAAGTGTGTATCTTGATAGATCTATGCTAAGTATATGTTAGAATGATGTTTGGGGACTGGAAAGTACGTATGATGCATTGCAGGTGTTAGTTATAGTGTCCGCTGTGGACACTTAGAAAAATTATGCATGCTGTCAGCTGTGGACTTTGTACGTCCGCTCTAGACACTTAGAAAAATTATGCATGCTGTCTGCTGTGGACTTTGTACGTCCGCTCTGGACACTTAGAAAAATTATGTATGTTGTCCTCTATGGACATAAACTATCCACTGTGGACTTTGTATGTCCGCTTTGGACTTTGCATGTTCGCTGTGGACACTTAGGAAATTTTATGATTGTCCGGTGTGGATTTGTTAATCCGCTGTGTACTTTCTTCATCCGCTGTGGACTTTGTTCATCCACTGTGGACTTTGTTCATCCGCTGTGGATACTTAGAATGTTTTAGTCATGCGTTGTGGACTTTGGCTGTTCGCTGTGGACTTTGGCTGTTCGCTGTGGACACTTAGGAAATTTTAAGCTGTCCGCTGTACACTTGTTCATGCGTTGTAGACACTTAACTTATTCTAAAATTTTGGGAAATAAAATTTAGTGTTAAGTTTTGATGTTTTATGGTGGTTTATGCCTGTTGATGTTATGTATGCTTGTGGCCAGTTGATGATGTTCCATATTATGTATTATGATGTGACTTTACGTGGTGTGATATGTGCTTATATACATAGAGTATTATTGTAATGGAAGTGAAAGATGAAGATAATGAAAAATGGAATGTAATGAATGAATGAAAGTCTTGCAAGCATATTAAAAGTGGTTCACAACTTATTATGGGTTGTCAACTCAACGGTGTGCTGTGTGCACACAAAAAGGTCAGTCTTCGTGATTGATAGAAACGTACGAAACGAGATCCTTGCCGCTTGACCCCAAGTCTGTAGTTGCCTCGTGCACAGATGATGGGGCATAATATATGGCAGGATCTGGATAAAAGTAAAAGATAATAATGAAAGAAAGTACGAAACGAACGATTATGAACTATCATGAAAGATAATAAATGATTATTCTCAAGATATACGTATGAAGTGCGATCACGAACGAAAGTAAAGGAAAGGTTTTTATCAAAGTAAAGTATTTTATTATATAAAAGAACTCACTCAGCGTCGCTGACTTTTTATATGCATATCAGTTGGTAGGTAATCGATGATGTTGAGGAGGTGTACGCATAGATGCATAAGCTACCGGGGATGATTCGAGTCTGGCATCCATATTTTGAAAATCTTAATGTATTAATACAATTTTTGGGTTGTAATCGAAATGATATGATAATTGGACATGTTTTTATTTATTAATGAAAATTTATATTTTCGCTACAAAATAAGATGGTTTATATTATTTATGTGATGATTGACTAACTGTAAGCGTCTCGGGAACGGGGCCTTACAAGTTGGCATCAGAGCCAAAGTTTAAGAGAATCGGGTAAAATATTTTCAAAAACCTAAACTTAGGCTAAGAATGGGACAAGAAAAGGAAAGGGATGCCAGTCCTAGTATCTACATGCCTACAGGTAAATGTTTCATGTAAACATTTTATGTAAATTAATGGAAAAATGAATTATGTGCGTGTGCTATGTGAATTATGTGTTCTTAGTAGATTTGGGTACTGATGTAGTCAGGATAGAAAATGCTTGGGGAATGAAGAGTAAAGTAAGTGGCTAATCACAACTGGCCACTGTAATTAGGGACTTACTATACTTGACGTAATTTGAGCTATTACCTTGAATGACCGTGTTGGTGTTTGAATCTTATTGTGTTTGGAGATGGCTGGTGGTAGATCTTCGAAGGTTTCTCGAGGTGGAGGTCGTGGTGGACATGGTGCTGGGCCGTGTGTCACAAGGAATAGGGCTAGGACTGCTAAAATGGCTCCTGAAGAGCCCGAGCTTCATCACCATGAAGGCGGTGACGAGAGTGCTAACCTGAGGGCCTTAGTGAAAATGGCAATTATGGAGGAAGTTCATCATGTCATGCCGACGATTCTGCCGTCTGTGGTGATTGAGGTTATTAGAGCCGTGAGAAAAGATGAAAAGAAAGAGAAAGAGGAGAGGAGGAAAACCACTAGGAGAGAGGGCAAGGGGAGAGGTTCAGGTTAAGGGGAGCAACCAAAGACTAAGATGGTTGTCTCCAGTGATGATGAGGAAGAGGAAGCAATGTAGAAAACTACAAAGGGGTGTAGTTATGGGGCATTCCAGAGATGCAAGCCCCCGACTTTTGATGGAAATAGGAATGCTCCTGCTGCTCACTGATGGGTGAGAGAAATGGAGGCTGTGTTGGATATCAACGAATGTAAGGAGGATCAGAAGGTGAAGTTTGCTACCCACTCATTTATGGACTCGACCTTATGCCAGTGGGACAATGTTGTCCAGGCCGAGGGTAGCAGGGCGATTGGGAGAATGAGGTGGAGTGAACTTAAGAAGTTGGTAATCGAGGAGTTTTGTCCTCACAAGGAACTCAACAAGATTTAAAGGGAGTTCCTACAGTTGGAGGCGGGAATCATAACACACCAACAGTACACGACCAAGTTTAACGAGATGGCGAGGTTGGTGCCAGATCAGGTGATGCCTGTATCATTGAAGATCAAGAGATACATCCAGGATCTGCCGGCGGATATCCATAGACATCTGATTGCCGCCCGGTGAGGTACGTTTAGGTCGGTGGTCGATCTGACAGGGAGACTCTATGATGAGAGAGAGGAGGTGACTGTGGTGGGGGTGAGTAAGAAAGGTGGTGGTGACAGAATCTGGAACAGGAAATGATTTGGTAGTGGTAGTTTTACTTCCAAGAACAAAAAGGCAAGGGTGGATGACCGGAAGGTGGTGACGGCAGGTACAGGGACGAGGAGGTGTAATAAGTGTGGGAAGGAGCATGTGGGGGAATGTAAGTGGGGGTCGAACATCTGTTTCAAATGCTAGAAGGCAGGGCATATGGCCAAGGATTGTGGGGTGATGAGGTGCTATAACTGTGGGGAAACAGGTCATATGAGACGGGAGTGCACGAGGCCGAGAGCGGAGAGCTCGAAGTCAGGAAAAGAGGGTGAGAAAGGGAAGGAAGTGCAGATGGCCAGGACGAGAGCTTTTACCATGACCCGTGAGGAAGCCAGAGTGGATCCCAATGTTGTATCAGGTACATTTCTGGTTAATGATGCTTGTGCCTTTGTATTATTTGATTCTAGTGCTAGTAGGAGTTTTATTTCTACTGCCTTCAGTGATAAGTTGCTTGTTATAAGTAGAAAGACTGATAAGCCCTTCAATGTAGAAACTGCCATTGGTAAGTCTACTAGGATTTCTGATATGGTAGAAGACTATGACATAGAGTTGGAAGGCTATAGGTTTTCTGCTAGGTTGTTTGCGATGCCCTTAGGCGGATTTGATGTAGTCCTAGGGATGGATTTGTTAGCAGCCTATGAGGTAAACATCGTGTGCCATAAAAAGATGATTCAGTTGACCGCGCCCGATGGGAGTTTGGTGACGATCTACAGTGATAGAGTTAGTACGATCCCGAAAGTAATCTCAATGGTTATGGCAGTGAAGTGTATGAGGCATGGATTTGGTGCCTATTTGGCTTATGTGAAGGATGTGGATGCAACAGCACTAGGAATGTCTGATATACTGGTTGTTTGTGATTTCCCAAATGTATTTTCAGAAGATTTACAAGGTGTGCCACCTGACTGCGAGATTGAGTTTCAAATTGATCTGATACCTAGTGCCCAACCTGTTGCAAAGGCGCCGTATCATCACGCTCCCTCCGAGATGAAGGAATTGATGACTCAGCTGCAAAATTTGTTAGATAAGGGGTTCATTCGACCGAGTATCTCTCCGCGGGGTGCTCCGGTCTTGTTTGTGAAGAAGAAGGACGATAGCATGAGGATGTGCATCAACTACCGTGAGTTGAATAAATTGACAGTGAAGAATCAGTATCCGTTACCGAGGACTGATGACTTGTTTGATCCATTCCAAGGTGCCGGTTGGTTCTCAAGGATAGTCCTCCGATCTGGTTACCACCAACTACAGGTGAAGGAGCAGGATATTCCTAAGACAGCTTTTCATACGCATTATGGACACTATAAGTTTCTTGTGATGTCTTTTGATTTAAACAACGCACCAACTACTTTTATGGATCTGATGAATTGTGTGTGTCAGCCTATGCTAGATAAATCAGTGATTGTGTTTATCGATGATATCCTGATTTATTCGAAGAGCGAAGAAGAGCATGCCGGTCACCTTTGGGAAGTGCTGGATACGCTCAGAAGGGAGAAGCTGTACACCAAATTCTCCAAATGTGCGTTCTGGTTACGCAAAGTTCAGTTTTTGGGTCATGTAGTTAATCCTGAAGGGATCATGGTGGATGCGGTGAAAGTTAAGGCGGTGATGCAATGGAAGTCTCCAAAGACGCCATCCGAGATTCGTAGTTTCTTTGGTTTGGCGGGCTATTAATGAAGATTCATCCAAGACTTCTCCAAGATAGCTTCACCATTGACTAAGTTGACCCATAAAGATGTGAAGTTCGTATGGGATCGGGAGTAGGAGAATGCTTTTGAAGAGTTAAAGTCAAGATTGACTCAAGCTCTTATCTTGACGTTACCCGAAGGGAACGAAGACTTGGTGGTCTATTCGAATGCTTCTTATTCGGGATTGGGTTGCGTGTTGATGCAACAGGGGAGGGTTATAGCCTATGCGTCCCGACAGTTGAAGATCTATGAGGCAAACTACCCTACTCATGACTTGGAGTTGGCGGCTGTGGTCTTTACATTAAAGATTTGGAGGCACTACTTGTACGGGACGAAGTGTACTATCTTCACTGACCACAAGAGCTTGAAGTACTTCTTTGAGTAAAAGGATCTCAATATGAGGCAAAGGAGATGGTTAGAGCTTATCAAGGATTATGATTGTGAGATCCATTACCATCCGGGCAAGGCCAATATGGTGGCGGATACCCTTAGAAGAAAGGAGAGACCCAAGCCAATTCATGTAAAGGCTTATCAGATGATCATGACCTCCAATGTGATGAAGCAGGTCAAAGAATTTTAGGATGAAGTGCTGAAAGAAGATCAGATTAACTCCAAAAGGATGAAAGGTCTAGTCATCGAGTTGGGGGAGAACACTCTTGGTGTCAGGACCCGATCTGGGCAGATATGGATTCCTTCTTATGGGGATCTATGTGGGAAGATCATTGATGAGGCTCACAAGACTCAATACTCAATTCATCCAGGTGCTACAAAGATGTATCATGATATGAAGAAAGATTATTGGTGGCCGGGAATGAAGCGTGATGTGGTGGAGTACGTGAGTAAGTGCCTTACTTGTTTACAAGTGAAGGCCGAGCATCAGAAGCCATACGGGAAGATCCAACCCTTGGATATACCTGAGTGGAAATAGGAACACATCACCATGGACTTCATTACGAAGTTACCGCGTACGGCAAGGGGATGCGATGACATATGGGTGATAGTTGATCGCCTGACGAAGATTGCTCACTTTCTACTGATCAGCGAGACGTATTCATCTGAGAGGATGGTGGATCTGTTCATCAAATAGATTATGACTCGTCATGGTGTGCCAGTGTCTATCGTTTCTGACCGTGACACTCGGTTTCCATCAAAGTTTTAGAAGAGATTCCATGATGCGATGGGGATGAGGTTGCACATAAGTACGGCTTACCATCCTCAGACAGATGGCCAGTCAGAGAGGATGATTCAGACGTTGGAGGATATGCTACGAGCATGTTTCATTGATTTTGGAGGAAGTTAGGACGAACACTTCCCGTTAGCCGAATTCTTATATAACAACAGTTATCATGCCAGCATTGGTATGCCTCCATATGAGACGCTATATGGCAGGAAGTGTAGAACGCCTGTATGTTGGGGTGACATTGGGCAGAAGGAGTTGGGGAACATTAAGGTGATCGAGGCTACGACCGAAAAGTTTGAAAAGATCAAGGCCTTTATGAAGGCGGCAAAGGAAAGATAGAAGTCGTATGCCGACAAGTGATGTAGACCGATCGAATACAAGGTGGGTGATAGAGTTATGTTGAAGGTCTCGCCTTGCAAAAGGATTATCTAGTTCAGGAAGTGGGGAAAGTTAAGTCCGAGGTACATATGGCCTTTCCGAATCATTGCTCGAGCAGGAGAGGTGGCCTATCGATTGGAGCTACCTGATGAGTTAAGTGGAATTCATTCAATGTTTAATGTATCTCATTTGAGGAAGTGCTTAGCCGATGAAGATATGATCGTGCCACTCGAGGACAACGAGGTGGATGAACGGTTTAATTATGTGGAGCAGCCAGTGGCCATCATTGACAGAAAAGAGAAGACGCTAAGGAATAAAGTGGTTCCACTTGTGCGAGTACAGTGGAGACACAGGAAGGGATCCAAGTCAACATGGGAGACTGAGGAAGAGATGAGATAGCATTACCCATAGGTGTTTGTTGAGTGACAGGTTTTGTGGACGAAACCTATATAAGGGGGGTGGACTTGTAACACCCGGAAAATTTCAACAAAAAAAAAAGAGAAAAGAAAAGAAAAGGGAGAAAAATGGAATTAATTCAAGCAAAGGGGTTAAAGGTGTGCAAAGGTCAAAAATACTCATAATGGGATTCAAAAAGGAGTATGGCCGCCCACACCTCCTTTTTCTCATACACACTTTCGGCTGAAGTTTGGAGAAGAAGTTCTTAACCGGTTTTTAGAGAGAGAAAGTAGAAGATCTTCAAGAAAATAAGATTTTCTAGAATTTTTTTCTCGGTTTTCAGTTGGGTTTGAACTTCTGGACCGATCTTTATGTGTTTCTTTGTGTTTGGTTGCTTCTTTTTGTGTGTTTAGGTGCTAGAACTCCAGGTTGCTCTCGGGTTTGAGGAGTTTTCACTAAAAGCTGTTAAAGGTGAGTTCTAGATCCCCTCTTTTACATGTTTTTACTTGTTTGGGGCTGGTATGCATATTAAACTGTTGTTTTCTGCACCAAACTATGAATTTTGCATGAAGTACGACTGTGTACGGTTGATGTGTGTTTTTAAAAGGATTTCCATGTTGTTGTATGATTGTTTGTTATGTTTAAGTGTGTATCTTGATAGATCTATGCTAAGTATATGTTAGAATGATGTTTGGGGACTGGAAAGTACCTATGATGCATTGTAGGTGTTAGTTATAATGTCCGCTGTGGACACTTAGAAAAATTATGCATGCTGTCCGCTGTGGACTTTGTACGTCTGCTCTGGGCACTTAGAAAAATTATGCATGCTATCCGCTGTGGACTTTGTACGTCCGCTCTGGACACTTATGTCACACCCTCTCTAGAAGCAAAAACACGAGGATGCGACGGACGGGATCGTCATAACACATTGGGGGTCTAAGAGAATAACTAAAGGTATTCTCTGTAAATGGGTCAAGACATCGCCCGACACATAGGAACTCATGTCATGTATAGTTAATTCCAAAACGTCATACCATAAATGCATAAATATTTCAAAGTTCTATTCAGGAACAAAGAAGCACAAGTACCAAAGCAATCCCAAGTACAAATTCAACAAATTACAATTCAACAAAATAAACAAGTCCAAACAAGTCCAAAAAGTCCCATGATATGTCTATTGCTCCCAAAGGAGCGGTCTTGTCTAAGTCCACAGCCAAGCACCTAAGCCTCATTACCTGAAAAGACATGCTCTAAAAAGTCAACATACGTTGGTGAGTTCACAGGTTTAAAAGTACAAATAGTTTGCCGCGTATAACATGTACAGAAAGTTGTATGTGAGTAAGAGTACATAGGAGACAAGATATCATCACACATTTAAGATCAGTCCAAGTCCAGTTACCTGGATTATATTCACCCAAGGGCAAGCCCAGGCCAAGTCAGTCTCGACTAGTATACCGATGACAAGGGTGGGAGTGTCAACCCGTTAGCAATAACAAGACCTCTCCATGATGTCCAAGTCACAAGAACAAGCCCAAGAACAAGCACAAGCACAAGTAAACACTCATGAATGAACATCTAGACTCAAACCATGTCCCAAACCACATACAATGTCCTAAAATAATTTTTAAGACTCGGCATAGTCCAAAACCATGAACATGCTTTTCCCTCAAGTAAAATATATTAAAAAGGGGCCGTGAAACTCATCTTGAAATGGTATATTCCAAATTCCATAATATGCAAAGCAAGCACTAACAGTAAAAATCACAAAAGGATTACTAAAGAACAAAAAATGACCAACGCGGGTGTAATCCTTGTAACCCAGCCCTTAACGCCGATCAAGGTTTTTATTTTATAAAAACATGAGTTACTAATAGAACAAGTCCATATTTGATGAATAATAGAAGTTATTAACTTATCCTTTTAAAAAGTCATTTAACCACTTTCGAATACAAAACTTGTCGTTATATGATTATTTAGTTTCAAACCTTATTTTTTTTAAGTTTATCAAAATACCTCAGCACATATATCTGATTGCGCACCGGTTTTGCATAAGTTGTTTGGAGATCGAAACGGTAACGAAACGTTGCGTAAAAGGTACCATTTGAAAGATAAGACTCTAAATTAAACCTAGAATAAAAATGATATCCATTGGACAAAATAAGAGAAAGTTCTGACTCGATGAATACAGACCAATCTGCTGCCCAGATTCGTTAGTTTTGACCTTCAGTTTTGTTTGCCACGTTTGGAGGACCAAACAATGTCGAAACAACACGAGACCCCTTGGGTTAGTTAGGGGACTCATAGATCTTGATTTAAGATACAAAGTTTTCCCCATTTAGTCGCTTTATGACTAAGTTATTACCTGTACAAAATGTCGCATTTTCCTAACAGCAAGCTGTCCAGTTCATTAGTCTTGTTTCTTTGCATCCCAAACTTCAATATTTGACCATTATCAACCCGAGTATATAAAGAACGTTTATTCCAGGTTCTAGTTGTCCAAAACTTTAATCAAACACTTAGATTATTCCAATTTTCAGTCCCAAAACAGTTTGTGGGATTTTAATCTCCCGGTTTGCAACATTAATTAATTAATTCATTGTTTTGATCGTTCAACATGTCTATCCATTTAAGAAACAAGATTAATGATTTTAAAAACGATTTATAAGTCCAAGATGTCAATTATGAACAGGTCATCCAAGATTAGAACCAATTTTGATAGATTCAAAGAATATACAAAGTCTAAGAATTAAGGTTTTACCGGTTAGAGAGTCCAACACGCGTAACACCTAGATTTTCACGATCCAACGTCCAAAACAAATAATATAAGAATATTAGATGATGATTTTGTGTTTAGAACGATGAGTATCATCGAAATCGAAGTAGATCATGGAATAGAATCATCAAGAAACGATTTTTTTTCTTACCGGAGATTAGAAGATGAACGAGTCTTGCTTAGAATGAACTCTTGAATGTCTTGGTTATCACAAAACTAAATAGAATGACACAACGAGGCTGATTTTTGATTGGAATAAGGAAGAACATGATGGAATTTGGTTGTGGTGGCTAGGTTTTGCAATACGGAAGTGGCTTGTAGAGAAAGTTTGCAAAAGTGAGGAAACAAGGGGGGAATTCCCCCTTGTCATTGTTTTCGGCCGCAACAAGGGAGGGGCAAGGGCCTTCGGGACCTTGGCCCCTCTGGTCTAATCCGTCACGTCTTGAATCGCGTGTCGACCAATTTTTACATTTTCAAATTCCGCATGCTAAAACGGTTCCAACGGACTATTATACGCAATATAAACTATAAAATTTATATTTTTAAATTGAATTAAGTGTATTTTGTAGACTTTAGACAAAACCCATTGATGTTCAATTTGTTTACGTGCTTAACGTAAGATGTATATTCTTACATTTTTAAGTCTTTAGTCCAATTTTAAGCATACAACTATCAGGCTAAGCCCAAATCGATGAATGTCCACTGTCACCATGTCCAAGGCCCACTGGAAGATATTAAGCCCATAATGCACAGTTCTAAAACTTAGCGTGTCCAAACGCGTCTAATGTACTATAAACAAATCAAGTCAAAGTCAAAAGTCAAAGTCAAAGTCAACGGTCAAAGTCAATGGTCAATACACCTATTTTGGTGATGGATGTCATAACTTAGAAAAATTATGTATGTTGTCCACTGTGGACATAAACTGTCTGATGTGGACTTTGTATGTCTGCTGTGGAATTTGGTCCGCTGTGGACACTTAGGAATGTTTATGATTGTCCATTATGGATTTTTTCATCCGCTGTGAACTTTGTGCATCCGATGTGGAATTTGTTCATTCGTTGTGGAATTTGTTCATCCGTTGTGGATACTTAGAATGTTTTAGTCATGCGTTGTGGACTTTGGCTGTCGGTTGTGGACACTTAGGAAATTTCAAGCTATCCGCTGTACACTTGTTCATGCGTTGTAGACACTTAGACTTATTCTGAAATTTTGGGAAATAGAATTTAGTGTTAAGTCTTGATGTTTTATGGTGGTTTATGCCTTTTGATGTTATGTATGCTTGTGGGCTGTTGATGATGTTCCATATTATGTATTATAATGTGACTTTACGTGGTGTGATATGTGCTTATGTACGTAAAGTATTATTGTAATGAAAGTGAAAGATAAAGATAATGAAAAGTGGAACGTAATGAATGAATAAAAGTCTTGCAAGCATATTAAAAAGGGTTCACAACTCATTATGCGTTATCAACTCGACAGTGTGCTGTGTGCACACAAAAAGGCCAGTCTTCGTGATTGATAGAAACGTACGAAACGGGATCCTTGCCGCTTGACCCCAAGTCTGTAGTTGCCTCGTGCACAAATGATGGGGCATAATATATGGCAGGATCTAGATAAAAGTGAAAGATAATAATAAAAGAAAGTATGAAATGAACGATTATGAACGATTATGAAAGATAATAAATGATTATTATCAAGATGTACGTATGATGTGTGATAACGAACGAAAGTAAAGGTAAGGTTTTTGTCAAAAGCAAAGTATTTTATTATATAAACTAGAACTCACTCAGCGTCGCTGACCTTTTATATGCATATCAGTTGGTAGGCAATCGATGATGCTGAGGAGGTGCATGCATGGATGCATAAGCTACTAGGGATGATTCGAGTCTGACATCCATATTTTGAAAATGTTAATGTATTAATACATGTTTTGGGTTGTAATCGAAATGATATGATAATTGGATATGTTTTTATTTATTAATGAAAAGTTATATTTCCGCTGTAAAATGAGGTGTTTTATATTATTTATACGATGATTGACCAACTGTAAGCATCTCGGGAACGGGGCCTTACACAATTAGACTGGAGAAGCAGTAGTGAGGGTCAAGGATGGAGATGAGATAAGGCTGTTTGATCCTACGGAAGTATTCTCATTTAGTGACAAAGGTCTGAAGATACTATGCGAGAACCAGATTAAATTTTGAGCTAGAGAAGAGATGAAGATAGAGGCGAGCAAGTTTGAGTGGCTAGCGAACAAGGCTAGGGGCGTGAGATCGAAAATCAAGCAGCTCGAAAAGAGTGTGCGAGAACACAAGGATCTGGAGGCGGAAGTTAGAGACTTGGCCCAATTGATGGAGCAGGCAAAGGCTGGAGCTGATCCAGAAGACCCGGCAGGTGAATACCCCCCTAGGGGGAGTATTGATGATCAAGAATAGGGTGGTATTCATCTTGCTGTTTTGTTTTTTGTTTAGTTTTAGTTTATTATAGCTTAGATATTAATGTAATAGGATTTAGTTTAGTTTGCTCTTGTGTTGTAGAAATTGCATGCTAAACTGCAGTTTCGCCTGGTAGATTCTCATGCAATGGTGCATTCAGTTTCGTAATAATCGAAACTGTATGCAAAACTAGGTCCTGTATATATATATGTTTCTTTGTTCTTCATTGTGTAACTCTTGGAACATTATTTATCATTACAGATTTGAGTTCATCCTTTGTTTGTGCATTGCTAGGAGCTTACATTTAACATATTTGAGCATTATTCTTCTTATTCTTCACAAATTCTATTACAAATGGGTTTTATGTTTGATTTGTGTTCATATTTCATCATTACTTGGCCCACAAGCTATTAGACTTAATGATATCTTATGGATTTCAGTGTTAAATCTTCATCCAAAGCACGTTCAAATGATTAGTTGGACCAATAAGATTTTACAATCAAGAGCCTGAAATGCTCTGATAATAGTTGCATGACCATTGAAGGGTGGTCAATACAACAGTTTCACAAGGTGGAGAGATTTAGAACACTTAGCAGATCAAATAGGGAACCGGGTATGATGAAACAATGAATACAAGTAACAAGAACAATGAAAACAAGAACACTCAAATATGGTTTTCAAGAATGATGTATATTGCTCTCAAGTTCTTACAAGTGTTACAAAGCTTAGGCAGAAGATATAAGTACTTGAGATACTTTATACTAGATCCTACAGCTGGCCATACTTTAGCTGGAAACACTAATCTAAACAACAAGATCAATGTAGAGTCAAAAGATAGATTGCCTTTTTGACTAGTGACTATGACATGCCATAGCTCACATCCTAATATATTACAAAAAAGATAAAAGTACATAGTTATAAAGTTACAGACAAAAGACCTTAATCTACAGTTTTCACCAACTTATATAACTTGGTGAGTCTTCAGAAGTGGTAACGAAAAGTGATTCAACTTTTGTCAAAAGGTGATTTAGAGAAAGCATGTCTTCTCTGTCTTCAGAAGAAATTAGTCTTTGGCTTCGAAAGACTTTGTCCTTGAAGCTTCGGAAGACTTCATCTTTGGCTTCGAAAGATATGGATTTTTGGCTTTGAAAGATTTGATACTTATCATAATTCACTGCGTTATATCAAATCTTCCCAAAGTACTTTCCTAGTACTTCACATGTGCATGCTGAGAGCTCTTTGAGTTGTTCTTTGGTTGTATCAGCCTCTAAGTGTAATCCTTACATGAAGCCTTCATGGCTGGAAGACTGAGTGCACCTAATGTTCTAGTAGATGATTTTCAATAAGTAAACCCCGATGATATTGAATAAAATGATATCAACTATCAAATGGCAATGGTTGTGTATCATGAGAAAAACTTTGCTAGACAAAGATGGAGGAAGATGTTTCGTGTCAACAATTCAAGCAAGATTGGTTTTGACAAGAAAAGTCTTAGATGTTATAACTATGACAAACCCGATCACTTTGCTAGGGAATGTACACAACCAAAGACCAATTCAAGTGTAGGTAGGAAGAAAATGGTAACAGTAGAGGTTGAAACCAAGAATGATAAGGTAGGAACTTCAAGCAACAAAGCCCTTTTGTCTCGAATAGATGGTGAATATGACTGGTCAGATCAGATGGAAATTTTGGATCTGAAAATGTCCACTGCACTATTTACTGAAAGCAAGATTTAAGAAACCAAAGTGAAATAAAAAATTTGTTTGCTGAATTTGTTTATGATGATTTACTGGTTGCAGTCTTTGCTGAAGATATCAAAGTTGATGAAGAAAGAAATCAAGTTCTGATTGAGTTTGTGAATGAAAAAATGGTTGGAGGTAAACATGTTGTTGTGTTGGAAGCCGAAGAGTTGACTAATGTTATTAAGATTATTCCAGCAAAATTTGAGATGGAATCAATTGATGCTAATGCTATTGAGATTACTCTAGCAAACTCTGAGAAGAAATATTCTATTACTACAACTGTTGAGATTACTCCAGCAATTGTTAAAACTCAAAAGATGAAAGTCGTTGAGAATACTCTAGCAAATTTAACAGACGAAGAACTAAAAGAAAAGAAAATTTTGAAGGCGTTCATGGTGAAGAAAGTGCATGATGTTGGTGGATCATCTCATGAGAAATCTGAGGTATGTACTTACTTGTGTACTAATACATATGTTGAGAAAGTTTAAAGATATAGATTTCATAATGAAAACTTGATTATGGTGATGATGACGATGAGGATGATGATGGTGGTGATGGTAAAGGTGATGACAAAGGCAAGAAGAAGGACGATTATGATGATCAGGGTGGTGATCTGGGCTCAACTACCAGTCCTTCTAAGAGTCAGGTTCTGAAAACATCTCAGGACCAAAACCTAATGAGTCAGAGGATTATCAACCCCTTGATCCAGAAACAAAGGAGTTGTATTAAAAGGAATTTTATACCTTTCAGTAACAAGTCTTGGCTGAAGAGTCTGATGAAGACTTGGGTCTGTTTGATAACCTAGAAGAGACGATTGATTATACATACAATTTTGGTAATAGCTTAAACTTTATTTTTTGATATTTTACTGCAAGAAGGGGAGATTCATACAAAATCTTGAGTTGAGCAAAAGAACAATACGGTTGAAACTTCTAATCTAACAGGGAAACCTACTATTAGAGAAGTTGGAAATCCTATTATGTATGCTCCTCCACCACTAGCACAAGTTCACACTCTTAGACACTCAAAACCATTTACTCGATATGAAAATTCTGAACTGGTTTTGAGTTGGGCGTACGATGCTGAGAAAAGGATGCATGTTGTGAAGAGGAGAGCTGGAGATATTGAGTATTATAAATATGAGCATGACTTTCACACACCGAGAGAAATTACAACAAAGCAAAATGGATAAGGAACTTGATATGGAGACACAACAAGAATAACTTCAAAGACCTTAAGACTGCTAAATTCAAAGTCATTAAGGATGAGTCAATGATTGATTCAAACACCAACTTGCCAATGAAGATCAGAGTGTTCAAGCATCCAAAGTACGTGAGAAAGATTCCTATCCACACTGTTGTGCCATTAAACTGGTTTTCTAAACTTATGAGATGTGTTTGTAAGAAGAACACAAGGCATGGAGTTATATACTGTTGATAAGGAATTCCATATCATCGACCCTACTAAGTTCTCAAGTTTGGAAGAGATGATTTTATGAAGCTTCAGGCTTGTCCGATTGAAACTAGTGAACCATTTCATTTTATAGCAACTAAATTTGGTTGGTTGATTACGAAGTCTCTAGCGAACAAGATGTATGTTTATGGCGGAAGCTGCAAGGTTGCAAATATGGACTTTTGAAGATTTGATTCAGCGAGCCTAGGGGGAGATTGTAAGGATTAAATTTAGATGCTTAGAAATCAAAATAGACGTATTTAAAGAAAAGTTCCCACGTGAGAAGATGTTCTCGCGTGAGAACCCCTTTTGTATAAATAGGTGTTTGATCTTTTAATCTAAAAAACTTTTTAATTTCTCATATTTTGTAGTGAAAATATTTTCTGAAATACAAGTGCAACTTATTTACTTCTTGATATCTTGTTCTCTTGTTGGTTTAATCATCCTGTACACTGTTTATTCCAAGTTTATTATACGAGATCGATCTATGTCATGAATTTCCTGCATCTAACAAATATCCAGAGAAAATCAGCAAAAGCATCTTTTGGGATCTGATAGACCCGTTTAATCATTGGCCGTAATTTGTAACCCGATTCACAAGCATGAGAATTTATTAGGAATTGTATTAAAATTTGTTAGAAATAAATATGGGTTTCACTACAAAGAAATCGACTATTAGCGGCTACAAAAGTAGTGCACAGAACCACAACAAATAGTAAAAGCGGTGACATATCACCTCTAATGAGGTTGCCCCTATTAGTCTCATTAGTGACACTTTATGTCGCCGCTATATGTTTAATTAGAAAAAAATCAGGAAGACTATTAGTGGCTAATGGTCCCTTTTTATATATTGTTTTTTAATATTTTCTTAGTTCCAGTTTTAGAAAGTAATTATACACCTATAAAAATCAATCTAGATTTCCCAATAACACAAAATACACTATTTTTCATAAACGACATGCAATTTTCACAGATACATAAACGTTAAGTAAGTAGCTTAAATATATTGTTTAACTTAAACATACAATTATGAAAAAACAAAGTTAAACTAGTCATCCGATACGCTATTCATCCTCTATGAGCATCGTGACACAAAACCACTACGATACACTTAACAGATCCAACCTCAAGTCAATTAGAGTTCATACGTGTCATTTTGGCATTGTTTAAAGTAAATTTAAACTATTTTTAGGCATATCAAGTGTTTTTGGATCATTTTAATCCATTTGAACTAAACCCTAGAAAACTTAACTCAAATAATGTCAATTTGACTAATTTAAAGTAAAATATTGATCATTTAAGTCTATTATAGTTCTAAAGGGTCAAAATAATCTAAACTCACATTGATACACTTAGCACATCCAAATTTAAGTCTATTATATTCATCAATGTAATTTTGACTCATTTAAACATAATCTACTAACATAGACTAAGTACCAATATTAACACAAAGTACTAACATAAACCAAATTTACTAACTAAAAAAAGCTTCTTTACCAGTGTAAATGACTGAAGTGTTTGTTCCCTGTCATGAACAAAGAAAGTGGATCCTGCAGATGAAGAAAGTTTACGCCCAATCCCTTTAACATGTCCACGTCATTGTCCCAACACCGACTCATAAATATCGACCTCATTTAGCATTGACAAACTATTTTCTTCATTTTGGGATTGACTTAGCTCATCAAACCAGCCCTTAATAAACGAGAATTCTGATTAAATAAATTAAGAAATTTTTAATTAATCGATCATTACTTTTATAGTTCTATCACTGATGTTGACTCTATAATATCATAAGACGATATAAAAATGACTTAAGTGTTTGTTACTTGTCATGAAGAAAAGAAGTGGATCCTACAGATGAAAACAATTTACGCCCAATCACTGTAACATGTCCACGTCATTGTCCCAACACCGACTCATAAATATCGACTTCATTTGTGTTGACGAACTATTTTCTTCATTTTAGGATTAACTTAGCTCATCAAACCGTCCTTTAGTTGGTTCTGTATTATTCAACAAAAATGATTCAATATATTTATACACTAGGTTTGTACCTTGTGTATTACACCGGTTATATAAATAAGAAAAAGGTTCAGATACAAAGTCTTCTAAAACCAAAAATGTAAGGACCAACAATAACATTTTAGATCAATCTCGTGATAAGAACGCTGAATATAACCATCACGATAAGAAGGTTGAACAAGAAATAAGATAAACTCATCTGTAAATAACCTTCATTTTGTAATGCTCTCTGATTTGAATGATTACAAGTACATGCGCAATCAGGAAAAGAAAAGGCTTAGCTGAATTACATCAAAAGCTAACTGTATATACTAAAATAACCTCTTCTCGCTCGAACTACTTAGTTCTCCCGTGAGATGAAACTTCTCGCGTGGAATCTTCAAGTTCTCACGCGACTTGATCTTAATCATCATGATTTGATTTCCCGAGCCTCTACTTTCAATCCCTACAATCTCCCCCTAGGCTTGGTGAATCAAGGCTTTAGAAGTCCACGACTACAACCTTGTAACTGCCCCCATAAGCATACATCTCGGTATCCAGGGCCTTCGTAATCAACCAACCGAACTGTGCTGCTATAAAATAAACTGATTCATTAGCTGCAATCGAACACGCCTACAATGTCATCAAATCATCCCTTCCAAATTTGAGCAGATCCACAGGGTCGATGATATGGTAATCTTTATCAACATAATGTATCAAAGGATGTCGTGTCTCCTTCTCACAACTCCACAACATAAGCTTAGACAAGCTATTAACCAGTACAGGAGCATGTATGGGGATCTTTCTTGCATATTTAGGATGCTTGTAAACCCATATCTTCATTGGCTTGTTTGTATTTGGATCTATACGTGTCTCATCTTCAATGACTTTTGATTTGGCAGTTTTAAAGTCTTTGATGTTGGTCTTGTTTCTTTTTAGATCATGTTCCTTATCCAAATCCTCTTCCTATAATCACTCGGATTTATGAATGGAACACGACCAATAGCATATAAGTCAGACACTTGGAGTGTATGAAAGTCGTGCTCGTCCTTATAATACTCAATAGCTCCAGCCTTTCTCTTCACAACATACGTTTTCTTCTCTCCATCATACACCCAACTAATAAATGGTTTTGAATTTCCATACCTTGTGAAAGGTTTAGAATGTCTCAGCATGTGTACATAAGTTGGCGGAGGAGGAGCTTCAAAAATAGGATTCCCAACTAGACGTAGTGCTCTCTTTCTAGTTTGATCACCAGTCTTGTTAGTAGGTTGATTAGCACCAGACTCATCAACAATCTCACATACTTCAATCAAAATATGAGAATATAAACTATGAAGACTGTTACCAAACACATCTGTATACTCCACTTCCTCTTCTAATCCCTCAAAAGGTCCAAATTCTTCATCAAACTCTTCAGCTGGTAGTTGTTGAAATGTATAAAATTCCTTTTGATACATCTCCTTAGTAGGAGGATCTAAAGGTGTATAGTCATCTGTATCATTGGGTCTTGGTCCTGAGATATTGGCAGAACCCGATGAACCAGAAAGACTAGCAGTCGAACCCATATCACCGCCCTGATCATCATTATCATCCTTTTTATCTCCTTTATCACCACCCTCATTATCATCACAATCATCATCATCATCATTATCATCATCATCATCATCATCATCATCTTCATCATCAATATCATCATCCTCATCAAAACTAAAGTCAATCGTTCTTAGGGATTGGTATATCATGTTCAGGCCTCAAAATGCCACTCCAGTGAACACTACAGGTCGAACCTTAGTAGCCTCAGTAGGAACAGTGTTAGATGGCTCTTGATCAACATTAGCGGCCTCTATTGTCCTTTCAATAACAACAGGATCAATAACATGCTTTGTAGCAATAGCATGATCATTAGCAGATTCAGGACCAGCAGATTGCTGTCCACTAGACTCTCCAACTTTTGAAGTACGGTGCTGTGCAAACGTGAATAGAACCCGAGAAGTGAGGTCTCTAATGTTCTGCTCTAGAATCTGAACATTGCTGAATATGAATTGTTGTTGATGTTCAATACTCTTGATTCTCTCGTACTTTTCTTGATCTTTGTCACACCCTCAAAATCCGCGTGCAGGGTTTTACCGCGAGGCGCGTGACATACCAGGATCTCAGTCATTAGTTACCAAGAACGATTCTATATGATTAATAAACAAAACCAGAGTTAACGTTTAAAATACTGCGGAAGCGTTTTTAAAACCAGAAAACCCAAAACAAGTAGTATGTAAAGAGAATTCGCAAAACAAACACGCCCCAATCACAATTGTTTAATATGAAAATAATCCCAAATTTGTAAACAAGGCAAATGTAGACAACTCAACAATGCTGACGTGCGTGCTCCTAGGCAACTGGCAACCTTAACCTGAGAATAGCATACTAAACAAGTCAACACATGGTTGGTGAGTTCAAGAGTTTGCGTAAATAGGTAAACCGATAAACAGTTTTCAAATTCATAAGTAGTGTATTGCAATAGATAGCTAGTCTATTAACATAAAAATATTAATCATAGTGATTTCGCGATCGAAGCTGACTGTGTTGCGTTTGTTGCCTCCCGTCACGACTTACCAGGTCGTGACGAATATATGTGTTAGGACAAAAATGCACCCGTATGACCTCGAGTCACACAGGTGGGGCTCGTCAGACCCAGTAGTACTACCCAAAATTTTCCCGCTAGTCAATATTAACAATCCAAAAGTGTGAGAGCTTTCCATGGTAATCAACACTATATCAATATTATACACACTCATATATAAAAGATTTTGTGATCAACAGTATGATATCTCCCCCAAAAGAGATTATGTAAAAAGAGTGGGGCAAGAACTCACCTGGTGTGTAAAGATAATGACTAAAGAGAACTGGTGATAGGTGCAAAGACAACCCTTCAAAGGTTACCTAGAATACAAGAGTACATAAGTATGTGCACACAGAATCAACATGGAACCCTAAGTGCTCTACAAACCAAGGAACTCAAAGTTTTGAAAGACAAGACACATTTGACCCAGTTGACCCGTTTGACCCGTTGGTGACATTATAGGTGATAATTCGTTAATACTAACACAACAGCATATCATACATGATCAACATACAACTTGATTACATATAGCACCTCATTAACCACATGTACTACCTAGATCATCATACAACTAGATATCATACAAGTCATGCAAACCTCAACTATTATTATGCTCATACATCTAAAATGTTCATTCTTAATCAACCATCAATCCACAAAAGTCCTAGCTTACCTATATGACTCATACCAGGATTTTTCCACAAACAGGCCAAAACAGGTAACAAACCAAATCAACATTCATATAACCTAAACAACACATTTAATCACCTTAGAAACCATCCATGAATACACTAGCATGGTCCTAATATCCCAAACATGCTCAAATCATCCAATTCAAGAATTTGCACAAATAAAGTTTCCCTTTTGGGAAAGTACATCCCAATTTCATCAAACACCCAAGACATTCATGGATTCATCATTTACATACCAATTCAAGTCCATGACAACATCTAAACATGATCAACAACACCTAATCATCATGATTCATCAACATTCAACACCAAAAGTTACTATTTTTAGCAATGTATGAACTATAAAACATCTTCTTGATTTTCAATTGTTCATATCATCAACTGAGCATCTTAATCATCATCACAAACACATCCATAACATTCATACATCATCAAATCATCAATTCATGCAAAATAAAGTTACTATTCTTAGTAACCTATGAACCATGAATCAAAATCGAGGCTTTCTTGCAAAATCAACGTTAACCAATATGCATACAACCTAACTAGCATCATTACAACATCAAACAACCAACATTCAACATCCAATTTGATCCAAAATCGCCTCAAACTCTCGGCCAAAGATAATCATATGAACAAACAACCAAAATCCAAACTTTATTGCATACTTGACGTTAATTAACATGTAATCTATCTAGTAAACACATTAACATCAACAACTAAGCATCAATCGACCATGAATTGCAGATTTCGCATGGAACTTTCGGCCAACATGAAGAATCATCAAAAACATGTAAAAATCTAACCTTTAAATGTGTAATAGTTTGCAATTGAAGGTTCTAACTTGTTGTATGCCTTGAAATCTATCAAAATTCGAAGGTGATTGCTTGTTCTTGGGCTGAATTCGAAGAGGAGAGGGAGAGGGGAGGTCGATCGCGCCCGATGGGGGCTATTAGGGTTGGGTTTTGTGTTTTAAACAATATAATTTTGCATAATTACCCTTTAAACCCTTGCAATTTTATAAAAAATTAGACTCTTTGAATAGTTTTTAAATAATTTTTAACTACCAAACACAATTATCATTAGTCACAAATAATAATCATGCATAATTTCCATTTGCCACAAAACACACGAAATAAATATACACGTTTCCACGTTACGCGATAAAATTCACAATAAACATTTAAATCACATAATCACAACTTATAATCAACATAGAAATTATTGTTTAACATTATTAATTTTTATTAAGTCACCAACGTTCAACGACAACTAGTGTGTGCTCCCGACACGTGTATGCAAGACTTAACGGAACTAACGGAGTTTGGTAACGGAAAATTACCGGATGTCACATTATCCCCATGTTGAAAGAATTTTCGTCCCGAAAATTGCGTTACATGGTGAATGATCCATCACTGGTCTACTGCATTGGCACAAGGAAATCGAAATCGTGTGAGTTTTGGATGAGTTGTCACATCATCCCCATGTTGAAAGAAATTTCATCCCGAAATTTAATCAATACCTTCGCCGGCTGGCATCGTCCTTTCGAATAGCTGAGGGTACTTAAGCTTCATTTGGTCTTCACATTCCCACGTGAATTCTGGTCCACGTCTCGAGTTCCATCGAACTTTGACAATGGGTATCTTTCTTTGCTTAAGTGTCTTCACCTCACGATCCATCACTTCGACAGGTTCCTCAATGAAGCATAACTGTTCGTCTACTTGAACTTCTTCCAGTGGTACGACCATCGTTTCATCCGTTAAACATTTCTTTAGATTTGAAACATGGAATACATCATGGATTCCACTTAATGAATCAGGTAAGGCTAGTCGATAGGCCACTGGACCAATTCTTTCCACTATCTCAAATGGTCCAACGTATCTTGGATTTAGCTTTCCTCGCTTACCAAACCAAACTATGCCTTTCCATGGTGAGACCTTTAATAAAACCTTGTCACCTATCTGAAATTCTAAGGGTTTCTGTCGCTTGTCAGCATAGCTTTTCTGTCTGTCTCGCGCTGCAGCCATGCGGTTTCTTATCTGGACAATCTTCTCAGTTGTCTCGTGTACTAACTCAGGACCCATTAATTGACTATCACCAATTTCAGCCCAGCAAACTGGTGATCTACACTTTCTCCCATACAAAGCTTCAAAAGGTGTTGCCTATATGCTAGTGTGATAACTGTTGTTGTAAGAAAATTCCACCAATGGTAGGTGAACTTCCCAGTTATTCCTGAAGTCAATCACACAAGCACGTAACATGTCCTCCAAAGTCTGTATAGTACGCTTGCTTTGACCATCAGTCTGTGGATGATAAGCAGTACTCATATCCAATTGCGTACCCAAAGATTTCTGCAGTGATTGCTAGAAGTGTGATGTGAAACGAGAGTCGCGATCAGAAATGATTGAGATCGGTACTCCATGCCTCGAAACGATCTCCTTCAAATAGAGTCGAGTTAATTTCTCCATCTTGTCTGTTTCCTTTATCGCTTGGAAATGAGCAGATTTTGTCAATCGATCCACGATTACCCATATTGTGTCGCAACCAGTAGAAGTACGAGGTAACCTAGTAATAAAATCCATTGATATCTGATCCCACTTCCACATAGGGATCTCGGGTTGTTGTTATAGTCCAGATGGTTTCTGATACTCCACTTTCACCTTTGAGTAGGTCAGACACTTGCTCACATAAGTAGCTACATCTGTTTCATGTTAGGACACCAATAGTGCGCCTTCAAATCGTGGTACATCTTGTCAGATCCAGGATGTATAGAATACTTGGACTTGTGAGCCTCACTCATCACCAAGTCTCTCAGGTCTCCGTGTAGAGGTACCCATAGTCTATCCATGAAGTAACGAATCCCATCCGCCTTTACTTCTAGTTGCTTTTCCATTCCCCGTAACCCTTCTAAACTCATATTTTCTACCTTCAGAGCTTCAGTTTGAGCATCACGGATTTGTTCAGGTAATTGCGTACTAATCGTTAGTTGCAGAGCTCGCACTCATCGAGGCTTAGCAGTCTCTTTTCTACTCAGCGCGTCAGCAACTACATTTGCTTTTCCCGGATGATACTTGATAGCACATACATAGTCATTCAATAACTCTACCCAGCGCCTTTGCCTCATATTCAACTCCTTTGCTCAAAGATGTGCTGAAGACTCTTGTGATCGGTGTAGATGGTGCATTTGGTACCGTACAAGTAATGTCTCCAGATCTTCAAGGCAAACACTACCGCACCCATTTCCAATTCATGGGTGGTATAGTTCTTCTCATGAATCTTCAACTGTCTAGAGGCATAAGCTATCACTTTATCCCGCTGCATCAGGACGCATCCAAGTCCTTGAGTAGAAGCATCACAATAGACTACGAAATCATCACTACCATCCAGTAACACTAATATTGGTGCGCTACACAATTTATGCTTCAGCAACTGAAAAGCAGATTCCTGACTCTCACCCTATTTGTATGTTGTTCCTTTGTGAGTCAAGGCTGTGAGAGGTTGTGAAATCTTAGAGAATCCTTCAATGAATCGTCGATAATATCCCGCTAATCCAAGGAATTGTCGTATCTCACTTGGTGTCTTAGGAACAGACCAATTCTTTATCGCTTCAATCTTAGCAGGATCAACATGTATTCCCTTCTCGTTGACAATATGACCCAAGAATTGTATCTCACGTATCCAGAAATCACACTTAGAAAACTTTGCGTACAGTTGTTCCTTTCTAAGTAATTCTAAGATTAAAAGTAAGTGCTTCTCATGTTCTTCCTCGGTCCTTGAGTATATCAGTATGTCATCAATAAAGACGATAACAAACTGATCAAGATAGGGTTTGCACACGCGATTCATGAGGTCCATGAATACTGCTGGTGCATTCGTCAACCCAAATGGCATGACCAAAAATTCATAGTGACCATATCGTGTACGGAAAGCAGTCTTCGAGATGTCCTCTTCTCGAACTCTCAGCTGATGATACCCATACCTCAGATCAATCTTAGAGTAATAGCTTGATCCTTGCAGTTGATCAAACAAATCATCGATAAGAGGTAAGGGATATCTATTCTTGATAGTAACCTTGTTCAGTTCCCTATAGTCAATGCACATTCGAAATGTACCATCCTTCTTCTTCACAAATAGAACTGGCACTCCCCAGGGCGACAAACTCGGTCGGATGAACCCTTTATCCAACAATCTTGTAGTTGGGCAGATAATTCCTGCAGTTCGTTCGGAGCTAACCGGTATGGTGCTCTTGCAATTGGAGCTGCTCCTGGAGTCAACTCAATCTGGAATTCAACTTGAGGATGAGGCGGTAATCCAGGCAGGTCTTCCGGAAACACCTCGGGAAACTCACGAACTACGGGGATATCCTCTATCTTCTTTTCCTCGGTCTGTTTATCTGTGGCGAGTGCTAATATGGCCAGTCGACCCTTTCGTAACAACTTCTGTGCCTTTATAAACGAGATGATGCCTATCACCGCACCACTCCTATCACCTCTGACCGTAAGGACTTCTTCACCAATGGGAATCCGTATGATCTTCTCGTGGCATATGACTTCCGCTTGTTTATCGGAAAGCCAATCCATGCCTACTACCACACCAAAGCTTCCTAACGTAACAGGCATGAGATCTATGGTGAATGTATAACCAGCAAGCTCTATCTTGCAGTCTCTAAGAATATGCGTTACGTGAATCTGTGCGCCGTTAGCTAACTCTACGGTGTATTTAGATTCTAAGGTTGAGGGCATATCACTTAACAGACTACAGAACCTAGTGGACACGAAACTTCTATCGGCTCCGGTATCGAATAATACGGTAGCAAAACAACCATTAACCGAAAATTTACCAGTTACTGTTGTAGGATCGTTTAGAGCCTCACCTGAGCCAATGACGAAGGCTCTTCCTTTGGCTCCATTGTTGTTATTGCCTCCATTGTTGTTGCCATTACCATTGTTGTTGTTATTGTTGTTGCCATTGTTATTGTTGCTATTGTTCCCATTGTTGTTGTTGCCATTACCATTCCTCTTAAGCTGGGGACA
Source organism: Flaveria sonorensis (assembly GCA_025506505.1). NCBI lineage: Eukaryota > Viridiplantae > Streptophyta > Magnoliopsida > Asterales > Asteraceae > Flaveria > Flaveria sonorensis. Next base: position 43,319,764 of record CM046426.1, on the reverse strand, counting down.
GTTGCGTTTGTAATGGCCTTCTTTTCCGCACTCAAAACAACCTTTCAGAGTGTCTTGTGATTGTTGTGGCTTTCTCATCAGTTCACCCCGACAGTCTTTGGCTGCATGACCAATCTTCCCACAACGTTGGCACTTGAAGTTATCTCATCGACCCACATGGTGGTAGTTACACCGGTTGCACTTCGGCTGTCTTCCGCCATACCCACCGGGTCCTTGATTTGAGGGAGTCGTCTGGTTGAAGCTTCGATTGTTATCGAACTTCCGTTGCTGTTGCTGACTTTGCTGCTGTTGTTGAGGTTGAGATTGGCTGCTGGATGACGATCCCTTGTTTCTTGAACCATCCCACTTGCGTTTATGGTCGGGCACGCTTGCCACCGCGCCCCGCTTAGGTAATCGACCTTGCTCGACTGCTTGATCAGTCAGCCTGTGGGCTGTTCGGCTAGCTTGTTGTATGGTAGTGGGGTTAGAAGCAGTTACCATACTTTGAATTTCGGGCACCAATCCCCGTATATAATGCTCAACTATATTGTGCATTTCATTCACCATCCCTGGGCATAAAGTAGCTAACTCATGAGTACGGGTCGTGTAGGCTTCAATTTCTGAGCCTTGCATTTTGAGTTGCCAGAACTCAATCTCCAGTTTCTGCACTTCATTTCGGGGGCAGTATTCTTCGGTCATAATCCCCTTAAACTCATCCCAAGGTAGTTCATTGGCCATGGCTTGACCCAGCATTTGCACCTGGGCATTCCACCAACAAAGTGCTGCGCCTTCCAATGTCCGGGTGGCATACTTCACCTGATCCGCAGGCGGGCAGTTGCATTTTGCGAAGACCGACTCTGTCTTCTCAAACCACCTTACAAGCCCTACAGCCCCTTCCGTCCCGCTGTAGGTATGGGGTTTACAGTCCATGAAGGACTTGTAGGTACATGGTGGTGGTCCTGTTTTGACAACCCAAACATTAGTCAGATATCCTAGACAAATAACTAGGATAATTAGTTTAACCTTTTGTTATCATTTACCTGCTGGTTGTCCCGGTTGGGCAGCAGCCACTGCCGCCTGAACATGTTCGTTAATTAATGCCGCCAATTCCGCAGGCGTCATGTTTATGGCTCCGGCTCCACGGCCTCCGGCGCCACGTCCACGACCACGCCCACGTCCTCTTCCACGTGCGTCCATATTTCACTTTAAAATTCACAATTACAATAATGAGTAACATCCAACACATTAATCTCATCAAGGTACAGTAAACAATAAGAAATAATGCATTCACCACAACCACAACATTTATAACAGAAATAATAATCAAAGATAAATAAATTGTAATTGAGTCACAAAATATTCCATCAATGTCAAAATTTAAGTTTGTCAGTTGGGTGGGAAACAACCCTTCACACATAGGTTTCAAAGAAAAGAAACACTACATAGTCTAAGTCATTTAAAAGTGGAATCAGTCCAGTACGTCAGATCCGTCACTGTCCTCATCCATCTCTATTGGTTCTTCTTCAGGGGCTTCCTTGGGTTCTTCTTCTGGGTCTTCCTCATCAGGGTCCACCAAAGGTGTAGGGGCTTCAACAACCTGAAGTGCTGCTAGTTGTGCCTCTAAATCGGCAAACCTATCATCGATCACTATGTTATGGTGATCCTGTGCGTCCATGCGCCCACTAAGTGCTACAACGTTGCCTGCCAGAGTATGATGCCCATCGATGGCCATCGAAAGTCGCTTCTGAAGCATCTCTACCTGGAAACGCAACTGACGCATCTCAGATCGTAATGCAGAGTTCTTATCAGTGAGTCCTCTAATCCGCTGTCGCTCTGTGTCCAGTGTGGCTACTAGGGCTGCAAATGCCTGCTCCAGAGGGATGCTCAAGGTAGGAAGTGTAGGCAAAGTAGAGGTGGTCGATGACCTAGTCCTAGGTCGTGTAGGAGCTACTGGTGGTACGCGCTCTCTATATGCCATACGGTTTATGTTGGTGGGGTAGAAATCCCAGTTCCGCGGAGGATCGAGCTCAGGAGGTATGAAAGGCTGATCCCAGTCTATCTCGCCAGGAGGATAAGGATGTCGGGGCCAGTTAAATTCCCTATTAGGTACGGGAGAAGTAGGAGGTAACTCAGATCGTGCAGGTCTCTTGCCTAAATTCCTTGACGACGATGCCATGCTGTGAAGTACGTGTTGCGTGTGCCAATGAGTATACAGTAAGGAGAGTAAGCGATGAGTAACTAACAACTGTGCGGTTATAGTCTAGTGTGTGTATGCAACCTAGTTCCCTATAACCAATGGCTCTGATACCAATCTGTCACACCCACAAAATCCACGTGCAGGGTTTTACCGCAAGGCGCGTGACATACCAGGATCTCAGTCATTAGTTACCAAGAACGACTCTATATGATTAATAAACAAAACCAGAGTTAACGTTTAAAATACTGCGGAAGCATTTTTAAAACCAGAAAACCCAAAACAAGTAGTTGTAAAGAGAATGCACAAAATATACGCGCCCCAATCACAATTGTTTAATATGAAAATAATCCCAAATTTGTAAACAAGGCAAATGTAGACAACTCAACAATGCTGACGTGCGTGCTCCTAGGCAACTGGCAACCTTAACCTGAGAATAGCATACTAAACAAGTCAACACATGGTTAGTGAGTTCAAGAGTTTGCGTTAATAGGTAAACCGATAAACAGTTTTCAAATTCATAAGTAGTGTATTGCAATAGATAGCTAGTCTATTAACATAAAAATATTAATCATAGTGATTTCGTGATCGAAGCTGACTGTGTTGCATTTGTTGCCTCCCGTCACGACTTACCAGGTCATGACGAATATATGTGTTAGGACAAAATTGCACCCGTATGACCTCGAGTCACACAGGTGGGGCTCGTCAGACCCAGTAGTACTACCCAAAATTTCCCCGCTAGTCAATATTAACAATCCGAAAGTATGAGGACTTTCATGGTAAACAGCACTATATCAATATTATACACACTCATATATAAAAGATTTGTGATCAACAGTATGCTATCTCCCCCAAAAGAGATTATGTAAAAAGAGTGGGGCAAGAACTCACCTGGTGTGTAAAGATAATGACTAAAGAGAACTGGTGATAGGTGCAAAGACAACCCTTCAAAGGTTACCTAGAATACAAGAGTACATAAGTACGTGCACACAGAATCAACATGGAACCCTAAGTGCTCTACAAACCAAGGAACTCAAAGTTTTTGAAAGACAAGACACATTTGACCCAGTTGACCCGTTTGACCCGTTGGTGACATTATAGGTGATAATTCGTTAATACTAACACAACAACATATCATACATGATCAACATACAACTTGATTACATATAGCACCTCATTAACCACATGTACTACCTAGATCATCATACAACTAGATATCATACAAGTCATGCGAACCTCAACTATTATTATGCTCATACATCTAAAATGTTCATTCTTAATCAACCATCAATCCACAAAAGTCCTAGCTTACCTATATGACTCATACCAGGATTTTCCACAAACAGGCCAAAACAGGTAACAAACCAAATCAACATTCATATAACCTAAACAACACATTTAATCACCTTAGAAACCATCCATGAATACACTAGCATGGTCCTAATATCCCAAACATGCTCAAATCATCCAATTCAAGAATTTGCATAAATAAAGTTTCCCTTTTGGGAAAGTACATCCCAATTTCATCAAACACCCAAGACATTCATGGATTCATCATTTACATACCAATTCAAGTCATGACAACATCTAAACATGATCAACAACACCTAATCATCATGATTCATCAACATTCAACACCAAAAGTTACTATTTTTAGCAATGTATGAACTATAAAACATCTTCTTGATTTTCAATTGTTCATATCATCAACTGAGCATCTTAATCATCATCACAAACACATCCATAACATTCATACATCATCAAATCATCAATTCATGCAAAATAAAGTTACTATTATTAGTAACCTATGAACCATGAAGCAAAATCGAGGCTTTCTTGCAAAATCGACGTTAACCAATATGCATACAACCTAACTAGCATCATTACAACATCAAACAACCAACATTCAACATCCAATTTGATCCAAAATTGCCTCAAACTCTCGGCCAAAGATAATCATATGAACAAACAACCAAAATCCAAACTTTATTGCATACTTGACGTTAATTAACATGTAATCTATCTAGTAAACACATTAACATCAACAACTAAGCATCAATCGACCATCAATTGCAGATTTCGCATGGAACTTTTGGCCAACATGAAGAATCATCAAAAACATGTAAAAATCTAACCTTTAAATGTGTAATAGTTTGCAATTGAAGGTTCTAACTTGTTGTATGCCTCGAAATCGATCCAAATTCGAAGGTGATTACTTGTTCTTGGGCTGAATTCGAAGAGGAGAGGGAGAGGGGAGGTCGATCGCGGCCGATGGGGGCTATTAGGGTTGGGTTTTGTGTTTTAAACAATATAATTTTGCATAATTACCCTTTAAACCCTTGCATTTTGTATTTTATAAAAAATTAGACTCTTTGAATAGTTTTTAAATAATTTTTAACTACTAAACACAATTATCATTAGTCACAAATAATAATCATGCATAATTTCCATTTGCCACAAAACACACGAAATAAATATACACGTTTCCACGTTACGCGATAAAATTCACAATAAACATTTAAATCACATAATCACAACTAATAATCAACATAGAAATTATTGTTTAACATTATTAATTATTATTAAGTCACCAACGTTCAACGACAACTAGTGTGTGCTCCCGACACGTGTATGCAAGACTTAACGGAACTAACGGAGTTTGGTAACGGAAAATTACCGGATGTCACAATCTTGAGCATGTAAGTCATAAATGTACTGAGTCTTCTCCATCATCTCCCTCTCCAGATACTCTATTTTCAAAAGTAACTGATGTAGGTGACCTAGAAGAAGTACCAGTACCATGTCTTTGCTCTAGAGAAGTGTTAAGAAAATCATCCATTCGCACTGTCTCATCATTGGGGCGTTGATCTCTAGGAGGTGTACTCAACACATCATCAGTAGTGGGCATAAAAGATGATGTTACATTTGTGGATTCTGTAACAATCACTGGAGTATCTTTTGGTTTAGCTTTACTAACTATGACTTGAGTCTCAGATATTGGAACATCAGTACTAGTCGACATAGAGGTCAACGGTGTCCGACTGTTACATAAAACACCTCGTCTTCTACCCCTCCCATGTGGACTTACATCCGAATCAGCTTGTTTCCCTGCCATTCTCTTCTTTCTCCTCTGAGTGGATGGTGAATCCTCAGGAATAAAGTCAACATTCCTTTCCTTAGTATTGCGTTTAGTAGGAGTTTCATGCATATTGGGTCTTTCTTGTAACACATACGGGACATTACCAATCTGATCTCTATCAGTCTCACTTCCTGAACTAAACAAGGAATCAATGTCTTCATCTATTGACATGCCTGCTGTTTGAGAGCTTCCTGGAACATCCTCAGGAACTCTAGTAGATGGACCAACTTGATAGGTCTGATGATTTTCAGCAGCATCTCGTTGGTCAGTAGAGTGATCTCCTTCTTGATAACCAAGTTTGGCAAAGTTAACTCCGTCCCAAACATTCCTATGAGCTCCTATCAAATAAGTAAAAGTGTCTTTCTTCATCACCATAAATACATAGGTGGTAGAATCAAACACTGCTAGCTTAGGAAGAGTAGTATTCATAATCAACTGTTTAAACCGGAGATACATGATAAACTTCTTTCCCACATCAGCTATCACATTCTTTTGTATCTCTGAAAAGATAGCCTTGGATATGCTATAAGGTAGATCGTCAACAAATGATACTATCAGGGATCCAAACACAGCACTCAGACTATCCATCCCAGCCTTTAGGTTACATAGGCAGTGCACCACAACTATTCGCATGCAAAAAGTTAAGTTTTCAGGTTTGACTTCTCCCGAGACAAGATAGTTAATCGTAAGAAACTGAAATTGACTAGAAGTCAACTTCTCGCATGGCAAGTCTTCTATTCATGTGAGTAGTTCTGTGCGAATTTGAAAGATCTTGCGCCTGCTCATATTCAACATACTTATCACACACGATAAGTACCAAATTTTCAATTCTCAAATTAAACCATTTCAGAGTGTTTTAACCATTGTAATATGTTTATTAAGTGTCAATTTGGTTTTGTTATAGTTTAATATGTCTAATTGTGTTCATTTTAAGTGTATATGTCCTTTAACTTTTGGTCAGTAATCATATACACATAAAACTAATCTATAATCATCAAAATACTTTATCAATCACTAAACTATCATAAGACGACCACAATGAATGAGTGTATTAAGTGAAAATGTTTAACACTTATTCCTCTGACTTCTCGCGCGAGAAGTCAGAATTTGCACCAGTTGCCCATTTTATAGTCCTCTGACTTCTCGCGCGAGAAGTCAGAATTCGCACCTTACAAACGTTTTGCATCCCATGAACTTCTCGCACGCGAGAAGTTCAATTTCTTTTGAAACTTTTTCCACTTTTCAATTTTTACTCATTTTATTTGAACTTGTGATTTATTGTGTTTAAAAATCATGTTTAACCAAGTGTTAATTAGTAACCAAAAACCTCAATTTTGTAAAACTTTTGTTAAACAAAAATAGAATGTAAACAAACACGAAATTGAACAAAAACAAAACCTATTGACACATAAATTTAGACTTATAACTTACAATATTTTTGGTAAATTTTCAAGGATAGGATCATATTTCTATGAAATTGATCATTAACATCGTCTAGCTTTATTTAAAATAGGGCTAGTTATGCTGATTGTCAATATGCTTTATCGAGATTAAACTCAGACTACAATTTTTTACATGGACACATATGATGTGATATTTATCATGTTTTGAATTTTTTTTATAAAATCAATGGATCCCACAATCAAAAATCTTGAATCCAGATTCAAGACACTTTTGAGATTTCAAGTCACCCCAATTTGACTTAAACCTTTTACTTCTAATCAACATTCTCAAGATTATTATCTATCTTATAATATCTATATAGAGTATAACTAGCATGAGAAATATTTTTTAACACAGGATATTAACAAGTTTTAGGACTTATTAACAGGCAATCGAACTTATGTTTTGCCCTCGCAAGACGTTTAGGACTTATATGCCAAAATCGAACTTACATGCCCCATCTTTTGATTTTGCCTCCTGTGTCAGAATATATTCTCAAAAAGAAAAATATTTATCACATAGAATGTATGTCTTTGAAATATCTTTTATTATTATGCACATTGTCATCTTTTATTCCTATATGACCTTTGGCATATTTTTGCTCTTCTGACTGTTTTTCTATTGTTTTTGCTTTTTGTATCTTTTTCAAAACATTTTCATAGTATTTCAAACTTTACTCCCCCTAAGAATAAAATTTTTATCGATGTATTTTCTCCCTATAAAAATTTAATTATCTAGAAAGAAAATAAAAATTTTAACAAAAATGAACAAAAAATATTTTTAAGAGGGTGTAAGGTTAATCATTAACCAAAGTTAATCATTCCCAAAGATTCAACCAGAAAGTCAAATCGGGAATGATCAAACGTCTTGGTAAACAAATCAACAATGTTTTTCATATGATTTGACTGGTTCAAGATAAATAAGCTTTCGATCAAAACAATCACGCAGCCACATATTCATCTTCTGTAGTGGATGTGGATACAGTTTGTTGCTTTTTGCATTGCTAAGAAATCAACCTATTTCCAAGAAATTAACATCCACCTGTTGTTGATTTCCTGTCTAAATTACACCCTATATAATCACTGTCCGTATAAGCATATAAATTGAAATTGGAATTTTTAGGATAGCAAAGTCCAAGTTTTGGTTGACCCTTTATGTCTTTGAAAATCTGGTTGACAACTTTCATGTGAGACTCTTTCAAATTACTTTGATATCATGCACACTGACAGACAGTTAGATACATCAGAGACCCAATCATTGATCCATACAAATGTTGATCAACGTCATTACTCGTGAGATCAGGAGTTAAAGTAGGACGAGAAGACATCGGAATTGGTGCAATCTAGGATTCTTGAAATTTATATTTTTCCATAATACTGTGAACATATTTCTCTTAATGTATCAGTATACCCTAGTCATCTTGTTTAACTTGGATACCCGAGAAAAACAAAATTTCTCTAAGAGAGCTCATCTCAAATTTCTTCTTCATCACAGATTCAAATTCCTTGCATAATTCTTTATTGGTAGATCCAAAGATAATGTCATCAACATATATTTGGACAATAATTGGATCATCACCAGTCTTCCTTAGAAACAAGGTTTGATCAATACCACCCTGTTTATAACCATTTGCAAGCAAATGTTTAGTGAGTGTGGCATACCAAGCACGTGGTGCTTGATGTAAGCCATAAAGTGCTTTGTCTAACTTATAAACATAGTCAGGATGATCTTGATCTTCAAAACTAGGCTATTGACAAACATAGGTTTTTTCTTTCATTTCCCCATACAAAAATGTAGTTTTAACATCCATTTGATAAACTTTGAAGTTCATGTATGAAGCATAAGCAAGAAAAATTCATATAGCTTTAACTCTTGCAATAGGAGCATATACTTCTTCATAGTCAAGACCTTCAACTTGGTAGAATCCTTGAACAACAAGTCTAGTCTTGTTACAAACAATAAGATCCTTCTCATCTATTGTTTCTGAATATCCATTTAGTTTCGATCGGCAAATTAGCTTGTGGAAGTTCACACAGATGCTAAACATTTAGCTTCTTAAATTGCATCAGTTCGTCTTGCATGGCGTCAACCCAACTGTTTTCTTTCAAAGCCATTGAAATGTTCTTTGGCAAAATTTGAGAGTTAAAACATGTTAACAAACATGTATTTATTGCTCCAGATTGACTTCGAGTCTGAATACCTTGTGATAACGGACCAATGATCTCTTCAGTTGGATGGTCTTTATGAATTTCAATTGAGGAATAGGATATTCAAAAATAACTTCATCTAGATTAGACATATGACCAATTGGATCTGTTGGACTCAACAAGTGCATTGAAGGATAATGCTTGCCATAATCAAACATAATGTATTCTAACATTCAAACAATCATTAACTAACACATTAACATCATTAAAATTTATATCAGACACTAATTATTGTTGAAATTTCTTTTTCAGGTTTGTAGATAAAAGAAATTTTTGACATGTGTCGGCAGCAGATGAAGAGCTATCCACAGTGGATGAAGAAGTCTATGCAGCAGTTGAAGAAAAAGATCCAAGTGTCTACAGTGGATGAGCAACACACATACAGCAGATACACAAATGTCCACAGGTGATGAATAGTCCATAACGGATGTTCATCCACAGCGGATGAACACTCCACAGTGGACACTATCATGCAAACACAAGTGTTCACAACGGATATTATCCAAGACACAACGGATATCTTATTCAACATCCGCAGCGAACGACTTAGCATCTATAGCGGATAGTCTATCATCCACAGCGGACACCTTAGACTTAGGATTTTATGTAATTTTCGTTTACATAAGGGTATTTTTGTAATTGTATATTGCTATGTGTATCGGCTATAAATAGCATAATATCCTAATCCTTTGTAAGCTTTTGAATAATCAACACAAACAAGCATTTCTTATTATCATCTGAGCATTCAGTCACTAGTAAACACACAATCATACACACACATAGATATCATATCTTTAATCATGGGTTTCCGCATTATGATCATTGAGTATTGATTATATAACAATGTGTTGTTATATTTGAGATATTGAAATCTATCCTTGAGGGAATTGATAGTTTAAACCCTAGAATACTTGAATTCCATCCAGTGGTATCAGAGCCTTGGCTCAAATCATTCACTGATTTTAGATCCTCTCAATCAATACAATGATATCTGTGGTTCATTAGCTTCATATCAATCATTTTCAAAAATCATCACAAAACAAGAAGTTTTTGTGTTGTTAAAGCTCTAAATAACATTCATACACTATTTTCAAACATGTTCATCATCACAAAACCTCAAAAACCTCTTTAGTTCAAAGGCTTTTGATAGAACAGTAGCCGATTACTATTTTATCAAGTTTTCTTTAAACATACACTGTTTTTAAACATCTTGAATCATTTTAAGTATTTAAAATCATTATATTCAAATATTTTTATACTCGAATCAGGTTTTTGTTCTTTAATCAACAAGCCGGTTGTTGATTCTGTGAAGAACAGTTTGGCCGCAAACAAACCGTAGGATAAATCCTAGATTTTCATTCATTTACAACCTTCATAATCTACGGTGATTGTATTGGTTTCAGCATCAAAAATAAAGAAGAACCAAATTCTTTTTTTGTTTTTTTGAAAAAAATCCCTTTTTGATCCAAAAAGTTAACTTTTAAAAACATATTATTTCTTTTTAGGGTTTTGACTATGTTGACTGACAACATTAAAAGGGTTTTGACTGATTTAGACTTTCCTTAAACATGATATTCTCTTTTATTGTATCGAGATTTGATTGTGACTTAACATTGAACATTAATTAATTAATTTCAATTAATTAGTTCCTTTATTCGGTAAATTTTAAAGTGATAAAATTATTACAAACAAATCCTAGTGACATTAGTATAAAACAAATTTAGCATCGAGCTAAATTAACAATCAAATTTTACTTAAACATTAAGTTAAAATTCAACAACCATGTCTGATGAAATTTCAGGATCCAACAGTGGTCTCAAACCACCGAGGCTAAAGAACAAGGCAGACTTCAAACAATGAAAAATTATGTTCAGAAACTGGATTATTTTCCAAGACCTGGATCTATGGACATCCATAACCAAGGGACCATACATACCTGTGACACTTGGTCTAGACTACAACATACAAAAACCAGTCAGCTTAAAAAGTGTAGCTAGTGATAACCTGAAAAAGGTTAAAACAGATATGAAGGCATACAACATTCTTGCAATGACTGCTATTTGAAATATTGACAGGAGCTAAAAATTTAAAAATAGCACATGAACTGTGGAAAGTGCTTCACACCATGTGTGAAAGAAGTGAGGAAATTAAGGAAATCAAGAAAGAAAAATTAAGGACCCAGTATGAAACTTTCCATCATGTTCAAGGAGAGTCAATACCATAACAACTTCACAGATTTGTTCAACTGGTAAATGTGATGATTGTTTATGGTCTCAAATACGAATCTGTGGAGATCAACAAGAAAATGTTGCACACTCTTCCAGAGAGTTGGACTAAATTAGTCTCTCAGATGAAAGCAACATTGGATCTAGAAGCATTGTCATTAGATGCACTAGTGGCTAAAGTAGAGGCACTAGAACTAGATGAGAGATCCAGAAATAACACCACAGTGAGACATGTGGAATCATACAAGTTCAAGGAATTACAACAAACATACAATGCATTCTTTAACTTGCACTGGTGAAGAAGAAGATGAGGAGGTTCTGGACTCAAGTGAAACTTCTTTCTTCTCTGCTCCTGAATCATCCTACAACAAACAAAAGTCCAAGAAGACTTTTGTTCATGCTTCCCATGAAGCAACACCTCAAAGCAAACAACATCCACATGCTTCCAGCTTCGACAAATGACACCCAGCAAAAACACAAAACATCCGTAAATTTAACAAACCTATGGATGCATTAACAATCATCTTGCAAAGTGAGGAGCAAAAGGCAGCTTTTGCATCCTTCTCAACAAGCTTTGAAACCTACTTAGGGGCTAACCTCTGTAAGGTCCCGTTCCCGAATACCTCACAGTTGGACAATCACAACATTTTTCATATAGGGTAGTTACATTTCATAAAAACATCACAATAGATTAAGTTATCAAAAAACCATTCATGCATTAATATTTAATGTTGCTAAATAATACATCAATGTATTTTTTACAGTTACAAAAGAATCTTTTAGTTGAATTACAAAGCAACGGTATCATCGTGCACGAATGGATGCCAGTCTTTGGCCGCCAAGTAGCCTCACTCGCGTGCCATCCTCAGCAACATCTTCACCTGCCAACTGATATGCATATAAAAAGTCAGCGTTTGCTGAGTGAGTTCTAGTTTAATAATATAGAGAAATACACTTTGTAAATTTCATTAGGTGATAATTCATCAATATACATAATCAATCATAAAGTAATTCATTATCTTACTTTCTTTCATTATCTTTCTTTTTCATTAACTAGGACTGCACAAAGCAAGAGCCTACATTGTTGGTTGGCAACAAATGCCGAACCCCTGTCGGCAAACGTTTATCCTGGTAGCTAACCCATCGATAGTTGATCCACACTGCTAGGCACGAAGCCTTCTCATGAACTAGGATCCCATTCATTCATTGGTCAATCCCCAGGATTATACCCCAGATGTGCATCCCCATGGGCTATACAGCCGCACATCAGTTGAGCCAACGACAACAAGGTCGTGCACCTCTATTCATTTTGCTTGCAAGGCTTTTCGTTCATCATAAGGGCCCAAAGTAACATTAATTAAGTTTCACTGTTCTTCTTTTATTCCTTAGTGTCCACTTGTTAAGGATAATACTTATTAAGATGCACATTACATAATCACAAAACATGAAAATATTATAGACATAGAAAAGCAACACATAAGAAGGAACCATGCATAATAATCCTTAAATAAGCATAATCTTTCCTTATACAGAAGTTCTCCATACCTAAATTCTATTCCCAAAATTTCCAGAAAATCCCAAGTCTTTAGACAAACGCGGATGAGCTCAACAAATGCTGATGAACAATGCGGATGAACACTTAGCAAATGCGCATGGGCAAAACAAATGCGGATGAACACTTAACAATGCACATGAAGACTGAAACAAATGCGCATGAAGACTAACAAGTGCGCATGAAGACTAACAAATGCACATGAAGACTAAAAAATGCACATGAACAAAAAACTTTATGTTAAATACGGTTGAACATAAAAACTAACCTGCAATTCAACTTATTCCATTATCGGTTCCCAATCATCATTCTTACATAAACTCAAGTTAAATCTATCACTCTAACACTTAGAACATCATAAACTTTAAGCAATCAACAAGAGAATCACATGACATACCATATCATCAACATCGTTCGCACCATACATGAAAAATCATAACTTGTTTCAGAATCATCAGTCAAATATGCACACCAGCCCCCAAAATAAGCAGAAAACATTTAAAAGTGGGGATCTAGAACTTACCTCTATTGCTTTCGAGTAAAACTCCTCCAAACCCGAGAGCAACCTAGAGTTCAAACGCCTAAACACACCAAAACACAAAACCGAACACAAAAGAACACATAAGAATTAGTCCCGAAGCTGAAAGCTCAGCTGAAACTGAACAAAACACACAAAAACTCATCTTCAAGCCGAATCTTCATCTTCTTCTCACTAGAATCGATGGAAATTCTGATTTTCTTCTTTCTACCAGTTGAACCAGTTGGTGCAGCAGTTTAGTGGGTAGCCATGCCCACTTAAAACATAAAATAATATTGTTTGTCCTTTTGTACACTTTAGCCCCTCCATTTCAGCAACCTCTCCTTTTGACTTTATACTTTTCTTATTAAATTTTCGGGTGTTACAACCTCACTCCAACACAGATCATACAACAAGACTTGGATGAATTGCCTCTTGATATGGTTGAAGAAATGGATCTTCAATGGTCAATGGCAATGATTGCATACATATCCAAGAAGTTCCTAGAAAGAAACATGGGGTTAAGCATGGATAAGAAAACCAAAATTGGTTTTGATAAAACCAAGGTGAGATTCTATAACCGCCAACTCTATGGATACTTCTCCAGAGAATGCCAACAACCTAGAGTTGACAGAAACAACCAACAGACACAAACCTTAAGTAGCTATCACTCAAACAGACAAATCCCACATCCTATCACTATTCCTGCTGCACCAACCCCAGGACAAATCATATAGACAACCCAAATCATCACCCAAAATTATCTGCAATGATTATCAAACAAGATGGTGAATACAATTAAGGTATGTACAAGGCTGAGATCTAATCTCCAGATCATGCCCTCATGGCAAACATAGAGGATAAAATTTCAGAATCCCAAAAGAGGTAAGGGAAAACCTCTGTACACAAGCACGCATTGACGAAGTCAATAGATACAGAGAACACATAGACAAACTTTCTAAGAAAGTGATTGAAACAAAAATTTTAAATGAAAGTTTAAAATCAGAACAAAAACAATATGAGACTAAAATTCTTTCATTACAAAATGATTTGGACAAATTGTTGTCTGAAATATTAACACTTGCAGCTCAAGTTGAGCAACTCTCTGAATCATTGACTCAGTCAAAAACATTACAGGCTAAAACTAAAGTGAAACTTCAAAAATTTCAAAACAAGAAGTTTGAAGAACTTCTAGCTTCCCTTCAAGTCTGGGATACAATAAGGTCAACCCACCTTGTAATGACAGTTATTCCCATTACCGGATACCATGACCAACAAACAGGGTGAGTCTCTTGACCCAGATAACAGAATAGATGACAAAAATAATGAGTTTGATAAACAACCAATCGATAAAGATGATGATGATCTATTGTATGATGAGTCAGAACAACCAATTACTGAAACTAAGAAGGCTTCAAGTGTGGTTGATACAACAACTAAACAAACAAAGCATACATCAGTTTTTAACATCTGCTTCAGTGAAAGAAAGGCTGAATCTTCCACTGCCTCTCCTAAACAAACAAACAAAGGGAAATGCAAAGCACCTATTTAGCCAAAACAAACAATAGTAACTTTTGATTTACCATTAAAGTCAAGTTCAAAATCAAAAGTTTCTACTAAAAAAATCATTTCAAATTTACCATATTGCGAGTGGTGTGATCAATACACCCACACCACAGAAAAATGTAAATATGGTCAATATTGCAAGTACTGTGACATGAACAACAACAACATAAAATCTTGTTATTTTCACCACTATTGTTCTATTTATGAAAGAAACAATCACAGTACTAAGAACTATTTTTTCAACAAGAAAAACAACAAGCAAAATAAACAACCTCAAGTTGAGAAATCAGCTGAGAAACAAACAATTGTTCCTAACAAGAACAAAGGAGGAGTACCATGACAAACTCCTCATAAAAAAGTTGTTTTAAACAAGGACAAAAACTTTTATGACATATTTAAACAACCAAACAAGAGACATAAGTCTCAGAACTGACAAACATAAAAGAAGGCCTGACAACATATGGTATGTTGATAGCGGATGTTCCCAAAACATGACCGGAAATTGTCCCCTCCTTTGGAATTTTAAAAGCAAACATGGAGTAAATGTAGCTTCTGGAGGTGATAAGACATATGGAAAGATAACCGGTGAACGAACAGTATTAAATGAGTTGATCAGTTTTGAAAATGTCAACTACTGCTCCAACCTCCAGTTTAATCTTCTTAATGTATCCCAAATCTATGATAAAGGACATGCGACCCTCTTTGACTCAAAAATTGCTACATCTTGGTTTTGGGTTTTCAAATACTTGAAAAGTGTATCCTTTTGAAAACACCCCATCATAACAATACATACATTATTGATGTGAACACTATTTTAGCTTTAACCCTTGAAACATGTTTACTATCAAAAGCATCAGAATATGTTTCCTAATTATGACACACATAATTAGGACACTCAAATTTTAACAGAATGAATCAACTTGTAAAAGGTGACTTAGTAATAGGTTTACCACAAAAAAGAATTCTTCTATACAGACCACTGCACTACATGTCTGAAAGGCAAACAACACTGAGTGTCTCATAAGTCCAAATTGGTAAACTCTAAAAACACACCAATTAAATTTCTTCACATGGACCTTGTGTTGGGAACGTTCTGCCCAAGACACATATTGAATTGATGTGGCTAGTACGTTATGATCCAAGTCGGGTCATACCCAATAACAAGCTAGACAAGCACCTAGAATATTTATTTTATGATATGATCATGTAAATAAATATTGACACTTGAAGTATTAGAAATTGGGTTTCTAACTATTTGCACTAGTGTTATGAATAAAATATATGGCTAATTTATTCTAAAGAGATAGTACTTTGTATTGTTATTCAAATGGTTGAACAAACAATACAAATGTTTTGTCCGCATTTCTTTTACTCATCCGCATTTACCAATGCGGATGTGTTACTTAGGAAATGCGGATGAATGTTCTTCATCCGTATTTACAAATGCGGATGTGCATTTGTGGAAATGCTGAAGTAATTTCTTCTTCCGCATTTACTAATACGGATGAGCAGTTATGGAAATCCATGAATATATTTATTATTCTAAATGTCTGTAGTCGGTCATATTTATGGGAACAAATATGAAGTAAGACTATTATGAACTTGGATTGGTGGATATTCATAAGGTATCAATATAGAGCAAGAGGTTGGTATCAAGGTTCATAAATATTTGTGGGATACAAATATTGGACAGACCCACTCTCAAATTTTACTGCATGGAATTATGTAATTGATCATAAGTAAATTTGAGTAAAGGCGAATATCGTTGTATCCTCCGACCTGAGATACATATTGGGTTTTGGTATTCACCAAATATTATACTTTGATCTAGTTCTTCGCTTTTTTGAAATAATGGACAGTACATAAGGCTAGTTTCAGGTGTGATACAAGGTGATTGTGAGAAACGTATGTAGTCAAGATGGGATTTGTTCCTCTTATTCGTTGAGAGTATGATGTCTAAGGTCTGATTAAGTTAAATCAACAGAGAATGATCATTCTGTGTCTCTGGATTTAATATGACATCTGTAACAAAAGGATAGATGATAGATTCACCTAAATCATTTCAAGTAAGGGTCTTGAGGAAGATGATGTTATTGAATGGCACTTCGTCATGCGTATTAGGGGTAGTAAACCGTTGTTAGGCTGATGAACTGTTATCCACATTTACAAATACGGATGTACATTTGGGAAATGCAGATGAAGTTCCCTCTTTCCGCATTTACAAATGCGGTTAGAGTTTGTTCATCTGCATTTACTAATGAAGATGAATATTAGAGAAATGCGGATGGGTTAATGGGATGGGTCCCACCCACTTTTCTCTCACTCTAAAATTCAGTTTCATGGGACGCGCAATATATGATTGCAATCAGCCACTCTCTCTAATAACTTACAACACACACAAAGGTACGGATTGGTGTTCTTGTAGCTTTTCTCTCGATCGGTCGAGGAAAACAAGAACAGAACCCGATTCAAGTGAAGAAAACCTAGCAACCTGGTGTTTTGTTGGAAGCTTGGGGTAGACAAGCTTGAGGTTTCCTACTTTGGAAGCTGCCGATCAAAGATCTTCTTCCTCTGTCCCATTCAAGAGGTAGATTTTTAAACACCCTATTTCATATAACGATCCATTACGGGTTTTAATAGATATATAAATTGGTTTATATACATTAACTGTAACAAGTTTTTCATTCCTTTTTCGCTACGTTTTTTTCATTTTATAAGGATAAAATAACTCTGATAAACTTGTGAAAACCAAACAGTGGTATCAGAGCCGGTTATATGGATACATGCATCATCTGGACTGAATTCTCGATTTCTTGCTGTTATTCACCAACAGACCAAAAATTCAGGTCTATCTTTCCCCTGTTTTTCAAGATTCTACTTTACATGCATATTGTAATCTTGAAAAATTTAATCATTTGGATGATTTAAGTTGTTTGGACAAGAATCATGATATTCGGTTTGTTTATACATTAACCGAAAATCTGTGATTCAAGGGGAAAACTCTCGGATTTTGTTTGCATATTTGGATATGTATCTTGATGTTCATAACCTAGCCGAGACATTGTGTTTGGTCGTGTTGTGATTTGTAATTGATTATTTATCGGGTTGTAATAATTAAATTTATTTGTTCTTCCTATTGGCTATGTAATTTATTTATTTTCAATTGGTATGTAAAATAAATAGATTAGTTGTATTCCACTTTTACTAGAAAATGTATATAGGATATATAATTTTGTAATAGAAGATGCAACAAGAATGTTTTCGGTTTGGGCTAATTTTGTGCCCAAAGGGCTTCATAGCTTTTAATAGGATTTAAGCCCAGTAACTGAAAACATATTTTGAAGGCCCAAATGGGTTTGGTGCAGAATTTAAGTCCATTTGGAAGCTAAAATCGAATGGGAGAATCACAACACAAAGTGGACACTTGAAGCATTTGGATGCGGGATCAAGTGGGAGTTCACCAACACAAGTGTTACCCTTAGGAAGGACCTAATAACGCACTTGTTTTGGTCAACAAGTGATGTTAAATTAGTTGGCTATGGTTATGAACTTGTTGTTGTATGTGTTGCTTGTATGGTTGATTTAATTTATTGTTTATGTGATATTTCGATATGCACTGTTAAACAAATCAACAACAAGCTGTGAACGGTTCTTTTGGAAACATCAACATGGGTAATAAAATGGTTTTATCAATGGTTAATGTTTTCGAAATACGCATTTTAATGTGTAAAGGTCGCCTATTTAGGTCACCTAACCACATTTAGGGAACTTGTGTGTTTGAGGTGGGTTTAACATATTTGTGGGATAAAGGTCACCTAACCACCTGTATATGTAAACTCACACGTGTGTGTAAGTAGGACGACTTGAGTTGAATAGGGACACTGAAGCATGGTGTACAATGGTGTTGATGGGATTAAATATGCCGACTAAACATAAAGATGTTTAACCAATCCCATAAACTAGAAGTTGCAAAGGGTTGTAATTGTCAAAAGTTGACTACCTTGTTAATTTAAATAATGGGATAAAGGTCACCTAACCATTATTTGAATGTAACGTTGGGTTCTAGATTTTAATTATTAATTGTCTATGAGACATAAAAGGGTATTATAGTTAAAATGTTATTTTATAAATACTAAAATTGTACTTCGTTTATATTGTAGCAATGGCCGCAAATAATAACTCTACCTCCCCGACCGTCCATAACCTGTCACTGAGAACTATCCTGGAAAAGAATTGTCTAAACCACAATAATTTCATGGATTGGTTTCGAAACTTGAGAATTGTTCTTAAGCAAGAGAAGAAATCATACGTGTTGGACAATCCAATTCCCGACGAACCCAACATTGATAATGTTGATGCCTACGAGGATTAGTTTAAGCTCACTGAGGATTCTGTGCAAGTTTCTTGCCTCATGTTGGGAACCATGATTCCCGTGCTTCAAAAGGATTTGGAACATCATGAGGCATACAACATGATTACCCAGCTGAAGGAAATGTTCCTTCAACAAGCGAGGGTGGAGCGCTTCGAAACGGTTCGAGCGCTTCATGCATGTCGAATGGAAGAAACCCAATCTGTATCATCTTATGTGATGAAGATGAAAAGCTACATTGATCGACTCGAAAGGCTAAATTGTCCCGTCTCAAAAGAGTTGGCCACAGATTTGATCCTCAATGGTCTAACCAAGAAGTTTGAGACTTTTATCATGAATTATAACATGAATGGATGGGACAAGAGCATTGGGGAACTTCATGCAATGCTCAAAATAGCTGAGGTAGGGATGGGTAAAAGGGTTAAACCAGTTCTCATGATCAATGAGGGTGGCAACAAGAAGAGGCATCATCCCGAACCCAAGGCAAATGTTGCCAAAGGCAAGGGGTACGCAAAGGAAAGGGTAAGGGAAAGACTAAAGTAGGACCACCAAAACCGCGACTTAAGAAGCCAAAGGTTACGGAGAACGATCCATGCTTTGAGTGTGGTGAGATAGGGCATTGGAAGAGGAATTGTCCAATCTATCTTAAGGAGTTGAGTAACAAGAGGGATGTTGGGCAGACCTCAGGTACAGCTTTCATGATCCATATTGAACTTAATGTTATTTCTTCAAACACATGGGTATTAGATACCGGATGTAGAACTCATATTTGCAATTTGTTGCAGGATTCCAAAAGAAATAATCATTTTAAGAAGGGGGATACTAGTCTCTATATGGGTAACGGAGCAAAGGTTGTTGTCGAAGCCCAAGGAGACTATATCTTGAAGCTTCCAAGTGGTTTGGAAGTCATTTTGAAGAATGTTTTGTATGCTCCTAGTTTGACTATGAACATAATTTTTGTTTCCCTTCTAAAACAATTTGGTTATGTATTAAAGTTTATAAACGATCGTATTTGTGTTTTTATGGATGATATATTTTATTTTAAGGCTATGCCTTTTAATGGTATTTATGAATTGGTTCATGATAGCTCATCCTTTAATAACTCGTTATACCAGTCGAGCACCAAGAAACTTAAAATGGGTTTAAGTGAATTATATCTTTGGCATTGTCGTCTTGGTCACATAAACAAGAATCGTATTCAAACACTTCAAAAGAATGGTCTTTTGGAAGCAAATGAAGAGGGTTCATTTGATAAGTGTGAATCTTGTTTACTAGGAATGATGACCAAGGAACCCTTTAGTGGTACTAGCCAAAGGGCAAAAGATTTATTAGGAATCATACATTTGGATGTATGTGGTCCTTTTAAGGAAATGACAAGGATTGGTGAAAGATACTTCATTACCTTTATCGACGATTATAGTCGCTATGGTTATGTGTACTTGTTGAGACAAAAAGATGAAGCTTTTGAAACATTCAAAATCTTCAAGAATGAAGTAGAAAATCAACTTAACAAAACCATCAAGGTTCTTCATTCGGATAAAGGAGGTGAATACCTTAGTGATGCTTTTCAAGATTATCTTAGGGGTTGGGGGATTGTCTCATAGGTTGCTCCACCTGGAACACCACAGCATAATGGTGTGTCTGAGAGGAGAAACCGAACCCTATTGGATATGGTTCAATCTATGATGGCTAGAAGCACACTACCTCTGTCATTTTGGGGTTTTTCGCATTGCTCTCCGCGGCCGTATTCTGAATATGCCCCAACCAAGAAAGTGGATAAGACACCTTTTGAAATATGGCATGGAAGGGTTCCATCGTTATCATATTTAAAGGTATGGGGTTGTGAATCTTATGTTAAGCAAAACACCCCAAACAAGTTAGAAAGCCGATCCACTAAGTATATCTTTGTAGGTTATCCTAAAGACTCGATGGGATATTACTTCTACAATCCAACAGAGCAAAAGGTATTTATTGCTAGAAAGGTTGAGTTCTTGGAAACTAAATTCCTTATGGAAGGAAATACCGATAGAACAGTGGAACTTGATGAGGATCGAGAACCACAAGCTGATACACGTTTGGTTGATACTAGCAATCAACAAGAGGTTGTTGATAATGATCAAGTGGTTGATCAATACACACAAAATGTTCACAGATCTGGTAGAACTAGCTATCCACCCGAAGGATATGGATTTTTCATGAATAGCTGCTATGTAGTTGACTCGGATGAACCAACTACGTACCATGATGCAATGTCCAATTCGAATTGTGACAAGTGGCTTGAAGCCATGAACGTAGAGATGTAATCTATGTATAACAACCAAGTGTGGGAATTGGTTGTGCCATCGCTTAACTCCAAACTAGTTGGATGTAAGTGGGTTTTCAAGAAGAAAACCGATATGCATGGAAACTTGGATACTTATAAAGCAAGACTTGTAGCAAAAGGTTTCACTCAAACTCAAGGGGTTGATTATGATGAAACCTTCTCGCCTGTGGCAATGCTAAAGTCAATTAGGATATTATTTGCCATAGCTGCATATTATGACTATGAGATTTGGCAAATGGATGTCAATACTGCTTTCCTTAATGGACATCTTGAAGAGAATATGTATATGGTTTAGCCCGAAGGTTTTGTCGATCCACAATATCCTAATAAAGTATGCAAGTTAAAGAAATCAATCTATGGATTGAAACAGGCATCAAGAAGTTGGAATCGACGTTTTGATGAAGAGATCAAGAAATTTGGATTCATCAAGAATGCTGATGAAGCTTGTGTGTATAAGAAAGCTAGTGGGAGCATCATCACATTCATAGTATTGTATGTTGATGATATAGTACTGTTTGGAAATGACATTCCAACCATGGAAGGTGTTAAAACCTAGCTTGGAAGTTGTTTTTAAATCAAAGATCTTGGTGAAGCCGCCTATATTTTAGGAATAAAGATCTATAGGGATAGATCAAGGCGGTTGATAGGTTTAAACCAAAGTGCATATATTGATAAAATCTTGAAAAGGTTCAAGATGGAGAACTCTAAGAAAGGTTTGGTACTTATTGAAAGAGGGACAATATTGAGTGCATCTCAATGTCCAAGCTCAAAGGATGAGCAAGAAAGGATGAAGGAAATCCCATATGTATTTGCTATAGGATCCATCATGTATACGATGATATGCACTAGACAGGACGTGTCATGCACCTTAAGCATGACAAGCAGATATCAGCAGAATCCGGGAAATAGCTATTGGATGGATGTTAAGAGTATATTGAAATACCTTAGGAGGACTGAGGATTTGTTTCTAATATACGGATCTAGTGAAGAGGAACTCGTTGTAAAGGGTCACATGGATGCGAGTTTCCAAACTGATCGAGATGATTCTCGATCATAATAGGGGTATGTCTTCATTATGAATGGAGGGGCAGTGTCTTGGAAGAGTTCAAAGCAGGATGTGGTAGCATTGTCCTCGATAGAATCAGAATACATAGCTGCTTCATTGGCAGCACAGGAAGCTGCATGCTTAAAGAAATTCATTGCCGATCTAGGGGTAGTCTCTACCATTCAAGATCACCTAGAGATCTTTTGTGACAACGAGGGTGCGATTGCTCAAATCAAGGAACCCCGTGCACATCAAAAGACAAGGCACATTGAGCGGAGATTCAACTACATAAGGGATGAAAGATATGTATTCGCAAAGTTCACACCGATCAAAATATTGTGGATCTACTCACGAAGCTCCTTGAAAGGCCAAAGCATGAGAGTCATACTTGTGCCTTAGGACATTGATATTCTAGTGATTGGATTTGATCTATTTAGTATTTAAATATCGGAACAATTATTATTTTGACTCATATATATATATATGATTATGATACTATGAGTTATGTTCCATTTTAGCATGTGTAAATCCATGAATATATTAATTATTCTAAATGTCCATAGTCGGTCATATTTGTGGGAACAAATATGAAGTAAGACTATTATGAACTTGGATTGGTGGATATTCATAAGGTATGAATATAGAGCAAGAGATTGGTATCAAGGTTCATAAATATTTGTGGGATACAAATATTGGACAGACCAGCTCTCAAATTTTACTGCATGGAATTATGTAATTGATCATAAGTAAATTTGAGTAAAGGCGAATATCGTTGTATCCTCCGACCTGAGATACATATTGGGTTTTGATATTCATCAAATATTTTACTTTGATCTAGTTCTTCGCTGTTCTAAAATAATGAACAGTACATAAGGCTAGTTTCAGGTGTGATACAAGGTGATTGTGAGAAACATATGTAGTCAAGATGAGATTTGTTCCTCTTATTCGTTGAGAGTATGATGTCTAAGGTCTAATTAAGTTAAATCAATAGAGAATGATCATTCTGTGTCTCTGGATTTAATATGACATCTGTAACAAAAGGACAAATGATAGATTCACCTAAATCATTTCAAGTAAGGGTCTTAAGGAAGATGATGTTATTGAATGGCACTTCGTATTAGGGGTAGTAAACCGTTGTTAGGCTGATGAACTATTATCCACATTTACAAATGCGGATGAAGTTCCCTCTTCCGCATTTAAAAATGCGGTTAGAGTTTGTTCATCCGCATTTACTAATGTGGATGAATATTAGAGAAATATGGATGGGTTAATGGGATGGTCCCGCCCACTTTTCTCTCACTTTGAAATTCATTTTTATAGGACGTGCAATATATGATTGCAATCAACCACTCTCTCTGATAACTTACAACACACACAAAGGTGCAGATTGGTGTTCTTGTAGCTTTTCTCTCAATCGGTCGAGGAAAACAAAGAACAGAACCCGATTCAAGTGAAGAAAATCCTAGCAACCTGGTGTTTTGTTGGAAGCATGGGGTAGACAAGCTTGAGGTTTCCTACTTTGGAAGGTGCCAATCAAAGATCTTCTTCCTCTGTCCCATTCGAGGGGTAGATTTTAAACACCCTATGGTTGTTCGTAAGCATGATTTTTCATATCGCAATCCATTATGGGTTTTAACAGATATATAAATTGGTTTATATACATTAACTGTAACAAGTTTTTCATTCCTTTTCCGCTGTGTTTTTTTTCAATTTATAAGGATAAAATGACTCTGATAAACTTGTGAAAACCCAACACCTTCTTGGTCCTACAAACATCTTAAGCATAGGAAAGAAGCAATACTGTCTTGTTATAGTAGATGATTACTCCAGATTCACCTGGGTTTTCTTTCTACTACACAAGTCAGAAATATCAGAAATCATCAAATCCTTTATCACTAAAATTAAGAATCAACTGGATCTTAAAGTTAAATCTTTAACAAGTGATAATGGTACCAAATTGAAAAATGACTCCATTTCTTCTTTTTTTACAGATAATGGAATCAGTCATCAATTCAGTGTAGCAAGGACTCATGAGCAGAATGGAGTTGCAGAAAGGAGAAACAAAACATTGATAGAAGCTCCTACATCTATTCTAGCTGACTCTCTATTACGCATATCCTTTTGGGCTGAAGCAATCAATACAGCTTGCCAAATTCAAAACAGAACATTAAAATCAAAGAACATTCCAAGATTCCATATGAATTAATGTTTAAAAGAAAACCTTTTATTGGCTTTCTTAAAGGTTTTGGATGTTCTGTCTTAATATTAAACACCAGGGAACAATTATCTAAGTTTCCTCCAAAAGCAGACGACGGATTCTTTGTTGGATACTCAGGATGCTCAAAAGCTTATCGAGTATACAATCCAACTCTTAACATAATAGACGAAACAACAGATGTTTTTAATGAACGTTCATTCACTAAGAATGTCATTGGATGAGACTGGTTGTTTGATATTTACTCATTAACAAATTCATTTGACACATCTTACTTTCATGTTTCAGGTACCAAGGATAACAATGAGTATCCAATGGTTCCACCAACAACCATTGATGTTCCTTTAACTGCGGATCCTCCAAGGAGAATAAACATCACTCCTTCCAGTACCACAGTTATAGCTCCTCCTGATCAAACAAACACATCCAGAGGAACATCACCGAAAACCCCATCATCATCAACTCTAATGACCACTCAACCAAGCAAACAACCATGGTCATATCAACCAGACCCAGTTGAAGAAGATGATGACTATCATTTATTACCTGATACATATCATGAAGATGAAATCTTAGATTTCTTTCATGATTCACCACACACATTCAATGAAACCACACAGCTAGATAACCAACCAACCGCATAAAACAATCTTGCTCATCCATCATAACCCAACCAAATAATCACCAATCTTGATTCAACCATCCTTGTTGATCAGATTGAAACAACAAGAGTTTACAAATATCATCCTTTATACAATATCATAGGTGACCTCAATACCAGATTAACACCTAATCAAGCTGATACAACAAACATTTGTTTGTATTCTTGCTTTCTATCTTTAACTGTACCCAAAAACATCACTGAATCACTCAAAGACAATAGTTGGATAGAAGCATTTGCAAGAGAAATTACAACAATTCAAAAAGCAAGAGATACGGTAGTTAGTTGACCTCCTAGAATGTCATAATGCCATAGGAACAAGATGGCTGTTCAGAAACAAAGCTGATGATAGAGGAATTGTCATCAAAAACAAAGCAAGGCTTATTGCCCAAGGATATACTCAAGAGGAAGGTATTGATTATGATGATGTCTTTGCTCCTATAGCTAGACTAGAAGCCATCTGAGTTTTCCTTGCATATGCCTCATCCAAGAACTTCACTGTCTTCCAGATGGAGGTGAAATGTGTATTCCTCTATGGAAAGATAGATGAAGAGGTATAAGTTGCTCAACCACTAGGGGTTGAAGACCCCAAATTCTCTCACAGAGTCTTCAAGTTAGATAAGGCTCTATACGGTCTTCATCAAGCACCTACGAAGTGGTATGAAACTTTATCTAAGTTTCCGCTTAAGAATGGGTATACCCGAGGGAAGATTGATCAGACATTGTTCTTAAAAAGAAAAGAACAAGAGTTGTTTGTAGTACAAGTCTACATGGATGACATAATTTTTGGCTCCATAAACATACTACTTTGTAGAGAGTTTAAGACTCTTATGCAATCAAAATTACAAATGAGCTCAATGGGAGAACTTGCCTTCTTCCTTGATCTTCAAGTTCAACAATCTAATGAAGCAATTTTTATCAACCAGAGCAAGTATGTGAATTAGATATTGAAGAAATACAACATGTCTGATTGCACATCCAGCAAAACACCTTGCAAATGGATTGAAGTTTGGCCCCGATCCAGAAGGCACATCCGTTGATCAGAAGCTCTACAGATCCATGATAGCCTCCCTGATGTACCTAACTACAAGCAGACCAGACATCATGTATGTAGTTTGCATGTGTGCCAGATACCAAGCGAATCCAAAAGAATCAGACATAAAAGGTTGTAATGAAAATTTTCAAATTCTTAAAAGGCAAATCAGCACTTGGCCTATGGTATCCCAAAGATGTAGATTTCTCTTTATATGCATACACAGACAATGATTATAGTGGATGCAACAGCAACAGGAAGTCCACTACAGGTGGATGTTAGTTTCTTGGATCAAGTTTAATCTCCTGGTAGTGCAAGAAACAAACAAATGTCTCTATGTCAACAGTTGAAGCAGAATACATAGCTGCTTCTGCATGCTGTTCCAAACAAACAAACAAACATTTTTCCAATTAACATCAAACAAATGTCTCTGTGTTAATTTGATTTTGTCAAAGTCCAAGTTAACATCAAACAAACATCTTTCCAAAATCAAGGCATCAAACAAACATTCATTTTTTCCAATTACCAAACAATTCGAATCACACATGACCACTCATGAGAAATGATATTACACTAGCTTAATTCTTCACTTGAGTCATTTTCCACTAATAAAGACTAATAATACTTTGTTTGATATATGGATAGGCTCAGCATGGGACACTTAACATCACATACAACAATGAAGAACTAAATTCTCATGATTATGTGGTCAGCAACACACATCTTGGTTTAAGGTGAGTATTGGTCTATCCAATATAGGTTGCTTGTAAAGTAACTACTATACACTAAGTGAAACAGTTTATAAATTGCTCAATCATACATGTGTCTTCTTTGTTATGATTTTCGTAGAACTGGAGTACACTAAGGCATTCTTTGTTATGCTGAGCACAGACTTGAATAACCTAAATCATTATCCAAAAAGATTCTCATTGAGGAACACATCCATAAAGAATGGACAATCAAAAGAATCCCAAAGAGGATCACCTTCCAAAGTGAAGTGGAAAAGAATCCTAATATGGATCAAACAATATGGATCAAATTTAGCATTTATACTCCTAAGTAGCTAGGTCATAAGTATTGAAAGTGCTTTCTAGCATATCTTGAGGAGGGCTGATAATAACATATAATCAGATGTGGGGTACATATATATCATATCAATACACCCAAATCATGATAATCCCTCACTATTTCAATCAATCAGTAATACCATGCATGAGTTTAAGTGAACAATAGCTGCAATCAACATTTAATTAGTCTATGTGTATTCTCAAAATCATCAAAACAACCCAATGAGGATTTAAGACTAGTATGATCTCATGTTATATGCAAATGATTCCTGTCCAAACATGAAAACCATCCTTTTATTAGATAGATAAAGTGCTATATGTCTAAATGTTTATCATGCAAACAATCAAATTGGACTTTGATAATTTTCATCAAAAGAATTTCAAATTTTTGTCATTTTATAGAAAGTTTTTATAAATATGCAAAAATTTAAGGGGAGAAAATAAACATGGAAATATCAAAGGCAGCAGAATTTATGCATAATCGTACTTTTTAAAATTTGAAATTTTAAAATTTTAAGTTTTAAATAAAGCCAAGTCAACCCAGCACTAAAACACAGCACTTTGACACATACATATACACAATATTGCTAGTGAGTAATATTTTGACATCCATATATTGATCATATTAAAATTTTATAATTTTAACAAAGTCAAAATTTTGAAACATTTCAAAATTATTTTAAGCAAAACATAAAATTTTCTAAGTCTCTATAGTGTATGTTTTAAGTTACATAGCTGATGAGCAAAAGTTTCAAAACAAACAAAAATTTTTAAATTTTTAATAACTGTGGACACAACGGACACACAAACATTCATCCGCTGTAGATACAACCATCAAATCATGAAAAATACACTAAGGGTAAATAGTGGACAAACAAACATGCATCTGCTATACAACGTTGAACATAGAATTGTTCACAAGGCATGATGTTAGCAAAGCATCCACTATGAATACAGTAACATTCAACAGTGGATGACTAACTTAAGTCATCCATTGCTGAAACAATGTAACTGTATATAACGTATGCATACAGGTAATCATACGTTGTAGACATCTACATAATCATACAAACATTTATTGCGCATGACAATAAGTCATCGAGTGTGAATATCTCAAACAATCAAACAATCATCAGTGTTCACACCACATGAACCAATGTTCATCCGCTATGTGAACAATGTGCAACACACAGCGTATGATGTTTACTCATCAGTTGTGAATTTTCATCACACCAGTGTGCACAACGCATGAACAAATGTTCATCCATTATGAACACAGTAGAACTTTCAAGGGTCCATAGCGTACAACCTTAAAAGTGTACAGCGGACGCACTATACCCACAGAGAATGTGTATTTCACAACACATGACTTAGTATTAAATTTTAAGTTTTAAACTGTTTCCACAACGCGCACACACATTGTATCCACAATGGACATTAATTTTGTTCATAGTATATATATTTCAACACTTGCAAAAATTTTCATTTAAACACGAGTGTGAGAGAAATATGAAAATGTAAAATGTTCAATAGTGCGTTAAACCCTTAAACCCCAGATCATTCAAAACCAAATATCTATTTGATTTAACTACTGATTGTTGATCAAATAGGTATAATAACATGAATCTTAACATCAAACGATCATTAAAACATCCGGTTCTTTGAATTTGGCTATGACATTGTCAAACGAACAATGAACCTTAAACAACCATGACTCAGTTGATGTTTTAAATGAAATTAATCATTGAATATATGTTAGATGACCTTAGTCGAATGTATTATAAATGTTGATTTGATGAAATTTGATTAAGTGGTCATCGGGTTTATGAACAGTCATGATGTTCATGCCAAAATCATACAAAAAATTGATTTTTGATATTTGAAAATGTTTAACATGACTTGAAATGTGTTATAACATTGTAATTCAAAAGTTAGTTACAAACATATAAAATCAGTTAATTTGGCATAACATTGATCACAACATCATTAAATGCTTATGCATTCAATGTGCATTGAATGGTAGATTTGACTTTAAAAGTCAAACTAAAATTCATAATTGTATTTGTTATGAGATAAAATTAGTACATGATATGAAACATACAACTCATTGTAATGAAACAAACATGATGACAAACAATGTGGATCATTGTAACCTGAAATCAACAAGATTTACAAGATTAAAATTGATCAAAATTGACGTGTTAAAAGTCAAACTGTTATAATGGGAATGTTTAAACAAACATACACTTTGATAAGCTCATTGTGTTTAATATTCATATATCATCATCTCATATCATACATCTACCCAATGAACACATAATCAACATTTCATAACATCAAACATCATACATCATTATCATACAGATATGGCAAACTTAATGTTTGTCAGAGATCATAATCTCTGTGCATTCCTCAATCCTGATGTTACAAAGGCTAAAAATTATAGAGATATAATATAAGCAATCAGAAAAACTTGGCTTGTTCATGCTATGAATGTAAGGCCAGAGATATATGAAGATCATATTGTCCAATTTTGGACCTATGCTCATCTGGAGCAAATGAATGATCAACAAGTGGTTGTATCTACTATGTATGATCATCAAATCAACATATCAGAGGAAGCGATAAGGAGACTTTTACAACTTAGTGAAGAAGATTCTGAAGGACCAGTAGAATTTGATGAAAACTATGTTCTACACGTTTTCAAGCAGATTGTTATATTGGTACAATTGAGAGATGCCACTTCTTTGAGGAGCTCTTCCGCTATAGCAAGCATCATTGCTATAAGGCCCTTTAACTTTGTAGCACAAGTGTTTAATGGGAAGATCTATAATTTGACTGAAGTGAGGAACAAATTTTAGATGTATCCAAGATTCCTCCAAATGATCACAGATGATTTACTCCCAAACATCCCAAGAGATGGTGCTATCTTCCAACCTGTTCATTTTAATGAACATGTATTCAACAGGATCAAGTCTAGCTTGTATTAAGGTGATGAAGTACCTGTTCCACCACATATGATTGATCATAACATACCTGTCTCTAATGTGTTCCTGAGGATTCCAAGTCAGGGGGTGTAACACCAGAAAAATTTCAGAAAAGAAGAAAAGAAAAGAAAGTAAGGGAGAAAAAGAGTTTTATTTTAAAGCAAGGGGTTAAAAGTGTGAAAGGGGGAAACTTGCCCATAATGGGATCAAAAAGGGGATAAGGCCGCCCATACTTCTCTCTCTCTTGCACACTCTCAGCTGCAAAAAGGAAAGAAGAAGTTTTTAACCAATTTTAGAGAGAGAAAGAAGAAGTTCTTCAAGAAGATAAGATTTTCTAGTGTTTTCTTCCCAGTTTTCAGTGGGTTTGAACTTCTGGACCGATCGTTTTCTTTGTGTTTTGTAGCTTGTTTTTGTGTGCTTTAGTGCTAAAACTCCAGGTTGCTCTCGGATTGGAGGAGTTTTCACTTAAAAGCTTTTAGAGGTGAGTTCTAGATCCCCTCTATTACATGTTTCTGCTTGTTTAGGGCTGGTATGCATATTAAACTGTTGTTTTCTGCACAAACTATGTTTTTCCATGAATTGTACGACTGAAAAATGATGAATGTTTGTTTATGTGACTCCTGTGATGTTGGGTAGATGTTTAGTATGTTTTAAGTGCGTAACATGTTAGATCTATGCTAAGTATATGTTAGAATGATGTTTGGAGACTGGAAAATACGTATGATGCATTGCAGGTGATAGTTATTGTGTCCGCTGTGGACACTTAGGATATGCATGGTGTCCACTGTGGACTTGGTACGTCTGCTGTGGACACTTAGAAATATTATGCCTGTGTCCGCTATGGACTTGGTACATCCACTGTGGACACTTAGAAATATTATGCATGTGTCCGCTGTGGACATGGTACGTCCGCTGTGGACACTTAGAAAAAATTATGCGTGTGTCCGCTGTGGACTTGGTACGTCCGTTGTGGACACTTAGAAAAATTATACGTGTTGTCCGTTGTGGACTTTGAAGGTCTACTCTGGACACTTAGACAAATATGGCATGCTGTCCGCTGTGGACTTTACATGTCCGCTGTGGACACTTAGTAAATTTTATGAATTGTCCGCTGTGGACTTTGTTCATCCGCTGTGGACTTTGTTCATCCGCTGTGACATTGTTCATCCGTTGTGGATACTTAGAATGTTTTAGTCATGCGTTCTGGACTTTGGCTATCTGCTTTTGACATTGGCTGTCCGCTATGGACACTTAAAATTTTAAGCTTTCTGTTGTACACTGTTCATGAGCTGTAGACACTTAGATTATTTCCGGAATTTTGGGAAATAGAATTTAGTGTTAAGTCTTGACGTTTTATGGTGGTTTATGCATGTTGATGTTATGTATGCTTGCAAGCTGTTGATGATGTTCCATATTATGTATTATAATGTGACTTTACGTGATGTGATATATGCTTTTGTAGGTAAAGTATTATTGTAAAAAAAGTGAAAGATGAAGTTAATGAAAAGTGGAACGTAATGAATGAATGAAAGTCTTGCAAGCATATTAAATGGGGTTCATAACTCATTATGGGTAGTCAACTCGAGAGTGTGTTATGTGTAGACAAAAAGTTCAGTCTTCGTGATTGATAGAAACGTATGAAACGGGATCCTTGCCTCTTGACCCCAAAGACTGTAGTCTCTTCGTGCACCAATGATGGAGCATAACATGTGGCAGGATCTAGATAGAAGTGAAAGATAATAATGAAAGAAAGTACAAAGTGAACGATTATGAACGATGATGAAAGATAATAAATGATTATTATCAAGATGTATGTATGATGTGTGATCACGAATGAAAGTAAAGGAAAGGTTTTTTATCAAAAGTAAAGTATTTTATTATACAAACTAGAACTCACTCAGCATCGCTGACTTTTTATATGCATATCAATTGGAAGGTAATCGATGATGCCGAGGAGGTGCAGGCATGGATGCATAAGCTACTGGGATGATTCGAGTCTGATATCCATATTTAGAAATGTCAATGTATTAATACAATTTTTGGGTTGTAAATGAATGATATGATAATTTGACATGTTTTTATTTATTAATGAAAAGTTAAATTTCCGCTGCAAAATGAGGTGTTTTATATTATTTATGCGATGATTGACCAACTGTAAGCGTCTCGAGAACGGGGCCTTACAAGTTGGTATCAGAGCCAAAGTTTAACAGAATTAGGTAAAATATTTTCAAAAACCTAAACTTAAACTGAGAATAGGACAAGAAAGGGAAAGGGATGCCAGTCCTAGTAGCTACATGCCCGCAGGTAAATGTTTTATGTAAATGTTTTATGTAAATTAATGTAAAAAGGAATTTTGTGCTTGTGCTATATGAATTATGTGCTCTTAGTAGATTTGGTTACTGATGTAGTCAGGATAGGAAATGTTTGGGGAATGAAGAGCAAAGTAAGTGTCTAATACCAACTGGCCACTGTAATTAGGGACTTACTATACTTGACGTAATCTGAGCTATTACCTTGAATTACCGTGTTGGTGTTTGAATCATATAGTGTTTGGAGATGGTTGGTGGTAGATCTTCAAAGGCTTATCGAGGTAGAGGTCATGGTAAACGTGGTACTAGGCCGCGTGTCACAAGGAACAGGGCTAGAACCGTTGAAACGGCTCCTGAAGAGCCCGAGCTTCATCACCATGAAGGCGGTGACGAGAGTGCTAACCTGAGGGCCTCAGTGAAAGTGGTAGTTATGGAGGAAGTTCATCAAGTCATGCAGACAATTCTGCCATCTGTTTTGATTGAGGTTATTAGAGCCGTGAGAAAGGATGAAAAGAAAGAGAAAGAGGAGAGGAGGAAAACTATTAGGAGAGAGGGTGAGGAGAGTGGTTCAGGTGAAGGGGAGCAACCAGAGACTGAGATGGTTGTCTCTAGTGATGATGAGGAAGAGGAAGCAATGCAGGAAACTGCAAAGTGGTGTAGTTATTTGGCATTCCAGAGATGCAAGCCCCCGACTTTCGTTGGAAATGGGAACCCTGCTGCTGCTCACTGATGGGTGAGAGAAATGGAGGCTATGTTGGATATCAGCTAATGCAAGGAGGATTAAAAGTGAAGTTTGCTACCCACTCGTTTGTGGATTCGGCCCTATGCTGGTGGGATAATATTGTCCAGGCCGAGGGTCGCACGGCGATTGGGAGAATGAGGTGGAGTGAACTTAATAAGTTGGTAATCGAGGAGTTTTATCCTCACAAGGAACTCGACAAGAATGAAACAGAGTTCCTACAGTTGGAGGCGGGAACCATGGCACACCAACAGTACATGATAAAATTCAATGAGATGGCAAGGCTGGTGCCAGATCAGGTTACTCCTGTGTCACGAAAGATCAAGAGATACATCCAGGGTCTACCGCCGGATATCCGTAGGCATCTGATTGCCGCCCAACCAGGTACGTTTAGGTTGGTGGTCGATCTATTATGGAGACTGTAAGACGAGAGAGAGGAGGTGACTGTGGTGGGGGTGAGTAAGAAAGGTGGTGGTGACAGAAACTAGAATGGGAAATGATTTGGTAGTGGTGGTCTTACTCCTAAGAACAAAAAGGCAAGGGTGGATTACCGGAAGGCGGTGACGGCAGGTACAGGGACTAGCAGGTGTAATAAGCGTGGGAAGGAGCATGTGGGGGAATGTAAGTGGGGTCGAACATCTGTTTCAAATGCGAAAAAGGCAGGGCATATGGCCAAGGATTGTTGGGTAATGAGGTGCTATAACTATGGGGAAACAGGTCAACGAGTCGGGAGTGCACGAGGCCGAGAGTGGAGAGCACGAAGGTGGGAAAAGAGGCTAAGAAAAGGAAGGAAGTAAAGAAGGCCAGGGCTAGAGCTTTTACCATGACCAACCCGCAAGGAAGCTAGAGTGGATCATGATGTTGTATCAGGTACATTTTTGGTTAAAGAGGCTAGTGCCTCTGTATTATTTGATTATGGTACTGGTAGGAGTTTTATTTCTGCTGCCTTCTGTGATAAGGTTCCTGTTAAGAACAGAAAGGCTAATGAGCCCTTCGATGTAGAAACTGCCATTGGTAAGTCTACCAAGATTTCTGATATGGTAGAAGACTATGACATAGAGTTAGAAGGCCATAGGTTCTCTGCTAGGTTGTTTGTGATTCCCTTAGGCGGATTCAATGTAGTCCTAGGGATGGATTAGTTAGCAGCCTATGAGGCAAACATCGTGTGCCATAAGAAGATGATTCGGTTGACCGTTCCCAATGGGAGTTTGATGACGATCTATGGTGATAGAGTTAGTACGATCCCAAAAGTAATCTCAATGGTTGTGGCAAAGAAGTCTATGAGGTGTGATGTGGTGGCTATATGGCTTATGTGAAGGATATGGATGCGACAGTACCACAAATGTCGGATGTACCGGTTGTGTGTGATTTCCCAGACGTATTCCCGGAAGATTTATCAGGTGTGCCACCTGACCGCGAGATTGAGTTTCAAATTGATCTGGTACCTGGTGCACAACCTGTTGCAAAGGCGCCGTATCATCTCGCTCCCTCCAAGATGTAGGATTTGATGACTCAGCTGCAAGAGTTGTTAGATTAGGGGTTCATTCGACCGAGTATCTCTCCGTTAGGTGCTTCGGGAGGACGGTAGCATGAGGATGTGCATCGACTACCGTGAGCTGAATAAATTGACAGTGAAAAATCGCTATCCGTTACCAAGGATTGATGACTTGTTTGATCAGCTCCAAGGTGCTAGTTGGTTCTTGAGGATAGACCTCTGATCTGGTTACAACCAACTGAAGGTGAAGGAGCAGGATATTCCTAAGACAGTTTTTCGTACGCGTTATGGACACTATGAGTTTCTTGTGATGTCTTTGGGTTTAACCAACGCGCCAACTACTTTTATGGATCTGATGAATCGGGTGTGTCGGCCTATGCTAGATAAATTAGTGGTTGTGTTTATCGATGATATCCTGATTTATTTGAAGATCGAAGAAGAGCATGCCGGTCACCTTCAGAAAGTTCTGGATACGCTTAGAAGGGAGAAGCTGTGCGCCAAGTTCTCCAAGTGTGCGTTCTGGTTACGCGAAGTTCAGTTTTTAGGTCATGTAGTTAATCCTAAAGGGATCATGGTGGACCCGACAAAAGTTGAGGCAGTGATGCAATGAAAGTTTCCAAAGACGCCATCTGAGATTCGTAGTTTCTTGGGTTTGGCGGGCTACTACAGAAGATTCATCCTAGACATCTCCAAGATAGCTTCACGATTGACCAAGTTGACCTGTAAAGATGTGAAGTTCGTATGGGGCCGAGAGTAGAAGAATGCTTTCGAAGAGTTAAAGAAAAGATTGACGCAAGCTCCTGTCTTGACGTTACCCGAAGGGAATGAAGACTTGGTGGTCTACTCGGATGCTTCTTATTTAGGATTGGGTTGCCTGCTGATGCAACGGGGAAAGGTTATAGCCTATACGTCCTGACAGTTGAAGACCCATAAGGCTAACTACCCTACTCATGACTTGGAGTTAGCGGCTGTGGTCTTTGCATTAAAGATTTGGAGGCACTACTTGTACGGGACGAAGTGCACTATCTTCACTGACCACAAAAGCTTGAAGTATTCCTTCGAGTAGAAGGATCTCAATATGAGGAAAAGGAGGTGGTTAGAGTTGATCAAAGACTATGATTATGAGATTCACTACCATCGGACAAGGCCAACGTGGTGGCGGATGCCCCTAGCCGAAAAGAGAGACCCGAGCCGATTTGGGTGAAGGCTTATCAGTTGGTTATGACCTTCGATGTGATGAAGCAGGTTAAGGAATTTCAGGATGAAGCGTTGAAAGAAGATCAGATTAACTCTGAAAGGATGAAAGGTCTAGTTGTCGAGTTGGGGGAGAACACTCTTGGTGTTAGAACCTGCTTTGGGCGGATGTGGATTCCTCGTTATAGGGATCTACGTAGGGAGATCATGGATGTGGCTCACAAGAATTGATACTCAATTCATCCTGGTGCTACAAAGATGTATCATGATATTAAGAAAGATGACTGGTGGCCGAGAATGAAGCGCGATGTGGTGAAGTATGTGGGTAAGTGCCTTACTTGTTTACAAGTAAAGGCAGAGCATCAGAAGCCATACAGGAAGATCCAACCCTTGAATATACCCGAGTGGAAACGGGAGCACATCACCATCCACTTCATTACGAAGTTGCCATGTATGACAAGGGGATACGATGCCATATGGGTGATAGTTGATCGTCTGAATAAAGTGCTCACTTTCTAGCGATCCGTTAGATGTATTCATCTGAGATGTTGGCAGATCTGTTCATCAAAGAGATTGTGACTCGTCATGGTGTACTGGTGTCAATCGTGTCTGACCGTGACACTCGGTTTACATCTAAGTTTTGGAAGAGATTTCATGATGCAATGGGGATGAGGTTACATATCAGTACGACTTACCATCCTCAGATAGATGGTCACTCGGAGAGGACGATTCAGACTCTGGAGGATATGCTACGAGCATGCATCATTGATTTCGGAGGAAGTTGGGACGAACACTTACCGTTAGCCGAATTCTCATATAAAAACAATTATCATGCTAGTATTGGTATGCCTCCATATGAGATGCTATATGGTAGGAAGTGTAGAACGCTTGTATGTTGGGGTGACATCGGACAGAAGGAGTTAGGGAGCATTGAGTGATCGAGGCTACGACCGAAAAGTTGGAAAAGATCAAGGCCTTTATGAAGGCAGCAAAGGATAGATAGAAGTTATATGCCGACAAGAGACCTAGACCGATTGAATTCAAAGTGGGTGATAGAGTTATGTTGAAGGTCTCGCCTTGGAAAGGGATCATCCGGTTTAAGAAGTGGGGAAAGTTAAGTCCGAGGTACATAGGGCCTTTCCGAATCATTGCTCGAGTAGGAGAGGTGGCCTATCGATTGGAGCTACCCAATGAGTTATATGGAATTCATCTAACATTCCATGTATCTCATTTGAGGAAGTGCTTAGCCGATGAGGATATGATCGTGCCACTCGAGGAAATTGAGGTGGATGAACGGCTTAATTATATGGAGAAACCAGTGGCCATCATTGACAGAAAAGAGAAGAGGTTAAGAAATGAAGTGGTTCTACTTGTGCAACTACAGTGGAGACACAGGAAGGGGTTCGAGTCTACGTGCGAGATTAAGAAAGAAATAAGACAGCATTACCCAAAGCTGTTCGAGGAGTGACAGGTTTCGGGGATGAAACCTATATAAGGGGGGTGGACTTGTAACAGCCAGAAATTTTAGAAAGAAGAAAAGACAAGAAGTAAGGGAGAAAAAGAGTTTTATTTTAAAGCAAGGGTTAAAAGTGTGCAAGGGCCAAACTTGCCCCTAATGGGTTCAAAAAGGGGGATAAGGCCGCCCATACTTCTCTCTCTCATGCACACTCTAGGCTGCAAAAAGGAAAGAAGAAGTTCTTAACTGGTTTTGGAGAGAGAAAGAAGAAGTTCTTTAAGAAGGTAAGATTTTCTAGTGTTTTCTTCTTGGTTTTCAGTAGGTTTGAACTTCTGGACCGATCTTTATGTGTTTTCTTTGTGTTTGGTAGCTTGTTTTTGTGTGTTGTAGTGCTAGAACTCCAGGTTACTCTCCGGTTGGAGGAGTTTCACTTGAAAGCTGTTAGAGGTGAGTTCTAGATCCCCTCTTTTACATGTTTCTGCTTGTTTGGGGCTGGTATGCATATTAAGCTGTTGTTTTCTCAAGCTATGTTTTTCCATGAATTGTACAACTGAAAAATGATGAATGTTTGTTTATGTGACTTCTGTGATGTTGGGTAGATTTTTAGTATGTTTTAAGTGCGTAACATGTTAGATCTATGCTAAGTATATGTTAGAATGATGTTTGAGGACTGGAAAAGACGTATGATGCATTGCAGGTGATAGTTATAGTGTCCACTATGGACACTTAGAATATGCATGGTGTCCGCTGTGGACTTGGTACGTTTGCTATGGACACTTATAAATATTATGCATGTGTCCGCTGTGGACTTGGTACGTCCGCTGTGGACACTTAAAAATATTATGCATGGGTCCGCTGTGGACTTGGTACGTCCGCTGTGGACACTTAGAAAAAATTATGCATGTGTCCGCTGTGGACTTGGTACATCCACTGTGGACACATAGAAAAATTATGCATGTTGTCCGCTGTGGACTTTGAACGTTCGCTCTGGACACTTAGACAAATCTTGCATGCTATCTGCTGTGGACTTTACATGTCCGCCGTGGACACTTAGTAAATTTTATGAATTGTCCGCTGTGGACTTTGTTCATCCGTTGTGGACTTTGTTCATCCGCTGTAGATACTTAGAATGTTTTAGTCATGCGCTGTGGACTTTGGCTGTTCGCTATGGACTTTGGCTGTACGCTGTGGACACTTAGAAAAATTTTAAGCTGTCCGTTGTACACTGTTCATGCGTTGTAAACACTTAGATTATTTCTGGAATTTTGGGAAATAGAATTTAGTGTTAAGTCTTGACATTTTCTGGTGGTTTATGCCTGTTGATGTTATGTATGCTTGTGGGCTGTTGATGATGTTCCATATTATGTATTATAATATGACTTTACGTGGTGTGATATGTGCTTATGTACATAAGTATTATTGCAAAGAAAGTTAAAGATGAAGATAATGAAAAGTATAACTTAATGAATGAATGAAAGTCTTGCAAGCATATTAAATGGGGTTCACAACTCATTATGGGTTGTCAACTCTCTGGTGTGCACACAAAAAGGTCAGTCTTCGTGATTGATAGAAACATTTGAAACGGGATCCTTGCTACTTGACCCCAAAGACTGTAGTTGCTTCGTGCACCAATGATGGGGCATAGCATGTGGCAGGATCTAGATAGAAGTGAAAGATAATAATGAAAGAAAGTACGAAAGGAACGATTATAAACGATGATAAAAGATAATAAATGATTATTATCAAGATGTACGTATGATGTGTGATCACAAACGAAAGTAAAGGAAAGGTTTTTATCAAAAGTAAAGTATTTTATTATACAAACTAGAACTCACTCAGCGTCGCTGACTTTTTATATGCATATCAGTTGGCAGGTAATCGATGATGCTGAGGAGGTGCAGGCATGGATGCATAAGCTACTGGGAATGATTCGAGTCTGACATCCATATTTTGAAATGTCGATGCATTAATACAATTTTTGGGTTGTAAACAAAATGATATAATAATTTGACATGTATTTATTTATTAATGAAAACTTAAATTTCTGCTGCAACATGAGGTGTGTTATATTATTTATGCGATGATTGACCAACTGTAAGCGTCTTGGGAACGGGGCCTTACAGTGGGAACCAAACATGATGTCTCAAAATGTTATTCATCAAGCCCCAATCATACAACCTGCACCATTCATACAATAAGAACAAGCTGCATCCATACCAGAACCAATCATAGAACAAGAATAAGCACCAGAGGATGTACAAGAACAAGAATAACTCTATGATGAACATCACTTCCCTTCTCCACCTCAGAGCCCACATTTTTCAGATCAGCAAACACTATCATCTCTTTTGTGAGACATTGATGTTTCACTAGCAGAACAACCAGCTCATCAAGAAGAGGTTAGTATATCATCAATGCATGAGATTGATCAAGAAGAACAAAGTACACCTACTGAACAAACTGAAGGTGATGAATAGACATGTGAAATACCAATTAAGGAAGAAATTGAATACTCAAAGGTATTCTTATTCACTGAGTATAACATGTTGATAGAGAAATCAAACAACAGAGCAAGGAAGTTGAAAGAAAAGCTAAAAAACAAAGATGAAGATATTGAGAAGATAATAGACAATCAGAAAGCTCAAAAGGATGAAGTTAAATCAAAAGATCAAGATTTGAACAGCACAAGGCTAGGTGTTGCCTATCTGACTAAGCAAATAGATTCCAAAGATGCTGAGATAGATGAGTTGAAGAAGAAGATCTATGCTCAAGAAGAAGAGATAAAAAAAATTGAATAGAGAATTGGATCATGTTGACATTCATTAGAATGAGGAAGAACATTCAGAAGGTCTAGAACAAGACCTGAGTGATGAGTTTGTTGAACAAATCATGTCTTAAGCTGAAGACACTAGTACTGGGGAAACTAAAAAGGCTATTATTATCCCTGAGGAGACTTTTTCAATGGATGAATTGTTTGAAGAGGCTAATCCATTTGAAAACATACATTACTCACTCATCCTTAGACAACACTTTCACACTTCGAACACTCAAATAGCAGAATCGAGCATCATACATGTCAACCCTCTATCAGAGAAATAGAAGGAGCTAATTAGACAGTTTGCTGAATCAATGAAGATGCATACTCAACCATCAAAAGATCAAGCATCATCCTCACAGCCTCAAATGAAAAGCTATGAGAGGAAAAGAAAAAGATTGTATTTGGCTTCCTTGAAGAAAGGAAAACAAAAGGTTCAAGAGTTGGAAGAACCTGAATCCCCACCACTTAAACTTCTAAAGGTTAAAGCTGAACCAATTGATGAAGAGCCACCAAGGCTGAAAGAAAAAGATCCTACTATGTTAGATGAAGGTGAGATTGATCAATCACATGACCAGCAAACAGAGCCCATTATCATTTTAAGTGATTCTGATAATGAAGATGAAGAATAAGATGAATATGAGTTGGAAAACATTCAAGACTTACTGCCTAATGATCCTGAAACCCTTCTAGGTATAGAGCTTGCAGCAAGAGGATTTCATTATAATTCTTTCATGCACCTTAACCATTTAGAGGTTAAAGACTTGCTTAAAGACTTTCAAGAAGTCATGAAAATTGAAAAGAGCAAACATACAAAAGATATAAGAAAATCAAAGAATAACAAGACCAAAAGAATCTGTCAAAGGATCCTTAGATTGATAAAATGTCATACTCTGTAACATCCATCACTATCAGTTCCGTTAATTGACATGAAGCTCATTAACTCTCCTTGTGTATTATTTATTTTGCTTCATTAATTCGTTTCTCATCCCGAAATCTTCTCTTTTTTCGTCTTGCATGATAACCCTAAAGGTATAGCACGATAAACCAGATAAATAATATATAATTAATAATTAATAGTAGCAAACATTAGTTAATATTATTATTATTATTATTATTATTATTATTATTATTATTATTATTATTATTATTATTATTATTATTATTATTATTATTATTATTATTATTATTATTATTATTATTATTATTATTATTATTATATTATTATTATTATTATTATTATTAGTATTAATGATAATAAGTTTAGGGGTTAAATCATAAATAAAGCAAACTCGAGGGATTAAATAATTGAAAGTTTTGGGTTCAAAGTGAAAATATGAAAATTATAAAACCAAACTTTGACTGTCGACCCCCCTCCCTCCCTTCGAAACCCTACTGCCGTTGGACACCCCCCTACCGAGCCTTCCCTGCTGCGAATCGAACAATCTTCGTCGAGTCGTCCTTGCTCACCATCGTCCTTGCTGTAACGCAAACCCTACGTACGTGCTCGGTTTAATTACAGTTTGTTTCATTTTTTGCGTTTGACGTCGTCTTCTCGGTTGGGTTTGTTTCGAGTGGGTTGCGGTGACGTTCGGGTCGTGGGGCATGATGTGAGTGTGTATATATAGAGGTACTATATACGGTTATGTTGTGTGTGTGT
Source organism: Flaveria sonorensis (assembly GCA_025506505.1). NCBI lineage: Eukaryota > Viridiplantae > Streptophyta > Magnoliopsida > Asterales > Asteraceae > Flaveria > Flaveria sonorensis. The sequence goes on along the minus strand of CM046426.1, from coordinate 43,277,574 downwards.
TGTGTGTGCTTCGGGGTGGTGTGTGCGTAACGTATGTGGGTGTGTATGGACTGAAGTGTGTGTGTGTTTGAAAATGTGGAATGTGTACATGTTCAACAGTGTGTCGCGAGTGTAGTGTGTGTCGTGAGTGTGTGTGTTTCTAGGTGTGCAGTCTGTGCCGAAAGGAAGCAAGAACACAACAATCATGTGGGTGTGTGCGTGTGTCGGTGTGTAGCGACGTACGTGCGGTGTGCGCTCGATGTGTGTTAAACTTACTGTCGAGGTATTCTTTGAACCGTATGCAGGTATGGGATTGGATCAATCGATTCGATGTTGTACGGGGTTGTTCGGTGGCGTTTCTATAGTGTTCGTCACGGATGTAGCTATGCTGAATGTATATATATATATATATATATATATATATATATATATATATATATATATATATGTGTGTGTGTGTGTGAACCGTGGTGTGTGTGTGTGAACAGTGTGTGTGTCATAATTTTATGTGTGCGATATGGGTGTGTGTAGGTGAGTGTGTGAGTAAGGGTGTGTGTGTGAACCATGTGTGTGTTTTGTTTGTGTGGTGTGTGTGTGTCTTTGACTGAGATTGAGAAGGTGGGAGTAGTGTGTTATGGGTGTGTTCATGAGTGTGTGTTTTGGTATGTGTTTATTGTGTGTTTTGGTATGTGTTTAGTGTGTGTGTTTTGGTATGTGTTTAGTGTGTGCTTTGTGTGTATTTTATTTGTGGGCATGTTTTGTATTAAATTCTTTTGTTGCGCGTGTGTGCATGTTTGTGCATGGCCATGTGTATAGTCGAGCATGTGTTGGTATGTGTTGTATGTGTGTTAATTGTGTTGCTTGGTGTGTGTACGCTTGAGGTGCTGTATGGGTGGATGGTTATATGTTATTGTGTGTGTCCAATTGTTATATATATAAATATATATGTGATTACAAACACACATATATCTATTTAAATAACAGTTTAAAATATATTTTTCTTGTGTGCGTGTCTCGCATCGAACCCGAACTGAACCGAAACCGACTGAAAAAATCTATCCCCTTTAGACATGTTTTTAAGATTCTATTACAAAAATTTATAGGTGTTTGATCGTTCGTCGCTCGCATCTTTAGAAGTCTTTTGTTCACATAATTATTGAATCTTCACAAGGTGAGTTTCGTGGCCCCGTTTTCATTTTAATTATTTATAAAACCTAGGGGAAAAGTATGCTCATTCTTTTTATGCTATGACCCATTTTCAATTTGGGACAATTGTGTACTCTGGTGGTAAGTTGATATCTAGTACATGCATGAGTTGCCTGTGTGGTTCTTTATTCACAACTATTTAACTCTGGTGTTGGAGACGACGGACAGGTATTGATAGTACTATTGGGCTGACACCCCTACCCTTGTTTGTTAGTGTACTAGTTGGGACTGATAGTGGCCACGGACGGGCCCTAGGGTGAATATGTTTTGACAAGATCTATGTGTATGTCGTAGGCTTGGTTGTGATGCTCATGTTTACATGTGATATTGCTTGCTTATAACTGTATGCACATATGTCCTACCAAACTATTACACAACATCAATTTTTGTTTATTATTTAAACCTGCGAACTCACCAACAATATGTTGACCTTTTGAGCATATCTTTTCAGGTAACAACCAACGAACATAGCTAGAGTTGCTGCCTTAGTGGCGACTTATGAAATGCATTTAGAGACTTGTCTTTGTGTTACTGACTTTATGTTTTGTTTGGTATTATCTTTGTTGATCATGTTTTGTTTACTTGTTCCCGGGTTGTAGGATTTAAATTTCATTTGACTGTTGACTATGTTCGTTGTGGGATTGACTAACTACTACACAAGTCTCCATTTATGTCGGGTGACGTCATGACACGTTGGCCTTACATCATTTAATGCATCTCTATTAATTAACAATGTGTTGTGAGGATCCCGTCCGTTACATCCTCAAGTTTTTGCTTCAAGCAAGGGTGTGACAGACTGGTATCATAGCCATTGGTTATAGAGAATTAGGTGGATAACTCAACCAAGACTATAACCTAGGAACCTTCATGTAGGATGCATACTAGGGTTTTGTGTGCATTTGATATTACATGTATGTTTCTCCTATTCTGTTCACCTGTTCATTTATTATTGAGATATATCACCTGAGGAAAAGTACTTATACTTTTTCCTTGTAGGATGTCTTCTGTTGGTCCTTCCGTTCCCTCTTCATCCCGCATTATTCTGTCTGATTCAGAGTCAAAACCCGAGTAGGTTCTTTTGGACCATATGTTGCATTCGTCATTGGATACTAAGTCCAACCCCGAGGAGCTTATGTCAGAGTCGTCTAGTAAGGAAGAGTTAGGTAACCCTGTAGTATTAGGATTGCCTGTTGTTCAAGCTTCACCGGCTGTTCCTGCAGCCCCTAAGGTTCCTGTTGCACCTATTGCTACAGTCGTTCCTGTTGTCCCAGTTGTTCCTAAGGTGCCTGTTTTGCCGATGATCACAAGGTACGCCCCCGAGGCGTGACCCTGGGTACCTGGCTTCCCTAGAGGGCGTACCGAATGAATGGCGTAGGACCTGTGTGGCTGATGACTGCCAGGTTGAGGGTGTTCTTGGCCAACCGTATTAGGTTTTGGCTACCAGCAGATGAGGCCAGTCTGTGGGTGACTACCCTGACCAGCCCCTGAGTCCCTCTAGTTCCTCCAGCAGTGGCGACGGTCAGGATTGATATTACACGAGCATTAATAAAGACTTGGTGAGATTTATTTCTAGTTACTTCGTATTTCATAGTTAGACTTTGTTAGACTATTGGTACTTGCATGTTTTGGGATATTCATAGTATTTGATCATGTTTGGGATATTATGATTTATGGTAATGAAACCTTATACTATTATCATGAGATTTTCTGTGATACTATCATGTGAAGTATATGGCTTGTAATGACGTGTCATTTACGCATGGATGACTGAATTGTGGTAAACCTTGATATGATTGAAGCTTACGTATTATCTGTGATTGATTAAAAAATGCCGCCCAGAAGAATTTCCTATAGTAAAAGTTGTGGTGGTGTTGCCCCGAGAGGCAGAGGTAGAGGAAGTGATGCTGGTGGTAGGGGTGAAGCACCTAGAGGAGGAAATGAAGATGGTCAAGCTAGTAACAACCATGGAGCTGGAAATCCTGACATAGCTGCTATGATTGCCCAGCAGTTAACTGCGCTCATCCCGACCATAGTGGCACAAGTAAATGATACCATCGTGAACCACGACAATGGGGGTGGCAACAATGATAATAGCAATAACGGTGAGAATGGTGGTGATGAAGAGAATGGTGAGAATGGGTATGAAGGCGAGGATTGCAATAACCATGAAGAAGGTGGCGGATTGGGTAACGAGAATGGTAATGGGAATGCTAATGGAAATGGTCGTGGTCTGGACAACGGAAATGGAAACGGACCAAACAATGGTAATGCTAATGGGGGAGGAAATGGGAATGGATATGGTGATGGTGGAAGAAGGAGAAGATGTACTTATAAGGAATTTGTGGCCTGTAAACCTAAGGAATTTGATGGCAAAGGTGGAGCAATAGCATTGACTAGATGGCTTGAAAAGATGGAAGCAATGATTGACATTAGTGAATGCCTGGATAGCTAGAAGATCAAGTATGATACATGTTCACTGCAAGGAAAAGCATTGACTTGGTGAAATACTCAAGTTCAAGCAAGAGGTAGGGAGGCAGCCATGCAGATGACCTAGGATGAATTTAAGGATTTGATCATCGAGGAGTATTGCCCTAATAACAAAATACAAAAGTTAGAGCATTAATTCTGGAATCATACCATGATAGGAGATGGGCACACAGCATTTACGGATCGATTTCATGAGCTGGCTAGGCTTGTTCCGCATTTGGTAACCCCAGAATCAAAAAGAATCGAAAGGTACATCTAGGGATTGGCTCCTGAAATCCAGGAAATGGTAACTACGTTAGGCCACCTCCAAAGTGTGGTAAGTGTAATTTTCATCATCCGCAAGCGGCGCCATGTCGGGTGTGCATAAACTGTAGGTGCCCGGGGCATTTTGCGAAGGCTTGTAGGGTGGTGCCCAACTTGGTTGCATCGATAAATGCAGTTAATCCGGAAGGAAACGTCAGGGTTTGTTATGAGTGTGGAAGCCCTAATCACTATCGGAACGTGTGCCCTAGGCTGAATCAGGCACCAGGCCAACATGGGAGTAATCAAAATCATGTGATGGCGATAGCTGGTAATCAAGGCTAGGTGAATCAAGGAAATGCTTCATATGGACGTGCATTTGTGATTGGAGCCAACGATGCCCTTCAAGATCCAAATGTTGTAACGGGTACGTACCTTCTCAATAACCATTTAGCATCAGTATTATTTGATAAAAGTGGTACGAACCCCTATGCCTAATGGTGATGTGCTCAAGATCCAAGGAGAATGACCAGGAAGAAACCTAAAACTTATTTCTTGTATGAAGACTCATCGATGCCTACAGAAGCAATGCTATGCGTTCTTAGTGCGCAAAGTAGAGAAGAAAGAGGAGGAAAGGAAGCTGGAAATATCCGGTGGTGCGATCTGAAAGTGTTTCCTGACAATCTATCCGGCTTGCCTCCCCCGATAGGTGGAGTTCTGAATAGATTTGATCCCTGGAACAACACCAGTAGCAAAGACACCATATCGGTTAGCACCATGAGAAATGCAGGAATTATCAAGTCAACTACAAGAATTATTGGACAAGGGTTTTATCCGACCCATCCACTCACCATGGGGAGCATCGATACTATTTGTCAAGAAGAAAGATGGATCGTTTTGAATGTGCATCGATTATCATGAGCAGAATTATTTGACCGTGAAAACTCGATATCCACTTCCTAGAATCGATGACTTATTTGGTGAGCTACAAGGAGCATCATATTTCTCTAAGATTGATCTACAATCGGGCTATCATTAGTTGAGAGTTCACGAGGATGACATACCGAAAACAGTGTTCAGGACTCGTTAAGGACATTATGAGTTTCTAGTCATGCCATTTGGGCTGACCAATACCCTAGCGGTATTCATGGATCTGATGAACTGGGTTTGTAAGCCATACCTGGATAAGTTTGTAATGGTATTCATAGATGACATCCTCATCTATTCCCGATCAAAGGAAGATCATGAACGACATTGAAGAGCGATATTAAAATTATTGGGGGAAAAGAAACTTTACACCAAGTTCTCTAAGTGCGATTTTTGGTTGCGTGAAGTGAAATTTCTAGGATACATGGTGAATGAGAAGGGAATTAACGTTGATCCTGGAAAGATCGAAGTAGTTAAGAAATGGGATACACCTAAGACACCTTCAGAGATTCGATAATTCTTAGGGTTGGCTGGTTACTACCGATGATTTATTGCAAAGTTTTCAAAGATAGCCCAACCATTGACAATGCACACGCAGAAAGACAAGAAATTTGATTAGGGTCGTAAACAAGAGGAGGCCTTCCAAATGCTGAAGGAAAAGTTGTGTAATGCGCCCATATTAACACTCCCTAATGGACTTAATGATTTTGTGGTGTTTTACGACGCATCACACCAAGGTTTAGGATGTGTGTTAATGCAGAAAGATAAGGTAATTGCCTATACATCACGACAACTTAAAGTCCCTGAGAAGAACTATACAACGCATGATTTGAAATTGGGTGCGGTAGTGTTCGCTCTTAAGATTTGGAGGCACTATTTATATAGAACCAAATGTGTTATTTATACCGATTACAAGAGTCTTCAACACATTTTTGATCAAAAGGAATTAAACATGTGTCGGCGATGATGGGTGGAACTTCTTAGTGATTACAATTGTGAGACCCGATACCATCCTGGAAAGGCGAATGTAGTGGTTGATGCCTTGAGCACGAAGGAACGTGTTAAACCCTTACACACACGAGCCTTGGGAATGATCATACAATCAAACTTAAAGGGTAAAATCCTAACGGCACAGATTGAAGCATTAAAAGAAGTGAACATTGTTTGTGAGGAGTTCCATGGTCTAGATAAGCAAATGAATTGTAAGGAGGATGGGGTACACTATTTTGTAGACAGTATATGGGTACCTAAGTAGGGAAATGTGCAAACCCTAGTTATGAATGAAGCACACAAATCAAAGTATTTCGTCCATCCTGGTGCAGACAAGATGTACCAAGATCTTAAGGAATTGTATTGGTGGCCAGGTATGAAGAAAGACATTGCGACTTATGTAAGTGAATATCTAACCTGTTTGAAAGTCAAAGCCGAACACCAGAAACCATCAGCTCTATAGCAACAACCAAAAATTCCCTAACGGAATTGGGAAAATATAGCGATGGACTTCATCACTAAGTTGCCAAGAACAAGTAGCGGGCATGATTCGATTTGGGTTATTGTGGATCGAATGACAAAATTCGCTCACTTTTTACGGATTCGCGCGGATTATAAGATGGAAAACTTAGCGAGGTTATATGTAAATGAGATTGTGGCTAGGCATGGAGTGCCTGTTTTAATTATATCAGATCGTGATAGTCGATTTACATCACGGTTCTGCAGACTCTATAGAAGGCAATGGGCACTCGGTTAGATTTAAGTACCGGTTATCATCCACAAATGGATGGTGAAAGTGAACATATGATACAGACTCTCGAAGACATGCTTAGGGCATGTGTGATCGACTTTGGTGGGAGTTGGGATACCAATTTACCGTTGGTTGAATTCTCCTTTAACAACAGTTATCATACGAGCATTAGATGTGCTCCATTTGACGTGTTGTATGGAAGGAAGTGTTGGACTCCAGTATGTTGGGCTGAGGTAGGTGAAAGTCAATTGACAGGCCTAGAAATCATCCAGGAAACGACTGATAAGATATTCCAAATCAAGGATAGACTTAAGGCAGCGAGAGACCGTCAGAAAGGTTACGCCGATAACCGACGAATACGTCTGGAATTTAGTGTAAGTGATCGGGTCTTATTGAAAGTTTCTCCTTGGAAGGGAATCGTATGGTTCGGAAAGAAAAGAAAGTTAGCTCCGAGGTATCTTGGGCCATTTGAAATCATTGAAAGAGTTGATTCTGTGGCGTATCGGTTAAAGTTAACCCAAGAGCTTAGTGGTGTGCATGATACATTTCAAGTATCAAACCATAAGAAATGTTTAGATGATGGATCCCTTCATGTTCCAATTATGGAATTCAAGGTTGATGAGAAACTACAGTTTGTTGAAGAACCAATAGAAATTATGGATCGGGAAGTAAAGCGATTGAAGCACAGCAAGATTCCAATTGTCAAAGTGAGATGGAACTCTAAGCGAGGGCCAGAATTAACGTGGGAACGGGAAGACCAGATGAAACTTAAATATCTACATCTGTTCACGGATAGAGCTTCGGAATCTAACTCCAGCTGAATTTCGGTACGAAATTCTCTCAACTGGGGTATACTGTGACATTCGTCATTATCAGGTCCATTAATTGACACGAAACTCATTAACTCTCCTTGTGTATTATTTATTTTGCGTATTTAATTCGTGTCTTATCCCAAAATCTTGTCTTTTTTCGTCTTGCGTGATAACCCTAAAGGTATAGTACGATAAACTAGATAAATAATATATAATTAATAATTAATAATACCAAACATTATTAGTAAAATTAACGTATTTATAAATATTATAATTGTTATTAAAATTATTTATTATTATTATTATTTTATTATTATTATTATCATTATTATTATTTATTATTATTATTATTATTATTATTATTATTATTAAGTTTAGGGTTTAAATCGTAAATAAAGCAAACTCGAGGGATTAAATAATTGAAAGTTTAGGGTTCAAAGTGAAAATATGAAAATTATAAAACCAAAGTTTAACCGTCGAAACCCCTCCCTCCATTCGAAACCCTACTGCCGTCGGAACCCCCCCCCCCCCCATTACTGAGCCTTCCCTGCTGCGAATCGAACAATCTTCGTTGAGTCGTCCTTGCTCATCGTCGTCCTTGCCGTAACGCAAACTATAGGTACGTGCTCGGTTTCATTACGGTTTGTTTCATTTGTTGCGTTCGCTGTCGTCTTCTCGGTTGGGTTTGTTTCGGGTGGGTTGCGGTGATGTTCGGGTTGTGCAGCACGATATGAGTGTGTATATATATAGGTATTATCTATGGTTATGTTGTGTGTGTGCTGTGTGTGCTTCGGTGTGGTGTGTGCGCAATGGGTGTGCGTATGTAACGTATGTGGGTGTGTATGGACTGAGGTTTGTGTGTGTTTGAAAATGTGGAAGGTGTACATGTTCAACAGTGTGTCGCGAGTGTAGTGTGTGTCGTGAGTGTTTGTGTTTCAAGGTGTGTAGTGTGTGCCGATCAAGGAAGCAAGAACACAGCAGGCTTCGGCTGCTATGTTCATCATGTGGGTGTGTGAGTGTGTCGGTGTGTAGCGATGTGCGTTCGATGTGTGTTAAACGTATTGTCGAGGTATTCTTTGAACCATATGCGGGTATGGGATTATATGGATAGATTTGATGTTGTACGGGATTGTTCGGTGGCGTTTCGATAGTGTTCATCACGGATGTAGCTGTGATGAATGTCTATATATGTGTGTGTGTGAACCGTGGTGTGTGTGTGTGTCATGGTTGTATGTGTGCGATGTGGGTGTGTATAGGTGAGTGTGTGAGTAAGGGTGTGTGTATGAACCATGCGTGTGTTGTGTTTGTATGGTGTGTGTGTGTCTTTCACCGAGAGTGAGAAGGTGGGAGTAGTGTGTTGTGGGTGTGTTCATGTGTTTGTGTTTTGGTATGTGTTTATTGTGTGTTTTGGTATGTGTTTAGTGTGTGTGTTTTGGTATGTGTTTAGTGTGTGTTCAAGTATGTGTTTAGTGTATGTGCTTTGTGTGTATTTTATTTGTGGGTATGTTTTGTATGTAATTCTTTTGTTGCGCGTGTGTGCATTATCCATTTATTCATGACTGTGTGTATAGTCGAGCAGTGATGTCAAATATATTTTATTGTGTGCGTGTCTCGCATCGAACCCGAACCCGACTGAAAATATCTATCCTCTTTAGAAATGTTTTAAGATTCTATTACAATAATTTATAGGTGTTTGATCATTCCTCACTCGCATCTTTAGAAGTCTTTTGTTCATGTTATTATTGAATCTTTACAAGGTGAGTTTTGTGGCCCCATTTTCATTTCAATTATTTATAAAACCTAGGGGCAAAAGTATTCTCACTCTTTTTATGCTATGAACCCAATTACAATTTCGAACTATTGTGTTTACAGTTGGTAAGTTGATATCTAGTACCTGCATGAGTTGTCTGTGTGGTTCTTTATTCACAACTATTTTACTCTGGTGTTGGAGCCAACAGATAGGTATTGATAGTACTATTGGGCTGACACCCCCACCCTTGTTTGTTAGTATACTAGTTGGGACTGACAGTGGCCACAAACGGGCCCTAGGGTGAATATGTTCTGACAAGATCTGTGTGTACGTCGGAGGCTTGGTTGTGATGCTCATGTTTACATGTGATATTGCTTGCTTATAATTGTATGCACTTATCACATACCAAACTATTAAGCAACATCAATTTTTTTTATTATTTAAACTTGCGAACTCACTTGAGCATATCTTTTCAGGTAACAACCAACGAACATGGCTAGAGTTGCTGCCTTAGTAACGACATATGAAATGCATTTAGAGACTTGTCTTTGTGTTACTGACTTTATGTTTCATTTAGGATTATCTTTGTTGATCATGTTTTGTTTACTTGTTCCCCTGTTGTGGGATTTAAATTTCATTTGACTATTGACTATGTTCATCGTGGGATTGACTAACTATGACACAAGTCTCCATTTATGTCGGGTGACGTCATGACATGTTGGCGTTATATCATTTAATGCATCTCTATTAATTAACAATGTGCTATGACGATCCCGTCCGTTACATCTTCGTGTTTCCTCTTTAAGCGAGGGTGTGACATACTCCCAGGTTAAAAGCTGGTTGAGTCATACAAGGATGCCTTACAGATCTTATGCAGGCATATGTCTCTTTCAAATGAAAGATATGGCTAGAGAAATATACAAGAATATGATGACCGGTGCTTTGAAGCCACAGATCTCTAGACCTCATCCTGCTTCATCTCTATCTACTTATCATCAGGCTCTACCTGAACTACATCCCATTGAAGAACCAAAACAATTCATGCTTCATAGGCTTTGGCCAGAAGGTAATGAGGTTAGGCAGATGATAAACGAAAACACCAACTTTGTCAAGTTGTATGAAAAAATAACATTGACAGCATCTGCTGAAGAAAGAAAGATTGTTGAATGGAAATATGATGAAATCTAGGATGCAATGCTAATAAAGAGAGTATATGGCTTAGATCAATACCTATCATACATATCCCATCTGGGATCTCTAAGCTATGAAGATAGATTAGACCATATGCAATTGAGGATGGGCAATCACACTAATAATCCCAGGGGAGCAGATTTCTATCATATTATGAGAACATACATGAACAGAAACTATCATGAGATGAAAGCCAAAGCAGATAGAGAAGACAAGCTTCACTTGGCCAAACTGAGAAGAGAACAACAGTTGGCAAGCAAGCAGAAGAAGCAAAGTGAAGAATCACTAACTCAGATTGACAGTGAAATTTTGGAAAAAGTTGTGTATGCTTTAAGGCCATCTGAGTTGAAATTGATTATGAAGAAGATTGATGGTAACCAATACAATCATCCAATAAGCAAGTGGTATTATGATGAAAACCACTTTAAAGTGGTATTGGAGAGAAAAGATGAAGGGAAAGAAGCTAGAAACATTAGGTTGTTTGACCCTGTTGAGATTAAACTCTTACATCCTTCATATTATGAGAACATATATGAACAGAAACTATTTTGAGATGAAAGCCAAAGCAGATAGAGAAGAGAAACTACACTTGGCCAAACTGAGAAGAGAACAACAGTTAGCAAGCAATCTAAAGAAACAAAGTAAGGAATCACCAACTCAGATTGACAACGAAATTTTGGAAAGAGTTGGATATCCTTTAAGGCCATCTGATTTGAAATTGATTACGAAGAAGATTGATGGTAACCAATACAATCATCCAATAACCAAGTGGTATTATGATGAAAACCACTTTGAAGTGGTATTGGAGAGAAAACTTGAAGGGAAAGAAGCTACAAACATTAGGTTGTTTGACCCTGTTGAGATCAAACTCTTACATCCTTCATATGTCTCATTTTTGAAGACCAAATCATTCCCTACTATGGAAGATGTTTTATGCAAGGGTGATTGCTGCTACTTCATACATATGTTGAGAATTTTGGGAAAAGTATATGTGAATACTGCTCTAAAGAAAAGAATTAAGAAAAATCAGCAATCATTAACACACATAGAAGGAATCACTGGCCTGAGAATATCAGACAACAACAACCTGGAAATTCTAAAGCGAAATCATGTTGTAACCACATTGGTTAGCAACATTGATGGGAAAAGCTTGGATTTATCAACCCTAGAACAAATTATGAATCCAAGGATCGAAACAGGAATTATTAGTTTGATTTAGCTAATAAAGATCACTGAATTATCGATACTTGTTGTTTAATTAATTGTTTATGAAATTGAAATCGACAAAGAACAGATGAAACAAATTGAAAACGGAATGCAACAAAAAGATTGTTTTAATTGATTTTTATTCACAATGAATCGATTACAATGATATTGATGCTTGGATGATTTGATGATCTCCTATAATGTTCTTGGTGTTCTTGTGATTGCTATGTTGCTATCTTGATTGATTGATCGATTGTATCGTTTCTATGAATATATGCTTCTCTATTTTGGTGTCGATATCTCTCAATCTCTATCTAAATATATGCACCCATGCCTTATATTTATAGGTAGAGGTTTAAAATTACAAAGATATTCTTGATGTGGCGTGGAATATTCAATTTTGTTAGATTGACTTGTTGACTTTGTGTTGAGTAATTGATGATATGAGATCATACAAGTATTTTGTTCTTCCGTAGGAGTTGAACTTCGATAGGAGTTAGTTCTTTGATCTTGTACATCATCCTTAGGAGCAAACTTCCTTCTTCCTCAGTAGCAGCAGCTTGATCTCTAAACTTGTTCTTTAGTAGATATGATTGTACTTCCGTAGAAGATCCACCGATGCACATTGACTTGTTCATTTATGCTTCATAGAACATCTACGGAAGAACAAACTTGTTCATCCGCAGATAGTTCTTGCACTTGGTCAATTTTTCAAATTGACCAAGTATGATGTTCCTACAATTACATAAAATCAACACAAATAATATTTGGGTTAACATATCTATCTTGCATTACATAATGATAAAGAATTACAGATGTTCATTACAAGAGATTATAAATCATATAAATCTATACAAAAGATCTAGACTTAACAATACTCCCCATTATGTGTAAATTCTTGTAATTATCTGTTTAGATCTTTCAATTCTTGTACTCTGGCCAAAATCTTTGTGTTGAAATATCCAACAGCATCCTTTTGGTCTTGGTATGTATACTTGATCTTCATTTTTCCCATTTTCTTCAATGTTTTAAAGTTCAGCCCAAGAATGTCTTTTTCTATGGTCAGTGTTGCCACTACATTGTTTTAAGACACCACTTCCAACTCATCTTGCTTTGACATTCTATGCTCAGTAATTGATGGGATTTCAGATCCTATGAGCTGACCTGCCTCAAATCTTCTTCTCTTGTGTGCTTTGGCATGCAGCTTGTTTATGACTTGAATGATGTGCACATATAAGCATATGTCACTTTGAGCATCTTTATCATTCAACTTTGGGAAATACTTATCATGCAGATAAGATGTGTAGCTTGGATGTAACAGTTTAATCTCCAAAGGATCAAATAATCTTATGCTTGGTGCGTTCTTGTAAGGATCATTCCTTTGCAGCACCAGTCCTTTAGTTCTTTCTACATATCCCCATTCAGTGATGGGGTATCAGAACTGATTTCCTTCAATTGTTTTGATTGATGCATCATCCTTGTCCGCATATCCAATTCTTCTCAGAAATTCATCATTAACAAGTTTTGAAGAACTGGAATGAGATCTTTTCTGACTTTGTTTTCTTCTTTTGTGATCTGCATCCTCTCTTTTGGCTTCTTTCAACACATCTCCCTTAAACTTATTTCTTAATTTTGTAATCAGAATAGAAAAATCTCTTCCCCTTGGACTGATTGGGTAGTTGGTGATTGGAATGTTTTGTAAAGTAGAAAGGTCTGCATCTGGGAGTGTAAGAAGGGTCTCCATCCATGGAAACTATTGAACCATCCAAGATGCCCTTTTAATTGTAGCACAATCCCACTCTTGATCAAACTTCCAAGCTATGCTGCTGATCTTGGTGTAGTCATCTGATTAAACAGTTGAATCAATGTTGTTTTTTGCTCTGTTATTTCCCTCACAGCTATTCCCAGGGGATAGATTTTGTTGGGGATTAGATCCCTCGGCTCCCTGATCAGTTTCTCCTTACTTCTGTACATATCTTTGCTTTCAACTACTATTGGCTCAGCAGGAGATTGTTTTAATAGTTTGTAAGCTGGATTGTGTGCTCCGGTTCTGAATCTTACTCTAGTTTCTAGTTCAACCTTCATCACATAATCCATCATTGCTCTTAGCTCACTCACTGTTCTTCCTTCAGTTCATCTGACCTATAGTTTTGACTTTGCAGCCAGCAAATCATATTATACTTGGTAAGCTGTTTGGTTTCATAGTGACCCAAATCATTCTTTATCTTCTTAATTGCTTTGTAATTTGTGAAGGTTTCATAGTTGCATACTGGAAGCATTAATCTGGCCGTATCAAACTCCTTCAGTACTTGTATCATCTCATCCATATTCATCTTTTCTACCATGTATGGAAAGCCATTATTGATTAAGTCCATGAACATAGATGATTGGGCTCTTTCCTCAAAGATGCCATCAGTAGATAACAAGTCACCTTCCCTTGCCTTCATCAGACTTATGAGTCTCATCTTTTGTTAAATGTATCCACTCAGCATTAATTTCTTGTTCAATGTCTTTAGTGGATTTGAGAGTTGAAAGATCAACTGATTGTGTGTGCTCAGGAGACATGTATTTTGATTTCTTTGGGGTATTCTCAATTACCATAGCTTCATCTTCAATTCTTCCCAAATACTTTCTTTTTCTGTTGTATTTGATTGTAGGTTCTTTTGCTTTCAACAAGGGAATGTCAGCAGTTTCTTTGATTTGTTCTTTATGTACAATTACTTCCTTTTCAGTCACCTTCTTCATTAAGATTTCTATCTCTTCATCTTTAGCTTTTAGCAGATCTAACTGCTCAGAGATAGTTTTCATTGCATTGTTGAGCTCAGTCAGGACTTTCTCCTTCTCTTGTTTTTCTTTCTCTGCAGTCTCACAGGACTCAGTCATAAGCTGATCCATAGTATCAACTACTGCATTGTTGGTTTCAATCTCTTCTCTTAGCTTCTTGATTAATACTTCTAGAGATGCAATAGTTTCATCTTTCTCTTTCATCTCTCTTTTGAGTTTTCTCAATTTCTCCAGTTTTTGATTGCTTTTGATGATGAGATTGTTGTATTTAGAAACAAGAAAACTTTTGCTCACATTTATCTCCTCCTCTCTTAAATCATTTTCATCATAAGCAGTGATATCAACAAAATGACTATCACTCTCATCTAGTTGTTCAACCTCTTGTTCATTCTCCCCCTTAACTTCTAGACATATTTCTTCTATGGCACCATCCATAATTTCATCAAGCTCATCATCATCAATATTCACCTTTTCAGTAAGAGTTGGGCTTTCAGTAGGTGAGGTTGGTTTAGCAGATGGGGGTGAGGAAGTTGGTTGTGTTGTTGGATGAGAAGGTCTTAATTGATAATGGTGAGATGGTTCTCTGTGATGGAGATTGGAGTGTTTATGATGATTGAGATTGGAAGCTGAGAAAGGTTGGGTATGCTCACTGGATGGCGAGTTCAGTTGAGCTAGGGGTGTTTCTGGTAAGTCTATTACAGGTGTTGGTGGAAGAGACTGTGGTTGTTGTTGTGGTGATGGGAGTGATGGTGATTGTTGAATGTCATCAAGTGTGAATACTTCTGTTTCAGTAGTATTCTGAGATGTTTGGGAATGGGAGGGAGATAAGGGTTGTTGTTATGGTGGTTCAGGGGATTCAGATGTAGGTGATAGAGGATGGGGTTCTTGTTGTGGTGGTTCAGGTGATTCAGCTGGTGGTGTTTGTTGTTGTTGTTGATCAAGGTATAGTAGTTCTCATGGAATGTCTGCATTCTCATCAATGACATGAGCAAACATCTCCATTTTCTCCTCCTGATATTGCCCACTTATCTTGTTTAGCACAGATCTTCCAAGATGAGCTTGAACAAAGACTCCACCTTCTCTTTCAATGTTAGGCATTGACTCATTCATGATCAGCTGAATAAACCTAGGAAACATGTACATCTTGTCTTCTTTTTTCACCCTTATATGGTCATATAAGCATCCAAGGATGTATTTAACATAGTTATATGTTCTCCCTTCAAACACACCAATGATCCCAGAAAAAATGTGCCTTGAAAACCTATCCAAACCAGACTTTTTGTTGGACATACACTCTAAGTATGTGTGACACAAGAATCTGTAGGGCTTGCACAACCTCCCTTTTTGATTTCACCATTTTGGTAATCTCCATCATAACCCATTAAATGAAAAATTCTTTGGATGTACTCATGGTCGAACACATCTGGGTGACCCTCTTCTTCTCCAAACTCTAACGCCCTCCTGATAGTTTATTCATCCACCCTCAACTCCTCATTTCTTATTGTTGCGATAATCACCTTTTCATCATTCTCCTCTTCAATCCTGGCTGTGTGCCAAAAATCTATCATTTGCGATTGATAGATGACTGGGTCCGCAGATAATGCATAGAAAATCCTTGATCTTCTTAGATAGTTAATAATTTCCCTGCATCCCTCTATTGCTGGATCGTCTGGATTCAGAACGACACAAACATTATGATCTTTTGCAAATCTGTTGGCCATATTGATGATGTTGTTTGAGTGGTGATTTAGGGGTGGATTGTTGTGTGGAATGAAAAATTTGAATGTTTGTGGATAAAGGGGTTTATGATATGAGCGTTTTTCTAGGTCTAAAAAATGGTTTCCGAAAAGTGAATACAAATGACAACGGTCAGGTTATCATTTATACTTGCTATAAAAATTTAAATCCTTTTATTTAATGACGTGGCACCTTTAACCCACATTACCCTTCCGTGGTTATCCACTAGTTAAGTCTTCCGCTGAACATCTATGGAAGGCAAAACTTTTCTTTTTATTCGTAACAGGTCAAGTCTTCCGCAGAACATCTTCGGAAGGCAAAACTTGTTTTTGCTATTTTATCCTTCAATTAATTCTTCCGCAGAACATCTACGAAAGGCAAAATTTGTTATGTTTTTGATGTATGATCTTAACATCATGTTGTTAGATCTTTGTTTACTGTTAGACATTGTTGACTCTGCTTCATTACAAATGTGCAAAATTGATTTAGTTAAAAACTTCAGATATCCTGCAGCCAAGTTAGTGCTCAAGTTCCAATTTTCTTCATGTAAAAATGTTAAACTCAGTTTTTATGCTGATGACTACTCCCCTAAATTTGTGATTAATCATGAAATTATGCATTTATTAGAAATTTATAAAGAGAATAGCATGAAAAGCAATTATCTGTCAATCTTATTAGCAAAAAAATAACAAAAACAAAATCTTTTTGTATTTTTGTTTATAGACAGAAACTAAAATATATTTACAGCATTTACATCGGGATCATGCTATGACACTGAGCAACTTCCTGAAACAGTTTTGTTTGATGATAGTAGACAGATATCTAGTGCTGATTGCAAGTATTATGATCCACATAAATTCAAGCACGAGTATAGTTTCAACTTGTCATGCTGTTTATCATGTTTTGGTATTGACTAAAGATACACAAAGATGGACTCCACATTCAATTCACATTAGAGTTTGTCCTCCATTTATTTGTCAATTTATCACTTTTTCACACATAAAACTTTGTTCCATAAGTTATAAGCTCTATCTTAAGATTTCTTTGAAATCTTATTAATGCTGATGTGATATTTGAAGCTCTTTGAGATAATATACAATTGATCACATTGGATTCTTTTAGTGTTGTTCCTTTTTGGAACTTTTTGATGATCAACATCAGGATACCAGGTCTTTACTTACGTAAAACAAAGATGCCTGTGAACCCAGGTCTTTGTTTACACAAAACAAAGGGTTCATGATGTGTAAAGATAGAGGTTATAAAGTGTCTAAACATGGTGTGCTTTGGTGAGTAAGTTGATCACAGCAGGATAAGACTTACTTGCATGTTCCTCAAAATGGAATTGTCCACAATTAGTCACCTTGGCATTATGTTATGCATGAACTTGTATATTTTCCACTCAAGCTGATGCATGAACTTGTATATTTTCCACTCAAGCTGAAGCTACTCACATATCAAATCATATATGATCAGTCTTTATTGTGTGATGAGATTTAGGAAAATAAGCAAAGGTATAGTGTACTATCATTTCCCATAATATGACATGCTTTTTCATGAAAAACATATTAATAAGACAATATTTTTGGATTTTTTTAAGTTTTTAAAGATGTTTTTGGCTTTTTCATATAATGAATTTGATAGACAGAACATGTTTTCTTTTGTGACGAAGACTAATCTAAGTTGATCATGCCTAAAGACTCAATCAAGAAATTAAATCTAACTGAATCAAAGGCTTTAGTGAATAAATCAGCTAGCTGATTTGTAGTATCCACTTTGATCAACTTGATTAAACCTTTTTCAAAGCAGTCTCTCAGAAAATGGTATCTGATTTCAATATGTTTTGTTTTACTATGTTGCACTGCATTAGCAGTGATGAACATAGCAGCTGAGTTATCTATGTGAATTGGTGTTTGAAGAAAATTGTAACCATAATCAAGTAGTTGGTTTTGCAACCATAAAACTTGAGAGCAACCAGCTGAAGCATCTATGTACTCAGCCTCAACTGTGGATACTGAAACATTTGTTTGCTTTTTGCACTTCCAAGAAACTAGTCTTGGTCCTATAAATTGACAACCACCAGTTGTTGATTTTCTGTTGTTGTTGCAGCCTCCAAAGTCACTATCAGAATATGAGTAGGGGTTGAAATCTCCTTCTTTGGGATACCAAAGCCCAAGAGCTGGCTTCCCTTTGAGGTATCTGAAAATCCTCTTCATTGCGTTCATATGTGACTCCTTAGGGTCTAATTGGTACCTAGCACACACACACATAGAAAACATTATGTAAGGTCTACTGGCAGATAAGTACATTAATGATCCTATCATAGATCTATATAATCTTTGATCAACTGACATCCCTTTAGGATCAGGTACAATCTAATCTATTGTTGATGCTGGGGTTTTGCATGAAGAAGAATCAGCAAGCTTGTACTTTTTCAAGATTTGATTCACAAACTTTTCCTGATTGATGAAAATGCCATCTGATTTTTGATGAACTTGCAAACCAAGGAAGAATGTTAATTCTCCCATGGAACTCATTTGGAACTTAGATTTCATCAAAGATTCAAAGTCATCATAAAATCTTGATAGGATCAAAATGGATCGATCTATGATGATGTTGTGTTGCAAATTGAATCAAAACAAATACAAGTAATCAAATAAATGCAAACATATCAGAAAAAATCATAGTTTTTCATTGATAGAAAGCATAGAAATACAAGTGTAGAAAACAGTTGCAATTCGTTCAACTGATTCTAAGGTGCACTAGTCTAGTCTTTGTGCTTACCTACACAATACATAATCTATGCTATTTATACTATCAAAGAAAAGAAAAATGAACATATATTTACAAATAAGTCCCTAAACTATGACAAAACTATTAACAAAGACAATAAAGACTAAATGTTAATCTTCTAGAGGCTTTTACAAATCTCTTGTTAGTTGATCTAAATACGATATCATCCACATAGATTTGGACAACCAAGAGGTCTTGATGTTCATGTTTGAGGAAGAGAGTCTGATCAATTGTTCCCCTTTTGTAACCATGCTTGAGTAAGAAAGATGACAATGTTTCATATCACTTTCTTGGTGCCTGATGAAGACCATACAAAGCTTTGTCAAGCTTGTATACCCAATGTGGGTAATCAAGATCTTCAAAGCCTGAAGGTTGGGTAACATAGACTTCTTCATCAATTTTACCAAAGAAGAAGGCACATTTTACATCCATTTGGTAAACTGTGAACTTCTTATATGAAGTATAGGCTAGAAAGACTCTAATGGCTTCAATCCTAGCAACTGGGGCAAAGACTTCATCATAGTCTATCCCTTCTTCTTGAGTATAGCCTTGTGCTATCATCCTTGCTTTATTTCCGATGATGATACCTCTGTCATCTAGTTTGTTCTTGAAAAGCCACCTTGTACCAATAGGATATTGGCCTTCAGGAAGATCAACTAGATTCCAAACTTTCTGCTTTCTGAATTGCTGAAGTTCTTCTTGCATTGCTTCAATCCAGCTGTTGTCTTTCAATGCTATAGGTATGTTGGGAGGAACCACTTATGATAGAAAGCAAGAGAATAGACAAATATTGGTAGCTCCCCCTTGACTTCTTGTGGTTCTTTCATTATGATCACCAATAATGTTTTCTATTGGATGATACTTATGAATTCTTGTTGTTGGAATTGATTCAACTGGAATTGATGATTCCAGGTTAGTGATGTTGGTTGATGGAGATGGATCCAACTGAGATGGGGAATCAACAAAGTGGTCAAAATTCTCATCATTTTGATTTTCTGATGCTGAATGAAATCCATCTTCATGATTTTGTGTTTCCGCGTATGTAGGTATAATTGCCGCAGCAGTTACAGGAACAATTATGGATTTGTAGTTTGTTGATCTATAGATATGAATATTGTTGGAATGTTTTCTGATGAATTAGGAACTTCAGATAAAGGAAAAGAATCATCTCCGAAAGTAGGAACATCTACGGATGTAAGGAACTTTTGTGGATGCATTGTTAACTTCTGAAGTTGAATTTCCATTTCCATCAAAATTGTATTGCTTGTTTGAGATGCAGGGCCTGGATTAGCAACACTTAAAGTGTGTAAATGAAATCAACTTGGAGGATCAGCAGTTAGTGGCACTTCACTCAAACTTGGAGGTACATAAGGATAACATGTATCCATAGGACCTGCAACATTCAAATAACTAGAGTTAAATGAATTTGTTAATGCATCTATATCAAATAACCAAGATGATCCTTTTACTGATTTTGGAAATAAGGATTCATCAAATGATACATTAGGTGTTTCCTCCACAATGTTGTGATGTGGAATGTAAATTCTATATGATTTAGATGTTGATGAGTAACCAATAAAGAAACCATCATAGGCTTTTTCATCAAACTTTCCTAATAAATCTTTGGTGTTTAAAATAGACACATGACACCCAAAAGTTCTAAGATAACCTATAAAAGGTTTTCTTGTAAACAAAAGTTCATAAGGTGTTTTATTATGTTCTTTGACAATTAAAGTTCTATTCTGAATATTGCATGCTGTGTTCACTGCTTCTGACCAAAATATGTTAGGCAACTGTGAATCAGCTAGCATTATTCTTGCTACTTCAATTAGAGTCATGTTTCTTCTTTCAACAACTCCATTTTGTTATGGAGTTCTTGGTGCACTGAATTGTCTGGCTATGCCCTTGTTCCTGCAAAAGGAATCTAAAACATGATTAACAAATTCAGATTCATTATCACTTCTTAAGGTTTCGATCTTTAAATCAAGTTGATTTTCAATCTTAGTGATAAACTCCATTATTGTTTCTGATGTTTCACTTTTATGTTTTAAGAAAAAGACCCATGTGAATCTAGTGAAATCATCAACAATCACCAAACAATATTGCCTTTTACCAATGCTCAACACATTGGTTGGACCAAAAAGATCCAAGTGCAGTAGTTTAAGTGGTGTTGTGTTTGTGTTGATTGTTTTGGACTTATGTGACACCCTATGTTGTTTTCCTTTATAACATGATGAATAATGATTAGAACATTAAAATTCTTTTTTGGGAAGGCCAATGACTAAGTCAGTTTTGACCAACTTAAAAATTAGGCAAGTTTCATTGCTTGTTAGAGAGGTGTTGTTCATGTCCAAAACATATGTGTTGCCTTTTCTTGGTGCTTGAAGAAGGATCCAGTCTGCTGGAATTTGGAAACCTGGCTTAAGAATGTAACAATAGGTGTTATCAAATAAAGTGGTATAATTTTGATCAAAAATTTGAGATACACTCAACAAGTTGAATTGGAAATTTTCACAGAAGTTTACTTTCTCAAATTTGAGCACCATTTATTACCATTCCTTCACCAATAATTTTACCTCCCTTCTTATCTCCACCAAATGCCACATATGAAGCATTTTTATATTTGAAATCATGGAGGAGAGAACAGTTTCCTGTCATATGCCTAGAACAACTGTCACCCCCTCAAAATCCGCGTGCGGGGTTTTACCGCGAGACGCGTGACATACAAGGATCTCAGTCATTAGTTACACAGAACGACTCTATATGAACTAACATTCAAAATCAGAGTTTAACTTTAAAAAATGGAAGCATTAAATAAACGAGTAAACCCAAAACAATGTAACATGATTTAAAATGAGCAAACATACGCGCCCAAGCATTATGCAAAACCAAAACACGATGTTTAAACAATCATAATCCAAAACAATGTTTCATAACGTGCTGACAAACACCATGATGCTGACCCGTGTGACATTCTCCTAGGCAATAGTAACCTTAACCTGAGAATAGCATACTAAAGAGTCAGCACAACGGTTGGTGAGTTCAAGAGTTTGCGTGTAAACATAAACCAATAACAGTTGCAAAATATAAGATGTGTATTGTAATAGATAGCTAGTCTATAAACAAATAGTAATAATCATAGTGATTTCACGATTGAAGCTGACTGTGTTACATTTGTTTCCTGCTGCCATGACTTACCAGGTCGTTGCAAATGTTCGTTAGGACAATATTGCACCCGTTTGACCTCGAGTCGCACAGGTGGGGCTCGTCAGACCCAGTAGTACTACCCAAGATTTCCCGCTAATCATCGTTATTAACAATCCGAAAGTGTGAGGACTTTCATGGTATTCAACATTATATCATACTATACACAACTCATATAAAGTAAGCATTTGTAAAACCAGTATGATATCTCCCCCAAAAGGGAGTATGTAAAAGAGTGGGGCATGAACTCACCTAATGCACGCAAGAAATAACTTAAAGCTTAACTTGAAAGAAAGATTCGAAAGACAACCTTCAAAGGTCACCTAGAACACATGAGTACATAAGTACGTGTACATAGAATCAATATGAAACCCTAAGTGCTCTACAAACCAAAGAACTCAAGGTTTTAGAAAGACAAGACACATTTGACCCAGTTGACCCGTTTGACCCGTTGGTGACATTATAGGTGAAATTTCATTCAAACAAGCATAACAGTACATCACACATGGTTAACATACAAGCAAATCACATATGACACTTCATTACCCACATGTACTACCTAGATCATCATACAACCAGATATCATACAAGTCATGCGAATCTCAAACAATTATCATGCTCAACATAACCACAACACAACCAAAGCACCATACGTAGGATCAGATCATGCACAGCATGCCATGTGAAGCCACTCATGACTTCACATCCTAAACCCTGCCAATCCTACTAAGTAGGGGACTCAGATTCGCACGCGTGTATGATGATCATCAACATACCATTTAACAGAAATCATATCATCCAAAATGTTCAACCATGATCAACCACAAACCAACAATAGTCCTAACATACCCATATGACCCATTACCATGAATTCCCACAAACACGCCAAATCAGATAACTAACCAACTAAACATTCATACAACCCAAACAATACATTCTACGACCTTAGAAATCATCCATGAACATGCTAACATGATCCTAATGTCCCAAACATGTTCAAATCCTCATACTCAAGAATTTGTGCACATAAAGTTTCCCTTTTGGGAAAGCACATCCCAAAATCTATCAAACATCCAAGACATTCATGGATTCATAAAAACTAAGCTTTTAAACACTTTTTAAAAGGTTTTAACTTACTAATATAAACATTATTAATCAAAAATAATAATCATATGCATTATTTTCACTAGTCACAAAAATACAAGAATTAAATACACACGTTTCCACGTTACGCGATAAAATTCACAATTAACATTTAAATCGCAAAAGCACAACCAATAATCCACATAGAAATTATTGTTTAACATTATTAATTATTATTAAATCACCAACGTTCAACGTCAACTAGTGTGTGCTCACGACACGTGTATGCAAGACTTAACGGAAAACGGAGTTTGGTAATTACCGGATGTCACATTATCCACATGTTGAAAGAATTTTCGTCCCGAAAATTGCATTACATGGTGAAGTGTTCCATCACTGATCTACTACATTGGCACAAAGTAATCGAAATAGAGTGAGTTTCAAATCAGTTGTCACATCATTTGAAAGAAATTCGTCCCGAAATTTAAATAACTATCTTCTCCGCTGAGGATACTAAGCTTCATTTGGGCCTCACGTTCCCACGTGAATTTTGGTCCATGTCTCGAGTTCCATCGAACTTTGACAATGGGTATCTTGCTTTGCTTAAGTGTCTTCACCTCACGATCCATCACTTCGACCGGTTCCTCAATGAAGCGTAATTGTTCGTCTACTTGAACTTCTTCCAGCGGTACGACCATCGTTTCATCCGTTAGGCATTTCTTTAGATTTGAAACAAGGAATACATCATGGATTCCACTCAGCGAATTAGGTAGGGCTAATCGATAAGCCACTGGACCTATTCTTTCCAAGATCTCAAATGGTCCAACGTATCTCGGATTTAGCTTTCCTCTTTTTCCAAACCGAATCACGCCTTTCCATGGTGAGACCTTCAGTAAGACTTTGTCACCAATCTGGAACTCTAGAGGTTTCCATCGCTTATCAGCATAACTTTTCTGTCTGTCGCGCGCTGCAGCCATACGATTCCTTATTTGTACAATCTTCTTAGTAGTCTCGTGTACTAACTCAGGACCCGTTAGCTGGCTGTCACCAATTTCAGCCCAACAAACTGGTGATCTACATTTTTGCCCATATAAAGCTTGAAAAGGTGCCGCCTTTATGCTAGTGTGATAATTGTCGTTGTAAGAAAATTCCACCAATGGTAGGTGAACTTCCCAGTTATTCCCGAAGTCAATCACACAAGCACGTAGCATGTCCTCTAAAGTCTGTATAGTATGCTCACTTTGACCATCAGTTTGTGGATGATAAGCAGTACTCATATCCATTTCAGCAACGACTGCCAGAAGTGCGGTGTGAAACGAGCGTCGCGGTCAGAAATAATTGAGATTGGTACTCCATGCCTTTAAACGATCTCCTTCAAATAGAGTCGGGTTAATTTCTCCATCTTGTCTGTCTTCTTTATCGCTAGGAAATGAGCAGACTTTGTTAATCTATCCACGATAACCCATATTGTGTCGCAACCAGTAGAAGTTCGAGGTAACTTAGTAATAAAATCCATTGATATCTGATCCCACTTCCACATTGGGATCTCGGGTTGTTGTAATAGTTCAGATGGTTTCTGATACTCCACTTTAACCTTTGAGCAGGTTAGACACTTGCTCACATATGTAGCTACATCTGCCATCATGTTAGGCCACCAATAGTGCGCCTTCAAATCATGGTACATCTTGTCAGATCCAGGATGTATAGAGTACCTAGACTTGTGTGCCTCACTCATCACCAGATCTCTTAGATTTCCATGCAGAGGTACCCAAAGTCTGTCCATGAAGTAAGAATTCCATCTGCTTTTACCTCGAGCTGCTTGTCCATTCCCTTTAACGATTCAGACCCAATGTTTTTTGCTTTCAAGGATTCTGTCTGAGCCTCTCAGATTTGTTCAGGTAACTGTGTGCTAATGGTAAGCTGCAAAGCTCGCACACGTCGAGGCTTAGCCGTTTCTTTCCTACTCAGCGCGTCAGCGACTACATTTGCTTTCCCCGGATGATATCTGATGCCACAATCATAGTCGTTTAGTAGTTCTACCCAGCGCCTTTGCCTCATGTTCAATTTCTTTTGCTCAAAGATATGCCGAAGACTCTTGTGATCGGTGTAAATAGTGCATTTGGTACCGTACAAGTAGTGTCTCCAGATCTTTAAGGCAAAAACTACTGCACCCAGCTTCAAGTCATGGGTGGTATAGTTCTTCTCATGAATCTTCAAGTGTCTGGAGGTGTAAGCTATCACCTTATCTCGCTGCATTAGGACGCATCCAAGCCCTTGAATGGAAGCGTCACAATAGACTACGAAATCATCACTACAATCCGGTAACGCCAATATTGGTGCGCTACACAATTTCTGTTTCAGCAACTGGAAAGCAGATTCCTGACTCTCGCCCTATTTGTATGTCATTCCCTTATGAGTCAAGGCTGTGAGAGGTTGTGCAATCTTAGAGAATCCTTCGATGAACTGTCGATAATATCCCACTAATCCAAGGAATTGTCGTATCTCACTTGGTGTCTTAGGAACAGACCAATTCTTTATCGCTTCAATCTTAGCAGGATCAATATGTATTCCCTTCTCGTTGACGATGTGACCCAAAAATTGTAGCTCACGTATCCAGAAATCACACTTAGAAAACTTCGCCTACAGTTATTCCTTTCTAAGTAATTCCAAGATTAAACGTAAGTGCTCTCCATGTTCTTCCTCAGTCCTTGAGTAGATCAATATGTCATCGATAAAGACAATAACAAACTGATCAAGATAGGGTTTGCACACGCAATTCATGAGGTCCATTAATACTGCTGTGCATTCGTCAACCCAAATGGCATGACCAAAAATTCATAGTGACCATATCGTGTACGAAAAGCAGTCTTCGAGATGTCCTCTTCACGAACTCTCAACTGATGATACCCAGACCTCAGATCAATCTAAGAGTAATAGCTGATCCTTGTAGTTGATCAAACAAATCAACTATACGAGGTAAGGGATATCTATTCTTGATCGTGACTTTGTTCAGTTCCCTATAGTCAATGCACATTCGAAATGTACCATCCTTGTTCTTGACAAATAGAACTGGCGCTCCCCAGGGCGATGAACTGGGTCGGATAAACCCCTTATCCAACAGTTCTTGTAGTTGGGCGGATAATTCCTGCAGTTCGTTCGGAGCTAACCGATAAGGTGCTCTTGTAATTGGAGTGGCTCGTGGAGTCAATTCAATTTGAAATTCAACCTGACGATGAGGCGGTAATCCAGGCAGGTCTTCCGGAAACACCTTGGGAAATTCACGAACCACTAGGATATCCTCCATCTTCCTTTCCTCTGGTTGTTTATCAGTGACTAGTGCTAATATGGCCAGACGACCTTTCCGCAATAACTTCTGTGCCTTCATGAATGAAATAAAACCTATCACTGCACCACTTCTATTACCCCTGACCGTAAGCACTTCTTCACCAACAGGAATCCGTATGATCTTCTCGTGGCATATGACTTCAGCTTGCTTGTCGAAAAGCCAATCCATGCCTACTACCACATCAAAACTTCCTAGTGTAATAGGAATTAGATCTATGGTGAATGTATGACCAGCAAGCTCTATCTTGCAATCTCTAAGAATATGCGTTACGTGAATCTGTGTACCGTCAGCTAACTCTATGGTGTATTTAGATTCTAAGGCTGAGGGTATATCACTTAAAAGACTACAAAACTTAGTGGACACGAAACTTCTATCGTCTCCGGTATCGAATAATACGGTAGCAAAACGACCATTAACCGAAAATTTACCAGTTACTGTTGTAGGATCGTTTAGAGCCTCACCTGAGCCAATGACGAAGGCTCTTCCTTTGGCTCCATTGTTGTTATTGCCTCCATTGTTGTTACCATTACCGTTGTTGTTGTTGTTGTTGTTGCCGCTGTTATTGTTGCTATTGTTTCCATTGTTGTTGTTGCCATTATCATTCCTCCTGAGTTGGGGACAGTTGTGTCTGTAATGGCCTTCTTTTCCGCATTCAAAACAGCCTTTGGGAGTTTCCTAGGACTGTTGTGGCATTTTCATCAGCTGACCATGGCAGTCTTTGGCGGCATGACAAATCTTCCCACAACGTTGGCACTTGAAATTGTCACATCGACCCATATGGTGGTAGTTGCACCGGTTGCACTTCGGTTGTCTTCCGCCATATCATATGGTGGTAGTTGCACCGGTTGCACTTCGGTTGTCTTCCGCCATACCCACCGGGTCCTTGATTTGAGGGAGTCACCTGGTTGAAGCTACGATTGTTATCGAACCTCCGTTGCTGTTGCTGATTTTGCTACTGTTGTTGAGGTTGAGATTGGTTGCTTGATGACGATCCCTTGTTGCCTGTCCCATCCCACTTGTGTTTATGGTTGGGCACGCTTGCCACCGCGCCCCGCTTGGGTAATCGTCCTTGCTCGACTGCTTGATCAGTCAGCCTGTGGGTTGTTCGGATAGCTTGTTGTATGGTAGTGGGGTTGGAAGCAGTTACCATACTCTGAATTTCGGGCACCAATCCCCGTATATAACCGTATATAATGCTCAACCCTCTTGTGCATTTCATTCACCATTCCAGGGCATAGTGTGGCCAACTCATGAGTACGGGTCGTGTAGGTCTCAATCTCTGAGCCTTGCATTTTGAGTTGCCAGAACTCAATCTCTAGTTTCTACTCCTCATTGCGGGGGCAGTATTCTTCAGTCATAATTTCTTTGAATTCATCCCAAGGCAGTTCGTTGGCTATAGCTTGACCCAGCATTTGAACCTGGGCATTCCACCAGGAAAGTGCTGCGCCTTCCAATGTCCCGGTGGCATACTTCACCTAATCAACAGGCGGGCAGTTATATTTTGCGAAGACAGACTCTGTCTTCTCAAACCACCTTACAAGCCCCACAGCCCCTTCCGTCCCGCTGTAGGTATGGGGTTTACAGTCCATGAAGGACTTGTAGGTACATGGTGGTGGTCCTGTTTCGATAACCAAACATTAGTCAGATATCCTAGACAAATAACTAGGATAATTAGTTTAACCTCTTATTATCATTTACATGCTGGTTGTCCCGGTTGGGCAGCAGCCACTGCCGCCTGAACATGTTCGTTGATTAAAGCAGCCAATTCCGCAGGTGTCATGTTTATGGCTCCGGCACCACGGCCTCCGGCGCCACGTCCACGACCACGGTCACGTCCTCTTCCACGTGCATCCATATTTCACTTTACAATTCACAAATACAATAATGAGTAACATCCAACACATTAATCTTATCAAAGTACAGTAAACAATAAGAAATAATGCATTCACCACAACCACAACATTTATAAAAGAAATAATAACTAAAGATAAATAAATTGCAATTGAGTCACAAAATATTCTATCAATATCAAAATTTAAGTTTGTCAGTTGGGTGGGAAACAACCCTTCCCACATAGGTTTCAAAGAAAAGAAACACTATATAGTCTAAGTCATATAAAAGTAGAATCAGTCCAGCACATCAGATCCGTCACTGTCCTCATCCATCTCTGCTGGTTCTTCTTTGGGGGCTTCCTCTGGTTCCTCTTCCGGGTCTTCCTCATTAGGGTCCACCAAAGGTGCAGGGGCTTTAACAACCTAAAGTGCTGCTAGCTGTGCCTCTAGATCAGCAAACCTATCATCGATCACTATGTTATGGTGATCCTGCGTGTCCATGCATCCAGTAAGTGCTACAACATTGCCTGCCAGGGTATGATGTCTACCAATGGCCATCGAGAGTTGCTCCTAAAGCGTCTCTACCTAGTAGCACAACTGACGCATCTCAGACCATAAGGCAGAGTTCTCATCAGTGAGTCCTCGGATACGCTGTCGCTCTGTGTCTAGAGTGGCTACTAAAGCTGCAAACGCCTGGTCGAGAGGGATGCCTAAGGTAGGAAGAGTAGGCAATGTGGCGGTCGATGACCTAGTCCTAGTTCGTGTAGGAGCTACTGGTGGTACACGCTCTCTATAAGCCATACGGTTTATGTAGGTGGGGTAGAAATCCCAGTTTCGTGGAGGATCGAGCTCAGGCGTTATGAAAGGCTGATCCCAGTCTATCTCGCCAAGAGGATAAGGATGTTGGGGCCAGTTAAATCCCCTATCAGGTACGGGAGAAGGAGGAGGTGACTCAGATCGTGCAGGTCTCTTGCCTAAATTTCTGGATGACGATGCCATGCTACGAAGTACGTGATGCGTATGCCAATGAGTATACAGTAAGGAAGTAAGCGACAAGTAACTAACAACTGTGCGGTTATAGTCTAGTGTGTGTATGCAACCTAGTTCCCTATAACCAATGGCTCTAATACCAATCTGTCACACCCTTAAAATCCGCATGCGGGGTTTTATCGCGGGGCGCATGACATACCAGGATCTCAGTCATTAGTTACACAGAACGACTCTATTTGAACTAAGATTCAAAATCAGAGTTTAACTTTAAAACATGCGGAAGCGTTAAATAAACCCCGCATTTTGTAAAACCAAAACACGATGTTTAAAAATCATAATCCAAAACAATGTTTCATAATGTGCTGACAAACACCATGATGCTGACCCGTGTGACGTGCTCCTAGGAAATAGCAACCTTAACCTGAGAATAGCATACTAAAGAGTCAACACAACGGTTGGTGAGTTCAAGAGTTTGAGTTTAAACATAAACCAATAACAGTTGCAAAATATAAGATGTGTATTGTAATAGATAGCTAGTCTATAAACAAATAGTAATAATCATAGTGATTTCACGATTGAAGATTGTGTTACGTTTGTTGCCTCCTGCTACGACTTACCAGGTCGTGAAAAATGTTCGTTAGGACAATATTCCACCCGTTTGACCTCGAGAAACACAGGTGGGGCTCGTCAGACCCAGTAGGGCTACCCAATATTTCTCGATAATCATCGTTATTAACAATCCGAAAGTGTGAGGACATTCATGGTATTCAACACTATATCATACTATACATAACACTTATAAAGTAAGTGTTTGTAAAACCAGTATGCTATCTCCCCCAAAAGAGAGTATGTAAAAGAGTGGGGCATGAACTCACCTGATGCGCACAAGAAATAACTTAAAGCTTAACTTGAAAGAAAGAGTGGAAAGACAACCTTCAAAGGTCACCTAGAACACATGAGTACATAAGTACGTGTACACAAAATCAATATGAAACCCTAAGTGCTCTACAAACCAAAGAACTCAAAGTTTTAGAAAGACAAGACACATTTGACCCAGTTGACCCGTTTGACCCGTTGGTGACATTATAGGTGAAATTTCATTCAAACAAGCATAACAGTACATCACACATGGTTAACATATAAGCTGATCACATATGACACTTCATTACCCACATGTACTACCTAGATCATCATACAACCAGATATCATACAAGTCATGCGAATCTTAAACAATTATCATGCTCAACATAACTACAACACAACCAAAGCACCATACGTAGGATCAGATCATGCATAGCATTCCATGTGAAGCCACTCACGACTTCACACCCTAAACCCTGCCAATCCTACTAAGTAGGGGCCTCAGATTCGCACGCGTTTATGATGATCATCATCATACCATTTAACAGAAATCATATCATCCAAAATGTTCAACCATGATCAACCACAAACCAATAATAGTCCTAACATACCCATATGACCCATTACCATGAATTCCCACAAACAGGCTAAATCAGATAACTAACCAACTAAACATTCATACAACCCAAACAATACATTCTACCACCTTAGAAATCATCCATGAACATGTTAACATGATCCTAATGTCCCAAACATGTTCAAATCCTCATACTCAAGAATTTTTGCAAATAAAGTTTCCCTTTTGGAAAGCACATCCCAAAATCTATCAAACATCCAAGAAATTCATGGATTCATCAATAATATACCAATTCAAGCTCATGATAACATCTAGACATGATCAACAACATCTAATTATTACAATTCATCAACCTTCATAGCCAAAAGTTACTATCTTTAGTAAGACATGAACTACAACATTCATTCTTTGATTTCTAGCATTCAAATCAACAATCTAACATCCAATTATCATCACAAACACATCAACAACATCAATTCATCATGAAATCACCATATCCATGCAAATAAACTTACTATTATTGGTAACCTATGCATAACGCATCAAAAATGCAACTTTCTTGCATAATCGACGTAAACTAGCATCAATCTAACCTAACTATCATCATAACATCATCAAACAATCAAGAATCGACCTCCAATTCATCCAATTCGACTAGGGTTTCGGCCAACATGAGAAACCATCAAAAACATGTAAAAATCTAATATTTAAACGTGTAATGGCTTGCAATTGATGATTCTAACGCGTTGTAATGCTTGAAATCGGTCCAAAATCGAATGGAATTGCTTGTTCTTGATGAAAACCGAAGTGTGTGTGTGTGTTTGAGGTGTGTCGTGGCCGTAGGTGATGTGGGGGATTAGGGTTTGGGTTTTGTTTTTATTTTTGTTAAGTTTTAGTTTTAGGAAATTACACTTAACCCCTTTTGTTTATATTTTATAAAAACTAAACTTTTAAACACTTTTTAAAAGGTTTTAACTTACTAATATAAACATTATTAATCAACAATAATAATCATATGCATTATTTTCACTAGTCACAAAAATACAAGAATTAAATACACACGTTTCCACATTACGCGATAAAATTCACAATTAACATTTAAATCGCATAAGCACAACCAATAATCCACATAGAAATTATTGTTTAACATTATTAATTATTATTAAGTCAGCAACGTTCAACATCAACTAGTGTGTGCCCACGACACGTGTATGCAAGACTTAACGAAACTAACGCAGTTTGGTAACGGAAAATTACCGGATGTCACAACAACCACTGTCAACATATCACTTATTGTCAGTCCTCCATGGATGTTCCTGCACAAATAATGAAATCAATTAGAAAGTGAAGCCCAAGCCTTGATGGTCTTGGGCTTGCCATTGTTATCTAGGATTGTTACTCTATCTTGAATGAGCCTAGATGTCTCAAGATTGTTTTTACACTCAATTGATTCATTATGTTGTGTTTAGGGTGAGGGTGATTCTTCTGAAAATGAACATGAAGCACTTTGATCTTGATTTTTGATCACTTCCTCTAGCACCTCTTCTTTCAGTGTCTTTTTCTTTAAACTTGATCCTGATGCTTGACTTGAAAAGGTTTTTGCATCTTTTGTCTTTGATTGAGGTACATGATTACCCTTTTCAAAGTGATCAAAGAAGGCTTCATCTTCCTGCGACACTACCTTCTTGTGAGGAGTCTTGCTTTGACATTGCTGCTTCTCCTTCTTCTTCTTTGATTTTTCATCAGCAGATGTTGGTTTCTCTGTCTTTTAGATCTTCTACTTTAGTTGCTGTAGCTTTTTCTTTGAGGCCTTTGATTCATCATTCTCAAATCTGATTCAACATTCTCAGTTTTTTGCTTCTTTCGAACCATTGATTTGTTCTTTTTATTGAAGAAGCATTCTTGGGTAGAATGATTGTTTTTATTATAGATGGCATAGTGTTTGTTGAAGTAGCAGTCAGAAGTCATATGATTGTTCTTATTGCATATGGAACAATAGCTGCTGAAATAACAATCTTTTGTATTGTGGTTGTGCATATCACACCACTTGTAGTACTTTTCTTCAGCTTCACTGTTAGAATCCACTACTGTCTTTTCTGCTTCTTCATAATAGCTTCCTTCTACTGCCTTAATTCTTTATCAAGCTCTGCAGGTGATGATTCTTTACCTTTTTTTGACATGATGTCAAATGGTTCTTGTTTCTGAGTATTCACCATTCTCTGTTGTTTCTTGACTTTGTTGTCACTGGGTGATTTCACAAATGATTTCTTCTTTCGTAGATCTTCTACGGAAGTAGATGATTGTTGCTTCCATAGTTTTTCTATGGAAGTTGAATGTTTTGGAATAGTTTTCTTCCTTTACTTATCTACGGATGGTTCTAAATCCACCTTTTTCTTCCGCAGGTGTTCTGCGGAAGTGATTTTCTTTTCATTCGTAGTTCTTTTTGATGACTGATTTTGACTTTTGTTAAGCTCCTGAATCCCTTCATTAAGCTGACCAATTCTGGTATAGATGGTCTTCAATAAATTTCTTTGTTTTGGGGGATAGGCAGCTTGATCTCATCAAGAACTTTTGGAATTAAAGGGTCAATTACTACATTCTTTTCCTTACCCAACCCAGCATTAGGCTCATCAAATTCATTCAAGTAATCACACTCATCATAGTCAAATTCTAAATTAGTTTGTTTTGAACATTCTGATTCAGATGACTCAATCTCAGTTTCACTCAACTCAGTATCATCATCATTTACCAAATTATTAGTTTCAATTTCTGGTTCAATTTTGGTACTTGATACAAAATGGTTTGAGAGACTGTTGGTCATAGACTCAGGTAAAGTGATATATTATCATTTATAGGATGTGCAACAACATTAAAACCTAACCCATACCTCTCCTTTGATTCACTATGAGAGTTCAAGAGTTTTTCATATTGCTGAGATGATAATTGAAACTTCTAAAGTTTAACTTTAGTAGATGCATGATCAGACATTGATTTTGTTAAAGAGGCTGTCAGATGCTGATAATCCAAGGATCGTCACAGGAATTATCAATTTGATTTTAACAAGTACTGATCGTAGAATTATCAATACTTGCTGTTTAATGGATTGTTTATCAAAAGTTGAAATCGATGAACAAGAAGAACAACTAGAAAAACTAAATGTAATAATGCAATACATAGAATGTTTTCAATTGCTCTTCATTCACAATCAATCGATTAGAATTGATTATAATGCTATATGTTCTTGATGCTTGATCTTGCTATATTGTTAATGTTCTATGTATCGATCTCTGTTATTATTCAATTGATATTTAGAGATCGTGTTTCTATTCTGTTCCTAAATCATTGCTGATATTTTGCTATTTTGTTGCTATACATAAGCTAACTTCCTCTAACTATGCAAATCCTTGGCTTGTTAATCGACACAGGAGTTCACAATTTACATTGGAAATTATATTTTACAAAATAGAATGTTGTTGATATGATGAGGAATATTCGCTTAACTTAAATATCTTCTGCCGCCATTGACTCGATGTTGTTGCTCTGTCATGTTGACTTGTTGACTATGTTGCATACTTGATGATGTGAAATCAATACAAGTTTGTTAATCTTCCATAGGAATTGGTCTTCCGTAGGAAGTTCTTCTTCCGCAACAATTCTTCTTCACCAGCAACACTTTGTCTTCAGCATTTGTTCTTCAGTGGTTGTGCTTTCGCAGGAGTTCTTGTACTTGTTCTTCAACAGCAAGCTCTCATTCAGCAACTCCACTTGATCTTTGGTTTTGTTCAGCAGTTATTGTTCTTCCGTGGGAGATCTACGGAAGCACAAACTTCAGTAGGTTGTTCTAACATTTATCATTTTTTTCCAAATTGACCAAGTATGATGTTTCCTGTAATAACATAAACTAACACACACAATAATATGGGTTACCACATAATTCATGCATTACATTACATTATCAAAAACAGAATTGCAATGATTAATTACAAGAGTTGACAAGTCAACTAAACCTATACATTTGATCTAGTTCTAACAGATGCTCAACTTGTGCTTTTAAATTATAATTTTCAGATACAAGTTTATCCAAATCCTTTTGTAAGGAGGTGATTTTGACCTGATATAATTTATGTTCTCTCAAATGAGATTCATTTAAAACCATTGTTTGTTTAACTTTATCAGCCAATTGTTGAGCATGGACTCTATATCTTTCAACCTCTTCAACACAAACAGGTGAACATAGTCTATCCCTTACCTCTGTGGCCATAGGAGGAATTTTGTTCTCCATGTTTGCCATCAGTGCTTGATTTTCCTCTTGAACTTCCTTCTCATACATGTTCCATTCATAAGTACCATCCGGCAAAATAATAAAACCAGTTTCTTTAGTGTTACCGGTACCTGCTGAAGAGCTTGTGGCTGGTGGAGATGAGATTGTTAGTTGAGGTTGCTTGAAGCTTCTCTGATTTGCTTGTCTTGTGTCTGTTGTTGATTGCTGATTACTGTTGCACTATCTTGAAAAGTGACCATACAAATTGCATTTGTAACACCTCACTTTTGATTTGTCAACACCAATTTTAGTTGTTCTTCCTGCAACAGATAGTCCCTTTTTTCTTCTCATATACATCTTTTCTCTATATGCAATCATGGCCATTTGCCATTATGGATCCATTTCCTCTACTTCATCAAGATGAAGTTCTTGAAGGTCTTGTTGACAGATGTGGGCAGGAGTCAAGGTACTACCCAAGTAAGCTTGAAAGCTTGAACTGAAGGCTGTAAAAACTACCTTCTGTTCTTCTGATACTTGTGAATTCTGGATGTTGGTATGGATTCAACTTGAATGGATGAATCCAAGTTAGTGATGTTTGTTGATGGAGAAGGAGTCAGTTGGGATCGGGAATTCACAAGTATTCGAAATTCTCATGTGGCTGATCTTTTGATGCTGAATTATGTTCATCTGTATCAGCTTGTGTTTTTGCTGATATAGGCATAGCATCCGCAATAATTACAGGTACAACTACAGATGATATGGTTTGTTGAACTGCATGTGTGGGTGGTGGTTGTTGAATGTTTTCTGTTGAATTGTGAACAACTGAATGCAATGGGTCATCTCCGGAAGTAGTAATATCTACGGATGTAGAAGGAACTTCTATGGATGTAGACCCATTGTTTCCATTAGGATGATCTTTGCTTGTTTGAGTTGGAGGGCCAGGATCAGTAGCATTTTGAGTAAGTGACTGGACTACTCTTGGTGGTTCAACTCTCAATGGCACTTCACCCATGTTTGGAGGAACATAAGGATAACATGTATCCGCAGGACCTGCCACATTCAAATAACTTGAGTTAAATGAGTTTGTTAATGCATCTATATCAAACAACCAAGGTGATCCTTTTAAAGATTTTAGAACTAAGGATTCATTAAAAGATACATTAGGAGTTTCTTCCACAATGTTTTCATGTGGAACATAGACTCTGTATGATTTAAATGTTTATGAGTAACCAACAAAGAAACCATCATAGGCTTTTTCTGCAAACTTTCCTAATTGATCTTTTGCATTTAAGATGGACACATGACAGCCAAAAGCTCTAAAATATCCTATGAAAGGTTTTCTTTTAAACAAAAGTTCATATGGTGTTTTATTATGTTCTTTGACAATTAATATCCTGTTTTGAACATTGAATGCTGAGTTCACAGCTTCTACCCAGAATGTGATTGGCAACTGTGAATCAGCAAGCATTGTTCTTGCTACTTCAATAAGAGTTCTATTTCTTCTTTCAGCAACTCCATTCTATTATGGTGTTCTAGGTGCACTGAATTGTCATGATATGCCTTTGTCCCTGCAAAAGGAATCTAAAATATGATTAACAAATTCAGTTCTATTATCACTACTTAAGATTTTGATTTTTAGATCAAGTTGATTTTCAAACTTTGTGATAAACTCTATCAATGTTTTTGATGTTTCACTTTTATGTTTTAAGAAAAAGACCCATGTGAATCTAGTGAAATCATCAACAATCACCAAACAGTATTGTCTTTTTCCAGTGCTCATGACATTGGTTGGACCAAAAAGATCCATGTGCAACAGTTTAAGTGGGGTTGTGTTTGTGTTAATTGTTTTGGATTTATGAGACACACTATGTTGTTTTCCTTTGAAACATGATGAATAGTGATTAGAACAATAAAATTCTTTCTTTGGAAGGCCAATGACTAAGTCATTTTTGACCAACTTATTCATGTTCTTCATGTTGGAATGAACCATTCTTCTATGCCACAGTTGTGATTCATCTTATGATGACTTAGAGATCAGAAAAGTTCCATTGCTTGTCATAGATGTGTTATTCATGTCCAAAACATAAGTCTTTCCTTTTCTTGGTGCTTTAAGAAGGATCCAATCTGCTGAAACTGGAAAACCTGGCTTAAGAATGTAACAAAAAGAGTTATCAAATAAAGTGATATAATTTTGATCACAAATTGGAGATACACTGAGTAAATTGTATTGTAAATTTTAACAAAAATTAACTTTCTAAAACTTGAGTACTCCATTTGTTACCATTCCTTCACCAACAATTTTACCTCCCTTCTTGTCCCTACCAAATGCTACATATGAAGCAATTTATGTTTGAAGTCATGAAGGAGAGAACAGTTTCCTGTCATATGCCTGGAACAACCACTGTCAACATACCACTTGTTGTCAGTCCTCTATGGATGTTCCTGTAAAAATAATGAAGTCAATTAGAAACTGGAGCCCAAGCCTTAATGGTCTTGGGCTTGCCATTGTTATCTAGAATAGTTACTCTATCATGAATGAGCCTAGATGTCTCAAGATTTTTTTTAGCCACAATTGATTCATTATGTTCTGTTTGGGTTGAGGATGATTCTGTTGAAGATGAACTTGATGCACTTTGATCTTGATTCACAGTTACTTCTTCTATCACTTTCGCAGCAACACTTTGTCTTCAGCATTAGTTCTTCAGTGGTTGTGCTTCCGCAGGAGTTCTTTTACTTGTTCTTTAGCAGCAAGGTCTCATTCAACAGCTCCACTTGATCTTTGGTCTTGTTCAGCAGTTGTTGTTCTTCCGTAGGAGATCTACGGAAGCACAAACTTCAGTAGGTTGTTCTAACACTTAGTCAATTTTTTCCAAATTGACCAAGTCTAATGTTTCCTCTAATAACATAAACTAATACACACAATAATATAGGTTACCACATAATTCATGCATTACATTACATTATCAAAAATAGAATTACAATGCTTATTTACAAGAGTTGACAAGTCAACTAAACCTATACATTTGATCTAGTTCTAACAGATGCTCAACTTGTGCTTTTAAATTATAATTTCCACATACAAGTTTATCCAAATCCTTTTGTTAGGAAGTGATTTTGACCTGATATAATTTATGTTCTCTTAAATGAGATTCATTTAAAATTATTATTTCTTTGACTTTATCAGCCAATTGTTGAGCATGGACTCTGTATCTTTCAACTTCTTCAACACAAACATGTGAACATAGTCTATCCCTTACCTTTATGGCCATGGGTGGAATTTTGTTCTCCATGTTTGCCATCAGTGCTTGATTTTCCTCTTGATCTTCCTTCTCATACATGCTCCAGTCACAAGTACCATCCTGTAAAATGATCAAACCAGTTTCTTTAGTGTTACTGGTACCTGCTAAAGAGCTTGTGGCTGGTGGAGATGAGATTATTAGTTGAGGTTGCTTGAAGCTTCTCTGATTTGCTTGTCTTGTGTCTGTTGTTAATTGTTGATTGCTGTTGCACTCCCTTGAAAAGTGACCATACAAATTGCATTTGTAGCACCTCACATTTGATTTGTCAACACCAATTTTAGTTGTTCTTCCTGCAACAGATACTCCCTTGTTCCTTCTCATATACATCTTGGCTCTATATGCAATCATGGCCATTTGCCATTGTAGATCCATTTCCTTTACTTCATCAAGATGAAGTTCTTCAAGGTCTTGTTAATAGATGTGGGCAGGAGTCAAGGTACTACCCAAGTAAGCTTGAAAGCTTGAACTGAAGGCTGGAAAGGCTGCCTTCTGTTCTTCTGATTTTAGAACCATAGTAATTGGTTCAGATTGGGTATTGCTTTTGTTGGTTGATGATCCTTTTGCTGCTGAACTTTTCAAATCATCAGATTTCCCTTTTCCTTTCCTGTTTGAAGTGTTTTGAGAGTTTAATTTAGAGGACTTTGCGGCATAGAAACCAGTTTCGTCTTTATTATCAATCTCAACACAAGAGCTTTCATCATCATTATTGGAGATGAATGCACTTTCAGCACCCTTTGTTCTTTGAATTGATATGGTGCTATTGGTGCTTTTACACTCTTGTTTCTGGTTTTCTCATCTAACTCTAAAGCTTCCACCTTTGCTACCAAAGTGTCTAACCCAATTGCCTTTAGATCAAGTGTATTCTTGAACATAGACACATTTTGAGTCCAACTCTCTGGCAAAGTGTGAAGCATCTTTTGTTTAGGTCCTTATTACTATACTTCAATTCAAGAATCTTCATCTTAGTAACAGTTTGCATAAATCTGTGGAGTTGTGGAGGAACAGATTCACCCACAATATGATGAAAAGTCTCATACTGTGAACGAAGAGTATCCTTCCTGATGCTTCTGATCTCATCACTTCCTTCACACAAACTATGAAAAATTTTCCATAATGAGTTTGCTGTTTTGTATGCTTCACACCTGATCAAGAGGTTTTCAGGCAAAGCAAAAGTAAGCATACTATAGGCCTTAATGTCGATTTTGACTTTCTTGGCATCATCAGGAGACAGATCTTTCAAACTTATGGGCTGATTGTTGTCATTATAATCAGTCCTAACACAGGTGGAATGTAAGGACCTTCAGTAATAGACACCCATAATTCAAAATCTGTATAATTTATGTGGTTCCTAATCTGATTTTCCATGTTTATAATCAGATTTGTTCTCTAACATTGGAGGTTGATCAGCTCCAACCGCTGAATCATATAATTACCCAATTAATTATCAAAATTATCAATTAATCTAATATCCAATGATGTGAAAAGAGAATGCAAACACACTAACACAGCAATAACAAATCACTGATAATATTGTTATTCAAATCAACTAAGACAAAAATCCATTGAATTAATGACTTCTGTTAAAAGTAGACAAATTAAAACACACTCTTAATTAAATAAGAAGTGGTGGTCAAATTAGTCAATTGCTCATATATTCTCAGTTAATTTGAAATTAAGATATTAGATGATGATGAGTTTTGTTCAAACTTGTTTAAACAGCCTTGGGATATCACACAATATCACAAATCCATGAATTGAAAGCGATATGATGCAAATTGAAATTAATCGAGAATGGAATAGTGATTAATGATCAATATAACAAGGTTTTGATGTATTAATGAAACAAACAATCAATTAAAATATCAAACTAATAGAGCAATTGATCTAGACCAATGAGCATGAGGCTCTGATACCACCTGTGAATCCAAGGATCGAAATAGGAATTATCAGTTTGATTTAGCAAATAAAGATCGTGGAATTATCAATACTTGTGTTAATTAAATGTTATGAAATTAAAATCGACAAAGAACAGATGAAACAAATTGAAACAGAATGCAACAAAAAGTTGTTTCAATTAATTTTTATTCACAATGAATCGATTACAATGATATTGATGCTTGGATGATTTGATGATCTCCTATAATGTTCTTGGTGTTCTTGTGATTGCTATGTTGCTATCTTGATCGATTGATATCGTTTCTATGAATATATGATTCTCTATTTTTGTGTCAATATCTCTAATCTCTGTCTAAATGTGTGCACCCATGCCTTATATTTATAGGCAGAGGTTTAAAAATTACAAAGATCTTCTTATTGTGACGTGGAATATTCGATTCTGATAGATTGACTTGTTGACTTTGTGTTGAGTACTTGATGATATGAGATCATACAAGTATTTTGTTCTTCTGTAGGAGTTAAACTTCCATTAGAGTTGGTTCTTTGATCTTGTACATCATCCACAGGAGCAAACTTCCTTCTTCCATAGCAACAGTAACTTGATCTCTGAACTTTTTCTTCAGTAGATTTGATTGTGATTCCACAGAATATCCACTGATGCACATTGACTTGTTCATTTATGCACCGTAGAACATCTACAGAAGAACAAACTTGTTCATCCACAAATAGTTCTTGCACTTGGTCAATTTTCCAAATTGACCAAGTATGATGTTTCCTGCAAATTACATAAAATCAACACAAATAATATTTTGGTTGACATATATATCGTGCATTACATAATGATAAAGAATTACAGATGCTCATTACACGAGATTACAAATCATCAAAACCTATACAAAATATCTACACGTAACACAAATGGTTCATATCTCCATCCAGTTCAAGTACGATGATCAAAATAGTGCAGTACAATATTTTGCTGAGCATATTGTAAATTGCCACAATGCAATGACGATCACTCCTTTGACTGACCAAGTCAAGGAAACCGAAAAAGATCAGATTACAAAAAATGATGTTGAAGAGTCACTAAAGGCCACAACTAAAGTTCAGAAGAGTGTTGATGAAGCTGGTCCATCACACACTTAAAGGTTTCTAACCGACAAACAGACAAAAATAACAAACATATATACTTAACCATTCAAACAAACAAAACATCCAACGATACATAACAAACAAGTAACACAATAAAGCATCAATCATTCATCAATATCATACATATCATCAAACATAACAAGCCATACAAACAAACATATATGATTCAAAACATACATGGTAATCTGATTACACATGTGTAATCACTTAATCATACAAATAAGCAATTATTCAAATAATCAAACAATCATACATAATTTGTTTATCATTCAATCATGCAAATCATTCAATCAAGCAAACAAACATTCTAAGTGAATCACACAAACATACAATCATTCAGATCAAACACATACACACACATTATTGCTAACAAACAAAACAAGTAACAATCAAACATTTAAATTGGCAACATCATCCTTAGGGGGAGTATTGTTGGACTCAACAAGTGCATTGAAGGATAATGCTTGCCATAATCAAACATAATATGTTCTAACATTCAAACAATCATT
Source organism: Flaveria sonorensis (assembly GCA_025506505.1). Taxonomy (NCBI): domain Eukaryota; kingdom Viridiplantae; phylum Streptophyta; class Magnoliopsida; order Asterales; family Asteraceae; genus Flaveria; species Flaveria sonorensis. The sequence goes on along the minus strand of CM046426.1, from coordinate 43,235,714 downwards.
AACTAACACATTAGCATCATTAACATTCATAATAAACACTAATTATTATTGAAATTTGTTTTTCAGGTTTATAGATAAAAGAAATTTGTGGACAAGTGTTCGCAGCGGATGAAGAGCTATCCATAGTGGATGACGAAGTCTATGCAGTGGATGAAGAAAAAGATCCAATTGTCTACAGCGGAAGATCAACACACATACAGCAGATACACAAATGTCCATAGCCGATGAACAATCCACTGTGGATGTTCATCCACAACGGATGAACACTCCACAGTTGACACTATCATGCAAACATAAGTGTTCACAGCGGACATTATAAAAGACATAGCGGACATCTTATTCAACATCCACAACAGATGACTTAGCATCCACAGTGGACAGTCTATCATCCACAGCAGACGACTTAAACATAGGATTTTATGTAATTTTCGTTTACATAAGGGTATTTTTATAATTGTCTATAGCTATAGGCTATAGATTGAATAATACCCTAATCCTTTGTAAGATTTTCAACAATCAACACAGACAAGTATTTGTTATTATCATCTGAGCATTCAATCACTAGCAAACACACAATCATACACAAACAAAGATATCAAATCTTAATTCATGAGTTTCCTCACTCTAATTATTGAATATTGATTATATAACAATCGATCCTTAGGGGAATTCATTGTTTGTTCTTGGTGTTCTAAGTTGTTAAACCCGAGAATACTTGAATTCCATCAGGATCATTTTGTGTAGATGATGAACTTGGATCAGAAACCTATGGAGCCTGTTTAACTACTGGATCAATAGGAATCAATTCAGATTTAGAAACTTGATACAAGTCAAAAACTAATTGTTGAACAACCGATACATTAGAAAAATAAGGTATGTCTAAAAATCTTCTTGAAGTTGAAGATGAAATTGCTCCAACATCATCAGAAAAGACATCTTGAATGGATGATGAGAAAGGTGAATTAGCTATAGATACATCAGAAGATCGATTAAACGTTTCAAACAATGAAGCATAATCACATACCCATGAAGGAGTAGATCCTGCATCTGTTTTGTTAGATTCATGCCAATCTATTTCAAATGACTCAGTTATTTGTTTTGACCATTTGTTATATACCCTATATGCAACTTTGTTGGCTGAATATCAAACAAAGTAACACTCATCAGCTTTTTCATCAAATTTTGATTTAGAATCAGAAGTGTGTAATAAAGTACAAAACATCCAAATGTTTTAAAATATTTGACTTTAGGTTTATGCTTATGAAATATTTCATAAGGAGTCATGTTTTGTTGTTTATTGATTAAGACATGATTCTAAACATAATATGTAGTGTTAACAGCTTTTGCCCAAAAGAAAAAAGGTAATTTGCTTGCTGATAGTATTGTTATGGCTGCTTCAATTAATGTTCTGTTTCTTCTTTTAGCAACTCCATTTTGTTGTGGAGTTCCTACAGGACTAAATTGTCTAGCTATCCCCTTTGAGTCACAAAATTCATTTAGAATATGATTGCAAAACTCTGTTCCTTTATCACTTTGAATACACTTGATGGTTTTTTCAGTCTGATTCTCCACTAGAGTCATGAACTTTATCAGTAAATGAGGCATCTCATCCTTAGTTGCTAAAAAGAAAACCCATGTAAATCTGGAAAAATAATCAGTAATAACCAAACAATATGCACGACATCCAAAACTCAAAACACTAGCTGGTTCAAATAAATCCATTTGTAACAGTTGAAGAATTGATTCAATTTTAGTATGAGCAACCAGTTAATAGGGAATTTCATGTTGGTTCCTTTTGAACATGACAGATAATGTTTAGTAAGTTGAAATTCTTTCAATGGTAAGCCCACAACATGATTTCCTCAAACCAACTTATGATATTTTTGATGTTTACATGGCCAAGACGGTGATACCATAACATTGAATCACTTTCAGAGGCTTTTGATAACAAACAAGATGCAGTTACAAATGAATGTGAACCATTCATATCAAGTAAGTATGTGTCTTTGTCTCTTGGTGTTCTTAAAAGAATCCATCATCAGGAATTACAAATCCAGGTTTTAAAATGTGACATTCTTTATCAGTGAGGTGCGTTGAATATTTTTTTGTCACAAATTTGAGAGAGACTTAGAAAATTATGTTTAATTTCCTTAACAAAATTGACATCTACAAAACTTAACACACTATTAGACACTGTGTAAGGTTATATTAGAAGATTAGAAGGCTGATGCAACCAAAGAAGCCAAAACAACCAAGATGCTTCCTGCATGCATGCACTGATGTACAAGGTAGAAGTCGCTTCGGAAGTTTTACACTCTCCATAGAAAATATTCTAAGTGTAAAATCTTCGGAAGCCAAAGTCCAAATCTTCCAAAGCCAAAGATGAAGTCTTCCGAAGCTTCAGAGACAAAGTCTTCTGAAGCCAAAGGTTGTGAAGACTGATTTCTTTCGAAGCCAGAGAATACATGCTTTCTCTGATCTACTTTTTCATAAAGCTGACACACTTTTTGCTACAACTCTGAAGACTCACCAACTTATACAAGTTGGTGAAAAGTCCATTCTTTTGTAAACTGTAGATTATGGTCTTTGTCTGTAACTTCCTACTTTGTACCTGTTAACCTTTTTATAATAGAAAAGGATGTGTGGTATGGCATGTCATAGTCACTAGTCAAAAGGCAATCAACCTTTTGACTCTACATTGATCTTGTTGTCTAGATTAGTATTTCCAGCTGTCTTTCAAAGTATTGTCAGTTGTAGGGTGTAGTATAAAGTATCTCTGGTCCTTGTATTTCTTTTATGCTTTGTAACACTTGTAATAGATTTTGAGAGCAATATACAACATCCTTGAAAACCATACTTCTATGTTCTTATTCTTAGTTCTGTCTCATTACTTGCTTGTGTTGTTAGTATCATCTCACACAAACCCGGTCCCCCATTTGATCTGTTAAGTGTTCTAAAACTCTCCTCATTGTGAAACTGATTGTATTGACCACCATTACATAGTCCTGCAATTGGTATCACAACTTTTTAGGCTCTTAATTGTAAGACCTCAACATCTTAAATCCCTTTAGTTTCACAAAATACTTAAAGTCTCAAATGGAAGCTATCACAAAGGCTGATATGGAAACTTGTACTACGACAAAGTCTCCACTGATCACTCCTGATGACTTTAGTACTTGGTGCCAAAGAATGGAAGGCTTCTTCAAGTCTCAAGACTCCAGGATGTGGGGATCTGTTATCTATGGACCTCATCTACCATCCACCCCTTCAGCTACTACTGGTGGTGGTATGATACCAAAGAAGTGGCTGATTATTCTGATGAAGACTGGAAGAAGATTGACATAGATCAGAAGGCCATGACCGCCCTCCAAACTGCTCTTCCAAACTATATCTACTGAGGCTTCAAGAAGTGTAAGACTGCCAAGCAATTGTGGGATGCACTGAAGCTGATGTATAAGGGGTCAAATGAAGAAAAAGAAAACAAGAAGGACCTCTTAAAGTAACAGTTTGAGAATTTCACCTTCAAGAGAGGTGAAACCATGACTCAACAGTACTTCAGGTATGTTGAGATTGTGGATACTCTAATGGATGTTGGAGTAACTCTTGAGAACAGGGACATTGTGAGGAAGTTCATGTACTCTCTTCCCAAACAATGGACACACTATTGTGTGGTTATTAAGAGGACTGAGAACCTCAAGACCCTGACTCTCACTGAGTTGTATGATATCCTTAGTGGCTACCAGATGAAGATAAACTTGCAAAATCTATCTGGTAACTCTAACAATCAGCAGAGTTCAGCCCTTCATGTGGTTGAAAGGGATTGTCGAGAACCACAGCATCATCTCATCTGCTACCCTGACAACTCACGAAAGGGTCCTTTCATCACCTTCCTGAAGACACCAAGAAAGAGCTACATCTATGGAAGCCCATTCTAAGAGGCAAGCTCTTCACAAGCCTTTATGTCTATTGATGAAAGCACAGACAACTTTCTCTTTACCCTTGAAGACCTGGACTGTATCTATCCAGATGATCTGGAGTACATGGAAATAGTCTAGCAGATGGCTCTTCTCACTCACAGTGCCAAGAAGTTTTACAAGAGGACAAGGAGGAAGTTTCCTAGCAATGCAGCCAGTGGAAAGTTTGGGCTGGACAAAAGCAAAGTGAAATGTTACAACTATAGCCAAATGGGACACTATGCTAGAGAGTGCAAGGCACCAAAGTCAAATGGTGGTCAAGCACAAACCAGACCAAACTATACTGATGGAGCTCACCAGAATAAGAAGCCCAAGCAGCAAGCCGCAGTTGCTGTTGAAGAAGGAGGCTTTGACTGGAGCTTTCAGGTTGAGGATGCACTCCAAACCAAGCACTGATGGCAGATCTTGATGAAGCCAAGGTATTGAAATATCTTTGTACACCTGAATGTATTGCTAAAGTCAACAAATATAGGTCCTATAACTTAGAGATGAGATCTGATATTGAGTCCTTAAACATCTTAAAATCTGATTTAAAAAGAGTTCAAAATGATTACAAACTTTAAATAGAAGATTTAGAGAAAACCATTTTAACTCTTAAGTTTCAACATACCAACTACAGGACCCAGATAAAAGATCTCATCACTAAGTTAACTGAATGCCAGGCTGAGCTTGTGATTAGCAAAGCCAGGGTAGAAAAGCATGTTCTTAAAGAAGAGACCTTCAAGAACATGATATCCTCATCCATGCATGCAAAAGTTTATAATCAGAATAAGCAGGGACTGGGATCTACTGAGATAGCTCCTCCACATACTCTATTGTTTGTAAGATCTCCAAGGTGTGGAACTTGTGAAGATGACCTCCCCTCATAGACCCCATTGATGAAGAAAATGAAAAGGAGATCAAAGAAGGCTCAAGAGATCAAGGCCACTTTCAACTCTAAGCAGAAACAAGTGTTTATGTCTGCATGATTTGAAGTGGTGAAGGCTTAAGACTTAACTATCTAGTACTAGGAGTTCTAGTTCCTGCCCAAATCATTCCAACAAAGAGAAGAAGGCGGATCAGCTGTGTACCACTGCTACACAGCCTGAACCATCTAGTTCCAAGAGCAAGCCTCACCTTAAGAAGCTTGCTGCATCATTATTGAAGATGAAGATGGAGGTGGAAAGTGATCAAGTTTAGTCTTTCTCTAAAAAAAAGACTCTCAGAAGGAAGCAAATGGATTATATTATGTGTGTTAGTACTTCTCATCTGGCTAAGGATTGCATCTACAATCCTAAAAGTACTATTCACATGATCAAAGGGAAAACTTCTGAGAAGAAGAAGGAAAAACTAGCTTCGGAAGGAAAATCTTTTTTCTTCGGAAGCTCCAAGGTGAAAAAGAAGACAATTGAAAACTTGCCTTCAGAAGAAAATTTGGTCTCGGAAGAAAGGAATGCTTCTGAAGTACTAAAGCCTAATGTAGTGAAAGCAAGATCTTCTTAAGATCCAGTCTCCAAAACATCAGAAGTTGTTAAAACTTCTGAGGTGTTGAAGTTCGTGTCCAATCTTTCAAAGATGGTGTGGAAGATGAAGAAAGACCAAGTGACTAAAAGTTCTTCATCAACAACAGCTAATGATCCTCAAAGCTTGAACATAGGATCAGTTACTGTTACATTGTCTTCAGATCAGTTTGAAAAGCCCAAGACCAATGACGCTTGGGTTTTCAAATGTAACTAACCACTTCTTTCTGATGCAGGAAAAACTAAAGACTAAAGCAAATGTATGGATCATTGATAGTGGCTGTTCCAGGCACATGACTGGCAATGGTTCTCTAATTCAAAATTTTGAGAAAATTGATGGAGGGCCAGTTGCTTTTGGAATGTTGCTGGAGGTTACATTACAGGAATGGGCATGGTCACAAATGGTAAGCTCAGCATTGAAAAGGTAAATTTTGTCAAAGAACTTGGGTACAATCTACTGAGTGTATCCTAATTTTGTGATCAGAGACGTAACATGCTCTTTACTAAGCATGAGTACATTGTTCTCAAGCCCGGGGTGGTTATTCCTCAAGAGCATTTCCTACTCAGAGCCCCCAGGAAAAAGAACATGTACAAGATGGACTTGCAGGAAACATCTCCTCAGGAGAAGTTTCTTGCTTTCTATCTAAAGCAAATAGTGATGAGTCTTTCCTCTAGCATAAAATAATGTGCCATGTAAACTTTAAAAACATGAAAAAATTAATTAAGAACGATTTGGTAACTGGAATGCCAAAAAAAGAGCTTACAAGTGATGATAACTGTGTTGCATGCCTGAAGAGGAAGCAACACAAAGTGTCTCACAAGCTAAGGAAAGGAAGTCCATCACTACTCCCCTACACTTATTACATATGGATCTCTTTGGCCCCACTAGTGTAATGAGTTTAGGAAGGACCTCATATTGTTTGGTGATAACAGATGACTTCACAAGATTCACTTGGGTCTTTTTCCATAGAACTAAGAATGAGATTCCTGAGATCTTGAAGAACTTCATTCTGAAAATTAAGAATCAATGTGATCACAAGGCCAAGACCATAAGATGTGATTAAGGAACAGAATTTAAGAACCAAATCATTGATTCATTTTGTGATGAAAAAGGTATTACAAGGCAATATAGTGCTCCGCTCCCAAGACTCCTCAACAAAATGGTGTTGTTGAGACGAGAAATAGGACACTTATTGAAGCTGCAAGAACCATGTTGTCTGACTACAAACTACCCATCACCTTCTGGGCAGAGGCAGTCAACATAGCCTGCTATGTGTAGAACAATGTTTTAGTGGTTAAGACTCATGGTAAGACTCCTTATGAGCTATGGCATGAAAGGAGACCATTCATTCGTTTCTCAGGTCATTTGGATGTCCTTGCACCATCTTGAATACCAAAGATTAGGTAGCCAAATTTGCCGAGAAATCAGATGATGGACACTTTATTGGATACTCTTCCCAGGCTAAGGCTTATAGAGTATTCAATCTCAGAACTAGAGTAGTTGAGGAGTCAGCCAATGTGACCTTCAATGAGCACACTCACAATGTGAAAGGTTCTTGTCCTAATTGGCTATTTGATCTTGATCTAGTTACCAACTATTTTAACGAATCTTATGAGAATGTTTTGGGATCTATAGGTAACTTATCAACAGGAGATCCAAACCCAAGATTTGAGCTGAGAAGACCAAGCAAGAATACTATTTCAGCTCCAGTGGTAACTAACCCTGCAAGTGAAGATCCTATCAGCACAAACATGTCAAATTCAGCTGATACATCTGAGATGCCTATAAATTCCAGCTCAAAGGTTCAAACTCAGGTGAAGGAGCTTCAAATGTAGGATGAAATTAAGGTGGTGAAAATGATCAAGAATTTCTTGATGCTGATAACCACTCCCTAGAAGACAACATAAATGATGTCACACACTCATTGGATCAAGTCTCTCTTGATAAGTGTGCTGATGTGGTGGGCGATACTTCATCCCCAGATCTAAATTTCTTGAATTTAGATCTTTCCAATCAACTTGTTGTGATCCCTCAACTCAGGATCCACATGTCACACCCCACCACAAACATCATTGGAAATATTGATACAGGGGTGAGAACAAGAGGACAAACCCATGACAAAAATGTTTGTATATACTCTTGCTTCTTGTCCCAGATAGAGCCAAAGAAAGTTAAGAAGGCTTTGAAGGATGGAAGTTGGGTTGAAGCAATACAAGGGGAACTGCTTCAATTCAAAAGACAAAAGGTTTGGAACCTATGTCCTCTTCCTCATAGGAAGACTACCATAGGAACGAAGGGGGTTTTTAGAAACAAGATGGATGATAGAGGACTTGTCATCAAGAACAAGGCCAGACTAGTTGTTCAAGGATACACACAAGAAGAGGGAATCGACTACACAGATGTTTTTGCTCCTGTGGCAAGATTTGAAGATGTAAGAATATTCCTGGCTTTTGCTGCATCCAAGGATTTCAAGGTCTATCAACTTGATGTCAAGTGTGCTTTTCTATATGGGGTGATTGATGAAGAGGTGTACGTTAAACAAACACTTGGCTTTGTAGACCCAGATCATCCTGATTATGTTTGCAAGCTTTATAAACCTCTTTATGGGCTACACCAAGCTCCGAGAAAATGGTATGAGACACTATCTCAGTATCTCTGTCAACATGGCTAAAAGAGGGGTACTATACATGGAACTCTCTTTATCAAAGGAATAGGGAATGACTTAATGCTGGTTCAAGTATATGTGGATGACATTATCTCGGGTCAACTAATCCAAAGCTCTTCAAAGACTTTGAGAGGCTGATGAAGAATACAATTGAAATAAGTTCCATGGGGGAACTCAATTTCTTTCTGGGAATTCAAGTGAAGCAAGTTGACAATGGCATCTTAATAAGTCAGTCAAAGTATGTACAAGACATACTTACAAGATTCAATATGACTAAGTGTAAGGTTGCTAAGACACCCATAGCCAGAAACCACTCCCTTGGACCTGATCTTGAGGGGGAGTGTGTGGATGAACATCTCTACAGGGCTACGATTGGGTCTCTTATGTATCTCATAGCCAGCATGCATGATATCATGTTTGTCATATGCATATGTGCAAGATATCAAGCCAACCCTAAGATGTCACACCTGATTGCTGTCAAGAGGATTCTTATATATATCAAAGGTGCTCCCAAGCTTGGCCTTTGGTATCCAAAGAATTCTGACTTCAATATGTATGCCTATACTAATAGTGACTATGGTTTCTACAACATGACTGCAAAGTCTACATCTGGGGGTTTCAATTCCTTGGTGGAAGGATTTGCTCATGGCAATGCAAGAAACAATCTTGTGTGTCTGCATCAACTGCTGAAGATGAATATATTGTTGCTGCAAGCTGCTGTGCTCAAGTGCTTTGGATTCAGAATCAGATGTTGGACGATGGATTCAACTTCAAAGAGAATCCCATCCACATAGACAACAACAGTGCTATCTCTATTACAGAGAATCCTATGCAGCATTCAAGGACAAAACATATCAACATCAGATATCATTTGATTAGAGATAATTTTGAAAAGGGATTAATCAAACTAGTCAAAGTTAACACAAATGAAAAATATGCTGATCAGGTCACTAAAGCTTTTGATGAACAGAGATTCAAATATCTTTTATCAGCTATTGGGATGATTAACTTTGAGTAGATTTTCTTAAACTTAAATCAACTTTATTTCTAAAACCTGTGTGTCCTGAGTTGTTTATTTTATCACCTTCATAGGCCCAGTTTATTTTGGTAGAAAATCTTTAAAATGATATTTCTTAGATTTTTGAAATTTTTTCCAAACATATTTTCTTTCGAAAGATTTCAAGTTGTCTTCGGAAGAAAATTATGTCTTCAAATCAAATAACTACTTATAACAAATTTGCCTTCGGAAGAAATTCTGAGAATATCTTCCGAAGCTTAAATATGCTTCTAAGTACTTACATGTATTTGAAGGATAATAAAACTCCCAAGTCTTATTCTCTTCCGAAACCAAACATGTATCGAAAAAAATTCTCTAAGTATTTTTCTTTCGAAGCAAAATTTTCACAAATTTTAAGAATATCTTCCGAAGCCAAATTGGCTTCAAAAGCTTTTTTTAAAACATCCAAAGCAAAATTACTTTCGGAATATTTTCAACTTCCAAGAAAACTACCTTTTTAGGCACTTTTCCAAAGGTGGGACCAACATTCGAATTTTAAAGTTTATTCTTTTGCTTTAACTTTGTCTCAAATTCATATCATATATATTCTCTTAACGGTTCCCCCACTTCTCACTACCCTCTTCATCTGCATTCTTCTCGAGCCTAATTTCACCCACAAACCGCCTTTGTTCTTATCTTCCTTCTCTGTAAAGCTGCCTAAAATGGCCAACCCCGACCGCAGAAACCAACTCGATTTCTCCATGCATCTTCACAGGCAGCATAATCAAGTTGCTCTGTTAGACTCTGAGAAAGATCCCGGTTTCTTAGAGGTTTGTCGTTACCTTTCTTTATCAAACTACGTCACCTTTCTCACTATTGATCCTCCTCTCTATGAGGGTTAGTTGTTGGAATTCTGGAGGACCTGCCAAGAGTTCACCATGGATGGGGAGAAGACACTATCTGCCACAGTGTAGGGGAGGACAATCTTCATCACTCCAGCCTCCATAAACATTCATCTTTAGCTGGATGATGTAGAAGGTGATTTGTCCTTTCCAAAATCTGCTGTTAACCATTCCTTTGGGTAGATGGGCTATGAAGGTGACTTCTTAGTCAGGACTTTCAGAAAGGGGAAGGTCTCCTCTCAGTGGAAGTACCTCCTCCATGTTGTCATTCACAGCTTATCCAACAAGCGTGGAGGTTAGGACCAGATTCTAGAAGAACTTTCCTTTATAGTCCATAGAATGGTTCAGGGGGTCAAGTTCAGGTATTCATAATTTGTTTATACTAATTTACTTGCAAACTTAGATTCCTTAGAGTATTACATGTTTCTTAGATATGCCCATCATATTTTCAACTGTGAACTGGGCTAACAGTTGAGGGGAACAGGTAATATTCTAAAATTAGGACAGATGAAGCCCGACATCTTCAAGACCAAGAGGAAGCCAACTGCTAGCTTCTCAGGGGTAGAAACAGCCTTTGTCCCAAAAATGTTAGAGCTCATTGCTCAAGGTGTCAACCTAGCAGCACCAGCTAGTGTGGAACCCACACCTTCTACTTCATAACCACCTATACAGCCAGAAATAACCATCACCTACTAGAGAAAATCCAAACGAACCCCTGCACATGCTACTCAGTTTGTGCAGGCCCCTATATCATCACCCATATAAGAGGAAGTGGACACTGGATCTCCCATTTCTCCTGAGGAGCAAACCACTACCATCTCATAAATGATCATTGCTGAGGTTCCTCATGCTCAGACTGATGAGCTCATAACCCCCATAGCCTTAAGCCTTCACTCAGAGTCTTAACACTCTAGTGAACAACCTTCAGGGGACAGTTACCATCCCCAGTCTCTTGATCTAAACCAACCAATCCTAAGCCTTGAATTCTATGATGATGAAAACTTGGGCTTCAGTGAGTATCATGAGTCTCTCTTCTCCACCCCTACTCAAGAAGAGATGAGTACTCTTGTTTCTCCCATGTCTAGCCCGCATCATCCACCTACTACTGAGGTGGATCTCCCTGAACCTATTCAGGAGGTCCATATGGAAGAGGCTCTCACTTCAGTAAGTGATTACATCATTTAGACCTTAACCATGGCAACCCAGACTCTTGACACTTCTCTTGGGGTTCTTATGATACAGGGGAAATCCAGTAGCCAAGAACAAAGTGCTGGTGATGAGGAAGAAGACCTTGGTCCTATTCTCTCATCCCCTGTGATTCTTCTGAGGAACATGAGAGGAGTCTAAAACTAAAGGTGCAACAACTAACAAAAATATGCACCTATTTAGTCTGAAAGCTAAGTCACCTGGAATCTCAGGTGACTATCTTACAAAGGAGGGTCAATGACCAGGAACTTTAGATCATGAATCTCAAGGGCAAGTTAGCTGAGAGACCACTTAGGAGAACTCAACCAGGTCCACAAGAACCTAAGGATGTGACAGACCCAACCCTTAGCTCACTTATGCAAGAAGGTGATGCTACTAAAAAGGGGAAGAAAGTCCGAACAATCACAAAACCTAGGAGTTCTTCATATAGTAAGGGCTTTGACGATTCATCACCCTTACTTGCAATGATACATACTCAGCAACCTCCTCAAGTCTACATGAATATGGACTTATTTTCCCAAGTCCACATGGATGTGGACTCACTCATACAAAGCTTGTTTGAGAAGGGTATCCTAGGGCTATGCCAACCCTATCTCATCACTCTGAGAATCCAATCAAGGGATAGAGGTATGACACAGATAGAAGAGCTCTTGTGATCTCTAGATCTCAGGGTCAATAGGAAATTTTCAACTTTTTCAACCTGTGTTTCTATGAGTGCATCCATCTGATTGATCTTCCACTTGTAAACCCAAGTCAAAACAGACAAGCTGCAAGACTAGCAGATAGGATTCAAGAAAGGGTGCTAGAAGAATTCAAGCTGAGATCAAGATTATATAGATAGAGGCTAGCAGGTGTGATTTTTGGTCAACTGGATGCTGAGGTGGACCCTAAAATTAGCTTCAAAGGGGAAGCCTTGACTGAAGACCCAAAAGTTAAACCTGTGAACCTTGAGACAAGAACTTCTTCAGCACCCATTACCCTCAATGAGGCACCAGCTGGTGAAGGTGCTTCTCAACCTTTCTCTGGCCAAAGCTTGACTACTGAACCAAGCAATGAAGGCCAAAGCTCTCTCCACCCTGAGTCACCAAGGCCTGTGCGTGATAAAGGGAAGAGGAAGATGACCTCTGAGGAAATAGAGGAGGAGGAGAGAGAGGAGAAGAGGAAGCTAAGGCGAGAGAGTTCAAGAGGGTCTCCAGGCTTCATGAAGCTGCCATAAGGGTTGCCCCTAGTCCAAATACTCAAAATGATGAGTTGAGTGCAACCATGCTAAACTACTTGGGGACCAGAAACTACAACATTGATGAACTCATATCTCTTCCCTTAGATGAACTGAATGAACTTGCTGATAACGAATTGTCCAAGGAGTGGAAGGAGGTAGAGGATGCAGCATTGCTCCTCAAAATCAAGGAAGAAAGGAGATAGAAAAGGCTCTACAAGCATGCTCCTATCCCCAGTTCAGGAAAGTCCTGAGAAAGAGGCTATGCCAACTGAACAACCTCAGGTAGGCAAGGAAGTTGATAGACTAAACAAGATCAACTACTTGAGTGCCACAGGACTCTACCAGGCATCTGCACTTCTTCCCTTATCATATGAGTATGATGAATTCTAGTATCTTAAGTAGCTAGAGCAACAAGTTACCAAAGAAAGAAAGGCTGCTAAGAGAAAACTAAGGGAACAAGCTTCAAAGTCAAGAGCCACATCTAAAAGAGCCAAAAGAAGTCTGCTGTCAAACAAAGGATGATGAGCTTCTTGAAGCTGTATGGATTCTCTGGAAGGAGGGTTGGTCCAATGTCTCTATCCACTATGGATGAGCATACCGAGTGATCAAGAAGAATATTAAGAAGGGAGAGCTTGTTGACTTGCATTCTCCACGTAGTCCAGCTCAACCTGAAGTTGAGGTAAAGGTTGAACCCCATAGGACAACATAACCTGGACCTAGAGCTGCATCTTAGCCAACTTTATCTTTTGATCCATAGCAAGGTCCTCTTCACTCTCTTTCTTAACTTGTGAGAGAAGAGAAGCCAACTGAGAGAGACACATTAGAACAACCTGATGCTGAAGACCAGTCCTCTTAGTTAAAGACTCTAAAGAGGAGGAAAAGGATGGCCATGAAAAGTGTTTCCAAGAAGAAGATCAATGCATCCACCTCTACACCTTAGGATAAGTCAGAGCATCCTGAGGTAGTGCAAGAAGAGGCTGCTCAACCAACTCCAATTCAAGTAGAGCCTCTTGCAACTGGAAAACCCATCTTGTCCTAGACATTTGCTGCTAATCCAGACAGATGGTATGTCATCAGAGATTGTAACACCCGAAAATTTAAAAAAAAAAGAGAAGAAAAGTAAAGGATCAAACATGAAGTTATTTTTAAAGCAAGGGGTTAAAAGCATGCAAGGGCCAATCTTGCACATAGTTGTGTTTAAAAGAGGTACGGCCACCCATAACCTCTTTTCTCTCCTACAACCTTCGGTTCTAGAGAGTGAGAGAAGCCCTCAACCAGTTTTAGAGTGAGAAAGTAGAAGATCTTTAAGAAAGGTAAAGTTTTCAAGTGTTTCTTCCCTGTTTTCTGCTGGCTTCAAGCTTCTGGATCGAGATTCTGGCGTTTATGGCTCATTTTCGTGAGTTTTAGGTGCTGGAACTTCAAGTGGGTTCTCGGGTTTGAGGTGTTCTACTTGAAAGTTGTTCAAGGTGAGTTCTAGATCCCCTCTTTTACTGGTTTTCTAAGTGTTTAGGGCTGTTATGCATACTGGACAGAAGGTTACTAAACCAATCTATGAATTTTGAGATGATGTGCGACTATATGCTATTGATGTATTTTTTTAGATGATTTCTAAGTTGTTGTATGATGTTTAGTATGTTTTACGCGTGTGTAACATGTTAGATCTATGCTTAGTTTAAGTTATAATAATGCTTGGGGACCGGAAGTACGTTTGATGCATTACAGATATATGCATGGTGTATGCTGTGGACATATAGTGTTCGCTGTGGACACTTAAAAAAGTCATGCATGGTGTCCGCTGTGGACATATACTGTCCGCTGTGGACACTAAGACATTTAGGTTGTCCGCTGTGGATGTCGGTCATCTGCTGTGGACACTTTGGCATGAATAAGTTGTCCGCTGTGGATGTTGGTCATCCGCTGTGGACACTATAGTATGACTATGTGTCTGTTATGGATGTTGGTCATCTGCTGTTGACACTATCCGCTGTGAACACTTAGAAAGATTTGCCGTCAGTTGTGGACTTGTACGTCCGCTGTGGACGTGTACGTCCGCTGTGGACTTGTACGTGCGCTGCGGACTTTATTCTTCTGATGTACACTTTTTAGTTATCCGCTGTGGATGTTATTCATCCGCATTGGACTATGGCCATCCGCATTGGACTATGTTCATCCGCTGTGAACACACTTAGTGTTTTACTCATCCGTTGTGGACCTTGGCTATCCGTTGTAGACTTTGGCTGTCCGCTGTGGACCTTGGCTGTCCGCTATAGACTTAGGCTGTCTGCTATGGATACTTAGTACTTTAAGCCATCCGCTGTATATGCTACTCATGCTCTGTGAACACTCAAGGTTTTTCTGAAATTCTGGGTAGTAGAGCTTAAGTATTAAGAAATGATATCTTATGGTGGCTCATGCTTGTTTATGATGTGTGTGCATTGTGTGCTTTTATGATGATGATGTTGTTCCATGCTATGTATATGATGTGACTTTACGTGGTATGTTATACTTATGTACGGAAGTAAAGTATTACGTAATAAAAGTGAAAGATAACGAATGACGAAAATGGAAGTAATGAATAATGGTATCCTTGTCGCTTACCCCGGTACTGTGTCAACTTTTGCTTGACGTGGGGATTTACTTACGAACCCTGGCACAGTATTGGCTTTCGCTTGACGTGGGGATATAACGTATGAGTTGTGGGAAGATTCTTGTCGCGTACCCAGGTACTGTGTCGGCTTTTGCTTGACGTGGGGGTTTACTTACAAACCCTGGCATAGTATCGGCTTTTAGTTGACGTGAGGTATAGCGTATGGCAGGATCTAGATAAGGGTGGAAGATATTAATGAAAGAAAGTACGAATGATGAACGATGTTGAAAGATAATAATTATTATCTAGTTGTACGTATGATGTGTGATCACGAACGAAAGTAAAGGATATGTTTTGACTGGGTTTGAGAGTGATATTCTCAGTTGATGTGACTCAACCTAGGATCGAATATGTAGACTAAGTCAGTAATATAGTCACGGAATTACTATATTATAGAACAGTTGAAATTGAAATAAATGTTTGTGAAGATAACACACATGAACACAGGAGTCAAAGATGTATAATAATAATGTTATAACTGTTAAAGTCGAAAACCTTACAAAGTTATGGTATGAAACCCTATTTATAGGCATACACATTGCCTGTACAAAAGTCTAAACTACCCCTGACTTATACATGAGAATCTAGTCTAAGTACAAAATAAATATAAACATTTGTAAGTTGTTCATCCGCATTAGTTCATGCGGATGAACATGTCTTCATCAGCATTTGTGGTCTTGTAATCAGCATTAACTTAGTTCATCCGTATTAGTTCATGAGGGTGAACAAGTCTTGTCAGCATTTCATCATTTATTCATCCGCATAAACTAATGCGGGTGAACAAGTCTTGTTCAACATTTCCTTTTGTTCATCCGCATGGACTAATGCGGGTGAACAAGTCATCAGCATTTCTCCTATCTTCATCCGCATTTGTTAATGCGGGTGAACAAACACTTGTCAGCATTTGTTATCAGTCATCCGCATTAACAAATGCGGGTACTTCACACTTAGCTTTTTCTTGTCTTTTGTTCTTCTGTAAATAAGTCTTCTGTTGTGATGTTTTCCAACAAGAAAAAGCTCCAACCACCTCTTAAGTTGGCAAGTATGATCCTTTTAGGGTCTAACAATACTCCCCCTAAGGATTATACTGCCTTGGTTCCTCAAAGGTGTGATGATGGTGATGGTTGTGATGATTCTGGTGGGTCTTGATGTGATGTCTTCTGTTGGACTGTTGTTGGAGAGTGTGTTGGTGTAGCTTCAGCAGGTAGTACAGGTTTAGCCATAGAAGGGTTCATGATTGCCTTGATCATTCTGGAAAAAATCCTTTACCTCTTTCATCTTGTCTCTGCTTAGCACATGAATCTTCATCTCACTCATGGTGTGGATTGCAGCAATAGGCATTTGTTTCAAGGAAATGGGTTCCCAAACTAAAATTGATGATAACCCATCTCTATGAATCAGGAGGGAACCATCAGTATCCACTTCAAGCTTGACAATGTTTCCCATCTGTAGTGGTAGTTTCTTCTTCCTTCTTTGTTATCTTTTATTGATTATCCTATAAAAGGCCATTTTGAGAATCTTGATACACTTAAGCATAAACTCTAAATCATCTTCAGCAGCCTTATTATTGAGGGGTCTGAAGTGTCTTGTGTAGATGTAGTGCACATAGGATTCATCAAGCAATCTCACATGATAACCACTAAAGATTCTGATCTCAGGAGCTTCTTTTCCTCCCCATTTCCTCTCAATAACCAATTCATAGGTTTCCTCATCATAAAACACATTGGAAATTGGTTTGGTCTTGTGTGTTCCAGCAATCAATTTTCTTTTTAAAGTTTTTGTTGGTTTCACATGCAGCTTTAGGAATACCACCTCTTCAGCCTCTCTTTTTTTCTCTGTTGAAAGGGATTCCTGAATGTTTTTTCTTTTCTAGTACAGATGGCTTTTAAAGAATTGAAGTTATTAGTTCTCTAAACATGTTCAGTATATCCACAAACTCATAACTCCTGTGCATCCTATCATGATTGATTAGGTCTAGATCAGCCAACTCTTTTAAATCATGGACCTTCATAGTATTAACCAAGGCTGTATATTAAGTAAAGAACTGCACCAGGCCTGAGATTCTCTTCACCATGAACATGTTCCAACTGCTATCGTACTTCCAGGCAATAATTTTGACATCTGTTTTGCCTTTGGGAGTAGATACCCCTCTAATCATCTCTGCAGTGGTCAAACCTTCTTGAAGTTTTAGTTGTGAAGGTTCAATGAACAACTCTTAATTTTTGTGCAGAATAGGGGCCAGAACATCTTTGTCTTTTATTGTTAATTGTACATCTTGTGCAGATGTTCTTGTTCTGGGATTCTTCCAATCACTTCTTCTGTAAGAGATTTCAGCCTATCTCTTTTCACGTTAATCATTTTCAACATAGCAATCTTAGTTTTCAACATAGCAGCCCTTAGTGAAATGGTTTTCATGTTCCTAAGTTTTCTTCTTGTAAATCCCTGTTTAGAAAGATAATCCTTCATCTCCCTATCTGTCATACTGTAGGGATCAGGATATACTGTTTGGGTGTCATCCTTCTTTACAGGCTTTGTGATACTAGTTGTTGGCTTGACAGTCTCTTTCTCCTTCTCATATTCTGTGACAAAGGATGGGTCCAGCAACTTTTCCATCCTTTTCACCTCTTCTACTATCCCTTCATAAGTCATGCTAAACACTAAATTAGTATCATATCTATGGTTGATCTGGAACATGCCATGTATCATAAGATCATTAGTCTTAGCCTTCTCTATCATACTCTCCACAGATGGTTCAATAATAGCAGGACTGTCAACAGCAGAGGTTTTTTCAGTTTATTCATCCCAATCTCCCCTTCTTCCAACATTAACAATTCAAGAGTCTGTTGTAACTCTTTCTCTGCTTGTTCATGCTCCTCTAAGAATTCAGCAATTGATGCTAAACTCCTAGTATCATCTCTAGCCTTCTTCTTTGGTTGTTCTTCCTCAACCATAGGAAGTTTTCCCTTTGCTTTTTCAGTCAAGTACTTTCTTTTTCTCTTGTATGTAATAACTCTGGGTCCTGATGGGGATGCTACATCGGCTTTGGCCTGTTGTTTTTCTTCAACAGCCTCTATTTTAGCAATGATTTCCTATTGTTCAGCTTCTTTTATGTTCTTTTCAGTTGTTTCTTTTTCTTTGAACTCTTCACAAAGGTTTTTGATCAAATTTTGCTGTTCAATAGTTAAGGTAAAAGCAGGAACAAGCTGCAGCCTGAGTTCGTCTTCTATTGGGACAGGATGTGGTGGAAGTACAACTATAGAATCAGAAGGGGATTTAGTGTCTTTAATGTAATCCCAGAATTCCTCATCTATAATGAATTCATTTGAAGAATATCTGTCCATATCTTCCATCAAATATTTCATCATGTTTTCATCTTCTGTGGAAGGATCAGATGAACTACCATTTCCCAACTTTCATCATATCTAATCTCTCCTTCTTGTTCTTATTGTGTGGATGCTTGTTGTTTTGTTTCTTCACTAACTTTTTCAGTTCTTTCTCTTATAAACTCTTCTTTCAGTTGCACAATCAATTCCAACTCAGCAACCCTTTTTGTCAACTCCTCATTCCTTTTGTTTAGATTATCAATAATCTCAGTTTGAGTCTCAATTAGATGTTCTTGTTCTTCCATTGCCACAGTTTGGATGGCAACAGTTTCAACATGACCATAAATTTCTTTCTTGACATTTCTAATGAGGATTTAAGTTTGCTTGTCTCGTCATCTCTTTTTCTCAACTCAGCCTCATAATTGGTTTTTAATTCCTTTAGTTCCTTCTCTTTTTCATCCAACTCTTGAATTCTATCATTAATAATCCATGTTCTTCTATCCAGTGTTTTCTCCATTCTAGAAACTTCTATCATCAAGTCAGAGATCATTTTGTATTTTTCACAGGTCTATTGATTTTAGACTCAGCAAAGCTCTTAGAAAGAGCATCCTCAAAGAATATTTGCCTCTCTGGTAATGGTATAAATTGTTGTTGTTCCTCCTCATCATCAGATGACTTAGAAGAATCTGATGAACTGGTAGATTCACCAGATACACCAGCATCAGCAGCTGCTTCATGTGATGAGCTCTCTTGGGATTCTTGATGGATGTGAATAGGAGAAAATGGAGGTGACACAATAGGATCAACCCTAAAAGGTGATTGAATCTCAGCATCATGTATGAAGGCTCAATGTGAATATCACCACCTACATCAACATGTGGTGACATTGGCCTCAATATTTCTTCTTGTGTTGCTGCATGCTCATCAGCAATTTGTTGATTTAGAGCAGCAGGCTGTTCTTCAACTGTTTCTTGTATTGGTTCTTGAACATCTTCTTGAATTTGTTCCACAACAATAGGAACATCATGTTTTTCATCTCTTTCTTGTACGAAAATAGCAGCCTCTTCTTGAATAGGTTCCTCAATAGGAACATTCTCTGGTGCTTGTTCCTCAATAACATGAACTTCTTCTTGAGCCTGTTCCTCAACCACAGGAACATCTTCTTGTTGATTAATCAGTTGTTGCATCCATGGTAGTAGTGGAAAGAAAGCACCACTATAAAAGTTCCTTGGATCCCTTTTCTTGATATACTTGTAAGACTTGGCATTATAGTGAGGGACATGTAGAGTGGGACCTTCTAGTGCAATATTGGGGAAAACTTCATTGATGAAGCACTGGATAAATCTTGGATACATGAGAAACATGTGCCTTCTTCCCTCTTGAATGTTGGAAACAAGTCCATTGAATACGTAGGCTGACATGTTAAAAGGTCTGTTTAAGCACAGTGCACATATAAGAGATGATGTTGTCAATGGAATGTCATTCCAACCAGTCTTTCTTTTGGATAGACATTGTTGGACATAGTGTATCAGAAATCTCTATTGTAAGTCAACCAGTCCTTTGACTATTTGTTTTGCTTCAAACCCTCCTTCATATCCAATATTGGCAAAGAAAGTCATAATGTCATCATCATCAAACTCTATAGGGGAGTTGGCATCATAACCAAACTGTAGACACTGTCTCACAGTTTGTTTTGAAATAACCAAAGTGCGATCATCAGTGATTCTTCCTGAAATAACTTTTGTGCCATCAACCTCTAGTACGTCAGCATTCCCCCAGAATGATCTTATGTAGTTCTCATAAATGACAGGTCTGATAGAGATAGCATGAGCTACTCTTGTAGCAGTAATGAATCTGATCTTATCCCTTAGTCCTTCTGCTTCTGGGGCACCAGGATTAAGAATGCCACTGACATTGTGGAGTTTACTCCAAGTCAGATTTGCCATAATGAATCTACAAAAGATATGAATGAATTAGTGAACATTATGTCAGTTTTATCTCAAATGAATATGAATGATGTTTGATTTGTCAAATTTTGACTTTTCAGGTCAAAATTTAGTCTTTGCATGTTACTGTTACATTAGGTGGTTTGACCTAATCTTGATTTTAAATGATGAACAACTCAAAATTTTGTATTTTCTGAATGAGTTGTAATGATATTGATTGTGTTTCAAACGTTTTACATTCCAAACAGTTGATTAGGTTTCAACATTGTCATGGAATTGCCTCCCCTGTTCATTGATGTCTGAGTTATACTTTGAACCAAAGTAAATCCTTGTTATTTATACTAACATTGGTTTTAATGAACTCTGTCATTCATGTAAATCCATTGTTCTTGAGTATATTTTAAGAATTTCTTAAAATTAGGGTCTCACGACTCAGTATTTTGTTCGACTGTCGAAGGTTTTTCAGATTCTGATAATCACCTTATGTTGTCAACACTTCGATTCAACAGACACTTAGAGATGTTTTGATGTATGTCTTGAACACAGTGATCTTTTGATTGAGAAGATTTGAACTTTGAATTTTGAAGAAGAACAGTATATGGCACTGGTCTCACTATAAAAAGTTCTCTCAAAATTTGAAAAGTAATAAATGACTCACATTAAATGAGTATTTATAGTACATCTCATAATTTTCACAAAATTTTACAAGTGCTGAAAAGTTCTATACTGTAGCAAATGCGGAAGAACTAATTTTACCCATCTACATTTACTGTAGCAAATGCGGGTGAACAAAGTTAACTTTATCAACATTTACTGTAGCAAATGCAGGTGAACAAAGTTAACTTATCAGCATTTACTGTAGCAAATGCGGGAGAACAAATGACTTGTCCGCATTTACTGTGATGTTGATGAGTTGAACTATCCACATTTACTATAGCAAATGCGGAAGAACACTTTGTTGTCCGCATTAGTTTTACTTGAACAAAAATAGTTACCCGCATTAGCTAAATGACAGGGTTATCTTCACCCTCATTAACCAATGCTCTTACCCACATTAAATTTTGAACTTGTCAAAAATTAACGTAGTTGGAGTGGATGATTCTGACGGGTTTTGCACAGCTGTTTCTGATTTTATGAAGATAAGTCTGCATTTTTGGTGTTTGTGATTTAGCAGATTCTGAGATTGTCAATTCTTGCTTGGATTGACATATATCTTTGATGTGATATAGATTTCCCAGTTTGACTGATTTTGGGCCTTGTGCATCTTCTGAAGCTGTTTATGGTATATTTTCCATATAGACACAATCACTTAAAACAATGTTGCCAATTTTACATTTGCAAATTTCATGTTTTTGTAAATATTTCCTTTTAAAATTTACTACTCCTCCTAAAGTTTATATCCATATGGGATAAAACTTTACACAAATTTATAAAATTTAAGGAAAATATTTCTGAATTTTGATTGTTTTGCTTATCTGTAAATATAGAAATTTTGTACTATTGTTTGAAACTTTGGGATCATATCAGTCTTATCCTTCATAAGTGCAAGTTGTTATGAACTTATTGATTGAAAGTATTATTGTCCTCTTAAATTTATTCTTGGTCAATATTGTAATGCATATGATTATTATCATGTTTTGATTGGTTTAAACATTTAACATGAACCTCACACGCATAAGCATAGCAAGATCAACTATCCTCATGTACTGTATGGTATAACTTTCTCATAACTTTCAATACCTGGTGATTTAAATTATGAAATCTCATTCATTTTGGTAAAGGGGATCCACATTGGGATTCTTTTACCTGATCCTTATTTTTGTATGATCACATTGGGATTCTTTTTTCTCTTCACTTTGGAAGGTGATCCATTTTGGGATTCTTTTTGTTCATTCACTTGGAATGTAATATTTTTTTTTTATTTGTCACCTTGATCGGATGTGTTCCTCATTGGGACTCTTTTTGGATCTAGACATCAGCACTATGTGCTTGTTTCTCCAAGTCTTTGCTCAGCAAAACAAAGGAGAAACTGATATGAATGAGATTCATAAGGTATCATGACCTGGTGTGTTTAGGTTACTACCCATACATACACTTGGACAGGTTAGATACTTACATGCTCTTGAGATGATGCATTCACAGTTGAATGTGATCTTTAGTTTATCACAGCATTTATCTTCTGTTCCAATTTGAGCCCACCCGCATATTAGGCAAGTCAGGTCAGTCTTTCAATATATTGAATTAAGCATAGTGAATGATATAATGACTGTAATTATATCATTTCCCATAGAAGTACAAATCATGAACTTCAACAAAAATTGATTTCTTTTTGTAATTTTGTGATTTTTTTTTATGTTTTGTAAATTTTGATTTTTACTCAAGGTTAATCATGTCAATTGATTGGAATAAGAATTCAAACTGACTTGGGTCAAATGCTTTAGTAAACAAATCAGCTACCTGATTGTCTGTGTTAACCTGAATCAGCTTGATTAAACCTTTTTCAGCACAGTCTCTCAAAATGTGATATCTAATTTCAATATGTTTTGTTTTTGAGTGCTGAATTGGATTGTTTGTTATGAAGACTGTAGCAGTGTTGTCAACATGGATTGGTGTTCGCAAGAAATTATAACCATAATCAAGCATCTGGTTTTGAATCCAGAGAACTTAAGAACAGCAAGCCGATGCTGCAATCTATTCAGCTTCAGCTGTCGATACGAAACATTGGTCTGTTTCTTACACTGCCATGACACCAGTCTGGGACCAAGAAAATGACAACCGCCAGATGTGGACTTTCTGTTGAAATTGCATCCCCCGAAGTCACTGTCTGTGTATGCATAGAGATTGAAGTCTCCTTCCTTAGGATACCATAATCCAAGAGCAGGTTTGCCCTTAAGATATCTGAATATCCTCTTTACTGCATTCACGTGAGATTCCTTGGGATCTGCCTGATATCTGGCACAACACAAACGCCAAACATAACATCAGGTCTATTGGCTGTTAAATACATGAGTGAACCAATCATGGATCGATAAAGAGTCTGATCCACAGATTTGCCATCTGTGTCTCAACCAATCTTCACTTTTGTATCAACAGGAGTTCTGATGGACTGACAGTCTACAAAGTGAAACTTCTTCAACATGGATTCCACATATTTTGACTGGTTGATGAAGATTCCACTGGATGTTTGTTGTACTTGAAGACCTAGGAAGAATGTGAGTTCTCCCATAGCACTCATCTGAAATTTTGAATGCATAAGATCTTCAAAGTCTTTGAAGGGTTGTTTGTTGGTGGAGCCAAAGATGATATCATCCACATAAATCTGGACAAGCAGCATCTCATTCCCTTTTCTCTTTCTGAATAAAGTCTGATCAATCTTTCCTCTCTCATAAGCATTGTCAAGAAGAAAGGATGACAGAATCTCATACCATTTCCGAGGGGCTTGATGTAAGCCATACAAAGCTTTGTCAAGCTTGTATACCCTGTGAGGGAAATCAGGATCCTCAAAGCTTGGAGGTTGACTCACGTAGAATTCTTCAGAGATCTTACCATACAAAAATGCACACTTTACATCCATTTGATAAACTATGAATTTCATGGAAGCAGAGTACGCAAGAAATAGTCGTATGGCTTCTTATCCGGCAATAGGAGCAAACACCTCATCATAATCTATTTCTTCTTCTTGTGTATAGCCCTGTGCTACCAACCTTGCTTTGTTTCTGATGACAATCCCTCTGTCATCAGTCTTGTTTCTGTATAGCCATCTGGTGCCGATAGGGTATTGACCTTCGGGAAGATCCACCAGTTGCCATACTTCTTTTTTCTTGAATTGTAGCAATTCTTCCTGCATTGCCTCAATCCAGCAATTGTCTTGAAGAGTCTCTTTAATGTTTTTGGGTACAGTTTGACAAAAAAACAAGAAAACAAACAGATGTTTGCAATACTTGGCTTGCTTCGTGTCACCCGCTCATCTAAATCACCAATAATGTTGGACACTGGATGATTCTTGTGTATCCTGGTAAATGGAATCAAATCACCAGCAATGGACACATCAAGATTGGAGACATTCAGATCATCTTGGAGAGAGGCATCTTGTGGTGGTGATGTAGGAGAATGATGAAAGGAATCAGAAGGTTCAGCATCTTCAGCTTCAGCAGCACTTTGGATACTTTCATCATTTGAATTTTTGTTGTTTTCAACTGGTGCACAAGCTGGTTAGGGTTTCTCACTTCAGTTGATGGTTCAGCTGAAGGAAAAGGCATTGAGCTATGATCGGCCTCAGTTGAAATACTTTGATGTTGTATAACTGGTCTCACAGGATCAGCTTGTAGTGGCACTTCCTCATTAGCTTGATCATCAGAAGAAGGTGGAATCTTAGGAAAATCAATTCTTCTATCCACTGAGCCAGAGGATCCTGCATTTGACAAGTTAAACTGATCAAAAGATCTTGTAAATGTGTCAATATCAAACAACCAATCAGGACATTTTGATGATTTGGGAAAAGAGTGCTCATTGAATTGAATGTTTGTTGATTCATCAATGATGTTTAATCTAGGATTAAACACCCTAAAAGCCTTTGAAACAGAGGAATATCCCACAAAGAATCCCTCGTCAGACTTAGGAGCAAACTTTCCTAAATGGTCTCTGGTGTTCAATATTAAAACCGGGCATCCAAATGACTTCAAAAATCCAATAAATGGTTTTCTATGAAAAAGAAGTTCATAAGGAGTTTTATTATTTTGTTTAATAATCAGAGTTCGATTTTGCACAAAACATGAAGTGTTGACAGCTTCTGCCCAAAATGTAATGGGCAGTTTTGCATTTGCTAGCATTGTTCGTGCTGCTTCAATTAGTGTTCTATTCCTCCTTTCAGCCACTCCATTTTGTTGTGGAGTCCGAGCTGCACTAAATTGATGAACAATGCCTTTGAGTGTGCAAAATGAACTAAGATCCTCATTTTTGAATTCTGTCCCGTTATCACTTCTGATTGATTTTACTTTTAAATCAAGTTGATTTTCTATTTTTGTGATAAAATCTTTTATTATTTGGGACGCCCCGTTTTTAAGAAGTAGAAATAAGACCCATGTAAATCGTTAAAAGTCATCTATGATCACCAAACAATGGTGCTTCTTTCCAATACTCATGACATGAGTTGGACCGAAGAGATCCATATGAAGTAACTTCAAAGGAGAATTGTTTGTGTTCACAAGCTTTGGCTTATGAGAGGATTTATGCTGTTTTCCTTTAAGACATGCAGTACAGTGATCAACAAAATGAAATTCTTTTTGAGGTAGACCAATTACATGGTTTCCTTTGACCAATCTGTTGATGTTTTTAAAGTTGTGTGGCCTAAACGTCTATGCCAAAGTTATGACTCATCAAAAGATGCTTTAGACAAAAGACATGTCTCTTCAGACGGATGAGCAGAATTAAGGTTCAAGACATAGGTGTTATTCTTCCTCGGTGTCTTTAAGACAACCCATTCTTTAGGAATGTGAAATCCTGGTTTCAAAATGTAGCAATAAGTGTCTGTGAAGTGAGTGGAATATTTCTTGTCACAGATTTCAGACACGCTGAGCAGATTGAAGTTCAGTTGCTCGTAGTAGTTCACTTTATCAAATCTCAGCAGTCCATTTGTCACAGAACCTTCTCCTGTAATTCTACCACCTTGTGAATCTCCTCTAAATGCTACAGTAGTTCCTTGAACATGCTTGAAGTCATGAAGGAGGGAACTGTCTCCAGTCGTGTGTCGGGAGCATCCACTGTCCACGTACCATACGCTATTGGACCTGTATGAATGACCCTACAAGCACAAAAAGAATTAGCTAGAATGAGGAACCCAAGCCATGATGGTCTTGGGTTGTCCTTTTGTATCAATCACTGTTACCTCTTGATATTTTGCTCTTGTTTGAGTTTTAGAGGAAGATGATTTCAGCACTTTTCTATTAGTTGTTTGAAGTTTGATTTCATCAATTTCATCTGATGTGTCAGAAGAGTATACAAATCTTTTCTTTTGATTTTTGTGTAAAGGTTGAACAGATTTTTGCTTGTCAGTAATCACTTTAATTTTATATTTTTGATGAGAATTCAGTGATTTGTTCAGGTTTGTTGGACATTTGTGTCTGACCTTGTCTGTAGGAACTGATGAAATGGGCTTGTTTTGTGAAATTTTCAATCCTTTTTTATTAAAGTAACAATCAATTGTATTGTGATTGGTCATATCACAGAATGAACAATATTTGTTAAAATGACAGTTTTTCGTTGAGTGATTGTTCATGTCACAGATAGAGCAGTACTCAGTGAAGTAGCATTCATCTGTATTGTGATTGGACATATCATAGAATTCACAATACATTTGATTGTCCTTTAATCTTGATGGAGAAGTCACATCAGTCTTTGGGGTGCCAACAGATTGTTTCACAATTCTAACTTGCTTTGTTTTTGTGGACTGATGCTGCTTCTTTCTGTATTGCCTTATTTCCCTATCGAATTGGTCTACATGTTCTTTGTTGAAAATATCAAACCCAATTCCTTTTCTGATATTTGATGAAGATGGTGAATCAGATTTTACTTTAGATTTTTGTACAAAAGAGGTTTTCCCTTTGGTGACTAAGGGAACTTTAGTTTTATCCTTGAATTTTAATGAAACCATATCTAATTCGCTTTATGTTTTTGGAGATATGATCTCATAATCAGATCTGCTTTTAGCAGATGGTTTCACTGAGCATTCAGCAGTGTGATTCACTTTAAGATTTTGTGGAACAAATTTTATAAAAAGCACAATTGATTTGACTAGGCTCTTTGGTTTCTTGATAACCACAGGTTTGTTTGAGCACTTTTTGATTTTGATAGGATGACCCAATCTGATTTTATCCTCATCAGTTTCAATGTAAACACTTGGTTTGTTTTGAGGATTTGTTGTTTGAGAAATCATTGCTTTGGTTTCAATAATTTTAGATTCTTTTGTATCTGATTGAGTAAGTGACTCAGGCATAACAGTGTAGTTATCATTATATGGAGGAGGACAAGTTTTCTATCCTATTCCAGTCATATCTTTAGCCCCCTTTTGAGACACAAGTAACCCTTGTAGCTTGACAGATGAGAGCTGAAACTTTTCAAGTTTCACTTCAGTAGCTGATTGCTTAGCTTTTGATTTGGTCAACAGTTCAGTTAACCTATTATTTTCAGCCACAAGTGTGTACTTTTCCCCATGGAGTGTTTCCATGTCAGATAACAGAGATTTGATTTTAACTTCATAAATTCTTATTTCTTGATTTAACATCTCTGATTTCACCTTTTCTTCTCTTATTTTATTAGCCAATTTGTGATTGTGTTCCCTGTACCCCTATACTTCTAGAACACATTTTTCAGAACATAAATTAGATTTTACCTTAGATAGCATTGGAGTTAGTCCATCATTGATATGTGCCATAAGTGCATGATTCTGAAACTATGGTTGGACTTCCTCAGCATACAAGCTCCAATCACAAACTCCATCTTGTCTGATGACAAGTGCATTGGAAGTTTGTTGATTACTTCCTTGAGATTGATGAGTTAGCAGAGGTTGTCTTTGCTGAATTAGCTGTTGCTGATTCTGCTGCTGGTGTAGATGAGAGTTGATTGATTGAAAGTAGGTATTATGTTAAGATGAATGCTGGCCATGTGTGGGTCTTTGAAAGTTGGTATTTGTCATACCCCAGCTTGGTATTTTCACAGTTAAAGCACTTAACCTTGGATTTGTCATACCCCAGCTTGGTATTTTCATCAAGACTCAGTTTCTTCCCTTTACGAAAGAACTTCTTTGCTCTCATGGCAATCATGGCCATCTGCCATTGTAAATCCATTTCTTCAAAATCATCAGGATCCATCTCTTCCAGATCCTCTTGAATCAAGTGTGCTGATGTGAGTCTCCACCTAAGATAGGATTTAAAGCTAGCAACAAAGGCATTGTAAGTAGCCTTCTGTTCTTCAGATCTTTGATCATTGGTATACTGCAGGGTGTTGCTGTGGGCTGAGTAGAAGATGAGGGTTTATGTTGTTGAGCAGCACAGAATCCAGTTGTCTTTGACTGGTCACCAGATGAAAGAAAGTCATCTTCTTCAATCACAAATTCATTCTTAACAGAATTAGTTTCTAATGGAAACTTGTAAGCCTTAATGACTTGTGGTCCATTGAGATTTCTACTCCTTTCATCCAGCTCCAGAGCTTTAATTTTGGCAATCATGATATCCAAGCTTGTACTCTCCAAATCAAGGGTATTCTTTAACATAGTGACATTTTGTTTCCAGCTTTCTGGTAAACTGTGCAACATTTTCTTGTTCATTTCTTTTTCTTTCTAATTGACCCCCATGATTTCAAGATCATTTACAAGTTGAACAAATCTATGAAGTTGTCTTGAAATTGACTCCCCTTTGGTGTGATGAAAAGTTTCATATTAGTTTATTAGCTTATCTTTGTTAATTTCAGTCACTTCACTACTTCCTTCACACATGATCTGTAGAGCATCTCAAACCCCCTTAGTAGTTCCATATTTTTCTAATCTTTTCAGAACATCTATTTTTAGTGCTTGTGTAAGATGGAATAAGCTCTAAGATCAATCTTGATTTTCTTATATTCTTCTTCATCAAGATTTAAACTGGGATCCTTAATGGGAATTCCTGTAGTTTTGTACTAAGTAGCTTGATCAGCATTTAGAGACAATGGAATATAGGGACTTTGCAAATAGATATCCAGTAGTCAGGATCTACATATGTAATGTAGTTTCTAAAATGAATTTTCCACTCCTTAAACTCAGATTTGTGTTTAAGCAGAGGAGGTTTAGAAGCATGCCCAATTTTAGAAAGATTGTGAGAATCCATTTTAGATAAACTAATTTTAACTTGGTTGAGTAAGGTTTTAAGTTGATTTTAAGTTCAAGCAGTGAGTTGTTCTCTGAATTTTCTGTTCACAGTCTTTACCAGATCTGTTAAGTTCAGATCTGTTAGCACAAAGGAATTCTAAGTTTTTGTTGTTTGTGTGAGGGTAGGTTAGTCAACAACAGATCTATATTGTTACCACTTCTTGCTGTTCGATTCCAGTGTGTATGTTTATCAGAAGTATAGATCTTGCTGATAAACAACTCAGTCTACAGTTCAATCGATTTTCACACATAATCTGAGATGATTCTTTGATGAATTCAAGAGCCGAGGCTCTGATACCAATTGACTGGGTTTGAGAATGATATTCTCGGTTGATGTGACTCAACCTAGGATCGAATATGTAGACTAAGTCAGTAATATAGTCGCGGAATTACTATATTACAGAATAGTTGAAACTGAAATAAATGTTTGTGTAGATAACACACATGAACACAGAAGTCAAAGATGTATAATAATAATGTTATAACTGTTGAAGTCAAAAACCTTACAAAGTTAGGGTATGAAACCCTATTTATAGACATACACATTGCCTGTACAAAAGAATAATCTACCCCTGACTTATACATGAGAATCTAGTCCAAGTACAAAATAAATATAAACATTTGAAAGTTGTTCATCCGCATTATTTCATGCGGATGAACATGTCTTCATCAGCATTTGTGGTCTTGTAATCAGCATTAACTTAGTTCATCCATATTAGTTCATGCGGGTGAACAAGTCTTGTTAGCATTTTATCATTTATTCATCCGCATAAACTAATGCGGGTGAACAAGTCTTGTTCAGCATTTCCTTTTATTCATCCGCATGGACTAATGCGGGTGAACAAGTCATCAGCATTTCTTCTTTCTTCATCCGCATTTGTTAATGCGGGTGAACAAACACTTGTCAACATTTGTTCACAAGTCATCCGCATTAACAAATACGGGTACTTAACACTTAGATTTTTCTTCTCTTTTGTTCTTATTTAAATAAGTTTTCTGTTGTGATGTTTTCCAACCAGAACAACCTCCAACCACCTCTTAAGTTGGCAAGTATGATCCTTTAAGGGTCTAACATGTTTTAACGTAACGCAAAGTACTTTATTATTAAACTAGAACTCACTCAGCGTCGCTGACTTTTGTATGCATAATAGTTGGCAGGTAACCGTTTGATGCTGAGGAGGTGCAGGCCTGGATGCTAAGCTACTGGGAATGTTTTGAGTCTGGCATCCACATTTTGAGATGATATTGTATTAATATGATTTTTGATGATGTAATCTAAAGATATGATGTATTGACATGTTTTCAATTGTAAATGAAAAGTTTAAATTTCTGCTATGAATGGTGTGCTTTAAAAGTTTTATGCGATGATTAACGAACTGTAAGCGTCCCGGGAACGGGGCCTTACAAGTTGGTATCAGAGCCAATGTTTAAGAGAATTAGGAAAAATATTTTCAAAGAACCTAAACTTAAACTGAGAATGGGACGCAAGGGAAAGGGATGGCAGTCATAGTAGCTACATGCCTGCAGGTAAAGGTGTTATGCAAAAGTTTTATGAAGGTTAATAAAAGGGAATTATGTGACCGTGTTATGTGTATTATGTGCTTGGAGAGTGAAGAGTAAAGTAAGTGGCTAATCACACGTGGCCACTGTAATTAGGGACTTACTATACTTGACATAATCTGAGCTATTACCTTGAATAACCATGTAGGTGTTTGAATCTTGTAGTGCTTAGTGATGGCTGGTGGTAGATCTTCGAAGGCTTCTCGAGGTGGAGGTCGTGGTGGACGTGGTGTCAGACCGCGTGTCACAAGGAACAGGGCTAAGACTGCCGAAATGGCTCCTGAAGAGCCCTAGCCTCATCACCATGACAGTAAGGATGAGAGTACTAATCTGAGGGCCCCAATGAAAGAGGCGGTAGCGGAGGAAGTTCATCAGGTTATGCAGATGATTTTGCCATCGATGGTGACCGAGGTTATTATAGCTGTGAGGGAAAATAAGAAGAAGGAGAAACAGGAGAAGGAGAACGCTAATAGGCGAGAGGACGAAGAAGGAGGTTCAAGAGAAAGGTAGCAACCAGAGACTGAGATGGTTGTTTCCAGTGACGATGAGTAGGAGGAAGCAGTGCAGAAACTGCAAAGGGGTGCAACTATGGGGCATTCCAGAGATGCAAGCCCCCAACATTTGATGGGAATAGGAGTGCTGCTACTGCTCACCGATGGATGAGAGAGATGCAGGATGTGTTAAATATCAGCGAGTCTAGGGAGGATCAGAAGGTGATGTTTGCTACCCACTCGTTTGTGGATTCGACCTTGTACTGGTGGGACAACATTGTCCAGGTCGAGGATAGCAGGGTGATCGGGAAGATGAGATGGGGTGAACTGAAGAAGATTACGATCGAGGAGTTTTGTCCTCATAGGGAACTCAACAAGATCGAGAGAGAGTTCCTGCAGTTGGAGGCGGGAACTATGACGCACCACTAGTACACAACTAAGTTTAATGAGATGGCGAGGCTGGTGCCAGAGCAGGTGACACCCGTGTCACGAAGAATAAAGAGATACATTCAGGGGTTGCCAGCGGATATCCGTAGACATCTAATTTCCGCCCGGCCAGGCATGTTTAGGTGGGTGGTCAATCTGGCAGGGAGACTATACGACGAGAGGGAGGATGTGACTACACAGGAGGTGAGTAAGAAAGGTGATGGTGACAGAAACTGGAATGGGGAACGAGTTGGTTGTGGTGGTTTCACTCCAAAGAGCAAAAAGGCAAGGGTGGATGACCGGAGAGTAGTGACGACAGGTACGGGGATAAAAAGGTGTAATAAGTGCGGGAAGGAGCATGCGGGGGAGTATAAGTGGGGATCGAACATCTGCTTTTAGTGTAGAAGGGAGGGCCACATGGCAAGGGATTGTCGTGTGGTGAAATGTTACAACTGTGGCGAGACTGGGCACATGAGCAGGAACTGTAAGAAGGTAAGGGCTGAGAGCTCCGGGGCAAAGAAAGGGGCTGAGAAGGAGAGCAGAGGATGAAGGTCAGAGCATGCACTATGACCTGGGAGGAGGCTAGGGTGGATCCCGATGTTATGTCAGGTACATTTCTAGTAACCCGAACTTATGCCTCTTTACTTTTGATTCTGGTGCTAATAGGAGTTTTATTTCTGCTACCTTCTGTAATAAGTTGCCTATAGGAGTAGAAATATTGATGAGCCCTTTGATGTAGAAACTGTTATCGGTAACTCCAGTAGGATACAAGATGCCCTAGAGGATTCTGTGAAGGAATTGGAAGGCCATAGGTTCCCTGCTAAATTATTCGTGGTGCTCTTAGACAAATTGATGTAGTCCTATGGATGGATTGGCTAGTGGCCTATTAGGCAAACATCGCGTGTCACAAGAAGATGCTTCGATTGACTGCACCCGATGGGAGTTCAGTGACAATCTATGGCGATAGAGTTAGTACAATCTCGAAATTAATTTGGATGGTTGTGGTAGAGACGTGGAAGTGGTGCCTATCTAGCCTACGTGAAAGATGTGGATGCGTCAGTACCATGATGGCCCGGCGTACCGGTCGTGTGTGACTTCCCAGACATATTCCCAGAGGATCTATCAGGTGTGCCAACCTAAGTTTGATAAGTCAGTGACTGTGTTCATTGATGATGTTCTGATTTATTCGTAGAGAGAAGGGGAACATGTCGGTCACGTCCAGGAAGTGTTGGATACGCTTCGAAGGGAGAAGATGTACGCCAAGTTCTCCAAGTGTGCGTTCTAGTTATGCGAGGTTAAGCTTTTGGGTCATGTGGTTAATCTTGAAGGGATTATGGTAGACCTGACAAAAGGTCAAGGTGGGGATGCAATGGAAGTCTCTAAAGACTCCATTCGAGATTCGTAGTTTCTTGGGTTTGGTGAGTACTACAGGGTAATTATCTAAAGCTTCTCTATGATGGTGGTTGTGGTCTTTGCGTTGAAGGAATGGAGGCCACTTGGGAGTCAGAGGAAGAAATGAGATGGCACTACCCAGATCTTTTTATGGAGTGACAGGATTCGAGGACGAAACCTATATAAGGTGAGTGGACTTGTAACTCCTGGAAATTTCAAAAAAGAAAAAAGAGAAGAAAAGTAAAGGATCAAACAGGAAGTTATTTTTAAAGCAAGGGGTTAAAAGCGTGCAAGGGTCAAACATGCACATAATGGGGTTTAAAAGAGGTATGGCTGCCCATAACCTCTTTTCTCTCCTGCAACCTTCGGTTCTAGAGAGTGAGAGAAGCCCTCAACTGGTTTTTAGAGTGAGAAAGTAGAAGATATTCAAGAAAGGTAAAGTTTTCAAGTGTTTCTTCCCTGTTTTCTACTGGGTTCGAGCTTCTGGACCGAGATTCTGGCGTTTAGTGCTCATTTTCTTGGGTTTTAGGTGCTGGAACTTCAAGTGGGTTCTCGAGTTTAAGGTGTTCTACTCGAAAGCTGTTCAAGGTGAGTTCTAGATCCCCTCTTTTACTGGTCTTCTACGTGTTTAGGGCTGTTATGCATACTGGACAGAAGGTTTCTAAACCAATCTATGAATTTTGAGATGATGTGCGACTGTGTGCTATTGATGTATTTTTTTAGATGATTTCTAAGATGTTTTATGATTTTTAGTTTGTTTTACGCATGTGTAACATGTTAGATCTATGCTTAGTTTAAGTTAGAATGATGTTTGGGGACCGAAAGTACGTTTGATGCATTGCAGATGTATGCATGGTGTCCGCTGTGGACATATAGTGTCCGCTGTGGACACTTAGAAAAGTCATGCATGGTGTCCGCTGTGGACATATAGTGTCCGCTGTTGACACTATGGATGTCGGTAATCCGCTGCGGACACTTTGGCATGAATAAGTTGTCCACTGTGGATGTTCGTCATCCGCTGTGGACACTATAGTATGACTATGTGTCCGTTGTGGATGTTATTCATCCGCATTGGACTATGGCCATTCACATTGGACTATGTTCATCCGCTGTGAACACACTTAGTGTTTTACTCATCTACTGTGGACCTTGGCTGTCCACTGTAGACTTTGGCTATCCGCTGTGGACCTTGGCTGTCTGCTGTAGACTTAGGCTGTCCGCTGTGGATACTTAGTACTTTAAGCCATCCGCTGTATATGCTACTCATGCGCTGTGAACACTTACGATTTTTCTGAAATTTTGGGTGGTAGAGCTTAAGTGTTAAGAAATGATGTCTTGTGGTGGCTTATGCTTTGTTTATGATGTGTGTGCATTGTGTGTTGTTATGATGATGATGTTTTTCCATGCTATGTATATGATGTGTCTTTATGTGGTATATTATACTTATGTACGTAAGCAAAGTATTACATAATAAAAGTGAAAGATAACGAATGACGAAAATGGAAGTAATGAATGATGGTGTCCTTGTCGCTTACCCCGGTACTATGTCGGCTTTTGCTTGACGTGGGGGTTTACTTACAAACCCCGACACAGTATCGGCTTTTGCTTGACGTGGGGGTATAGTGTATGAGTGGTGGGAAGATCCTTGTTGCGTACCCCAGTACTGTGTTGGCTTTTGCTTGACGTGGGGCTTTACATACAAACCCCGACACAGTATCAGCTTTTGCTTGACCTGGGGGTATAGCATATGGTAGGATCTAGATAATGGTGGAAGATATTAATGAAAGAAAGAACGAATGATGAACGATGATGAAAGATAATAATTATTATCTAGTTGTACGTATGATTTGTGATCACGAACGAAAGTAAAGGATATGTTTAATGTAATGCAAAGTATTTTATTATTAAACTAGAACTCACTCAGCGTCGCTGACTTTCGTATGCATAATAGTTGGCAGGTAACCGTTTGATGTTGAGGAGGTGCAGGCATGGATGCATAAGCTACTGGGAATGTTTTGAGTCTGGCATCCACATTTTGAGATGATATTGTATTAATATGATTTTTGATGATGTAATCTAAAGATATGATGTATGGACATGTTTTCAATTGTTAATGAAAAGTTTAACTTTCTGCTGCGAATGATGTGCTTTAAAAGTTTTACGCGATGATTGACCAAATGTAAGCATCCCGGGAACGGGGCCTTACAGATATCAAGGAGGTTAAGATTTCTATTTCTGGCAAGACATGCTTCATCTTCCTTTACATGATCTCCATGACATGAGAAGATATTATGAGAGTCTGAGGGATCCTAACCAGATGATGAAGAAAGGTATGGTCTTGATCCTAATAAAGACTGTCAACATCTGAATAACTTCTATGTTTTGGTAGCATCAGCCTAGGGGGAGTTTGTAAGGTTATATTAGATGATTGGAAGGTTGATGTAACCAAAAAAGCCAAAACAACCAAGGTGCTTCCTGCATTCATGCACTGTTGTACAAGGTAGATGTTGCTTCGGAAGTTTTACACTCTCCATAGAAAATATTCTAAGTGTAAAATCTTCCGAAGCTAAAGTCCAAATCTTCTGAAGCCAAAGATGATGTCTTCCGAAGCTTCAGAGACAAAGTCTTCCGAAGCCAAAGGTTATGAAGACTAATTTCTTCCAAAGATAGAGAAGACATGCTTTCTCTGATCTACTTTTTCGTAAAGCTGACACACTTTCCGCTGCAACTTTGAAGACTCACCAACTTATACAAGTTTGTGAAATGTCCATGCTTTTGTAAACTGTAGATTATGGTTTTTGTCTGTAAGTTCCTACTTTGTACCTGTTAACCTTTTTATAATAGAAAAGGATGTGAGCTATGGCATGTCATAGTCACTAGTCAAAAGGCAATCTGCCTTTTGACTCTACATTGATCTTGTTGTCTAGATTAGTGTTTCCATCTATCTTTCAAAGTATTGACGGTTGTAGGATGTAGTATAAAGTATCTCAAGTCCTTGTATTTATTTTATGCTTTGTAAAACTTGTAATAGAACTTGAGAGCAATATACAGCATCCATGAAAACCATACTTCTCTGTTCTTGTTCTTAGTTCTATCTCATTACTTACTTGTGTTTTTAGTATCATTTAACATAAACCTGATTCCCTATTTGATCTGTTAAGTGTTCTAAAACTCTCCTCATGGTCCTGCACAATGTACCTGTTAAGTGCTCAAGTCCTTACATGGTCCTGCACAATGTACCTTTCTTTGTGATGTTACCACCTCTATCTCCAGCAAAAATAACATATCCTCTGTTGTAAGGTTGTACATTGTTTAACAGAGATATATCACCAGTCATGCGACGAGAACAACCACTATCAACATGCCAAACACTATTGATAACTTGCCTTAGTTGTTCATGCATGTATGAGTGAGATTATTCAATTTTAGGGACCCAAGCGAATGTAGACTTGAGCACATTGTTATGATCCAAATATGATATTGATTTTAATAACATATGTCTTTTATCATTAAAAATATAGTCTTTAACAATATCAGGTTCTGATTGTTTTTCTTTGATCATCCACTTTTGAATTGGTTTGATCAAGTTTGTAACCATTTTCTTTAATGTGTTTTGTATTGGAATAGGATTGTTATCATCAACATGTAAAGATTTCTTGATTGAATTTTCTATATGCAAATCAGTTTTTATTTGAACATTTCTATTATCAATAAAAGTATTTGACTTAGCTGTCTGCCTTTTAAATCTTGAATTTAAAAAAGAATTGTTTTCTATTACTTGAAATTGAATTATGAAACATTTGTTTGCCTGTCAGTTGATGTTGATGAATGCAATGTCTAGCAATATGATTTGGCTTGCCACACACATAACAACACATTTTATGATACGCATTTGACTCTCGTGTATTTCTCACGAACTGTTTATGATAACCACCAAAGTTATCATAGAATCTGGCTTTAGTATTTCCTCGGCCTTGTGATTCTTTAAAAGTCTCTCATTTCTTTCTTACCTTAAGAACATTTCTAGCTGAATCCGAAAGAATTGAGGTATCTTTCCTAACAGATTGATTCATTTCTGAAGCCAATGAGACATGAACAGTAGCGTTAACCTTTTGTGTTGTAGATACTGGAATGGGACCAGTTCCTTGAAACCTGATCGGCAAACATCTTGTTTAACAGAGTTTGAAGTAATAGGAGATTTATTTTTAAAGAAACAAGCATTTGTTTTCTTAAAGATATAATCTTCTTATTTATGTTGTCTTCTGTAACAAATCTGTTCTTGAAATCAGTTTTAAAGATATAATCTTTGTTTTTTATGTTGCCTTTAATTTTAATTTTTGTTGCTTGTTAGATAAATTTGAACAATCATTTGTAGAAACAAAAACATCAGAAGATTCATTGATAACGAGTGATGAATTACATGAAGATTTTTCATTACAACTTTTATTATCCATAAAAACTATTATATATCGCTTTCCTAATCTTCAACCAACCCTTCTCTCTTCACACTTTCTACAAAAGAATTATCATCATTAACTTTAATTTTAGTTTTTATGACAGCGTCAACGATCAACGAAACACTGACTGCAGGAATTAAGTTGATTTTGGTTGAAAAGCTAATTCATAGGCCTGTTCTTCATCTAACGTGGTAATGGATAAAGGTAAACATGTATAATCATGATTAATTAGTGGTGCAATATTAGAATATCCAACTCCACTTTTACCATCATTAATTTTCTGAGTTATTTGAGACTTGGGTATACCTTCAACCATGTTTGAAGATAACTCAATCTTTTCAAGAGTTCAATTTTCAGTTTGTTGATTTCTAAAGATAGTTCATTATTATGTGTTTTTAAACATTGATGTTACAGTCCTTATCATGAAAATTCAATTTTTGATTGCTAAATCGATTTGTTTTTTCTTTCTATCTTTTCTTTAAAAACTTTCTCATCATTTTTATATTTACGAGCTTGGTATTGAAGTTTTTCAACTTCCAAGATCAAGTGTTTGTTGTGAACTCTATAACTTTGAATCTTTTCTACACATGTATTTGACAAAGATTAGCGTATACCTCTTATGTCTCTTCAGGCTTAGTCGTCTCTTCTAGTATGATGTTTACCATGAACGCTTTCAATACAACTTTCTCTTCTGCTTTAGTTGTCAAAGTACCCTCAACAGCATTGTCAATATCATCATGAGCAGGTGTTGGAATTTTCTCAACAGCATTCACATTCTTTTTAATCATAGCTGGAGTATTCTCAACAACTTCTTCTTTACTTCCTACCTTTCCATCTTTAGATTTCTTTGATTGCGTTTGAGTAATCTCAATAGAAGATTCTTTAAGCACCCCTTCAACTTTCTTAATTTCTTCTTCAGCAAAGATCCCTTTAATCAGATCATTAGAAACAATCTCGACAAAAAACTTTTCTTTAACACTTTCTTCATCATTCTGAATTTCAGCTAACAAAGCGGTAGATAGTTTAATATCCAAAATCTCCATCTTGTCTAACCAATCATAGTCTCCATTGGTCCGAGAAACCAGTGTTTTGTTACTTGAACAGCTTGCCTTATCCCTCTTTGATTCTACCACCACAATCACCATCTTCTTGCCGCTATCATTTTGGAGTGTCATTCCCTCAGTACATTCTCTAGCGAAGTGACCTGGTTTATCATAGTTGTAACATCTTAAACTTTTTTTTTAAACCCTATCTTGCTTCAGTTGTTTAAACCAAACATCTTCCTCCCCATTCTCCTAGCAAAATATTTAGATCGATACACTACCATTGCCATCTGATACTTAATATCGTTTTCTTGAACATCATCCGGATTAACTTGTTGCAAATCATCAACCAAGATGTTGGGTGCACTGAGTCTTCCGGCCATGACAGCTTTGTAGCTATTCATAAAGGTTATGAATAGAGCCTGATGCTCTTCAGCTATTTGGATTGTTTGTTTAGATGGGTTGGAATTAACAACAAAAGCTTGTTGAGTTGGTTGTGAGGATTGACTATGTGGATAAACCAAAGGGTGAGATTGAGGCTATATCGTAGAGAATTGGTTTTGATGAGAGGCTTGAAACTAAGGCAAGGATGTTTCTTTGACATTTGAATTGATAGAATCGGCTGATTGTTGTTGAAACAATTAAGAATAGCTGACATAGTAATTGGGATTACTAGCCATTTTAGCATACGATACAGATGCTTTAACTCCCGTGGTGTTTAAATGGTTTGCAGGTCTTTGTAAGGCAACGAATTTAACAGCTTCTTGTTAATAGAGATATTCTCCAATGTGATTCCTTCATTCTTTATTTTTGTTATCGATTTAACAAATCTGGACATTTGTGCCTCCAATGTCTCACCAAGCACATGGTTAAACATGTTAAACTTTTGGTTCAACATATCCTTTCAGCTTTCTCTAATGTCCTTGTTACCCATGATTTATGCCTCTATTGCATCACATAAACCTTTAGCTTTTTTGAAATCTTTAAACTTCTAGGCTATGTCAGTGGTGAGTGCCATTGTGATGCTAGCATACGCTTTGTCATCTAGCTCAAGTTCCTTCATATCTTCCTCATCGAATAATGTTCTAGTTTAGGCACCAACTCTCCTTTGTCATTGTTATACATAGGAATGTACGGTACTTGCTTGATTGACTGCATCATCCGGGGTTTAGTGTAAATGACATGACTCTCAAATCTGTAAACCCAATCCGAATAATATTCTTTGCTGAGAAATCTTAGAGGTTTTGTACTTGTGCTGATCTCATTGTCAAGGTTAAGAGTAGTGAAGTTGTTTTTCAGATTTGCTATTTTTGATAGTAGGGAGTTAAACTTTTTAAAAAATTCTTGAATATCAAAGTTCTCACACGAATATTCTTAACCCCAACTATTCATACAATCTTCTCGCACCAAGTTGTCGCGTGGATAGTTGTGTAACTGAATTTTGCGAAAAGTGGAACTTGTCGGGCGAAAGGAATCTTTTCCAACAAACTTTTGTGAAATATGAACCCTTTTCGTGCGAGAATCATGTTTTCACCTGATCAATTTTGCACAATTTTGAAGATTCCAACATCAATTTGTAAGGCCTCGTTCCCGGGAAACCACACAGCTGGTCATGCATAGCACTTTACACATTAAAATACATTAAGGTAAGAAATCTTGGAAGTGGAATAGTTAAACAAAAACTATTTCATGCATTAATAAACACTTTTGCCAAGAAATACATCTTTGTTACAAGTTTCAAAGGAACATTTAGTTGTATTACAAGACAAAAATAACATTTCTGCATAACATGGATGCCAGTCTTTATTTACCAAGTAGCTTCAACCTTGTGCCATCCCCAGCAACATCATTACCTACCAATTGATATGCATATAAAAAGTCAGCATTGCTAAGTGAGTTCCAGTTTGATAATATAGAAAATATACATTTTGTAAGCTTCACATGGTGTTATCCATCATTATACATAACCATTCGTTAAGAGATTCATTATCTTTCTCTCTTTCATTATCTTTATCTTTCATTAACTAGGATTGCACAAAGCAAGAGCCTACATTGTTTGGTGGCAACAAATGCCGAACCCCTGTCAGTACACATTTATAAGTGGTAGCTAACCCCTGACAGTTGACCCACACTGCTAGGCACAAGCCTACTCATGAATACAGGTCCCATTCATTTATTGGTCAATCACAAGGATTAGACCCCAGATGTTCATCCTATATGCTGAAACAGCCACATATCATTTGAGCAAATGACACCCAGGGTCATGAACCACCATTTATTTTTCTTGCAAGGATTTTATTATAAGGGCCCGGGGGTAAAATTCATTAGGTTGCACTGTCTTTCTTTTAATCCTTTGTGACCCCTTGATTATGCAAAATACTTTTAAGTTATCCGGTCATTATAATCACATAACATGAAATATTAATATTCATAATAGCAGCACGTAAGAAAAGAAACAAACATTAGAAACATTAAACAAGCATAATCTTTCTTTATACATAAGTACTTATCACTTAAATTCTATTCCCAAAATTTTAGAATAAACCTAAGTGTTCACAGTGCATGAAATAGGTATACAGCAGATGACTTAAATGGTAAGTGTCCACAGTGAAGAGCCAAAGTCCACAGCGGATGACCAAAGTCCACAGCGGATGAATTAAACACTTAAGTGTCCACAGCAGCCAGCCAAAGTCCACAGCGGACGGGCAAATTCCACAGCGGATAAATTAAACACTTAAGTGTCCACAGCAGATGAATTAGACACTTAAGTGTCCACAATGGACAGCCAAAGTCCACAGCGGACAGTTTAGAACACAATTGTCCACAGCGGATACTTAGTGTCTACAGCGGACGGCATGAATAATCCTCTAAGTGTCCACAGCAGACATTCAAATCCCATAGTGGATAGTCAACGAAATCCTTATGTTCTGCTTATGCAAATTCTAGTTCCATACAACATTTTTAAATGTGTGCTTAGCATAGATCTCTCAGATTCACACTTAGTACACTCATTTATCATCATAGAATCATGGAAACACATGCAATATTCGTATAAAGTTATCACTTTCATGAAAAACATAATTTTTGTTCAACAAACATCTTTGTAATACACATGTTATCCTCAATCAAGTAGAAAACATGTAAAAGAGGGGATCTATAACTCACCTTA
Organism: Flaveria sonorensis; assembly: GCA_025506505.1. Classification (NCBI taxonomy): domain Eukaryota; kingdom Viridiplantae; phylum Streptophyta; class Magnoliopsida; order Asterales; family Asteraceae; genus Flaveria; species Flaveria sonorensis. The sequence continues at coordinate 43,193,901 of CM046426.1, read as the reverse complement.
AACAACCTTCGAGCCAAACACAACAAACCTAAGTGCAAACCTAGAGTTCTAACACCTAAACACACGAAAACAAGCAACTAACACATAGAAATACATAGAAATTGGTCCAGATGCTTGAACCCAACTGAAACCAAGAATAAAACACCTTAAAATCTTATCTTTTAAAGACTTCTTTTACACTCTCACTCTAGAACCGATGGAAGTCTTTTCACTCTCTCTCTAGCCGAAGGTTGAGTGCAAGGGAGAGAGGGTATGGGCGGCCTTACTTTCTTTTTAAACCCTATTATGGGCCGGTTTGTCCCTTGTACACTTTTAACCCTCGCTTTTCAAAATAAAATCCCATTTGCTCCCTTACTTTTCTTTTCTTTTCTTTTTTCTAAAATTTCCGGGTGTTACAAGTCTACCCCCCTTATATAGGTTTCGTCCCCGAAACTTGTCACTCCTTAAAGAGACCTGGGTAGTGCCATCTCATTTCTTCTTGTGACTCCCAAGTGGCCTCCAATCCCTTGCGATGCTTCCATTGCACTTTTACTTGGCTAATTACTTTATTCTTTAAGCGTTTCTCCTTCCGGTCCAAAATAGCCACTGGTTGATTCATGTAATTAAACCTTTCATCAACCTCGATGTCTGTGAGAGGGATAACAACATCACCTCCTACCAAGCACTTCTGTAAGTGAGATACATGAAACGTAGGATGAATCACATGCAGCTCATCGGAAGTTCCAGCCTATATGCCACCTCACCAACTCTGGCAATCATTTTGAATGGCCCGATATACCTTGGGCTCAACTTCCCTTGCTTTCAAAACCTGGTAATCCCTTTCCAAGGGGATACTTTCAACATCACCTTATCTCCCACTTAGAACACAATTGGCCTCATTCTTTTATCAGCGTGGGACTTTTGCTGGTTGCTGCCTTCATAAAAGCCTTGATCTTTTCCAACTTCTCCAATGTGGCCTCAATGATCTTGATACTTTCCAACTCCTTCTGCCAGATATCACCCTAATACACTGGAGTTCTGCATCGTCTCCCATACAACATTTTGAATGGTGGCATGCCTATACTGGCACGAGAACTATTGTTGTAGGAGAACTCTTCCAACGGTATGTTTTCATTCCAAATTCCACCAAAATCAATAATGCTTGCCCGGAGCATGTCCTCCATGGTTTGAATGGTCCATTCTGATTGACCGTCTATCTGAGGGTGGTAAGCTGTGCTAATGTGTAACCTCGTTCCCATCGCATCATGGAATTTCTTCAAGAACTTGGATGTGAACCGAGTGTCCCTATCAGAAACAATGGACATCGGCACGCCATGACAAATTACAATCTCCTTGATGAACAGCTCTGCCAACCTTTCTAACGAGTAGGTGTCTCGGATTGGCAAGAAGTGAGCACTCTTCGTTAAGCAGTCTACAATCACCCAAATGGTATCTCATCCTTTTGCCGTTCGAGGCAATTTCATGATGAAGTCCATGGTGATGTGTTCCCACTTCCATTCGGGTATATGCAAAGGTTGGATCTTCCTGTAGGTTTTTCGATGCTCTGCCTTCAGCAAGTCAGGCACTTAATCACATACTCCACTACGTCGCGCTTCATCCCTGGCCACCAATAATCCTTCTTCAGGTCCTGATACATCTTTGTAGCAACAGGATGGATGGAGTATCAAGTTTTGTGAGCTTCATCCATAATCCTTCTCCTTAGGTCCCCGTAACGAGGAATCCACATCCGTTCGAATCGGGTTAACACCAAAGATGCTCTCCCCCAAATACATTATCTGCCCCTTCATCCGCTCAGAGTTGATCCTATCGTCCTTCAGTGCCTCGTCTTGGAACTTTCTGATCTGACCCATGACATTAGGCGTCACAACCAGCTGATAAGCCTTCACCTAAATTGGTTCAAGCCATTCCTTTTGACTGAGAGCATCAGCCACCATGTTTGCCATACCAGGATGATAGTGGATTTTGCAATCATAATCCTTGATAAACTCTAACCACCTTCTTTGCCTCATGTTACGATCCTTTTGCTCGAAGAAATACTTTAGACTCTTGTGATCTGTGAAGATGGTACACTTCGCCCCATGCACGTAGTGCCTCCAAATCTTCAATGCAAAGACCACAACCACCAAGTCTAAATCATGAGTAGGGTAGTTAACCTCATGGATCTTCAATTGCCAAGACGCATAGGCTATAACCTTTTGTCGTTGCATCAACACGCAACCTAAACCCAAATACAAAGCATCTGAGTATACCACCAAGTTGTCATTCCCTTCAGGCAATGTCAAGATTGGGGCTTGGGTTAACCTCATCTTCAACTCTTGAAACGCACTCTCCTAATCGAAACCCAATTCAAACTTCACATCCTTACGAGTGAGCTTAGTCAACGGGGATGCCACCTTAGAGGAGTCTTGAATAAATCATCTGCAGTAACCTGCCAAACATAGAAAATTATGGATTTTGGATGGCATCCTTGGGGATTCCCACTACATTACAGCTTTGACCTTTGTAGGGTCCACCATTATTCCTTCGGGGTTAATCACATGGCCCAAAAATTTAACCTCTCATAGCCAAAAATCACACTTAGAGATCTTTGCGTACAATTTCTCATTTCTAAGTGTCTCTAGTACCTCCTTAAGATGACAGGCATGCTCCTTTTCGCTCTTAGAGTAGATCAGAATATCATTAATGAATACGATCACCGATCTGTCTAGCATCGGTCAGCATACCCGATTCATAAGGTCTATAAAGGCAGCCGGTGCGTTGGTTAAACCAAAGACATCATAAGAAACTCGTAGTGCCCATAACATGTGCGAAAGGCTATCTTAGGGATATCCTGTTCCTTCACCTTCAGTTGATGATACCTCGACCGAAGATCTATCCTGGAGAACCAACTAGCACCCTGGAGCCGATCAAACAAGTCATCAATCTTTGGTAACAGATACTTGTTCTTCACAGCCAACTTGTTCAGCTCATGGTAGTCGATGCACATCCTCATACTACAGTTCTTCTTCTTCACGAATAAAACCGGAGCACCCCATGGAGAGGTACTCAGCAAAAATAAAGCCATTATCCAAAAGATCTTGCAGTTGCGTCATCAACTCTTTGAGTTCAGATGGAGCCAACCGGTATGGTGCCTTGGCGACGAGTTACGCTCCTGGTACCAAGTCAATGTGAAACTTGATTTCTCTATTAGGTGGGACCCCTGGCAGGTCTTCAGGAAACACATCAGGGAAATCGTATAATACCGACACGTTTGACAATTGAGGCAAGGTAGCATCCATGTCCTTTACATAAGCCAGGTAAGCACCACACCCTCGCCTCATAAACATCTCTACAGTGATCATAGATATCACTCACGGAGTGATGCATTCCTTGTCCCCGTGAACCGTAACCAAACTACTGTCAGGCACAATCAGATGAATCATCTTCCTTGGACACACGATATTCGCTTCATAAATTGCCAACAAATCCATTCCTAATACCACATCAAAACCTCCTAGGGGGATCACATACAATCTAGCAGGAAACCTATGACCTTCCAATTCTATGAGGCAATCGTTAATCATATCAGTCACCTTGGTAGATTTTCCTATCGCTGTCTCTAAATGGAAAGGCACATCTATCTTCCAACTCTTACCATGCATTACACGACAAAAGGCAGCAGATACAAAGCTCATACTTGCACCCGAATCGAAGAGCACAGAAGCATACAATTGGTTTACCAGAAACATACCTGAAACCACTTCAGGGTCCACTCTGGCTTCTTCCCATGTCATGTTGAATGCCCTTGCCTTTGCCTTGGTGCTCTTACTCTTCCCTTTCTCCCCCATCGTCTGGGTCCCTGAGCTTCCTACTCCACCATTCTTGCAATCCTGCCCAAGTGGCCTACTTCTTAGCATTGGTGACATCATGTACCAAATTATTTTTAACCAGCTTATTCATGGTTTTAAAATTAACATGGCACATTCTTTTATGCCAAAGAGTTGACTCGTCACCATTAGCTTTGGAAAGAAAGCATGATACTTCACCCATTGGAGAAGCATTGTTCATATCTAGCTTGTACATATCCCGTTTCCTGGGAGATCTAAGAAGCACCTATTCCTGAGGAATTGTTATCTTGGGTTTGAGGATAATGCACTCATGTTCTCTGGAAAATCATTTGGTGCTTTTGATCATTGAATTAAGAAACACTCAAGAGATTGTGTTCAAGCTCCAAACTGAAAAGGACCTCCATCAAAATGTTCAAATTATTGTAGGAGAGATCTGTTCCCAATCATGTGCCTGGAGCATCCACTGTCCACAATCCAGACATTCCATTCTTGTCATGTGCATATCCCTGCATATAAGGTGAAATGATTAGTTATTATTGGAAACCTAAGCATTGTTGGTCCTGGGTTCTTCCAATGTAGATAATATAACTGAACCAAATGTATACATGTGGGCACAATTATAGTTTGTGAAGAAGAGGTTTGTGCTACAGCAACTTTTCTGGTCTTCCATTCCATCCTACGGTTGACAAGAATTGATGAGCCTGAGGAGGCTTGTATAGCATGTCTTGCTTTCAAGGCTTCTTTCTTTTTAGAAGAAGTTTTCACCACCTTTTCTTCTAAAGCAGTCTTCTTCTCGGAAGGTTTCAAGGAAATCTTTTTGTTTCTTTGTTTGTTCTTTAGCTTGTCTTCCAAAGCTATTTTCCTTTCGAAAGAATGAGTTTCTTCCAAAAGCAACTTGGGTTTAGAAACTAGCATTCCTTTCCTTAACACTTGGACCGTATGGTAAGGTCCAAATGTGAAACCATCCTTGACTTCTTCTTTCTTAACATTGGTTGCATAATGTGTGCTTGCTGGATTGTAGTAATAATCTTTATCCATGTGGTTATGCAGACCATAGATTATGCACTAAATGTTTTTCTTGGTAGGACATGTGGGCTATTGTTTCTTGCAGTTCTTCTCTTCTTTAACAACCTTTCCCTTTAATTTCAGATCCTTTAAAAAACTTCTTTATTCTGTAGGTTAAAAGAGCCATTTGCTAGACAATGTTCATATATTCAACATCATCTGGGTTGAAACACTCTAGATCATCAAAATAGAATTATAAATCTCCAGAGTGTTCACTCCCTGAAAAAAAAGCACAAATATCCTGGAAGGGAGTGTGTTGAGCCTTTTAAGACCTGGGTGTCTTAGGGAAAGTGATATATGGCCTAGAAGAGGATGATGGTTGTTGGGGGTAGCTCAGGTACAATTAAGGCTGGGGAGTTCTTGATCCTTCAGTAACATGTAGAGCATTATTGACTGCAGTATTTGAGGGTTTGTTCATCTGGTGGCTCTTCTGAGTCTCCATCTCCATACAGTATCCATCAAGGATTCCATACAGTTCAGTCAAAGTAAGAGTTTTGAGATTTTCAGTTCTCTTGATTGAGACACAGTAAAAAGTCCACTCATGAGAAAGTGCACTCATGAATTTTCTAACTATGTATCTTTTCTCAAGAACAACTCCTATAGTCTGAAGAGAGGGGATCAAGTCCATATACCCTAAGTATTGTTCACTCAAGGTCTCACCAACAACATAAGTGAAGTTCTCAAACTTCTGCTTCAGCATATCTTTCTTGTTCTCCTTTGATTTCGTAGAACCAGAGTACATTAGCTTCAAAGCATCAAATAGTTCTTTGGCAGTCTCGCATTGCTGAAAGCCTACCATTATGGAGTTTGTATAGCAGTAAGCAACACGGTCATGGCTTTGCAGTCGATGTCCATCTTCTTAAAGTCTTCATCAGAGTATTCTTTAATAGCTTTCTTAATGATGGTGCCATTACAAGTCGGGGCCACCACCTTTGTCTTGTAAGGACCATGAGTAACAGATCTCTACATGCGGCTGTCTTGATATTTGATGAAACCTTCAATATGTTTGCACCAGGTTTCAAAATCATCAAGGGTGATGATAGGAGCCTTGGTCATGGTTCCCAACTCAGACTCAGAAAATATTTGGTTAAGAGCCATTTGAGTGAAGTGAGTCAGTGTGAAGAAACAAGGGTGATTTGGGATGGTTAGATCTCACAATCAAGAGCCTAAAAAGCTCGGATACCAATTGCAAGATTGGTGTTGGTCTCTCAACACAAGTTTTTATCTCACAAACTTACTAAGTCTCACTCGGTTGATGAAGCAGAATCTCTAACTAATTTGACGATAATATAATAAGCTAATGAACACAAGAATGGTTTTCAAGATACTTGTATATATTACTTCTCAACTTAGTATCACAAGACTCTTACAAGCATGGTTACTTAAGTTAAAATGAGAAACTATATATACTACTATCTACAGCCAATTATACTTGGAAAACCAGCTGGAATTTACCACTAGACAAATACTACATTGCTAGAAATAAAGTATCTAAGATAAAATAATATCCTAGATTAGGTAGTCATGACAAGTCCATGACTTACCTTTTGTCGCCAACTAAGTATGGTAATTGTACTAACTGATAAAGGTGAACAGTGGATTAAAGTATGGTCAACTATATGGGCGTGGGAAAGCGCCATGCAGTGTATCAAAGTTGGTAGCGGATGTCAGACAACTCATACTTATGTCCACTAGTTCATAGTTGATTCTTCCGAAGGCAAACTGGCTATGGAAAATAAGTTCTTTCCGAGGCCATTTATACTGCGAAAGAATCAACTTCTTTTGAGCCTTCTGCAAGTCTTCATGACTTCATTCTTCGGAAGACTTTGTCTTGGATCTTCTAAGTGTGAATGCTTCGGAAGGAGAACTACTTGGTCTCGAAAGACTTGGTTCTACCTTAGAAAGTTCTTCGTATACTTCGGTAGGAAAACTACTTAGTCTCAAAAGACGTAGTTTTCCTTCGAAAGTTCTTCATACATAAGCTTCGAAAGATTTTCAATTTGTCTTCGGAAGAGCAGCTTTGTCTTCGGAAGACTTCTACAATTGTACTTCAAAATGCTCTATGTGTTGTTTTGGTTGCACCAGCCTCATATGATCCAACACATTTCAACTCTAAAGCATGAGCACATAAATTAAAGGACTCAAATTAAGGATCTTATCACCAAGTTAACTAAATGCCAGGCTGAGCTTGTGATCGACAAAGCCCGGGCAGAAAAATATGTTCTTGAAGAAGAGGCCTTCAAGAACAAAATATCCTCATCCTTGCATGCAAAGATTTGTTATCAGAATAAGCAGGTACTGGGATCTACTGACATAGTTCCTCCACACACTCTATTATCTGTAAGATCTCCAAGGTGTGGAACTTGTCAAGATGAGCTTCCACTCAAAGACCCCATTCAAGAAAAGGATGAAGATGAAGAGGAGGTATTGAAGGATGGATCTAAGATGAGTGAAGAAGATCATCCTAAGAAAGGTCACTATTCTATTGAGGAGAGGAAAGAACCAGGGTTGAGCAAGTCCAAGAGAAAGAACTTGATCAGAGCAACAAAGAGAAAGGCAAAGAAGGCTCAAGAGATCAAGGCCACCTTTAACTCTAAGTAGAAACAAGTCTTTATCCCTGTAGGATTTGAAATGGTGAAGAATGAGGACAAAATTATGAACTCTAGTACCAGGATATCTAGTTCATGTCCACCTCATCCCTGTGAAGAAAAGAAGGCTGATCAAATATGTACCACTGTTGCACAGCCTGAATCATCCATTTCCAAAAGCAAGCATCACCTTGAGAAGCCTACTGTATCATCTGTGAAAATGAAGATAGGAGTGGAAAGTGATGAAGATTAGCTTTCTACACAAAAGATGACTCTTAGAAGGTAGCCAACTGAATGTGTCATGTGTGGTAGTACTTCTCATCTTGCTAAGGATTGCATCTACAATCTTAAAAGTATTATCCACATGACTAAGAAGAAAACTTCTAAGAAGAAGAAGAAGAAGAAGAAAACAGCTTTTAAAGGAAAACCTTTTCCTTTCGGAAGCTCCAAAGTGAAGTTGAAGACAAGTGAAAACTAGCCTTCGGAAAAAAATTTCGTCTCGAAAGAAAGGAATGCTTTCGAAGTACTAAAGTCTGCTATAGTGTATGTAAGATCATTTGAGGGTCCAGTCTCCAAAACATCCAAAGTTATCAAAACTTCCAAAGTGTTGAAGGTCAAGTCTAATCTTCCAAAGATGGTGTGGAAGATAAAGGAAGACCATGTGACTGAAAGTTCTTCATCAACAACAATTGATGATCCTCAAAGCTTGAATATAGGATCAATTACTGTTGCGTTGTCTTCAATTCACTTTGAGAAGTCCAAGACCAATAAGGCTTGGGTTTCCAAACGTAACTAACCATCTCCTTTTTGTGCAAGAACAACTTAAGACCAAAGAAAATGTATGGATCAATTATATGGTTGTTCCAGGAACATGACAGGCAATGGCTCTTTCTTTAAAACTTAGAAAGATTTGATGGAGGGCCAGTTGCTTTTGGAGGAGAATTTGGTGGTTACATTACTAGAAGGGGCAAGATCATAAATCGTAAGCTCAGTATTGAAAAGGTAAACTTTGTTAAGGAGCTTGGGTACAATCTTGTGGGTGTATTCCAATTTTGTGATTAGAGACACAACATGCTTTTACTGAGCATGAGTGCGTTGTTCTCAAGCCCGGGGTGGTCATTCCTCAAGGGCATATCCTGCTTAGAGCCCCCATGAAAGGGAACTTGTACAAGATGGACTTGCAGGAAACATCCCCTTTAGGAGAAGTTTCTTGCTTTCTGTCTAGTGCCAACAGTGATGAGGCTTTCCTTTGGCATAAAAGAATGTGCCATGTAAACTTTAAAAATATGAATAAACTAATTAAGAATGATTTGGTAACTAAAATGCCAAAGAAAGAGTTTACAAGTGATGATCATTGTGTTGCATGCATGAAAGGGAAGCAACACAAGGTATCTCACAAGCCAAAGGAAATGAAATCCATCACTACACCCTTACACTTATTACATATGGATCTCTTTGGCCCCACCAGTGTAATGAGTTTTGGAAGGACCTCTTATTGCTTGGTGATCACAGATGACTTTACAAGATACACTTGATTCTTCTTTCTTAGAACTAAGGATAAGACCCCTGAGATCTTAAAGATCTTCATTCTGAAAATTGGGAATCAATGTGATCACTGGGTCAAGATCATAAGATGTGATCAAGGAACCGAATTTAAAAACCAAATGCTTGATACATTTTGTGATGAAAAGGATATTACAAGATAATATAGTGCTCCCAGGACTCCTTAGCAAAATCGTGTTGCTGAGAGGAGAAACAGGACACTTATGGAAGCTACAAGAACAATGTTATCTGACTGTAAACTGCGCATCACCTACTGGGTAGAGGCACCAAACACTACCTGCAATGTGCAAAACAGGGTTTTAGTAGTCAAGACTCATGGTAAGACTCCTTATGAACTGTGGCACAAAAGGAGACCTTTCATTGGTTTCCTCAGATCATTTGGATGTCCTTGCATCATCTTGAATACCAAAGATCAAGTAGCCAAGTTTGTTGAGAAATCAGATGATGAACATTTTATTGGATACTCTTCCCAAGCAAAGGTTTATACAGCATACAATCTCAAAACTAGAGTAGTTGAGGAGTCCGCCAATGTGACCTTCAATGAACACACACCTAGTGTGAAAGGTTCTGGTCATGATTGGATGTTTGATCTTGATTTAGTTACCAACTGCTTTCACAAATCTTGTGAGAATGTTTCAGGATCTACAGGTATCTTATCAATATGAGATTCTGATCCAAGATTTGAGATGAGAAGACCAACTGATCAAACTACTTCAGCTCTAGTGGTAACTAGCCCTGTAGTTGGAAATCCTGTCAGCACAACCATGACACATTCTTCAGCTGATACATCTGAGGTGCCTATAAATTCCAGCTTAGAGGCATAAAACTCAACTGAAGGAATTTTCAATGTAAAAGAAGATGGAGGTGGTGAGAGTGATCAAGAATTCCTTGATGTTGATAACCACTCCATAGAAGACAACATCAATGATATAACACACTCATTGGATCAAGTCTCACTTGATAAGTGTGTTGATGTGGTGGATGATTCTCATGCACCATATCCGAATTTCACCAATTTAGATCTGTTCAAACAACTTGTTATGATTCCTCAACTAAGAATTCGCAAGTCCCATCCCACCACAAACATCATTGGAGACGTTGAGACTAGGGTGAGAACAAGAGGACAAACCCATGACATAAATGTTTTTCTTAACTCTTGTTTCTTGTCTCAGATAAAGCCTAAGAAAATTGAAGAGGCTTTGAAAGATGGAGGCTGGATTGAAGCAATGCAGGAGGAGCTGCATCATTTCAAAAGACAGAAGGTTTGGAATCTATGTCCTCTTCCTTAAAGGAAGACTACCATAGGTACTAAGTGAGTTTTTATGAACAAGAAGGATGATAGAGGACTTGTCATCAAGAACAAGGCTAGACCAGTTGTTCAAGGATACAAAGAAGAAGAAGGGATTGACAACATAGATGTTTTTGCTCCTATAGCAAGACTTTAAGATGTTAGGATATTCCTACCTTTCGCTACATCCAAGGATTTCAAAGCTTTGCAGACCCAAATCATCCTGATTATGTCCGCAAGCTTGACAAAGCTCTATATGGGATGCATCAGGCTCTAAGGAAGTGGTATGAGACACTATCATAGTATCTCTGTAAGCATGGATAAAAGAGAGGTACAATTGATGGAACACTCTTCATCAAAGGAACAAGAAATGACATGATACTGGTTCAAGTTTATGTAGATGACATTATCTTTGGTCAACTAATCCCAAGCTCTGCAAAGACTTTGAGAAGCTGATGAAGAATAGATTTGAAATGAGTGCCATAGGGGAACTCAATTTATTTCTACAAATTCAAGTGAAACAAGTTGATAATGGCATCTTCATAAATCAGTCAAAGTATGTACTATACATACTTACAAGGTTTCACATGACTGAGTGCAAGGTTGCTAAAACATCCACAGCTAGAAACCACTCTCCTGGACCAGATCTTGAGGGGAGTGTATTGATGAGCATCTCTACAGGGCTATGATTGGGTCTCTTATGTACCTTACAGCCAGCAGGCCTGATATTATATTTGCTACGTGTATTTCTGTAAGATATCAAGCCAACCCCAGGATGTCACACCTAGTTGCTGTCAAGAGAATTCTCAGATATCACAAGGTGCTCCTAAATTAGGCCTTTGGAATCCAAAGAATTATGACTTCAATCTGTATGCTTATATAGATAGTGACTATGGTGGCTGCAACATGACTGTAAAGTCAACATCTGGGGGATGTCAGTTTCTTGGTGGAAGGATAGTCTCATGGCAATGCAAGAAACAATCCTGTGTATCTACATCGACTGCTAAAGCTGAATACATTGCTGCTACAAGCTGCTGTGCTCAAGTGCTTTGGATTCAGAATCAGATACTAGACTATGGTTTCAACTTCAAGGAGACTCCCACCCACAAAGACAATAACAGTGCTATCTCTATCATAGAGAATCCTATTCAGCACTCAAAGACAAAGCACATCAATATCTGGGATCATTTAATTAGAGATTATTTTGAAAAAGGATTGATAAAACTAGTCAAAGTTAACACAAATAAACAATATGCTGATCTTTTCACAAAAGCTTTTGATGAGCAGAGATTTAAGTATCTCGTATAAGCTATTGATATGATTAACTTTGATTAAATTTTTCATAAACTAAACTCAAGCTTATTTTTAATAATATGTGTGTCTTAGGTTGTCTATTTCATCACCATATAAGCCCAGTTTACATTGGAAGAAACTTTTCAATATGATATCCCTTAGAATTTATAGAACTTTGGATATATTTTCCTTCGGAAGACATCAAGTTATCTTCAGAAGAAAATTATGGCTTCAATGCAAATAACTACTTCTGACAGATTAACCTTCAGAAGAAATTCTGATATATCTTTCGAAGCTTATTTTTCTCACCAAGTACTTATATGTATTGAAGGACTATTTTTTTCCGAAAGCAATTAAGTCTCAGAAGACTTATTCTCTTATTGAATAAGATTTCTAATATTTGATATCTTTCGAAGCAAAATCCATCTACGAAGTAAAAATACTCTAAGTATTTTTCTTCCAAAGAAAAACTCTTAAAAAACTAAGGAACATATTCTGAAACCAAATTGACTTTGAAAGTTTTTCTAAAACCTTCCAAAGACAAATTACCTTCGAAAGATTTAGACTTCCAAGAAAACTAACTTTTTGGCAACCTTTTATGAGGTGGGACCGACATCCGGATTTTAAAGTCTATCCGTTTACATTGACTTTATCTCAAATCCATACCATATATATTTGTACAACGGTTTCTCCTCTTTCACCATTCTCCTTCATCTGCAAGATTCGAATCCTAAGTTCACCCGTAAACCGACCTTGTTCTTACCTTCCTTCATCTCAAAGCCACTCAAAATGGCCAACCCAGATCTAAGAAACCACCCCGATTTCTCCATGCAACTGCACAGACAACATAATTAGGTTTCTCTGTTAGTATCTGAAAAGGGTCATGGCTTCTAAGATATTTTCCATTTCTGGACTCTATCTAACTACTTCACCTCCCTCACCAAAAATGCTCCACTATATGAAGATCAAGTTTTGGAGTTTTGGAGGACCTGCCAAGAGGTCATTATGGATGGGGAGAATGCACTATCTTCCACAATGTAGGACATGACAATTTTCATCACTCCAGCCACCATTCGTACTCATCTAAGGCTGGATGATGAAGAAGGCAAATTGTCCTTCCCAAAGTCTGTTGTGAACCACTCCTTCAGGAAGATAGGCAATGAGGGTGATTACTCTGTAAAAACCTTCATGAAAAGGAAGATCTCCTCCTGATGGAAGTACCTCCTCGATGTTTTCATCCACTACCTGTCAAACAAACATGGAGGATGGGATCAAATTCCGGAAGACCTTTCCTACATCGTCCATGGATTGGTACATGGAGTGGTCAAGTTCAAGTACTCATAATTCGTTTATACCAATTTACTTACCAACTTGGACTCCTTAGAATGTTATATGTTCCCTAGATATGTCCAGTACATTCTTAACTATGAACTGGGCTCACAGTTAAGGGAAACAGGTAATATTCTTAAATTGGGACAAAAGAAGCCCCACATCGTTAAAACAATGAGAAAGCCAATCCTTGGCTTCTCAGGGGTAGAAACAGCCCTGGTCCCAAAAATGTTAGAGCTCATTACTCAAGGTGACAAGTTAGCAACACAAGCTAATGTTAAACACATACCTTCCACTTCTGCACCACCCACACAGGCACAAATCACCATCACCTACCAAAGAAAATCCAAACAAATCCCTGCACAAGCTACTCAGGTTGTGCAAGCCCCCATATTGTCACCCTTACAGGAGGAAGTGGACACTAGAGCTCCAACTTCTCCTAAGGAGCAAACCACTCCCATAACTATAAGGATCAGTGCTGAGGTTCCTCATGCTCAACCTGATGAGCTCACTACACCAACACCAGCCTTTAGCCTTTATTTAGAGTCTCAAAACTCTAGTAAACAACCTTCAGGAAAACGTTACCATCCCCACCCACTTGACCTTAACAAACCAATTTCAAGCCTAGACTTCTATGATGATGAAGACATGGGATTCAGTGAGTACCATGAGTCTCTCTTCTCCACCCCTACTCAAAGAGAGATGATTACTCCTAACTCACCCATGTTTAGACCACATCTTCCACCCATAACTAAGATGGATCTCCCTGAACCAGTTCAGGAGTTCCATATGAAAGAGGCTCTCACTTCTGAAAGTGATTACATCTTTAAGACATCAACTATGGCAACCCAGCCCATTGACACTTCAACTGAAGCTACCATGGTGCAGAGGAAATCCAGTAGCCAAGAACTTAGTGCTGGTGATGTGTAAGAAGACTTAGGTCTTATTCTCTCATCCCCTAGTGAATCTTCAACTAAAGATAAGGGGAGTCTAAAACTAAAGGTGCAACAACTGACTAAACGCTAGACCTATTTAGTCTCAAAGGCCAGTCACCTGGAATCTCAGGTGACTACCTTACAAAAGAGGTTTATGACTAGCAACTTGAGATCACCGATCTCAAGGGCAACTTAGTTGAGAGACACATCCAGAGGACTCAACCAGGATCACAAGAATATGTGGATGTGGTGGACCTAACTTCTAGCTCACCTATGCAAGAAGGTGATGCTATCAAAAAGGGGGAGAAAGTCATACATGCAATCACAGAACCTGGGAGTTCTTCTCAGAGTATGGACATAGGGGACTCGCCACCTTCTCTTGCTGTTGTCCATACTCAAAACCTCCTCAAGTTCAAATTGATGTGGACTCACTCATACAAAGTTTGTTTGAAGAGGCTATACCAAGGGCTATGCCTGCTCCATCTCACCCTGCCAAGAACCTAATAGTGGGATGGAGGTATGATGATCAAAGAAGAGCCCTAGTAATCTCTAGGTCTCAAAGGCAACAAGAGATCTTTATCTTCTATAGCCTGAGATTCTATAAGAGCACCTACCTAATTGATCTTCCACTTGCCAACCCAAGTCTAAACAGGCAAGCTGCAAGGCAAGCTAATAGGATTCAACAGAGGGTGCTTGAAGAGTTCAAACTGAAGACAAAACTATATAGACAGAGAATAGCAGGCAAGATTATTGGTCAACTAGATGTTGAGGTGGAACCTAAGATTAGCTTTGAAGGGGAAACCTTGGATGATGGCCTAGCAGTTAAGCCTATGAACCTTGAGATGACAGGAACTACTTTAACACCCATTACCCTTAGTGAGGTACCAGCTGGTGAAGGTGTCTCACAGCCTCTCTCTTGCCAGAGCTGAAGTGAAAAAACTTGAAATGAAGGCCAAAGCTCTCTCCAACCTGAGTCACAAAGGCCTGTGAGTGACAAAGGTAAAAGGAAGTTGAATCCTGAGGAGATTGACGAGGAGGAAAGAGAGGAAGAGGAAGCTAAGGGGAGAGAGTTCAAGTGGGTCCCCAGGCTTCATGGAAGCTACAATTAGGGCTGCCCCCAGGCCAAAGACTCAAGATGAGAGTTAAGGGCAGCCAAATTGAATTACTTAGGGATCAAAACTACAACATTGATGAACTCATCTCTCTTCCCTTAGAAGAGTTAAATGAAATGGCTGACACTGAGTTGTCAAAGGAGAGGAAGGAGGCAGAGGATTCAAAACTGTTCCTTAAGATCAAGGAAGAAAGGAGGAAGAGAAGACTCTAAAAGCACGCTCCTACCCTCTCCCTAGTTCTAGAAAGCCCTGAAATAGAGGCTGTGGCAACTGAGCAACAACCTTAGGTAGACAAAGAAGCAAACAGACAAAATATGATTAACTACATGAGTGCCACAGGCCTCTATTAGGCATCTGCACTTCTTCCCTTATCATATGAATACATAGAGTTTGAGTACATCAAACAACTCGAGCAACAAGTAATGAAAGAACAAAAAGTTGCTAAGAGGAAGATGAGGGAAAAGGTTGCAATGTCAAGAGCCATCATCCATAAGAGTCTGAAGAAGTCTGCTAATAGGCAAAGGATGATGAGCTTCTTGAAGCTGTATGGATTCTCTGGAAGAAGGCTTGGTCCAATGTCTCTATCCACCATAGATGAGAATATTAGGGTAATCAAGCAGAAGATTAAAAATGTTGAGCTCATTGACTTGCATTCTCCACCTAGTCTGGCAGCACCTGAAGTTGAGGTCAAGGTTGAACCACAAGAGACAACACAACCTGGACCTAGTACTAGACCATAAACAACTTCATCTTCTGATCCACAGCAGGGTCCTAATCCCTCTCTTTCTAAACTTTTGAGGGAAGAGGACCAACTAAGAAAGACACACAAGAATAACCTGGTGCTGAAGGCTAGTCTTCTCAGTTGAATTCTAGAAAGTGGAAGAAAAGGATGGCCATCAAAATGGACAAGAAGAAGAAGAAGAAGTCCAAGGCATGCACCACTACACCTTAGGATAGGTCAAAACATCATGAAGGTGATCAAGAAAAGGATACTCATCCAACTCATATTCAAGAAGAGCCTCTTGCTGCTAGGAGACCCATCTTGTCGTGGACCTTTGCTGTTAATCTGGACAGATGGTATGTCATCAGAGATCAAGTAGGCCAAGATGTCTACTACTAGCAAGACATACTTGATCTTCCTCTGCATGATCTTTAGGATATGAGGAGATACTATTAGAGTTTGAGGGATCCTAATCAAATGATGAAGAAAGGAATGGTCTTGATCCTGATGAGGACTATAAATTGATAAGTAATCTCTTTTGTTTTGGTAGTATCAACCTAGGGGGAGTTTGTAAGGTGTATACTTAAAGGCTGATGCAACCAAAGAAACCAAAGAGCTCTTAGCATGCATGCATGAAGTACAGAGTGAAGTTACTTCGGAAGTTTTACACAACTTAAAGGAAATAAGATAAGTGTAAAATCTTCTAAAGCCAAATGACCAAAATCTTTCAAAACCAGAGATGAAGTCTTCCTAAGCTTCAGAGACAAAGTCTTCCAAAGCCAAAGACTGATTTCTTCCAAAGACAGAGAAGACATACTTTCTTTGATCACCTTTTGACTGAAGCTGAACAACTTTCCGCTGCCACTCTGAAGACTTACCAACTTATATGAGTTGGTGAAAAGGTCCATGCTTTTGTCAACTGTAGATTATGGTTATTAGTCTGTAACTTTACACTTTGGTACCTTTTATCCTTTTTTGTAATACATTAGGATGTGAGCTATGGCATGTCATAGTAACTAGCCAAAATGCAAGCTGCCTTTTGACTTTACATTGATCTTGTTGTCTAGATTAGTGTTTCCAGCTGGCCTTCAATGTATGGCCGGTTGTAGGATGTTGTATAAAGTGTCTCAAGTACTTGTATCTTTCTATGTGTGCTTTGTAACACTTGTAAAAGAACTTGAGTGCAATATACATCATTTTTAAGACCAATATCATCTTGTTATTGCTCCTGTTCTGTCTCATATTTACTTGTGTTCTTAGTATTATCTATAAAAACCCGGTTCCCTATTTGCTCTGTTAAGTGTTCTAACACTCTTCTCATTATGAAACTATTGCATTGACCCCATTCAACGGTCGTGCAATCATTTGAAAAACATAATGGTTAACATTAGACATAATATGTCACACCCAGCCAAGGCGGAAACACAAGCTATTACACATATAGTACATAGCTCATGGCATAATAAAATACTAAGGCCAGACAACATTATTGAATTTCATTATTTTATCAACACTTGTTTAAAAAAAACAAACAACTAAAACATACCAAATAAAATATTATTATTTTTATTTATTCTAGGTCCTTAAGCATTCCTAAGTGAAGTTTCAAGTTCCTAGTTATTATCACCTAAATATTTAAAGTAAAAAGGTCAATAATATTGTTGGTGAGAGACATAGGTTTATAAAGATATAAAAGCATGTTGGCATAAACGGTTACAAATTCATACAAGTTCATCTATGTGCAAAAATTTAACACAACATCTATGCAATCAATCCTAATTTGTGACTGGTATATTTCGTCCACAATCCTCAACGATTGTGCCATTGTTATCATTGCACTGTTTTTATCATTGTGTCCACAATCCCCAATGCTATGTTATATGTTATATTGGTTTCCCACATATGGCCCATATTAGTACTTCCTTAGGCATGAGTTTCTTAACATCAAGGCCTATAATTTTAACAAGTTGCTCCACAAAATGCAACTTGTCGTCAATATGAACCTCATCCAAAGAAATGTGAAGGGTGTCATCGGCAAGACATTTCTTTAGATTAGACACATGAAATGTGTTATGCATATTATTGAGCTCAGCTGGCAACTTCAAATTGTAAGCTACGGGATCAATCCTTTCAAGGATTTCAAAAGGATCCATGTACCTAGGTGCAAATATTCTTTTTTTCTCGAAATAAACAATCCTTTGTAAGGGAAAACTTTAAGTAAGGCTTTGTCACCAACTTGGAATTCATGAGACTTCCTTTGGCTATCGGCATAGCTCTTTTGATAGTCACAAATAACCTCTAGTCTTTCTTGGATCTGGAAAATCTTGTCGGAAATCTTTTGGATAAGTTTGGGACTAGTAATTTGAGATTCACTAATTTTGGTCCAACATAGGGGTGAATGACCTTTTCTACCATATAGAGCTTCAAAAGGAGTGCATTTAATGCTTGCATGGCAGCTGTTGTTGTAACAAAATTCCACAAGAAGCAAATGGCTATCCTAGCTTCCACTAACATCAATCACATAGGTGCGAAGCATTTCCTTGAGGGTTTGTAAGGTCCTTTTGCTTAGGCCATCAGTTTGAGGATAATAAGTTGTTCTAAGGTACAAACGAGTCCCTATGTATTTTTGTTAGGATTGCCAAAAGCGAGAGGTAAAACGACTGTCGCGGTCAGACATAATAGAAATAGGTACACCGTTACGAGTCACGATTTCATTAATGTAGAGTGTTGACAACTTCTCTATCTTGAAATCTTCATGTGTTAGGAGAAAGTGAACATATTTGGTCAAACGATCAACTATGACCCAAATCAAATCATGCCCACTTTGAATTTTAAGCATGTAAGGCACTTTCTTACAAAAAGAGATATATCCTTCTTCATCCCCGACAACTAATAAAATTCATTGAGATCATGATACATTTTATCAACACTGAGACGAATAGAATATCAGATTTTGTGTGCCTCATCAAGAATGAACTTGTGAAGGGGTCTTGAGTTGGGAATCCATATTCGTCCCATAAAATAAATAATTTCATTGGACTTGGATTCTAAATGCTTTTGAGCACCACAAACCAACTGTTTCTTCAACTTGTTTTTGGCACGAACATCTTGTTGAGCTTGATGGATCATAGCTTTAAGACTGGTTTGAACAATCATTCCCATTACATTTGCACCACATTTTCTTTCAGGGCATCAGCCAATATCGCTTAAGAGTTCAACCCAATGCCTTTGCCTCATGTTTAGATCCTTTTAATTGAGAATATATTGAAGGCTTTTGTGGTCGGTGAAGATGACACTTTTTATACCATAAATGTAGTGCCTCCGAATTTTCAAAGCAAAAACTACCGCACCCAACTCAAGGTCATTGGTAGTGTGTTGGGGTTTGAACAAGTTTATCAGAGTCATTTTATCCATATAAAATGAAAAACGCAGTGGAATTATGATGAAAAACTTGTAACAGTTGATATATATAAACCATTTTATATATCCGTAAAAAACCCATAATGGATCGTTATATGAAAAACATGCTTACAAACAACCATAGGGTGTTTATAATTCTACCTCTCGAATGGGTCAGAGGAAGATAATCTTTGAACGGTAGCTTCCAAAGTAGGAGGCCTCAAGCTTGTCTACCCCAAGCTTCCAACAAACACCAGGTTGCTAGGATTTTCACTTCAACGATCCCTGTTATTGTTTTTCTTCGACCAATCGAGAGAAAAGCAACAGAAACCAGACGTGCACCTTTTGTGTGTGTTGTAAGTTATGAGAGAGAGTGGTTGATTGCAATCATATATCGCATGTCCTGTGAAACTGAATTTCAGACGAGGAGAGAGAGAGAGAAAAGTGGGCGGGACTCAGCCCCGTAACCCATCCGCATTTCTCTAACATTCATCTGCATTAGTAAATTCAGATGAACAACCTCCTACCGCATTTGTAAATGCGGATGAAGAAATTTCATCTGCATTTCCCAAATGTACATCCATATTTGTAAATACGGATGAGTAGTTCCATCAGCATTTCCACAAATGCACATCCATATTTGTTAATGCGGACGAACAGTATCATCGGCATTTCCTTAAATGCTCATCCGCATTAGTAAATGCGGATGAAGAAATTCCTTCAGCATTTCCACAAATGCACATCCTCATTAGTAAATACGGACGAGGAACATTCATCCGCATTTCCTCAAAAGCAAATCCGTATTAGTAAATGTGGATGAGTAATAAAGAAATACGGACTAAAGACTTGTATTGTTGTTCAACCATTTGAATAACAATACAAAATACTCTCTCTCTAGAATAAATTATCCATATAATTTATTCACAACACTAGTGCAAATATTTAGAAACCTAATTTCTAAATATTTTAAGTGTCAATATATATTTACATGATCATATCATAAAATAAATATTGTAGGTGTTTGTCTAGCTTGTTATTGGGTATGACCCGACTTAGATCATAACGTACTAGACACATCAATTCAATATGTGCCTTGGGCAGACCATTCCCATAATCTCCTACTTGCACAGGATATATAGAGGATTAAAGCAAGTAGTAAATACCGCCTAACAACGGTTCACTACCCCTAATACGCATGACGAAGTGCCATTCAATAACATCATCTTCTTCAAGTCCCTACTTGAAAATGATTTAGGTGAATCTATCATTTATCCTTTTGTTACAGATGTCATGTTAAATCCAGAGACACAGAATGATCATTCTCTGTTGATTTAACTTTATCAGGCCTTAGACATCTTACTCTCAACGAATAAGAAGAACAAATCCAATCTTGACTACATATGTTTCTCATAATCACCTTGTATCACACCTAAAACTAGCCTTGTGTACGGTCCATATTTTAGAACAGCGAAGAACTAGATCAAAGTATAATATTTGGTGAATATTGAAACCCAATATGTATCTCAGGTTGGAGGATACTTTGATATTCGCCTTTACTCAAATTTACTTATGATCGATTATAAAATTCCATGCAGTAAAATTTGAGAGCCGGTCAGTCCAATATTTGTATCCAACAAATATCTATGAACTTTGGTAGCAACCTTTTGCTCTATATTCATACCTTATGAATATCCACCAATCCAAGTTCATAATAGTCTTACTTCGTATTTGTTCCCACAAATATGACCGACTACGGAAATTTAGAATTATAAACATATTCATGGATCTAAACATGCTAAAATGGAACATAACTCATAGTGTTACAATAATATATATATGAGTCAACATAACAATTGTTTCGATGTTTAAATACTAATAGATCAAATCCAATCACTCAACATTGAAAAGGCTCAAGTGAGTGGACTCTCATGCTTTGGCCTTTCAAGGAGCTTCGTGAGTGGATCTACAATATTTTGTTCAGTGTGTTTGCACATACATATCTTTCCCTTTTCAACTTCATCCCTTATCTAGTTGAATCTCCTCTTAATGTGCTTTGTCTTTTGATGTGCACGGGGTTCCTTGATTTGAGCAATCGCACCCTCGTTGTCACAAAAGATCTCTAGGGGATCTTGAATGGTAGAGACTACCCCTAGATCAGCAATAATTTCTTTAACCATGCAGCTTCTTATGCTGCCAATGAAGCGATGATGTATTCTGATTCTGTAGTGGACAATGCTACCACATCTTGCTTTGAACTCTTCCAGGACACTGCCCCTCCATTCATAATATAGACATATCCCGATTGTGATCTAGAATCATCTCGATCAGTTTGGAAACTCGTATTCGTGTAACCCTTTACAACAAGTTCCTCTTCACCAGATCCGTATATTAGAAATATATCCTTAGTCCTCCTAAGGTATTTCAATATACTCTTAACAGCCATCAAATGGCTATTTCCTGGATTCTGCTGATATCTACTTGTGATGCTTAAAGCACATGACACATCTGGTCTGGTGCATATCATTGCATACATGATGGATCCTATAGCAGATGCATATGGGATTTCCTTCATCCTCTCTTGCTCATCCTTTGAGCTTGGACATTGAGATGCACTTAATATTGTCCTTCTTTGAATAGGTACCAAACCTTTCTTAGAGTTCTCCATCTTAAACCTTTTCAAGATTTTATCAATGTATGAACTTTAGTTTAAACCTATCATTAGCCTTGATCTATCCCTATAGATCTTTATTCCCAAAATATAGGCAGCTTCACCAAGATATTTGATGGAAAAATAACTTCCAAGCCAGGTTTTAACACCTTCCATGGTTGGAATGTCATTTCCAAACAGTAGTATATCATCAACATACAATACTAAGAATGTGATGATGCTCCCACTAGCTTTCTTATACACACAAGCTTTATTAGCGTTCTTGATGAATCCTAATTTCTTGATCTCTTCATCAAAACATTGATTCCAACTTCTCAATGCTTGTTTCAATCCATAGATTGATTTCTTTAACTTGCATACTTTATTAGGATATTGTGGATCGACAAAACCTTCGGGCTGAAGCATATGACATTCTCTTCGAGATGTCCATTAAGAAAAGCAGTTTTGACATCCATTTGCCAAATCTTATAGTCATAATATGCACCTATGGCAAATAATATCCTAATTGACTTTAGCATTGCCACAGGTGAGAAGGTCTCATCATAATCAACCCCTTGAGTCTAAGTGAATCCTTTTGCTACAAGTCCTGCTTTATAAGTCTCCAAGTTTCCATGCATATCAGTTTTCTTCTTGAAAACCCACTTACATCCAAGCGGTTTGGAGTTAAGCGGTGGCACAACCAATTCCCACACTTGGTTGTCATACATGGATTGCATCTCTATGTTCATGGCTTCAAGCCACTTGTCATAATCAGAATTGGACATTGCATCATGGTACGTAGTTGGTTCATCCGAGGCAACTACGTAGCATCCATTCATGAAAAATCCATATCTTTTGGGTGGATAGCTAGTTCTACCAGATCTGCGAACGTTTTGTTGTATTGATCAACCACTTGATCATTATCAACAACCTCTTGTTGATTACTAGTATCAACCAAACATGTATCGGCTTGTTGTTCTCGATCCTCATCAAGTTCCACTGTTCTATCGGTAGTTCCTTCCATAAGGAACTTAGTTTCGAAGAACTTAGCCTTTCGAACAATAAATACCTTTTGCTTTGTTGGATTGTAGAAGTAATATCCCATCGAGTCTTTGGGATATCCTACAAAGATACACTTAGTGGATTGGCTTTCTAACTTGTTTAGGGTGTTCTGCTTAACATAAGCTTTACAACCCCACACTTTTAAATATCATTACGATGGAACCCTTCCATGCCGTATTTCAAAAGATGTATTATCCACTTTCTTGGTTGGGGCCATATTCAGAATACAGGCCACAGAGAGCAATGCGAAAACCCAAAATGATGGAGGCGTGTGCTTCAAGCCATCATAGATCGAACCATATCTAATAGGGTTCGGTTTCTCCTTTCAGACACAACATTATGTTGTGGTGTTCCAGGTGGAACAAGTTGTGAGACAATCCCACAACTCCTAAGATGATCTTGAAAGGCATCACTAAGGTATTCACCTCCTCTATCCGAACGAAGAACTATGATTGTTTTGTTGAGTTGATTATATACTTCATTCTTAAAGATTTTGAACATTTCAAAAGCTTCATCTTTGTGTCTCAATAAGTACACATAACCATAACGACTATAATCGTCGATGAAGGTAATGAAGTATCTTTCACCATTCCTTGTCATTGCTTTAAAAGGACCACATACATCCGAATGTATGATTCCTAATAAATCTTTTGCCCTTTGGTTAGTCCCACTAAAGGGTTACTTGGGCATCTTTCCTTGTAAACAAGATTCACACTTATCAAATGAACCCTCTTGATTTGCTTCCAAAATACCATTCTTTTGAAGTGTTTTAATGTGACCAAGATGACAATGCCAAAGATATAATTAACTTAAACCCATTTTAAGTTTCTTGGTTCATGACTGGTATAACGACTTATTAAAGGATGAGTCATCATGAACCAATTCATAAATACCATTAAAAGGCATAGCCTAAAATAAAGTATATCATCCATAAAAAAACAAATACCATCGTTTACAAACTTTAATACATAACCATATTGTTTTAGAAGGGAACATAAATTATATTTCTAGTCAAACTAGGAGCATACAAAATATTCTTCAAAATGACTTCCAAACCACTTGGAGCTTCAAGATATAGTCTCCTTGGGCTTCGACATCAACCTTTCCTCTGTTGCCCATGTAGAGACTAGTATCCCCCTTCTTAAAATGATTATTTCTTTTGAACCCCTGCAACAAATTGTAAATATGAGTTCCACATCCGGTATCTAATACCCATGTGTTTGAAGAAATAACATTAAGTTCAATATGGATCATGAAAGTTGTACCTGAGGTCTGCCCAACATCCCTCTTGTTTCTCAACTCTTTGAGATAGATTGGACAATTCTTCTTCTAATGTCAGATCTCACCATACTCAAAGCATGGATCGTTCTCCGTAACCTTTGGCTTCTTAAGCCTCGGTTTTGATGGTCCCGCTTTAGTCTTTCCCTTACCGTTTCCTTTGACATATCCCTTGCCTTTGGCAACATTTGCCTTGGGTTCGGGGTGATGCCTTTTCTTGTTGCCACCATCATTGATCGTGAGAACCGGTAAAACCCTTTTACCCATCCCTGCTTCGGCTGTTTTGGGCATTGCATGAAGTTCCCCAATGCTCTTGTCCCATCCATTCATGTTATAATTCATGATAAACATCTCAAACTTCTTGGTTAGACCATTGAGGATCAAATCCATGGCCAACTCTTTTGAGATGGGACAATTCAGCCTTTCGAGGTGATCAATGTGGCTTTTCATCTTCATCACATAAGATGATACCGATTGGGTTTCTTCCATTCGACATGTTTGAAGTTCTCGAACCGTTTTGAAGCGCTCTACCCTTTCTTGTTGAAGGAAGATTTCCTTCAGCTGGGTAATCATGTCGTATGCCCCATGATATTCAAAATCCTTTTGAAGCTCGGGTATCATGGTTCCTAACATGAGGAAAGAAACTTGCACAGAATCCTCAGTGTGCTTAACCCAATCATCGTAGGCATCAACACATATGATTTCTTTTCTTGCTTGAGAACAATTCTCAAGTTCTGAAACCAATCCATGATAATATTATGGTTGAGACGATCCTTTTCCAGGATAGTTTTTAGTGACAGGTTATGGATGGTTGTGTAGGTAGCGTTGTTATTAGCTGCCATTAATACAATATAAACAAAGTTCAATTTTAGTATTTACAAAAATGAAATTTTAATTATTAATACCCTTTCATGTCTCATAGATAATTAATAATTAAAATCTAGAATCCAACGTTACATTTAAATAATGGTTAGGTGACCTTTATCCCATTATTTAAATTAACAAGGTAGTCAACTTTTGACAACTGCAACCCTTTGCAACTTCTAGTTTTATGGGATCGGTTAAACATCTTTATGTTTAGTCGGCATGTTTAATCCCATCAACACCATTGTACACCATGCTTTGGTGACCCTATTCACATGGTTTCCAACTCAAGTTGCCCTACTTACACACACATGTGAGTTTACAAATATAGGTGAATAGGTGACCTTTATCCCACAAATATGTTAAGACCACCTGAAACACACAAGTTCCCTAAATGTGGTTAGGTGACCTTTGTCCCACAAAGAGTTCCTAAGTGATTCGAGTGTTATATAAAAGGAGGGTATTAAACTTGTTTAAAAGGGATTTTGTTTCCATTAATTCTAGTTATGAAAACATTTTGTACCTTACATTTGCATGCATTCAAATGCGTGGTACATTAGTGAAACCAATTTCCAAGGTTCTTTTAATAAAACCCAATTTTATTGCGAAAACATTAACCTTTAATAAAACCATTTTGTTACCCATGTTAATGTTTCCAAAAGAACCGTTTGAAGCTTTTCGTTGATTTGAAATTGTTTAACAGTGCATATCCAAATATCACATAAACAATAAAATTAAATCAACCATAAAAGCAACACATACAACAACAAGTTCATAACCATAGCCAACTAATTTAACATCACTTGTTGACCGAAACAAGTGAGTCCTTCCTAAGTGTAAAATGACACAACACTTGTATCGGTGAACTCCCACTTGATCCCGCATTCAAATGCTTCAAGTGTCCACTTTGTGTTGTGATTCTCCCATTCGATTTGGGCTTCCAAATGGACTTAAATTTCTTTACCAAACTCCTTTGGGCCTTCAAAATATGTTTTCGGTTATTGGG
Organism: Flaveria sonorensis; assembly: GCA_025506505.1. Classification (NCBI taxonomy): domain Eukaryota; kingdom Viridiplantae; phylum Streptophyta; class Magnoliopsida; order Asterales; family Asteraceae; genus Flaveria; species Flaveria sonorensis. The sequence continues at coordinate 43,167,924 of CM046426.1, read as the reverse complement.
CTTAAATCCCATTAAGAGCTATAAAGCCCTTTGGGCACAAAATTGGCCCGAACCGAAAAACACCTTGTTGCATCTTCTTTTATAAAATATATCCTATATACATTTTCTGGTAAAAGTGAAATGCAACTAATCTATTTATTTTACATACCAAATGAAAAATAAATAAATTACATAGCCAAGAGGAAGAACAAAAACATTTAATTATTACAACCCTTTGAATAATCAAATACAAATTACAAAACATCCAAACACAAGGTCTCAGCTAGGTTATGAACACCAAAATACATATCCAAATATGTAATGAAAAACCCTGGAGCTTCCCCTTGAATCACTGATTTTCGGTTAATGTATAAACAAACCGAATATCATGAATCTTGTCCAAACAACTAAATCATCCAAATGATTAAATTTTTTAAGATTACAATATGCATGTAAAGTAGAATCTTGGAAAATTCAGGGGAAACATAGACCTAAATTCTCGTCTGTTGGTGAATTAACAGCAAGAAAACGAGATTTCAGTCCAGATGAAGCATGTATCCATATAATCGGCTCTGATACCATTGTTGGGGTTTGAACAAGTTTATCAGAGTCATTTTATCCATATAAAACGAAAAACATAACGGAATTAGGATGCAAAACTTGTTACAGTTAATATATATAAACCATTTTATATATCTGTAAAAAGCCCGTAATGGATCGTTATATGAAAAACATGCTTACATACAACCATAGGGTGTTTAGAATTCTATCTCTCGAATGGGTCAGAGGAAGATAATCTTTGAATGGTAGCTTCCAACGTAGGAGGCCTCAAGCTTGTCTACCCCAAGCTTCCAACAAACACCAGGTTGCTAGGATTTTCACTTCAACGATCTATGTTCTTGGTTTTCTTCGACCAATCGAGAGAAAAGCAATAGAAACCGGACGTGCACCTTTTGTGTGTGTTGCAAGTTATCAGAGAGAGTGGTTGATTGCAATCATATATTGCATGTCCTGTGAAACTAAATTTCAGACGAGGAGAGAGAGAGAGAGAGAGAGAGAAAAATGGGTCGGACCCAGCCCCATAACCCATTCGCATTTCTCTAAACATTCACCCGCATTAGTAAATGTGGATGAACAACCTCCTACCGTATTTGTAAATGCAGATGAAGAAATTTCATCCGCATTTCCTAAATGTACATCAGCATTTGTAAATGTGGATGAGTAGTTCCATCGGCATTTCCACAAATGCACATCCGCATTTGTTAATATGGATGAACAGTTTCATCAACATTTCCTTAAATGCTCATCCGCATTAGTAAATGTAGATGAAGAAATTCCTTTAGCATTTCCACAAATGCACATCCGCATTAGTAAATGCGGATGAGGAACATTCATCCGCATTTCCTCAAAAGCACATCCGCATTAGTAAATGTGGATGAGTAATAAAGAAATTCGGACAAAAGACTTGTATTGTTGTTCAACCATTTGAATAACAATACAAAATACTCTCTCTAGAATATATTATCCATATAATTTATTCACAACACTAGTACAAATATTTAGAAACCCAATTTCTAAATAGTTTAAGTGTCAATATTTATTTACATGATCATATCATAAAATAAATATTGTAGGTGTTTGTCTAGCTTATTATTGGATATGACCCAACTTGGATCATAACGTACTAGCCACATCAATTTAATATATGTCTTGGGCAGACCGTTCCCAACATAGTGTAGATCTTTTCATGAAGCTTAAGTTATCTTGAGGCGTAGGCAATGATTTTGCCTCGTTGCATCAACACGCAACCAAGACCCTGATTAGAGGCATTGCAATAAAAGACAAAATCATCATTGCGATTAGGAAGACTTAGAATATAGGAGTTACATAACTTTTGGTTAAGCAGTTGGAAGGCATCTTCTTATTTTTGCTCTCATAAAAAGGGTGGGATTAAGATAGGCAATACAAAGCTTATATAACACTCGATATTAGGTGTGAATGATTTGAGAGTTTAAAGTTGACTAATCATAACATCGAGTCCTTATAATGACTTCTTTTAAATATACTTGACCTATAAGTAGTGTAGCCACAAATGGATTCCTAGGTAAGGGTGGCAAGCCGTTTTGACTACTTAAGTAACCTCATGCATGTCCTTAGCTAGACCTTTCATAACATACAACTACTATTCTAGCCATCATGTATTCTCAACACCCATTACTTGGACTCATGGTTATCATGAGAGTTTCAAGGATTAGGCTTTAAAGCCTAAGAACAAGATCTATTGATTCATGCTTCCTCTTCTTGAATGGTGACTCAGGTTCTTCCTTGCTTTCTTAATCACATGAGATGATAATCCCATTGTACTTAGTTGTAGAATTGGATTGTAGCTTAGGATCATCCATCTTGTCTGGTTGGTCTGGATTTGGTTCTTCCCTACTCCTTATTAGTGAGATCCAATGGATAGGGATCATGTTTTCTTGGCTCCAATGAATTTGGCTTGTAGGTTCTCCAAAGTTTAGGAAGGGTAAGTTATTAAAGATTTCTCTGATAGGTATAGGTGGAGGTAGAGTCAAATGGGCACTAATGTTATCGGAGACATCGGCCGAGTAGGATGACATGGCTAGAGGAAGAATAGAGTTTGAAAAAATTATATAAAACCAATTTATGATAGTATAGGGGAGTCTTAGGTTATAGTCTAGGTCTTTCTAAGCCTAATTCTCCATAACCAAGGCTCTAATACCAATCTGTCACAAAGGTGTCACACATATTGTGACATCCGGTAATTTTCCGTTACCAAACTCCGTTAGTTCCGTTAAGTCTTGCATACACGTGTCGTTAGCACACACTAGTTGTCGTTGAACGTTGGTGACTTAATAATAATTAATAATGTCAAACAAATAATTCCTATGTTGATTATTAAGTTGTGCTTATGTGATTACGCAATTTAAATATAGATTGTGAATTTTATCGCGTAACGTGGAAACTTGTTGTAATTATTTCGTGTGTTTTGTGGCAAATGGAAATTATGCATGATTATTATTTGTGACTAATAATAACTGTGTTTAGTAGTTAAAAACTATTAAAAATCCTAATCTTTATAAAATACAAATTATAAGGGTTAAAAGGGTAATTATGGATTATTAAATAAAATAAAATCAAAACCCAACCCTAATAACCCCCCCTACGGCCGCGATCGACCTACCCACACCCACAAACCTGCTATTTCAGCCAAGAACAAGCATTCACATTTGAATTTTGGACCGATTTCAAGCATCACAACAAGTTAGAATCATCAATTGCAAGCCATTACACGTTTAAAGGATAGATTTTTACATGTTTTTGATGGTTTTTCATTATGACCGAAACCCTAGTTCGAATATTGCAATTGAAGGTCCATTCTTGGTTGTTTGTTGATGTTATTATGTTAGTTAGATTAGATTGATGTTAGTTAACATTGATTTTGCAAGAAAATTACGTTTTTGATGCGTTGTTCATAGGTTACTAATAATAGTAACTTTATTTGAATGGATATGGTGATTTGATGATGAATTGATGTTGTTAATGTGTTTGTGATGATAATGGGATGTTAGATTGTTGATTTGAATGCTAGAAATCCAAGAATGAGTGTTGTAGTTCATGTCTTACTAAACATAGTAACTTTTGGCTATGAAGGTTGATGAATTGTGATAATTGGATGTTGTTGATCATGCCTAGATGTTATCATGAGCTTGAATTGGTATATTATTTATGAATCCATGTATGTCTTGTATGTTTGATAGTCTTTCGGATGTGCTTTCCTAAAGGGAAACTTTATTTGCACAAAATCTTGAATATGATGGTTTGAGTATGTTTGGGACATTAGGATCGTGTTAGCATGTTCATGGATGATTTTTAAGGTGGTAGAATGTATTGTTGGGTTGTATGAATGTTTAGTTGGTTAGTTACCTGATTTGGCCTGTTTGTGGGATTACATGGATATGGGTCATATGGGTTATGATAGAACTATTCTTTGGTTTGTAGTTGATCATGGTTGAATATATTGGTTGATGTGAATTCTGTTGAATAGTATGGTGATGGTCATCATACACGCGTGCGAATCTGAGGCCCCTACTTAGTAGGATTGGTAGGGTTTAGGGTATGAAGTCGTGAGTGGCTTCACATGGCATGCTGTGCATGATCTGATCCTACGTATGGTGCTTTGGTTGCGTTGTAGTTATGTTGAGCATGATAATTGTTTGAGATTCGCATGACTTGTATGATATCTGGTTGTATGATGATCTAGGTAGTACATGTGGGTAATGAAGTGTCATATGTGATTAGTTTGTATGAAAATCATGTGTGATGTACTGTTATGCTTGTTTGAATGAAATTTCACCTATAATGTCATCAACGGGTCAAACGAGTCAACTGGGTCAAATGTGTCCTGTCTTTCTTAAACTTTGAGTTCTTTGGTTTATAGAGCACTTAGGGTTTCATTATGATTCTGTGTACACGTACTTATGTACTCATGTGTTCTAGGTGACCTTTGAAGGTTGTCTTTCCACTCTTTCTTTCAAGTTAAGCTTTAACTTATTTCTTGCGCGTATCGGGTGAGTTCATGCCCCTCTCTTTTACATACCCTCTTTTGGGGGAGATAGCATAGTGGTTTTTACAAACGCTTTATCATGATAAGTTGTGTATGGTATAATATAGTGTTTATTACCATGAAAGTCCTCACACTTTCAGATTGTTAATAATGATGGTTAGCGGGAAATCTTGGGTAGTACTACTGGGTCTGACGAGCCCCACCTGTGCGACTCGAGGTCAAACGGGTGCAATATTATCCTAACGAACATTTGTCACGACCTGGTAAGTCGTGGCAGGAGGCAACAAATGAAACACAGTCAGTTCAATCGTGAAATCACTATGATTATTACTTTTTGTTTATAGACTAGCTATCTATTACAGTACACATCTTATATTTTGCAACTGTTATTGGTTTATGTTTAAACGCAAACTCTTAAACACACCAACCATTGTGTTGACTCTTTTAGTATGCTATTCTCAGGTTAAGGTTACTATTGCCTAGGAGCACGTCACACGGGTCAGCATCATGGTGTTTGCCAGCACGTTATGAAACATTGTTTTGGTTTATGATTGTTTAAAACATCGTGTTTTGGTTTTGCATAATACTTGGGCGCGTATGTTTGCGCATTTTAAATCATGTTACTTTGTTTTGGGTTTACAACTTTATTTAATGCTTCCACATGTTTTAAAGTTAAGCTCTGATTTTGAATGTTAGTTCATATAGAGTCGTTCTGAGTAACTAATGACTGAGATCCAGGTATGTCATGCGCCTCGCGGTAAAACCCCGCACGCGGATTTTGAGGGTGTGACACATATAGTACATAGCCTATGACATAAAAAATACTTAGGCAAAACAACTTTATTAAATTTCATTATTTTACCATTACTTGTTTGAAAGAAACAAACAACCAAAACATAATAAAGGAAATATAATTTTTTTATTCAGGGTCCATAAGTATTCCTGAATGAAGTTTCAAGTTCCTAGTTATCATCACCTCAAACATGCTTTTGATGAAGATTGTTGGTTCAAGTGATCATATAAACATGCTTTTGATGAAGTTTTAACACCAGAATTCTCAAGTTATCACTATTCTAATAACTTGGGGACCAAGTAATAATATAAGAATAAACACAATCAAGCAAATCCAATTTGTAATATGTTTTTGATAAGATGATAAAGAACAATGCTCAAATATAACAATAATAAGCTCCTAGCAATACATAATCAACTCAAATTAGTAGTATTTCATTAATGTTCCAGAGTTACCAGATGATCAACAGACAAACATATTTATACAAGATCTAGTTTTGTATACAGTTTTGCATGGTGCGAAACTGTCATGCTCTGTGACCATGAGAAGCTACTGAGCGAAACTACAGTTTACATGTAGTTTCACATGCCACAGAATACACAAAAACAAACAAAAGTAAACTAGATCCTATTACAACAATAACTAAGCTATAACTAACGGCAAGGTGAATACCACCCTATACTTGATCATCAAAGATATAAAAGCATGTTGGTATAAAAGGTTACAAATTCATACAAGTTCATCATATGTGCAAAAATACTAACACAAAATCTATGCAATCAAACCTAATTTGTCATTGTTATATTGCATCCATAATTTCTCAAAAATTGTTACGTTGTTATCATTGCATCCACAATCCTCAAAGATTGTGCCATTGGTATCATTATGTCCACAATCCCCAAGATTGTGTTATGTTATATGTTACATCGGTTTTTCACATATGGCCCTTATTAGTACTTCCTTAGGCTTGAACACAAGTTAATGATTACAAAACAATCATATAGTGTTCAAATACTAAGCACATAGTTGATATTACGTGTTTAAGAATTTGTTTTATGAAAATGTTTATATGATGTGGCCAACATATACATGTTCCATCCCAAAAAATGTAAGAGTTGAGAAAGGGGCTATGAATCTCACATTATGATTTTGATTAGTTTCTTTTGGTCATGGTGTGTGTTCGATGGCTAAGGATGAAAAACTAAGGTAATAGAAAATAGTAGTTTACGTTATATGAAGATATGGTGTTCTTAGTTGATCAAGATGATCAAAGAATAAGAGAAGAAATGTTAGTTTTTGAAAAACTCATATTTGACAACAATCTGTATTGAACTTTGGACATATGATAAAAATTTATGAAAAATTATGAAAATTTCCTTTCAACTAAATTAATATGTTTTCAATTTGGGACCTGAAAGTATGGCAAAATCGTAAATCTTTACGGGCTGTCCTGCAAATCAGAATTTTTAGCAATCTGTGATGAACTTTATATGCGTTTTAAAAATTGAAAACGACAGCAAAAAATTATAAAATTTTACAGAATGATAGATTAAAGTTTTCCAAAAAAATTTCATTTAGAAAAGTTTTTCACATGGGTCTCAGAACCGCGTATAAACAGTCACCCAAATTAGAATGTCAGAATTACACATACGATTTGTTTAGGCTTGAGTTATCAAATGAAATGAATTCAAAGCGTTAGTATACCGTTGAAAATATAGTTTAACGAACTACGTCTTGGAACTAGAGTTTACATTATTTGGTTTTGTTACAAAAGAGTTATGGTTCAATAAAGTTCATATTAATTTGCTGTCCAAAATAGAAACATTCACATAAGTGATACTTTGGGTGTTTTGATGTGTTTCTATATAATAAAAATATAAGCCATGTGTGGTAGAGTGATTACTACATTTTTCATCATGTAGAATAAAGATTTACCATGGTTTATTGAAAACTTTAGCGCTTTTAAAACAAAATGAAATGTAAAAACATTAAGAGTGACCATAGTTTATAAACTTGATCACTTCACTTGTTTCTTTGTCTCGTCCACAAATACACCAAGGTGTATGGATTTCATGGAGTCATAAACATGAGTGGATTGTAATGATCATATGAACAAGGTACAAAAGAAATTAAGATTAAAAGATAAAATTTAAAAGCTACCTTCTAAGAACCTTAAAAGGTTTTTAAATATTAGAATCTCTTGAAATGTTTGAAGAGGATGATCATAGAGAGAGGGGAATAGTAATTTTCTCTGGAAAGGTGTAGAAAAAAGGTGGAAGGAATAAGGGAGTCGAGCCCTTGTATTTATTGTGAAATTTGGAGGCCTTAAACATGGTAAGTAGAAATGAGGCGAAATTTTAAAATGGTTTAAGGTGAAAACTTATGACAACCTTTATATACATCACACACATATTTTTAATATGTTACAAAATGAAAGTAGGCTAGGATATTCCATGTAATATGTTGTGTGATGAGTAAATTAATATAAGGTTATTATAAATACTTTTGGGCCGAGAAATAAATTAAGATTCAAATAAAAATAAATATGTCATATGATATAATAAGCACATAATATATAAAGTATAACTTGAAATAATAAAAGCATATGTCAACCTTCACATGTTAACTTCTATGTTACTTAGAGAAATATGTAATCGTGTTACAACAATGTTATACATAAAATAGACGTTATAGAAAATCTTATTGATATAAAAAAGAATTATAAGTACAAAATTCCTGGAGGTTACGTAATGGGTAACACAATAACTAGCACTAAACTCAATAATTAGCAATAGACACATTGAGCTGATTGATGAGTATTACATAACGTATAGATCAGGATTACACAATGAGCTGAAAAACATAAAAAATTACATTTTTAGTATTGTGGTATTTGCAATTAATCATTTTAAAAAACAAAATGGTCAACATTAACTACAATGATCTGATGAATATTACACAATGACTGATACTACACAATTAACTAACGAATATTACACAATGAGCTTAAATAACATGAAAAAAAACTTCATTTTTATGTATCAAAATTATAATCGTTTTAAAAATTAAAAAAATACTTATTTTTATTGTGTATTTTTTTTTAAAATAATGTTTTATGTAAAAGTTACGAGCGTTTAAAAAAATGATAAAACATGAAAATTTTGTTAATACTAAAATAACATTTGCCTATCATTTAAAGTTTCAATTATTTATCGTTATGCCACATGATATTCTTAGCCCTTAGATTTAAGATCTTATGAATAATAATACTTTTTACCATTGTTTGTTTTTCCTCCCTTTTTACAGTAATCTCACTCTATAAATAAAATATTAAATAATTAACAATTTAATTTAAACATTATAAAACCATAATTTAAGAAAAATATGATTAAAATGATGTATAAATAGCTATATTATGTAAATAGACAATAACATCACTTTCTTAAGCTTTTGATTATTTATTGTTGGTTCGATAATATTGTTTTTAGGTGATTTCACCTTTTATAATTTTGTATAAGAAGAACAATTTAAAATAGTTGTCACACCCTCAAAATCCACATGCGGGGTTTTACCACGAGGAGAGTGAACAAACCAAGATCCAAGTCATTAGTTACTCAAAACGAAACTATATGTAACATTTAAGACAAATCAGGGTTTAAAACTTTAAAGCATTTGCAGAAGCGTTTTGTAAATATTTCAAACCAAAAGTAAAAAATGTAAACTGCGCAAAACACGCGCCCAAACCAATGTACGTAAGTTGCAATAAGTCAAATGTAAGATAATGATTGTTTAAAGCACGTTTGACAAGCTGCTAGTAACGACCTAAGAAAAGAATAGTAAAAGTGTCAACACGATGGTTGGTAAGTTCAAGAGTTTGTAAGTCATCATAAACAATAGCGTTTGTAAAAATAACCAAGTGCATTGAAATAGATAGCTTGTCTAATTTCATTAGTAATAATCAATAGTGATTTCGCAATTGAAGGTGACTATGTTTGTCTATTTGCCTTCCGCCACGACATACCAAGTCATGACGTTGTTAGTCGTTTAAGACAATATTTTACCCGCTTGACCTCCAGTCATACGGGTGGGGCGTGTCAAACCCAGTAGTACTACCCAAGATTTCCCGCTAGATTCCTTAATTAACGATCTGAATGTGTAGGGACTTTCAATGGTATATCACACTATGTCATACTAAACACATGTTATAATAGTAAAGTATTTTAAAATAACGTATGCTTTCTCCCCCAAAAAGAGAATAGATAAAAGGGGGGCATTGAACTCACCTAATGTGTACACAAACAATAATAGAGAGCTGACGGTGAGTGGAAAGGCAACCCGTCAAAGGTTACCTAGAACACAGGAGTACATAAGTACATGTAACCCAGAAAGTTTAACAACCCTAAGTGCTCAATAAACACGCTGACAAAGGGTTTTGGAAAACAAAGACTCATTTGACCTAGTTGACCCGTTTGATCTGTTGGTTACATGTTAATTGATATCTAGTTTGATCAAGTATGGCAACTCATTACACATGATTATCATACAAGTTATTCACATATGCCACATCATCAATCTTAAGTTCTATCAAGATCATTATACCAACATATATTATCATACAACACATACGAACCTCAACCAATCAACATGCTCAACATAAATATAATTACATCATAATTAACAAATCGTACATTGAGTTTAATCATGCACCACATGCCATGTGAAGCCACTCACGACTTCACACCCTATACCCTGCCAATCCTACTATGTAGGGGTCTTACATTCGCCCACGTGTATGACGATGATTATTATAGTAATCAACAAGATTTATACCAACTAACATACACAACAATGATCTATTAAAATCCCAAACATGACTCCATAACCTCCTAACATAACTCAACACTTTTGAAACATTCCATAAAACCTAGATTTCCAAGTAATCCATCAAGTATCTATACGGCCCAATTAACGCATTCTAACACATTAGACATCATCAATAAGCATTCTATCATGATCCTAACATCATAAACATGACCAATTCACAATATCCATTGCTTCATATCAATAAAGTTACAGCCATATAGACATCTCCCATATGTAGACTTTGCAGTCATATTGCAGCCACTATAGTCACTATCTCTATTGGCATACAGATTGAAGTCAGAATTCTTTAGATAGCAAAGGCCAAGCTTAGGAGCACCTTTGAGATATCTAAGAATCCCCTTGACAGCAACCAGGTGTGAAATCTTGGGGTTGTCTTGATATCTTGCACAGATGCATGTGGCAAACATGATATCATGCTTGCTGGCTATGGTACATAAGAGACCCAATCATGTCCCTATAGAGATTCATCCACACACTCCCCCTTAAGATCAGGTCCAAGGAAGTGGTTTCTGGCTATGGGAGTGTTGGTCCACCTGATCGTTGAAACCATGCAATTGATTGCCAAACACAAACAATTCCCACTGATAAAACAGATATCAATGATATTATAGATCAAACACTATAAAATGGATGAATATATGAAGAACACCCAAGAACACCAAATAAAACCCTTGTTTGATCTGAATTTGATTGCTAAAGATATTACAAAGTGAAAACCCCTCAATCGATGGCTCATTCAAGCTTCTTAACCTAATTGTCATTAATCTATTTATAGTGATAATATTCACTAATGACATATTAAGCCCCTAGACTTAGGCAATTAGAGAAATTACATATAAAACACAAAAATGAATGAAACAAAATTAAATATATTTTGTTAACACAAAGTATATTTATTAACAATAAAACTCCTAGTCAAATATATCTTCAACGTCTCGTCTCAGTTCTTCATCTCAAATGCGTCTGTTTAACTTTTCCAATGACTTTGACGGTGACGTTGACATTTGTTGACTTTGACTGTATTGATAATATAGACTATCCTTTCAGACCCAACACTTAGTCTCAGAAGACATTGTTTTCCTTTGGAAGTTCTTCATACTTAAGCTTCGGAAGATCTTCAACTTTTCTTCAGAAGAGCAGCTTTAGCTTCAGAAGACTTCTTCAATTGTACTTCAAAATATTCTAAGTGTTGTTTTGGTTGCACCAGCCTCATATGATCCAACAAACTCCCCCTGGGCTGATGCTACCAAATCTTCACTTCTTTCTGCCCCTTAAGTTCTTTAACACCAGGGAAAGAAGATATTTACATGTCACCTTGTTCTTCCCTAATATGGTGGTAAGGAGCTTGTACAAGTCATTCATAGTTAATAGATCATGTCTGTTGTTCTGAATGACATGCACCCTTTGTTGTGTCTCTCTGAAGAGAGTTAGTTGATAGGAATTATAGTCATATTCCCATCTAACTATAGGATCAGAAGTTGAGCCTTAAACCATTTGAATGAATGGTTTTCCTTTTGTAGTTGTGCCTTCTTCCTCGTCCTTTGCCCTCTTTTTCAACTCTTCTTTACTCTTGGCTTTCTTTGTAAGCTCAGCCAGATGAAGACTGCTCAGATGATTTCTATGTGAGCAACAACCTGAGAGTTGGTGGGATTAGAGAATGGTTTCTCTGCTAACTCAGTAATGTCAAATCTGCTGGAGGGTAACAGAGATGAAGTATCAACCATGTTTACTTCACCATTCTCTCTTTCCATAGCAAAGCTATGTGAAGGTTCATCAAACCTCCGCTGGACTATTTGTTTTCTATGATTGAGAGGTTTGGATGAACGCTTTTCCCCCTTCCTAGTATCCAGTAGAGTCACTAGTCTCCTTCTTAACTTCTTCACTTCTTCTATTAGAACATCTGAATTGTCTTCAAGAAGTTGGAGAGCTTGGTCCAGTGTTCCCCTAGGCAGATCAAGGAATGCATCTTTCGTGAGGGAACTGGAAGAGCCATCATTATATTTTAGCTTAATTGTTTCTTCTTCACAAGAGATATCGCTCGGTGTTGTGCAGTTGATGAGTTTCTTCTTGATATCCATGAACACTTCTATGGTCAGGGGCTTAGATGTTTTAGAAAATGGTTTGGTTAGAGATTGGGTTTTGGGTTGTGTTTTGGGTTTGAGGATAGGTAGTGGAGGTGGTTGTTAGGAAGTAGTGGGTGAGGGTGTAGGTAACACTGATGGTGTGGGTTTAGGGGTGTGAGGCTCAGTGGTTGGTTCATTTTTGATGGGGAAGGGAAAAGTTGTGGGTGTAGGATCTACTGGTTTTGGTGTTGGTGTTGGTTTGGGCGCCTTCTTCTGAACACTTGATGTTTGACTTACCTCCTGCCTTCTTCCTAAGTGAATGTTAGCATTGATGTTGCTGACATGTCACTGTAGGGTCTTTAGTGACATGGGACCCACTTGCTTGCCGGAGAAGCCAAAGGCTTTGAGATAAGTTTTCATCCATTCGATATCTCCCTCCTTCTTGGCAGCAGCAAGTTGTGCCTCTTCCTCCTGCTTCTTCTTCTCCCTCAGCATCTCCCTGGCAGTCCTCTTCCTTTCTTTGTTGATTTGATCTTGCTCTTTATGAAAAGAAACAAGATCGTATCATAATCATTAGGTGCCAGCTCCTCTTGAGAATAGCCTTTAGAGCATAGAAAAGCAATCCTCTCTATCCTCTCCCATTCCATAGCCTCCTCTTTCTTTTTCCTCTTCTTCTCCTCTATAGCCAACCTTGCTGCTTCCTCCTTTTCTTTTTGTAGCAAGGTTTCCTTCTCCAGCTTTACAATCTCATCAAGCGGGAGTAGAAGGATTTCTTCATTGGCTACTCCCAGGATGATGAGCCTATCAATGACCTCCACTATCTTTTTGTTGTTGATACTTTCTTGAGCGGTTGCTGCTGCTTTGCTAGTTACAGCCAACAGCTTCCCACTATCAACTCTTCCTTTCTTCATGAGCTTTTCTAATCTTTCCTCCTCTAGAAGCACCTCAACAGTGAGCTTCCTCTTCCCCTTAGGATTATAGGAAGATTCAGCCTTTGGAGACTCGGGTTTAGGGGATTCAGGTTGGAGAGAGGGGGTTTGAACTTGTGATATTTGGGAGAGAGGGGTTGTAAGGAAGTCCTCACTGTTTACCTCAAAGGCTAGGTCAAGAATGGCCTTTGTGATGAACAGATCGTTGGACAAGGAAGTAAGTTCAATTATTCCTTACGCAGCTTGGATTTCTACTTTAGAAGTAATTGGGACTGTACTACCTATCCCATCCAAATTGGTTGCTAGGTCATGAGTCTGTATATCCCCTTTGAAGTTAATCTCTGGTTCAATAGAGACCTTAGGTTGACTAACTTTCTTTTCAGAGGTAGGTGGTGCACTCAGCCTTTGAAGCTCCTCAGCTCCAAAGTAAGCGACAGCTACATCAGGGGAAGGTTGTTCAATGGATGAGCTTATCAGAAATATGTTTAAAAACCTGTTAAGGTCTATAAGCATCTTTATATCCACTTGAATAGTAATGGGAGCTGGTTGAGGGAAGATGGTTGTAGGGTGTTGCTGTATAGGGTACAAAGAAGATATGGCATCAAGGGAAGTTATTGTGATGGCAAGGCAGGGTTCCTCATGTCTTTGTTTCAATACATTCTCCCCCTTTTTGGTAGCATCATCTTGAGAAGTAGATGAGCTAGAGGAAGAACTTAATGAAACCTGTGTATGTACATGCCAAACAGAATTCTCAATCTGTGTCTCAGCTAGTTGAGCCTTGAGATTTTCAATCTCAAGTTGTTGAATGGCAGACCTGTCCTCTAAAGTCATAACCTTTAATTCAAGGTTTGAAATTTTAGAAAGAAGATCTCTGATAATGAGTTTCAAGCTACTGTCATCTTATTTTGAAGAATCACTGGGAGATGAGATAACATACCTGGTATGTTTATCATCACCACCAGTAGTGGTTTCTTGGCGACCTGGATACCCTTGCATGCCGATGTCTCTTTCAGAGTCATCAAGGGGCAAGGTTGAGGTAGACTCAGTCCCACTTATGTTTCCACTATCCTGAGAGGTTAGTGAAACACTCTAAGTAGTAGCAACTGAGCCTACATGAGTCACCTCCACACTAGTTTGACTCACCTGAGTTAGGTATAGCTGATTTGGGCTAGACATTAGAGGTTCCCTGGGGCTTAATTGATCTTGAGAATGGTATGGTAGATCAACATCATAGCCCGAATGAAACATAATGTCCTCATCAGGTAGGGTTGATAGGTCAATGAGGGATAGGGAGATTAAATCTAATGACTCGGGACCTTGGTCAGCACCTAAGGGTTCTTCTGCTAGAGCAGATGACCCGATGATGTTGGTGTCCCTTTTTGGCTGCTCAGGGGAGCGTTGAGACATACCCTGAGGGCTAAATGCTTGGGTTGTAGGCTTCTTAGCTTGAGACTGAGGAGACTCAATGCTGACATTAAGTTCAATAGTGGAGGATGGGTGGACCTCTAGCTGAGTGGGAGCCCTGAGTTCCACTCGAGCCTTTTTGGTTTGAACAGAGGGGACCTGATCAGTCAGAGTAGATTGATCAGGGGATCGTTGGGGCATCTAGTGTAGGTAATATTGATTGGGTGGGAAGAAGTGATTGGCATTTTAGTGGTGGTGTCTGGTGTGGGTTAATCACCTACTAGGCTTGCAGGGATGTCACCAGGAGCCGTTGGCTCGCGCATACCTGGAAGAAGATCAGTGAATCTTTTAGAGAAGTTGGTGGACACCTTCTTCAAAGTTTTGAAGATGCTAGGAAACAAGTGATGGAAAAGTAGAACGTCTACATATTGTAAACTATCCTGGTCAAGCTCACAGTTGATTATGTGCTGAATGAACCGGGGATACATGTAGAATGGATCCCGGGTGAGATTGCCTCTTAAGTTATTCAGCACAAAGCATGAATAGTTGAAGCGTAGGCCTTTTACCAACCCGTGGACTAGGCAGCCCAAATCATATGGGATTTGATCCCATCCCCTGGATTTGTTGGATAGGCAGTGCAGGACGATGTGCAGCAAGAACTTCTAATTATAAAAGAAGTTAAATTTATAGCCTGTAGACTTGTGCAAATCGCCGCCATATCCTATCTGAGTGTAGGTGTCTTCCAACAAAGATTTGGGGAATTCAGTAGGGGCGTCCTCATCATGAAGATCCAGATGCTCCCGGATGGTTGATTCAGCAATGGTAATCTCATGTCCGCAGATCCTCGATCTGATGACCCTTTCACCATTTAGTGTTTCACTTTGACCATTGGCCCAGAATTTGGCCATGTGGTTAGAGTAGATGGTGGGTTAAAAGTGAGGGTAGTGAAGTATGCCGATTCGGACAGAAATTCGACGATAGGGGCAAAGTCGACGTCTTTTGAAGAATCAAGGATAGCTACCTCATTATGTTGGGGATTTAGGGCCATTGTTAAGAGCTACGGTTGGATTGAAGGAATTTGAGAGTGAGTGAAGAAGATAGTGGTAATTTGGGGCTTTTGATGTTGTAAAGAAAGTAAAGAAAGAGCGTCGGAAATTTTAAATCGGGGGTAAAAAGCAAACCGATAAGGTGAAAGGACTGTTTTGGTTTTGATTTGACAGGGGCGGTAGGACAATCATCAATAAAATCTTACTTTTTACAGAGTGGGGCCCAAAGATTTTTGTTACACAGTAAAGGTTTTTATACGGAGGTAAAATTGCTTCCGAGAGAAAACTCTTGTGTTTCTTAATATTGTCTTCTGAAGCCATTTTTACTTCTGAAAGCAAACCATCTCTGAATGACAAGTTTGCTTCCAAGAGTACAGTCTTTTTCCGAGAATAGAAGTTAGTAAACTACGGAAGTAAATTTGATCTATGATCGATTGTTCTTCCGAGGCTAAAAACTCTTCGGAAGATAATATTTATGCAGAGGAATTTGCCTTTGAAAGATGGATAAAGACCTCTTCCGAGGGTAAATTTCTCTTCGAAAGTATTTTCACTTAGATTTTTAAAGAAAGCCTTTTTGTAACAGGGCTTAGATTGTAGTTAGACATCATAGACAAGACATACTTTAAAAAGGTTTTCCAAAATAGAAGAACTAGTCAATGTTAATCATTCCAATAACTATAATTAAATATTTAAATATTTGTTCATCAAAGGCTTTGGTGAACAAGTCAGCATATTGTTCATTTGAATTCACTTTTACTAGCTTTATTAGATTTTTCTCATGAATATCTCTAACGAAATGATACATGATGTCGATATGCTTTGGCTGGGAGTGCTTGACCGGATTTTCTGTGATAGAAATGGCACTCTTTTTGTCTATCTAGATAGGAGTCTCATGAAGTTGAAATCATAGTCCAGCATCTGATTCTGAATCCATAGTAGTTGAGCATAGCAGCTCACATCAGCAATGTATTCAGCTTCAGCAGTTGATGTTGAGACATATGATTGCTTATTGCATTGCCAGGAGATAATCCTTCCACAAAGAAAATGACATCCTCCGGATGTTGATTTCTTATTGATGTTGCAGCCACTATAATCACTGTCAGTGTACTCATAGAGACTAAAGTCCTTATTCTTAGGATACCAGAGACCCAATTTGGGAGCTCCTTTAAGGTATCTAAGAATTCTCTTGGCAACAATTAGGTGAGACACCTTAGGAGGAGCCTGATATCTTGCACAGATGCAAGTTTCAAACATGATATCAGGTCAACTTGCGGTGAGATACATCAGAGATCCAATAATCACCCTATACTGATGCTGATCTGTATCCTCCCCCTCGGAATTAGGATAAAGATTATGATTTCTGGACATAGGTGTCTTGGCTGGCTTACAATCTTTCATCTCAAATCTCTCTAAGCTGTCCTTGACATACTTAGATTGATTAATGAAAAACCATCTTCCATCTGCTTCACTTGAATTCCAAGGAAGAAATCCTTCTTTCCCATTGAACTCATCTCAAACTTCTTTCTCATGATCTTTCAAAGTCTTTGCACATTTAGTCACTTGAGGAACCAAATATGATGTAATCAACATACACTTGAACAAATATCATGTCCTTCCAGACTTCTTTATGAACAGTGTATTGTCTATGGTGCCTCTAGTGTAGCCATTCCTAAGAAGAAACTAAGATAGTGCCTGCCTTGAGATTTTCAATCTCAAGTTGCTGAATTGCAGACCTGTCATCTAAAGTCATAACCTTTAATTCAAGGTTTGAGACTTTAGAAAGCAGGTCTCTGATAATGAGTTTCAGGCTACCATCATCTTATTTTGAAGAATCATTGGGAGATGAGATAACATACCTGGTATGTTTATCATCACCACCAGTAGTGGTTTCTTGGAGCCCTGGATACCCTTACGTGCTGATGTCTCTTTCAGAGTCATCAAGGGGCAAGGTTGACGTAGACTCAGTCCCACTTATGTTTCCACTATCCTGAGAGGTTAGTCAAACACTCTCAGTAGTACCAGCTGAGCCTACATGAGTCACCTCCACACCAGTTTGACTCACCTCAGTTAGGTATAACAGATGTGGGCTAGACATTAGAGGTTCCCTGGGCTCAATTGATCTTGAGAATGGTATGGTAGATTAACATCATGGCCCGAATGAAACATAATGTCCTCATCACGTAGGGTTGATAGGTGAATGAGGGATAGGGAGATTAAATCTAATGACCCGGGACCTTTGTCAGCACCTAAGGGTTCTTCTGCTAGAGCAGATGACCCGATGATGTTGGTGTCCCTTTTTTGCCGCTCAGGGGAGCATTGAGACGTACCCTGAGGGCTAAATGCTTGGGTTGTAGGCTTATTAGTTTGAGACTGAGGAGACTCAATGCTGACATTGAGTTTAATGGTGGAGGATGGGTGGAACTCTAGCTGAGTGGGAGCCCTGAGTTCCAGTTGAGCCTTTTTGGTTTGAACAGAGGGGACCTGATGAGTCAGAGTAGATTGATCAGGGGATCGTTTAGGGCATCTAGTGTAGGTAATATTGATTGGGTGGGAAGAAGTGATTGGCATTTTAGTGGTGGTGTCTGGTGTGGGTTCATCACCTGCTGGGCTTGCAGGGATGTCACCAGGAGCCGTTGGCTCGCGCATACCTGGAAGGAGATTAGTGAATCTTCTAGAGAAGTTGGTGGACACCTTCTTCAGAGTTTTGAAGATGCTAGGCCACATGTGATGGACCAGTAGAAGGTCTGCATATTGTAAACTATCTTGGTCCAGCTCACAGTTGATTATGTGCTGAATGAACCGGGGTTACATGTAGAATGGATCCCGGGTGAGATTGCCTCTTAAGTTATTCAGCACAAAGCGTGAATAGTTGAAGCGCAAGCCTTTTACCAACCCGTGGACTAGGCAGCCCAAATCATATGGGATTTGATCCCATCCCCTAGATTTGTTGGATAGGCAGTGCAGGACGATGTGCAACAAGAACTACCAATTATAGAAGAAGTTAAATTTATAGATTGTAGACTTGCGTAAATCGCCGCCATATCCCATCTGAGTGTAGGTGTCTTGCAACTCAAATTTGGGGAATTCAGTAGGGGCGTCCTCATCATGAAGCTCCAGATGCTCCCGGATGGTTGATTCAGCAATGGTAATCTCCTGTCCGCAGATCCTTGATCTGATGACCCTTTCACCATTTAATGTTTCACTTTGACCATTGGCCCAGAATTCGGCCATGTAGTTAGAGTAGATGGTGGGTTAAAAGTGAGGGCAGTGAAGTAAGCCTATTGGGACAGAAATTTGACGATTGGGGCAAAGTCGAAGTCTTTTGAAGAATCAAGGATAGCTACCTCATTATGTTGGGGATTTAGGGCCATTGTTAAGAGGTACGGTTGGATTGAAGGAATTTGAGAGTGAGTGAAGAAGATAGTGGTAATTTGGGGCTTTTGATGTTGTAAAAAAGTAAAGAAAGAGCGTCAGAAATTTTAAATGGGGGGTAAAAAGCAAACCGATAAGGCGAAAGGACTGTTTAGGTTTTGATTTGACAGGGGCGGTAGGACAATCATCAATAAAATCTTACTTTTTACTGAGTGGGGCCCAAAGATATTTGTTACATAGTAAAGGTTTTCATCCGAAGGTAAAATTGCTTCCGAGAGAAAACACTTGTGTTTCTTAATATTTTCTTCCAAAGCCATTTTTACTTCTGAAAGAAAACCATCTCTTAACGACAAGTTTACTTTCGAGAGTACAGTCTTCTTTGGAGAATAGAAGTTAGTAAACTTCAGAAGTAAATTTGATCTATGATCAATTGTTCTTCCGAGGCTAAAAACTCTTTGGAAGATAATATTTATGCAGAGGAATTTGCCTTCGGAAGATGGATAAAGACCTCTTCCGTGGGTAAATTTCTCTTCGGAAGTATTTACACTTAGATTTTTGAAGAAAGCCTTTTTGTAATAAGGCTTAGATTGTAGTTAGACAACATAGACAATACATACTTTAAAAAAGGTTTTCCAAAATAGAAGAACTAGTCAATGTTAATCATTCCAATAACTATAATTAAATATTTAAATCTTCGTTCATCAAAGGCTTTGGTGAACAAGTCAGCATATTGTTCATTTGAATTCACTTTAACTAGCTTTATTAGATTTTTCTCATGAATATCTCTAATGAAATGATATCTGATGTCGATATGCTTTGGCTTGGAGTGCTTGACCGGATTTTTTGTGATAGAAATGGCACTCTTTTTGTCTATGTAGATAGGAGTCTCATGAAGTTGAAACCATAGTCCAGCATCTGATTCTGAATCCATAGTAGTTGAGCATAGCAGCTCACAGCAGCAATGTATTTTGGTTCAGCAGTTGATGTTGGGACACATGATTGCTTATTGCATTGCTAGGAGATAATCCTTCCACCAATAAATTGACATCCTCCGGATGTGGATTTATTATTGATGTTGAAGCCACTATAATCACTGTCAGTGTACTCATAGAGACTGAAGTCCTTATTCTTAGGATACCAGAGACCCAATTTGGGAGCTCCTTTAAGGTATCTAAGAATTCTCTTGGCAACAATTACGTGAGACACCTTGGGAGCAGCCTGACATCTTGCATAGATGCAAGTTTCAAACATGATATCAGGTCTACTTGCGGTGAGATGCATCAGAGATCCATTAACACCCTGCACTGATGCTGATCAGTATCCTCCCCCTCGGAATCAGGACAAAGATTATGATTTCTGGACATAGGTGTCTTGGCTGGCTTACAATCTTTCATCTCAAATCTCTCTAAGCTGTCCTTGACATACTTAGATTGAATGATGAAAAACCATCTTGCATTTGCTTCACTTGGATTCCAAGGAAGAAATCCTTCTTTCCCATTGAACTCATCTCAAACTTCTTTCTCATGATCTTTCAAAGTCTTTGCACATTTAGTCACTTAAGGAACCAAATATTATGTCATCAACATACTCTTGAACAAGTATCATGTCCTTCCAGACTTCTTTATGAACTATGTCTTGTCTATGGTGTCTCTGGTGTAGCCTTTCTTAAGAAGAAACTGAGATAGTGCCTGCCTTGAGATTTTCAATCTCAAGTTGCTGAATGGCAGACCGGTCCTCTAAAGTCATAACCTTTAATTTAAGATTTGAGACTTTAGAAAGCAGGTCTCTGATAATGAGTTTCAGGCTACCATCATCTTATATTGAAGAATCATTAGGAGATGAGATAACATACCTGGTATGTTTATCATCACCACCAGTATTGGTTTCTTGGCGCCCTGGATACCCTTACGTGCTGATGTATCTTTCAGAGTCATCAAGGGGCAAGGTTGACGTAGACTCAGTCCCACTTATGTTTCCACTATCCTGAGAGGTTAGTGAAACACTCTCAGTAGTAGCAGGTGAGCCTACATGAGTCACCTCCACACCAGTTTGACTCGCCTCAGTTAGGTATAACTAATATGGGCTAGACATTAGAGGTTCCCTAGGGCTCAATTGATCTTGAGAATGGTATGGTAGATCAACATCATGGCCCGAATGAAACATAATGTCCTCATCAGGTAGGGTTGATAGGTCAATGAGGGATAGGGAGATTAAATCTAATGACCCGGGACCTTGGTCAGCACCTAAGGGTTATTCTGATAGAGTAGATGACCCAATGATATTGGTGTCCCTTTTTGGCTACTCAGGGGAGCGTTGAGACGTACCCTAAGGGCTAAATGCTTGGGTTGTAGGCTTATTAGCTTGAGACTGAGGAGACTCAATGCTGACATTGAGTTCAATGGTGGAGGATGGGTGGACCTCTAGCTGAGTGGGAGCCCTGAGTTCCACTCGAGCCTTTTTGGTTTGAACAGAGGGGACCTGATCAGTCAGGGTAGATTGATCAGGGGATCTTTTGGGGCATCTAGTGTAGGTAATATTGATTGGGTGGGAAGAAGTGATTGGCATTTTAGTGGCGGTGTCTGGTGTGGGTTCATCACCTGCTGGGCTTGCAGGGATGTCACCAGGAGCCGTTGGCTCGCGCATACGTGGAAGAAGATCAGTGAATCTTCTAGAGAAGTTGGTGGACACCTTCTTTAAAGTTTTGAAGATGCTAGGCCACATGTGATGGACCAGTAGAACGTCTACCATATTGTAAACTATCCTGGTCCAGCTCATAGTTGATTATGTGCTGAATGAACCGGGGATACATGTAGAATGGATCCCGGGTGAGATTGCCTCTTTAGTTATTCAGCATAAAGCATGAATAGTTGAAGCGCATGCCTTTTACCAACCCATGGACTAGGCAGCCCAAATCATATGGATTTTGATCCCATCCCCTAGATTTGTTGTATAGGCAGTGCAGGACGATATGCAGCAAGAACTTCCAATTATAGAAGAAGTTAAATTTATAGACTGTAGACTTACGCAAATCGCCGCCATATCCCATCTGAGTGTAGGTGTCTTCCAACTCAGATTTGGGGAATTCAATAGGGGCGTCCTCATCATGAAGCTCTAGATGCTCCCGGATGGTTGATTCAGCAATGGTAATCTCCTGTCCGCAGATCCTCGATCTGATGACCCTTTCACCATTTAGTGTTTCACTTTGACAATTGGCCCAGAATTCGGCCATGTAGTTAGAGTAGATGGTGGGTTAAAAGTGAGGGCAGTGAAGTATGCCGATTAGGACAGAAATTAGACGATAGGGGCAAAGTCGACGTCTTTTGAAGAATCAAGGATAGCTACCTCATTATGTTGGGGATTTAGGACCATTGTTAAGAGGTACGGTTGGATTGAAGGAATTTGAGAGTGAGTGAAGAAGATAGTGGTAATTTGGGGCTTTTGATGTTGTAAAGAAAGTAAAGAAAGAGCGTCGGAAATTTTAAATGGGGGGTAAAAAGCAAACCTATAAGGTGAAAGGACTGTTTAGGTTTTGATTTGACAGGGGCGGTAGGACAATCATCAATAAAATCTTACTTTTTACAGAGTGGGGCCCAAAGATTTTTGTTACACAGTAAAGATTTTCATCCGAAGGTAAAATTGCTTCTGAGAAAAAACACTTGTGTTTCTCAATATTATCTTCCGAAGCCATTTTTACTTCTGAAAGCAAACCATCTCTTAACGACAAGTTTGCTTTCGAGAGTAGAGTCTTCTTTCGAGAATAGAAGTTAGTAAACTTCGGAAGTAAATTTGATCTATGATCAATTGTTCTTCTGAGGCTAAAAACTCTTTGAAAGATAATATTTATGCAGAGGAATTTGCCTTCGGAAGATGGATAAAGACCTCTTCCGAGGGTAAATTTCTCTTCGGAAGTATTTACACTTTGATTTTTAAGGAAAGCCTTTTTGTAACAGGGCTTAGATTGTAGTTATACAACATAAACAAGACATACTTTAAAAAATGTTTTCCAAAATAGAAGAACAAGTCAATGTTAATCACTCCAATAACTATAATTAAATATTTAAATCTTCGTTCATCAAAGGCTTTGGTGAACAAGTCAGCATATTGTTCATTTGAATTCACTGTGACTAGCTTTATTAGATTTTTCTCATGAATATCTCTAATGAAATGATACCTGATGTCGATATGCTTTGGCTTGGAGTGCTTGACCGGATTTTCTGTGATAGAAATGGCACTCTTTTTGTCTATGTAGATAGGAGTCTTATGAAGTTGAAACTAGAGTCCAACATCTGATTCTGAATCCATAGCAGTTGAGCATAGCAGCTCACAGCAGCAATGTATTCAGCTTCAGCAGTTGATGTTGAGACACATGATTTCTTATTGCATTGCTATGAGATAATCCTTCCACCAATAAATTGACATCCTCCGGATGTGGATTTCTTATTGATATTGCAGCCACTATAATCATAGTCAGTGTACTCAAAGAGACTGAAGTCCTTATTCTTAGGATACCAGAGACCCAATTTAGGAGCTCCTTTAAGTTATCCAAGAATTCTCTTGGCAACAATTAGGTGAGACACCTTGGGAGCAGCTTGATATCTTGCACAGATTCAAGTTCCAAACATGATATCAGGTCTACTTGCGGTGAGATACATCAGAGATCCAATAATCACCCTATACTGACGCTGATCAGTATCCTCCCCTCGGAATCAGGACAAAGATTATGATTTCTGGACATAGGTGTCTTGGCTGGCTTACAATATTTCATCTCAAATCTCTCTAAGTTGTCCTTGACATACTTAGATTGATTGATGAAAAACCATCTTCCATCTGCTTCACATGAATTCCAAGGAAGAAATCCTTCTTTCCTATTAAACTCATCTCAAACTTCTTTCTCATGATATTTCAAAGTCTTTGCACATTTAGTCACATGAGGAACCAAATATTATGTCATCAACATACACTTGAACAAGTATCATGTCCTTCCAGACTTCTTTATGAACAATGTGTTGCCTATGGTGCCTCTGGTGTAGCCATTCCTAAGAAGAAACTGAGATAGTGCCTGCCTTGAGATTTTCAATCACAAGTTGCTGAATGGCAGACCTGCCCTCTAAAGTCATAACCTTTAATTCAAGGTTTGAGACTTTAGAAAGCAGGTCTCTGATAATGAGTTTCAGGCTACCATCATCTTATTTTGAAGAATCATTGGGAGATGAGATAACATACCTGGTATGTTTATCATCACCACCAGTAGTAGTTTCTTGGCGCCCTAGATACCCTTGCATGCTGATGTCTCTTTCAGAGTCATCAAGGGGCAAGGTTGATGTAGACTCAGTCCCACTTATGTTTCCACTAACCTAAGAGGTTAGTGAAACACTCACAGTAGTAGCAGCTGAGCCTACATGAGTCAACTCCACACCAGTTTGACTCACCTCAGTTAGGTATAACTGATGTGGGCTAGACATTAGAGGTTCCCTGGGGCTCAATAGATCTTGAGAATGGTATGGTAGATCAACATCATGGCCAGAATGAAACATAATATCCTCATCATGTAGGGTTGATAGGTCAATGAGGGATAGGGAGATTAAATCTAATGACCCGGGACCTTGGTCAGCACCTAAGGGTTCTTCTGCTAGAGCAGATGACCCGATGATGTTGGTGTCCCTTTTTGGCTGCTCAGGGGAGCGTTGAGACGTACCCTGAGGGCTAAATGCTTGGGTTGTAGGCTTATTAGCTTGAGACTGAGGAGACTCAATGCTGACATTGAGTTCAATGGTAGAGGATGGGTGGACCTCTAGCTGAGTGGGAGCCCTGAATTCCACTCGGGCCTTTTGGTTTGAATAGAGGGGACCTAATCAGTCAGAGTAGATTGATCAGGAGATCATTTGGGGCATCTAGTGTAGGTAATATTCATTGGGTGGGAAGAAGTGATTGGCATTTTAGTGGTGGTGTCTGGTGTGGGTTCATCACCTGCTGGGCTTGCAGGGATGTCACCAGGAGCCGTTGGCTCACGCATACCTGTAAGAAGATCAGTGAATCTTCTAGAAAAGTTGGTGGACACCTTCTTTAAAGTTTTGAAGATGCTAGGCCACATGTGATGGACCAGTAGAACGTCTGCATATTGTAAACTATCCTGGTCAAGCTCACAGTTGATTATGTGCTGAATGAACCGGGGATACATGTACAATGGATCCCGGGTGAGATTGCCTCTTAAGTTATTCAGCATAAAGCATGAATAGTTGAAGCGCATGCCTTTTACCAACCCGTGGACTAGGCAGCCCAAATCATATGGGATTTGATCCCATCCCCTGGATTTGTTGGATAGGCAGTGCAGGACGATGTGCAGCAAGAACTTCCAATTATAGAAGAAGTTAAATTTATATACTGTAGACTTGCGCAAATCGCCGCCATATCCCATCTGAGTGTAGGCGTCTTCCAACTCAGATTTGGGGAATTCAGTAGGGGCGTCCTCATCATGAAGATCCAGATGCTCCCGGATGGTTGATTCAGCAATGGTAATCTCATGTCCGCAGATCCTCGATCTGATGACCCTTTCACCATTTAGTGTTTCACTTCGACCATTGGCCCAGAATTTGGCCATGTGGTTAGAGTAGATGGTGGGTTAAAAGTGAGGGTAGTGAAGTATGCCAATTCGGACAGAAATTCGACGATAGGGGCAAAGTCGACGTCTTTTGAAGAATCAAGGATAGCTACCTCATTATGTTGGGGATTTAGGGCCATTGTTAAGAGCTTCGGTTGGATTGAAGGAATTTGAGAGTGAGTGAAGAAAATAGTGGTAATTTGGGGCTTTTGATGTTGTAAAGAAAGTAAAGAAAGAGCGTCGGAAATTTTAAATCGGGGGTAAAAAGCAAACCGATAAGGTGAAAGGACTGTTTTGGTTTTGATTTGACAGGGGCGGTAGGACAATCATCAATAAAATCTTACTTTTTACAGAGTGGGGCCCAAAGATTTTTGTTACACAGTAAAGGTTTTTATCCGAAGGTAAAATTGCTTCCGAGAGAAAACACTTGTGTTTCTCAATATTGTCTTCCGAAGCCATTTTTACTTCTGAAAGCAAACCATCTCTTAACGACAAGTTTGCTTTCGAGAGTACAGTCTTCTTTCGAGAATAGAAGTTAGTAAACTTCAGAAGTAAATTTGATCTATGATCAATTGTTCTTCCAAGGGTAAAAACTCTTTGGAATATAATATTTATGCAGAGGAATTTGCCTTCGAAAGATGGATAAAGACCTCTTCCGAGGGTAAATTTATCTTCGGAAGTATTTTCACTTAGATTTTTGAAGAAAGCCTTTTTGTAAAAGGGCTTAGATTGTAGTTAGACAACATAGACAAGACATACTTTAAAAAAGGTTTTCCAAACTAGAAGAACTATTCAATGTTAATCATTCCAATAACTATAATTAAATATTTAAATCTTTGTTCATCAAAGGCTTTGGTGAACAAGTCAGCATATTGTTCATTTGAATTCACTTTGACTAGCTTTATTAGATTTTTCTCATGAATATCTCTAATGAAATGATTCTTGATATTGATATGCTTTGGCTTCTGTGATAGAAATGGCACTCTTTTTGTCTATGTAGATAGGAGTCTCATGAAGTTGAAACCATAGTCCAGCATCTGATTCTAAATCCATAGCAGTTGAGCATAGCAGCTCACAGCAGCAATGTATTCAGCTTCAGCAGTTGATGTTGAGACACATGATTGCTTATTGCATTGCCAGGAGATAATCCTTCCACCAAGAAATTGACATCCTCCGGATGTGTATTTCTTATTGATGTTGCAGCCACTATAATCACAGTCAGTGTACTCATAAAGACTGAAGTCCTTATTCTTAGGATACCAGAGACCCAAATTGGGAGCTCCTTTAAGGTATCTAAGAATTCTCTTGGCAATAATTAGGTGAGACACCTTGGGAGCAGCCTGATATCTTGCACAGATGCAAGTTTCAAACATGATATCAGGTCTACTTATGGTGAGATACATCAGAGATCCAATAATCACCCTGTACTGATGCTGATCAGTATCCTCCCCCTCGGAATCCGGACAAAGATTATGATTTCTGGACATAGGTGTCTTGGCTGGCTTACAATCTTTCATCTCAAATCTCTCTAAGATGTCCTTGACATACTTAGATTGATTGATGAAGAACCCTTCTTCCATCTGCTTCACTTGAATTCCAAGGAAGAAATCCTTCTTTCCCATTGAACTCATCTCAAACTTCTTTCTCATGACCTTTCAAAGTATTTGCACATTTAGTCACTTGAGAAACCAAATATGATGTCATAAACAGACACTTGAACAAGTATCATGTCCTTCCAGACTTCTTTATAAACAATTTCTTGTCTATGGTGCCTCTGGTGTAGCCATTCCTAAGAAGAAACTAAGATAGTGCCTTATACCATAGCCTAGGTGCTTGATACAACCCATAAAGATCTTTATCAAGTTGACACACATAGACTTCTCTATCAATATCCCCATATAAAATGCATATTGGACATCAAGTTGATAGATAGTGAAGTTCTTGGATGCTGCAAAAGCAAGGAAGATTCTCACTGCCTCATGTCCTGTAACAGGTACAAAGACATTAGTGTAATCTATGCCTTCCTCTTGTATGTATCCTTGAACAACAAATCTTGCCTTGTTCTTGATGATCAAACCTCTATCATCTCTTTTATTTCTGAACACCCACATGGTGCCAACGGGGACTTTGCCAGGTGGCAATGGACACAAGTTCCATACCTTTTGCCTTTTGAACTGAAGCAACTCCTCTTGCATAGCTTCAATCCAATTGTTGTCCTTAAGGGCTTCTTCCACCTTCTTTGGTTCAATTTGAGAGAGAAAGCATGAGTACAAGCAGACATTCCCATTGTAGGTCTGACTTCCTGTTCTCACACCTTATGAGACATCCCCAATGATGTTCTTGGTTGGGTGAGTGTTGTGTATCCTGAGCCTAGGAATCACATTTAGTTGCATAGATAGATCCAGGTTTGAGAAGTTTTGCTCAGGATCTTGAACACCATGACCAGCTGATGTCTCACACTCATTCAATGAGGACTGATTGAATGAATGTGTGACAGCCTCAATGATATTCTGCTGAGAAGTAGTATCAATAGTTGCATGTTCCTCCAGATTACTGTCTACATCAGTTTGGTGTTGAATGTTGGAGTTGTCAGCTGACGAGTTTTGAGGCTCACTTGGCTGACAACTTATTGAAGCTCCATGATTTCCTGAGATGTTCAAGCTTTCAGGACTTCCAATAGTGGGAGCTTACTCTTCAATTCCTCTTAGAGAACTGGGAATAGATCTAGGTAACTCAAGCATTTGATCTTCATAAAGGTCACTTTAAGTTCTGTTCCAGCTGAAACATTCTCACAAGATGGTTTAGAATAGTTTGGAAACAATTCTAGATTGAAGATATGATTAGAGCCATTCCCTTTAACACAAGGAGTGTGCTCATTAACAACAATTTTGGATGATTCCTCAAATTATTGATTTTTAATATTATACATTGTATAAGAAATAGAGTTTGAGGAATATCCAACAAAGATAGCATCATCCGACTTTTCAGCAAATTTTGCTAAATTGTCTATTGTGTTAAGTATGGTACACCAGCTGCCAAAGGACCTAAGAAAGCAAATGAATGGTGGCCTCTTGTTCCATAACTCATAAGGGGTCTTTCCATAGGGCTTAACAATGAGAACACTATTCTGCACATAGCATGCAGTGCTGACTGCCTTTGCCTAGAAAGTTAGAGACAGCTTTAAATCAGCTAACATAGTTCTTGCAGCCTCAATAAGTGTCCTATTCCTCCTCTCAGCAACACCATCCTGTTGAGGAGTTCTAGGAGCACTGTATTGTCTGGTAATTCCTTTTGAGTTACAGAAAGAGTTAAGAACTTGATTCTTAAACTCAGTCCCTTGATCACTTCTAAAGATTTTTACCTTGTGATCCTTTTGATTTTAAATTTTAAGAATAAAAGATTTTAAAGTTTCAGTCGTTTCATCTTTAGTTTTTAAAAAGAATACCCATGTAAATCATGTAAAATCATCAACAATCACAAGACAATATGATTTCCTTCTAATGCTCATTATACTTGTGGGACCAAAAAGATCCATGTGCAATAAGTGTAATGGAGTGGTGATGGAGTTAACCACTTTGGATTTGTGAGAAACCGTGTGTTGCTTTCCTTTCAGGTAAGCAACACAGTTATCTTTACAGAAAAATTACTTTTTAGGCATACCATGTACCAAATTATTTTTAACCAGCTTATTCATGGTTTTAAAATTAACATGGCACATTCTTTTATGCCAAAGATTTGACTCATCATCATTAGCTTTGGAGAGAAAGCATGATACTTCACCCAGTGGAGAAGCATTATTCATATCAAGCTTGTACATATCCCGTATCCTGGGAGATCTAGGAAGCACCAATTCCTAAAGAATTGTCATCCTGGATTTGAGGATAATGCACTCATGTTCTGTGAAAAGCATTTGATGCTTTTGATTACAGAATTAAGAAACACACAAGAGATTGTGTTTAAGCTGTTTGACAAAGTTTACTTAGTCAATGTTTAACTTACCATTGGATACACTACCTCTACCAGAAATGTATCCTCCTGCTTCACCTCCAAACTGAACAGGACCTCCATCAAAATGTTCAAATTTTTGTAGGAGAGATCTGTTCCCTGTCATGTGCCTGGAGCATCCAATGTCCACAATCCAAACATTCTATTATTGTCATGTGGATGTCCTTTCACATAAGATGAAATGATTAGTTCTTGTTGGAAACCCAAGCCTTGTTGATCTTGGGTTCTTCCAATGCAGATGATATAATTGAACCAAATTTTATACATGTGGGCTCAATTATAGTTTGTGAAGAAGAGGTTTGGGTTGCAGCATCTTTTCTGGTCTTCCATTCCATCCTATGGTTGACCTGTGTTGATGGCGCTGAGGAGGCTTGTGCAGCATGACTTGCTTTCGAGGCTTCTTTCTTTTCGAAAGAAGTTTTCACCACCTTTTCTTCTGAAGCAGTCTTCTTCTTGGAAAATTTAAGGAAATATTTTGTTTATTTGTTTGTTCTTCAGCTTGTCTTCCGAAGCTATTTTCGTTTTGGAAGAATGAGTTTCTTCCGAAAGCAACTTGGCTTCGAAAACAAGCTTTCTTTTCCTTAACACTTCGACCATATGGTAAGGTCCAAATGTGAAACCATCCTTGACTCTTCTTTCTTAACATTGGTTGCATAATGTGTGCTTGCTGGATTGTAGTAACAATCTTTAGCCATGTGGTTATGTAGGACACAGATTATGCACTTAATGTTATTCTTGGTGGGACATAAAGGTTGTTGTTTCTTACACTTCTTCTATTCTTCAACAACCTTTCCCTTTAATTTATGATCCTTCAGCTGGATAGGAGTGCTGGTACTACACTCCTTTCCTGAATCAAAACTTCCAACCACTTGGAATCTAGCTGAGATGAATACACCATTTTTGCCTTAGGTCTGTTTTCATCTTAGTCTCAGCCACCTTTTTGGTAGTTTCTCTTGCTTCCCTGATCTGGTTCTTTCTGGCTTTGGTGGTCAAGGGTTTATCAACTGTGGGGATGAGGTTTTCTACCTTATCCTTCCCTATGGTGGTTTCCATTATTGTATTATTCTTCAGCTCACTAGGTAGTGGGTCAACAGTTGGAACCTCTTCCTCATCAATACCACATCTTGGTTGTCTAATAGACATAAGAGAGTGTGGTGGAGCAATTTCATTAGATCCCAACCCACTTTTGTTTTGATAGCATACCTTGGAGTGGGAGGATGATGCTATAATGGTGTTGAAGTTATGCTCTTGAATAGCATACTTCTCTGCTCTAGCCTCAGCTATGACTAGCTGGGCTTGAGCTTCAGTTAACTTGGATATTAGATCTTTTATTTGAGTCCTCTAGTTGGTATGTTCATGTTTTAAAGAGGACATATTTTCTCTAACTCTTCTATTTTGAGCTTATAGTCAGATTCTGCTCTCTTAAAATCAGATTTTAGGATATTTAAGGACTCAATATCAGATCTAATTTTCATGTTGTAGTCTTGATAAAATTTAACCTTAGCAATACAGGCTGGGGTACAGAGATGTTCATATACATTGTTGTCTTCAGTTCCAGCCATGAGAGCTTGAGCATGGGTGACATCTTGCACCATAATACTCCAGTCAACCTCTTGAGCAATAGCTGTAGTTTGTGGCTCAGTAGGTTTTGTTGCAGCCTTTGAGGTAGCAGAATGTTAGGAGGCTTGAGCTACTCCAGGATTAGATCTTGGAGCTTTACATTCCCTAGCAAAATGACCAAGCTGTTAGTTGGGTTCTGAGGAAACTGCCTTCCTGTTCTTTTAAAGAACTTCTTTGCTCTATAGGTTAAAAGATCTATTTGCTGGACAATATCCATATATTCAACATCATCTTGGCTGAAACACTCTAGATCATCAAAACAGCATTGAAAATCTCCAGAGTGCTCACTCCCTGAAACAAAAGCACAACTATCCTAGAAGGGAGTATGTTGAGCCTGTTGAGACCTGGGTGTCTCAGGGAAAGTGATGTATGGCCCAAAAATAGATGATGGCTGTTAGGGGTAGTTTAGGTACAACTGAGGCTAGGGAGTTCTTGATCTTTAGCAACATGTAAAGCATTATTGACTGCAGGATTTAAGGGTCTGTTTATCTGGTGGCTCTTCAGAGTCTCCATCTCCATACAGTATCCATCAAATATTCCATACAGTTCAGTCATAGTGAGAGTATTGAGATTTTTAGTACTCTTATTTGAGACACAGTATAAAAATCCACTCATGAGAAAGTGCACTCATGAATTTTTTTACTATGTCTCTTTTCCTAAGAACAACTTCCATAGTCTGAAGAGAGGTGATCAAGTCCATATACCTGAAGTATTGTTGGCTAAAGGTCTCACTAACAACATAAGTGAAGTTCTCAAACTTCTGCTTCAGCATATCTTTCTTTTTCTCCTTTGATTTAGTAGAACCATAGTACATCAGCTTCAAAGTATCAAATAGTTCTTTGGTGGTCTCGCATTGCTTAAAGCCTGCCATTATGGAGTTTGGTATAGCAGTAAGCAACACGGTCATCGCTTTGTAGTCGATGTCCATCATCTTGAAGTCTTCATCAGAGTAGTCTTCAACAACTTTCTCAATCATGGCGCCATTACCAGCCGAGTCTGCCATTTTTGGCTTGTAAGGACCATGAGTGGCAGATCTCCACATGCGGCTGTCTTGATACTTGATGAAACCTTCAATACATTTGCACCAAATTCCAAAATCATCAGGGGTGATGATAGGAGCCTTGGTCATGGTTCCCATCTCAGACTCAGAAAATTTTTAGTTAAGAGCCATTTGAGTGAAGTAAGTAAGTGTGAAGAAACGAGGGTGATTTGGGATGGTTAGATCTCACAATCAAGAACCTAAAAAGCTCTGATACCAATTGCAAGATCGGTGTTGGTCTCTCAACACAAGATTTGTATCTCACAAACTCACTAAGTCTCACTCTGTTGATAAAGCAGAATCTCTAACTAAGTTGACAATAATATAATAAGTTAGTGAACACAAGAATGGTTTTCAAGATACTTGTATATATTACTTCTTAACTTAGTATCACAAGACTCTTACAAGCATAGTTACTTAAGTTACAATGAGAAACTATATATACTCTTAGAAAACCAGCTGGAATTTACCTCTAGACAAATACTATATTGCTAGAAGTAAAGTATCTAAGATAAAATAATATCCTAAATTAGGTAGTCATGACAGGTCCATGACTTACCTTTTGTCACCAACTAAGAATGGTTTGTACTAACTGATAAAGGTGAATAGCAGATTAAAGTATGGTCAACTACATGGGCAAGGAAAAGTGCCATACAGTGTATCAGAGTTGTCAACGGATGTCAGACAACCCATACTTATATCCACTGGTTCATAGTTGATTCTTTCAAAGACAAAGTGGCTTCGGAAAAATAAATTCTTCCGAGGCCATTTATACTTCGGAAGAATCAACTTCTTCCGAGTCTTCTGCAAGTCTTCATGACTTCATTCTTTTCTTGGATCTTCTAAGTGTGAATGCTTCGGAAGGAGAACTACTTGGTCTCGGAAGAGTTAGTTCTACCTTCGAAAGTTCTTCATATACTTCGGAAGGAAAAATACTTAGTCTCGGAAGACTTAGTTTTCCTTTGAGAGTTCTTCATACTTAAGCTTCGGAAGATCTTCAACTTGTCTTTGGAAGGGCAGTTTTAGCTTCGGAAGACTTCTTTAATTGTACTTCAAAATATTCTAAGTGTTGTTTTGGTTGCACCAGCCTCATATGATCCAACACTACCTATAGTGTACCTTTGTTTACTTTTACCAAACAAACACGCAAACATATTTACTGATTTACACATGTGAACTCACCAACCTTGTGTTGACACATTTTATCAGGTATTTTCAAGCTGTGGGCACGCATAAGGCTAGAGTTGCACATTTGGGGTTCATGCATCATCTGTACTGTTTGGAAACAAATTCATTTACTACTTTTCATTGGGCGCCTTGTTTTGCGCATTTTTTTCTCATGGTTCACAAACGTTTACGCTTCCGCATTGATTACATTGAAAACTATGTTTTACTTTGATTTAAGGTCAAATGCTTATTTTAAATCGGATATAATGTCATTTGATATGATTGTGTCTGAGATCCTGTTTCGTCACGCGGCTCGCGCTAGAAATCCGCTGGTGGATTTTGAGGGTGTGACAAAGCCCGTACACTTTCAGATCGTTAATTAAAAAAAGTAGCAAGAAATCTTGGGTAGTACTAGTAGGTATGACAAGCCCCACCCTTACGACTTGAGGTCAAGCGGGTGTAATATTGTCCTAAACAACTATCATTGTCACGAATTGGTATGTCAAGGTGGAAGGCAAATAACAAACACAGTCAGCTTTGAGCGCAAAATCACTGCTATTTTTACTTTTGAAACTAGATTAGCTATCTAATTTTTCTTCTCCTTGTATTAGAAAACTAACCCAAGTTGATTCTTTATTTGACCAAGTTTATATTTTATTTGACTTATCTGATTGTTATTCTAGATTTTATGATTCAACTTCATTAAACCTTACATTTGTACTAATTTAACTTTTTCTCTATGGGATCATATAATATCTATGCTTTGGATCTAGGTCCATATCCTAGATATATCATCTTTGTACTTCTATCATCAAGCTTCTTTAGATGAGGTGTTTGTACATTTACATATGCAATACGTCTAAACACTTTAAGATGACACAAATTAGGTTTTCCGCCCTTTATTGATTCATATGGTGTTAATCCTTTTATTTCTTTTGTTGGAACATGATTTAAGATATAAATTGCATGTCTTGCTTCTTTACCCTAAAAATTTGAGACATTTTCATAGCTTTCATCATACTTCTAGTGTTGTCCAACACAAATCTATTTCTCTATTATACAACTCAACTGTCGAGCGTAGGGTATTGTAAGCTGTCATAGGATTCCTTCATTTTCACAAAGTGTACATAGAATATTCAAATTAAATTCCCCACGTTTTTAGCATTTTAGTTTAATTTATTCCTTGCTTCAATTTCTACTTCTCTTTTCAAGTTCTTAAAGTAATCATATTCTTGTCCTTTTTGCTTTTACATGTACATCCGCACGTATCTTGAATACTCATCTACCAGTAGTAAGGAAAAACTATTACCAACATGTGTTGGTGGATTGATTGGACCACCTAAGTCAACAAATATAAGTTCCAAAGGTTTATTTGCACCGTATTTGGATTGAATAGGGAATGGATATATAAATTCTTTTCCAGGTAGACATGCATCACATGTTTGTGTTGATTTATTGAAGGTATTCCTTGTGCCATTTCTTTAGTACTTCATTGTTTTAATGATTTAAAGTTAAGACGACCCAAACGTACATTCCAAAACGTTGCTTGTGTATCTATTTGTGTTTGTAAACACACAGAAGTTGAAACATTTAACCCAAGTTTGTATGGCATGTTCTTATATCTTGGAACTTTTATAAGTAGTCTTCCATAGGAATCATACGTCCGTAGATATTTATCTTTTTTTGAACTTCACACCCGGTGTGCTATATGTTATTAACCTTCGTTCACCATTCTTACATTCTAGGAGAATGAATTCATCTCTTTTTATTTCAACATATGATCCATCTTTAAACTAGCAATTATCCTTTCATCTATTCCAGTGAAATACAAATGTTCATACGTCATGTGATTGTTTGTACCATTATTTAAACGCCATATTCCGTTCTTTTGATTTTCTGTTTGGGGAAGCTTTGTTGGATTTTCATTTCATGTATGATGAGTTCTTTTCTTTCAAAAATTGACTCTAAATGTGTTGGATCTTCTTCTTGCTGTACGAAATGAGATACTTCTTGTTTAAAGCGTGGTTTGTTGCCCTTTCTACAATGTGACAAAGTTCATTGCAGTTGAAGCATTAATTTTACATTTATTGTATCTTTCTTTGGACTATTGGATTTGTTATGTTTGTAGTACTAATTTGTTCTCTTAACCATATTTAACAAGACGGTTCAGTATAAAAATCAAAACTGTTATACTAAAGATAATTAGTATCTAACAGTTTATTCTATACTTCAAGCAGGAATGAAATTACTAATTTAGATACTAACCACAACCTATATGTATTATTCACTAAATATTGTTAGCCTACAAGCTCAAAAAATATGGATTCATGATGAGATTTCAAATATTATAATAGTCGTTATCAAGCTCACTAAATATCAATAGGTAAACAATTTAAACGACTTACTGTCACAAATTTAAAAAAATGTTTACACTGCCCACACGTTAAAAGATTCAAGTTTCGTCACTGATTGTTCAACCTTATGCATGCTAGACATTTCTGAGTCCCGGTCGTTGTTCCGTTGTCTATTGGTTTACAAAAGCCACAACACTAAGACGTGACATGTCAAGTGCCACGTCTTCCTTTCACTGCCATGTGGGTCAATCTTTTGTCGATGACATGTGTATCGTTTACGACTTTAAGCAGCTACATGACAAAATGTTTTCCACGTTAGCACCAGACAATGATGTACGGTTGTATGCATTTACTTCTTTTGTTGAGTTGTTTCCAATAATATAATTTATCACATGCACGTGGGTCCTTCGTATTTATTTGCAATTTCTACTTCAATGCTTTGTAGTTTCTTTTTATGTACAGTCTGGTCCTCCTAAGATTACTAAAATAAGTTTTTTGGTTTTACTAATTTGCACACATAGTGTTTGGGATGACTTATTTTCAAATAACTTTTAACTTATTAATAACTTCTGAGATGTTAATAAGTTAAAAAAGATGTTTGCCGATACCAATAATCCTTTTCAAATTAACTTTGCATATAAAGTAAAAAATAATTTTTGAAAAGTAAATAGGGGAAGACTTATTAATTTTTGAAATTTTTTTAGGCAAATTTTCTATTACACTTCTCTACAAGCTTCTTTAAATCAACCTAATTTTAAAAGTATTTTTTTATTATTATATTACTTTTTAGTTTATTAGCTAATTTAAACATTTTTTTAGAAAATACTTTTGAAAATTAATAAGTTAATAAATTATTTTTATCAAAAATCACTTTCAAATAAAATAAGCAATCCCAAACAGGGTCATAACTATTTATTTTTACTTATGTTCTAATTATAATCACTATTAGAAGACATACTATCACGGATATGTTCGTGATTATCCAGAAAAAACCATAAACCTTTATAATAACACAACAAGAAAAAGTGGCTATGGCGACTAAATTTGTCGTCGCGATAGGGTGCACTTGTCGTCGCCATAGCCCTAGTCGTCACAGCCTCGTCGCTATAGCTCATTTTATTATCATCGCCAAAACTATAGTCGCCACAAAGGTCTATCCTGACGACATGTCGGCAAAGAATTTTGCGTACTATATCCCGACGACATGTCGTCGCCATAGACCAACTCTTTTTATTTTTAATATTTAAATTTTTTTATTTTCCAGATTTTTCGTAATATTATAGGTCATGAAAACAAATTTATATACTAAAACAAGATCTAATATTATAAATACCTAAAAGAAATTTGATACGATTCGAGTTATAAACAAGCAAAACTACTAATGTACACGTCATTTAAGTTTTTACAAACCATACAATCTAACTATTTAATTATCGTCATCTTGATCATCTTCATCGTTATCATGTTTTGATTTTCTTCTTTCAAGGTCATTCATCCGTTCACGCAGTTCACGCACTTGTTGCCTAAATGCATCAATTTTCTCATCCCGATTTGATCCTAACTGACACTAATTATTTATAATTATAATTAATAAATATAATATTTATTAATATAATTATTATGACTTATAATTATAATAATACTTGTAATAATAACAATAATACTTTTAATAATAGCAATGATATGTACATAAATTATTATTATTAATAATCATATTAATAATTATAATTATTATATTAGTTTTAATTCTTAAAAAAATTTAAAAGAAAAAAAAGAAATTAAAATGATTTTTTACCTATGGCGACGACATGTCGTCGCTATAGGGTGCACACCATTTTATTTTATTTTTTTTGTATGATTTCAAAAAATCAAAATTAAAAATAAATGACATATGGCGACCACACTTGGTGACGACTTTGTACCGTCGCTATAGATTGCCCCTAAGGCGACAACTTGTCGTCGCCATAGGTCTGCGGCAGGCAAGAACCAATCTGACCCTATGACGACGAGATGTCATAACTATAGCGTGACCTATAGCGACAACACCATATCGTCGTTATAAGTCTAGTAGTCATAAACTCTTTGACTTGCAGTGGAGGTAGATGGTACCCCTTGCTCTGTGGCATGGACACACGCAAGAGAATATAAAATAAATACCATCCGGTCAAAAAAGCATTTGCAAACAAAGAAAAACTGGAAAGAAGAAAACTAAAATGCTGAGAAAAAGAAAAGAACTAAAACAGGAAGAAAACATATGATAAAAGAAGAGAAACAGTGTCTTCCAAGTAGACTAACAACCTTTATATTGTTAACCCTTCCCCGAAAATCTCTTTAACACATGAAAATGGGACAAAAGAAAAAAAAAAGAAATTTTGGTCCAATCATAAAAAACACATGTCAAATCCAACCAATCATCATTTACAGCTATTCACCTCAATTTGAAATGGATATTAGTAAAATCAATGATCATACAGTAATTCTCGATAAATTTCTGACAATAATCTACACAACAATATTTGAATTTAAAATAATATTCTTGTGGTTTTCACTAATGAAGCTTTTTTTAGGGATTTCCCTAATGCACACTTGACCTTCATGGTAACATAGTTAGTTATAGAGTTACATTCTTAGTACAAGAAACAGTCTATATTAATTTTAACCCCAACAAATGACTCTTTTGGTTGAGTCTTAGTGTGCATGACTTAATATCTCTTCGGCTTCCCGGCTTACGTTTTTGGGGAATACTACCAATCATGTTCATGAGATGAGTGTTAAATTTCATGAAACCTTCCATTATCTTCAAACTTGTGAACTTTTAGTGCGCTTTGAATTCTTTATTCTTTTTGTGATTCTTGAAGCAAAGAATGTCCATTAGAGACTAGTGTGTCTTCGGGGCCTGTCATTCTTCGTAGCGTTTAATAAATTGTAGTACAGTAACAAGTTTAATCTGACTCAAAGCCTTAGTTTTAATTCCTCTAAGTTGGATTGGCAGCTTGGTTGTCTTCTATGGCTTGAAATGTTCTCTTTTTGAGCCTTTAGCTTTTCTAATGCAAGTATTTAGATCTCTCATTCAAGATCAGACACCTATAAAATTTCTTCACTAGTGAAAACATTTCTAAGTATATTTACCATTTTTCATAAAAAATCTATACAAAAGCTAATGCTTTCATAATATTCCCATGATAGGACATTTTAGAAAAGGTGCATGTTCGGTTTTCACAGATTTTGTTTTCCAATGGTGTAGTCATTAATGATCTTGTCGTCGATGATGTTTATAAATCTTGACAAACCTTCTTTTTTTCAAATGCTCTCTATGATCTTTAAATATGTAAGTCTCGTGATATGCATTCTTCGTTGAATATTAATCCATACTCTGCATACCATGCTTTTAGATGGAATTAGTGGTTTCAAAAGTTAGCGGAAGTTTAACGTCGAATCCGTCATATGAGCTAATATGATTTTATGTAGTTTATTGGAATTGGTGGTATTTGAATTTTATGTCGGCCCGTTGGCATACGTGGAGTCCTTTGTTGACAAGCTCGTAGCTTGAAACAAAACTCAAAATCAAAATGATAAGCCAACAAGTTGGGTTAGGTTGGGCTATAAAAAACAGAAAGTGCAGGACCGTGTGAAGGGTGGTCAATACAATCAGTCTCATAATGAGAAGAGGTTTAGAACACTTAACAATGCAAATGGGGAACTGGGTTTGAGTATGATAATACTAAGAACACAAGTAAGTAGTGAAACAGAACTAAGAACAAAAACAAACAAGTATGGTTTTCAAGCATGTTGTATATTGCTCTCAAGTTCTATTACAAATACTTACAAAGCATATTCGAATTACAAGGACCTGAGATAATTTATACTACATCCTACAACCGTCAATACTTAGAAAGACAGTCGGAAACACTAATCTAGACAACAAGATCAATGTAGAGTCAAAAGCAGATTGTCTTTTGACTAGTGACTATGACATTCCATAGTTCACATTCTTTTCTAATATAAAAACGTTTACAGGTACAAAAGTAGAAAGTTACAGACAAAGACTTTATTCTACTATTTACAAAAACATGGACTTTTCACCAACTCATACAAGTTGGCGAGTCTTCAGAGTTGCAGCACAAAGTGTGTCAGCTTTCTGTAAAGTAGATCAGAAAAACATGTCTTCTCTGTCTTCGGAAGAAATCAGTCTTTACAGCAAAATGGCTTCGGAAGACTTTGTCTCTGAAGCTTCGGAAATCTTCATCTTTGGCCTCGGAAGATTTGGACTTTGGCTTTGAAAGATTTTACACTTAGAGTATTTTCTAATGTAGAGTGTAAAACTTCCAAAGCACTTCTACTATCTTGTACATCCAGTGCATGCATGCAGGAAGGCCCTTGGTTGTTTTGGTTTCTTTGGTTGCATCAGCCTTATAATCTTCTGATATTATCTTACAAACTCCCCTTAGGCTGATGCTACCAAAACAGAGAAGTTCTTCAGATGTTGATAGTCCTTATCAGGATCAAGACCAAGCCTCTCTTCATCATCTGGTCAAGATCCCTCAGACTCTCATATTATCTTCTCATATCATAGAGATCATGTAGAGGAAGATCAAGCATGTCTTGCCAGAAGCAGACATCTTGACATCTTTGATCTCTGATGACATACCATCTGTCTGGATTAGCAGCAAAACTCCAAAACAATATGGGTCTTCCAATGGCAAGAGGCTCTAGTTGAATAGGAGTTGGTTGAGCAGCCTCTTCATGCACTACCTCAGGATGCTCTGACTCATCCTGAGGTGTGGAGGTGGATGCCTTGGTCTTCTTCTTCTTTGAAACACTTTTCCTGGCCATCCTTTTCCTCCTCTTTAAAGTTTTCAACTAAGAGAACTGGTCTTCAGTACCAGATTGCTTTGTTGTGTCCCTCTCAGTTGGGATCTCTTCTCTGACAGGTTCAGATGAAGAGAGAAAAGAACCCTGCTGTGGATCAGAAGACGAAGTTGGCTGAGATGTAGCTCTAGGATCAGGTTGTGTTGTCTTAGGGGGTTCAACCTTCACCTCTACTTTAGGTTGAGCTGGACTTGGTAGAGAACGCAAGTCTACAAGCTTTCCATTTTTGATTTTTTGCTTGATCACTCTTATATGCTCATCCATAGTGGATAGAGACATAGGACCAAGCCTCCTTCTGGAGAATTCGTACAGCTTCAAGAAGCTATTCATCCTTTGGCTGTCTTCAGACTTCATTTGGGTTTTGTGGATGATGACCCTTGACCTTGCAGCTTCTTCCCTTAACTTTCTTTTAACAACTTTTCTTTCTTTTTGTATCTTGTTCCACCAGCTCCTTTATATATTCAAATTCAATGTACTCAAAGGATAAGGGAAGAAGTGCAGCTGCCTGATAGAGTCCTGTGGCACTCAGGTGGTAGATCATATTCATTCTTTCAGCTTCCCTATCTACCTGAGGTTGTGCAGCAGCCATAGTGTCTGTCTCAGGACTTTCTTGAACTGGGGAGAGGATGTTTGTAGAGCCTTTTTAGTCTCTTTTCTTCCTTGATCTTGAGGAGCAATACTGCATCCTCTACCTCCCTCCTCTCCTTTGACAACTCAGTCTTAGCCAGCTCATTCAACTCTTTTAAGGGGAGAGATATGAGTTCATCAATGTTATAGTTCCTGGTCCCTAGGTAGTTTAGCCTGGCTACTCTCAACTCATCATCTTGAGTGTTTGCCCTGGGGCAGGCCGGATAGCAACTTGCATGAAGCCTGAGGACCCTCCTGAACTCTCTCCCCTT
The DNA here is from genome assembly GCA_025506505.1 of Flaveria sonorensis. Taxonomy (NCBI): domain Eukaryota; kingdom Viridiplantae; phylum Streptophyta; class Magnoliopsida; order Asterales; family Asteraceae; genus Flaveria; species Flaveria sonorensis. The sequence goes on along the minus strand of CM046426.1, from coordinate 43,126,318 downwards.
AGTTTCCTCTTCCTCTCTCTCTCTCTGTCTCTCTCTCTCTCTCTCTTCTCCTCCTCTAACTCCTCAGAGGTTATTTTCCTCTTCCTTTTGTCATGCACAGGCCTTGGTGACTTAGGGTGGAGAGAGCTTTGGCCTTCATTGCTTGGTTAAGCAGTCAAGCTCTGGCCAGAGAGAGGATGTGAAGCACCTTCACCAGCTGTTGCCTTACTGAGGGTACTGGGTGCTGAAGTAGATCCTATCTCAAGGTTCACAGGCTCGACTTTTGGGTATTCAGTCAAGACTTTCCCTTCGAAGCTAATCTCAGGGTCCACCTCAACATCAAGTTGACAAAAAATCTCACCTGCTAGCCTCTATCTATATAATTTTGATCTCATCTTGAATTCTTCAAGCACCATTCCTTGAATCCAATCTGCTAGTCTCTCAGCTTGTCTGTTTTGGCTTGGGTTGAGAAGTGAAAGATCAACCAGATGGATGCACTCATAGAAACTCAGGTAAATTGAAGATCTCTTGTTGACCCTAAGCTCTATAGATGACAAGAGCTCTTCTTTCTTTGTCATACCTCCATCCCAAGATTAGGTTAGAGTGAAGAGATGGGGTAGATATGGCTTTAGGTATACCCTCCTCAAATAGGCTGTATATGAGTGAGTCCACATCAATATGGACTTAAGGAGGTTGCTGAGTATGGACTATTGTAAGTGAGGGTGGTGAATCCTCTATGTCCAACTTTAAGAAGAACTCCCAAGTTCTGTGACTGTTCTGACTTTCTCCCCCTTTTTGGTAGTATCACTTTCTTGCATAAGTGAGCTGGGGGTTGAGACTATCACATTCACAGATTCTTGTGGACCTGGTTAAGTTGTTCTTTATGGTCTCTCAGCTAGCTTGCCCTTGAGATCGGTGATCTAAAGTTGCTGGTCATTGACCCTCTTTTGTAAGATAGTCACCTGAGATTCCAGGTGACTAATCTTAGAGACTAAGTAGGTGCAAGTTTTAGTCAATGTGCACACCTTTAGTTTCAAACTCCTCTCATCTTCATCAGAAGAATCACGGGGGGATGAGAGAATAGGACTAATGTCTTCTTCCTCATCACTAGCATAGTGTTCTTGGCGGCTGGATTTCCCTGCATCATGACAACTTCAAGAGAAGTGTCAAGAGGCTGGGTTGCCATAGTCAAGGTCTGAATGATTTAATCACTTTCTAAAGTGAGAGCCTCTTCCATATGGATCTCCTGAACAGGTTCAGGAAGATCTACCTCAGTGGGGGTGGATGATATGGGCTAGACATGGGTGAGATAGGGGTACTCATCTCTCTTTGAGTAGGGGTGGAGAAGAGAGATTCATGGTACTCACTGAATCCCATGTCTTCATCATCATAGAAGTCAAGGCTGGGAATTGGTTGGTTGAGATCAAGCGGCTGGGGATGGTAACTATCCTCGAAAGGTTGTTCATTAGAATGTTGAGACTCTGAGTGAAGGCTTAAGGCTGGTTGGGTTGTGAGCTCATCAGGCTGAGCATGAGAAACCTCAGCACTAATCATTTGAGAGATGTGACTGGTTTGCTCCTCAGGGGAAATGGGAGCTCGAGTGTCCACTTCTTCTTGCATGTTGGTGATATGGGGGCCTGCACAAGCTGAATAGCATATATAGGGGTTTGTTTGGTTTTTATCTGGTAGGTGATGGTTATTGTGGGCTGCATTTGTGGTTGGGAGGTGAAAGGTATGGGTTCAACACTAGCTGGTGCTGCTAGGTTGCCACCTTGAGCAATGAGCTTGAACATTTTTAGGACTAGGGCTGTTTCTACCCCGGAGAAGCCAACAGCTGTCTTCCTCATTATTTTGAAGATGCCGGGCTTCATCTATCCCAGTTTTAGAATATTACATGTTCCCCTCAACTGTGTGCCCAGTTCACAGTTGAGAATATGCTGGACATATCTATGGACCATGTAATACTCTAGGGAGTCCAAGTTAACAAGCAAATTGGTATATACAAATTGAGAATTCCTAAACTTGACCCCCTGAACCATTCCATAGACTTTGAAGGAGAGGTCTTCTGGAATCTGGTCCCATCATCCATGCTTGTTGGACAAGTTGTGTATGACAACATGGAGGAGGTACTTCCATTAAGAGGAGAGCTTCCTCTTCCTGAAGGTCTTGACTGAGAAGTCACCCTCATAGCCCATCTATGCAAAGGAGTGGTTGACTGCAACTTTAGGAAAGGACAGGTCACCTTTTACATCATCTAGCTGAAGATGTGTTTTATGGTGGCCGGAGTGATAAAGATTATCCTCCCCTGCACTGTGGCAGACAGTGCCTTCTCCCCGTCCATGGTGACCTCCTCGCAGGTCTGCCAGAACTCCAACAAGTAATCCTTATAGAGAGGAGGATCAATGGTGAGGGAGTTGAAGTAGTTGGACAAAGAAAGGTAACGACAAACCTCTAAGAAACCTGGATCTTTCTCAGAGTCTAACAGAGCAACCTGATTATGTTGCCTGTGAAGATGCATGGAAAAATTGAGTTGGTTTTTGCGGTCAAGGTTGGCCATTTGAAGTAGCTTTGTGATGAAGGAAGATAAGAACGAAGGCGGCTTGTGGGTGAAATTAGGTTAGAGAAATATAGATGAAGAGGAGAGTGAGAAGAGGGGGAACCGTTGTGAGAATATATATGAAATGGATTTGAAACAAAGTTAAAGCAAAAGGATAAACTTTGAAATCCGTATGTCGGTCCTACCTCTGAAAAAGTGCTCAAAAAGGTAGTTTTCTTGGAAGTTGAAAATCTTTCGAAGATAATTTTGCTTCGAAAGTTTTGAGAAAAAGCTTCCGAAGCCAATTTTTCTTCGGAAGATATTCTTAAGAATTATGAAAATTTGGCTTCGAAAGAAAAATACTTAGAGAATTTTTCTTCCGATACATATTTGGTTTCGGAAGATATTAAGACTTGGGAGTTTTATTCTAAAGAGAATAAATCTTCTGAGACTTAATTGCTTTCGGAAGATATTTGTCCTTCAAAAACATTCAAGTACTTAAAAGCATATTTAAGCTTCGAAAGATATTCTTAGAATTTCTTCCGAAGGTATATTTCTTAAAAATAGTTATTTGATTTGAAGACAGAAATTTCTTCCGACGGCAATTTGAAATCTTCCGAAAGAAAATATGTTTTGAAAAATTTTCAAAAATCTAAGGAATATCATTAAAAATTTTCTTCGAAAATAAATTGGGCTTATGAAGGTGATAAAATAGACAACTTAGGACACATAGGTTTTAGAAATAAAGTTGATTTAAGTTTTAAGAAAATCTACTCAAAGTTAATCATCCCAATAGCTTATACAAGATATTTGAATCTCTGTTCATCAAAAGCTTTAGGGAACAGGTCAGCATATTGTTCATTTGTATTAACTTTGACTAGTTTGATTAATCCCTTCTCAAAGTTATCTCTAATCAAATGATACCTGATGTTGATGTGTTTGGTCCTGGAGTGCTGCACAGGATTCTCTGTAATAGAGATAGCACTGTTTTTGTCTATGTGGATGGGAGTCTCTTTGAACTTGAAACCATAGTCCAGCATCTGATTCTGAATCCAAAGCACTTGAGCACAGCAGCTTGCAGCAGCAATGTATTCAACTTCAGCAGCTGATATAAAGACACAGGATTGTTTCTTGCATTACCACCAAGGAATTTACATCCCCTTGATGTAGATTTTGCAGTCATGTTGCAGCCACCATAGTCACTATCTGTATAAGCAGACAGATTGAAGTTAGAATTCTTTGGATACCAAAGGCCAAGCTTAGGAGCACCTTTGAGATATCTAAGAATCCTCTTGATAGCAACCAGGTATGACATCATAGGGTTTGCTTGATATCTTGCACTGATGCATGTGGCAAACATGATATCAATCCTGCTGGCTGTGAGGTACATAAGAGACCCAATCATAGCCCAGAAAAGATGTTCATCCACACACTCCCCTTAAGATCAGGTCCAAGGGAGTGGTTTCTGGCTATGGGTGTCTTAGCAACCTTATAATCAGTCATGTTGAATCTAGTAAGTATGTCTTGTACATACTTTGACTGACTTATGAAGATGCCATTGTTAACTTGCTTCACTTGAATTCCTAGAAAGAAATTGAGTTCCCCCATGCCACTCATTTCAAATCTATTCTTCATCAGCCTCTTAAAGTCTTTGCATAGCTTTGGATTAATTGACCTGAAGATAATGTCATTCACATATACTTGAACCAATATTATGTCATTCCCTGATCCTTTGATGAAGAGAGTTCCATCTATAGTACCTCTCTTGTAACCATGTTGACAGAGATACTGAGACAGTATCTCATACCACTTTCTTGCAGCTTGGTGCGGCCCATAAAGAGCTTTATCAAGCTTGTAGACATAATCAGGATGATCTGGGTCTGCAAAGCCAGGTGGTTGTTTAACATACACCTCTTCATCAATCACCCCATACAGAAAAGCACACTTGACATCAAGTTGGTAGACCTTGAAATCCTTGGATGCAACAAAAGCCATGAATATTCTTACAGCTGCAAGTCTTGCCACAGGAGCAAAAACATATGTGTAACCAATTCCCTCTTCTTGTGTGTACCCTTGAACAACTAGTTTTGCGTTGTTCTTGATGACAAGTCCTCTATCATCTTTCTTGTTCCTAAAAACCCACTTGGTTCCTATGGTAGTCTTCCCATGAGGAAGAGGACATAGGTTCCAAACCTTCTGTCTTTTGAATTGAAGCAGCTCCTCTTACATTGCTTCAACCCAGCTTCCATCTTTCAAAGCCTTATCAACTTTCTTTGGCTCTACTTGGGACAAGAAGCAAGAGTGTAGACAAACATTTTTTTCATGGGTTTGTCCTCTTGTTCTCACCCTTGTATCAACATTTCTAATGATGTTTATGGTGGGGTGTGACTTTGTGGATCCTAAGTTGAGGGATCACAGAAAGTTGATTGGAAAGATCCAAATTAGAGAGACATAGATTTGGCAATGGAGTATCACCCACCACATCAGCACACTTATCAAGTGAGAATTGATCCAATGAGTGTGTGACATCATTCATGTTCTCTTCTATGGAGTGGTTATCAGCATCAAGAAATTCTTGATCACTGTCACCACCTCCATTTCTTCCTATATTTGAAGCTCCTTCACCAGAGTATTGAATCTCTGAGCTGGAATTTGAAGGCATCTCAGATGTATCAGTTGAATTTGTCATGTTTGTACTGATAGGATCTTTATTTGCAAGGTTAGTTACCACTGGAGCTGAAGTAGTATTCTTGCTTGGTCTTCTTAGCTCAAATCTTGGGTCAGGATCTTCTGTTGATATGTTACCTGTAACTAAATGTTAAGAACTAAATCAAGATCAACCAATCTGGACCAGAACCTTTCACACTGGGAGTGTGCTCATTGAAGGTCATATTGGCTGACTCCTCAACTACTCTAGTTCTGAGATTGTATACTCTATAAGCCTTAGCTTAAGAAGAGTATCCAATAAAATGTCCATCATCTAATTTTTCAGCAAACTTGGCTACCTGATCTTTGGTATTCAAGATGGTGCATGGACATCCAAATGACCTGAGGAAACCAATTAATGGTCTTCTTTTGTGCCACAGCTCATAAGAAGTTTTACCATGAATCTTAACTACTAAAACTCTATTCTGCACATAGCAAGCTATGTTAACAGCTTCTGCCCAGAAGGTGATGGGCAGTTTAGAGTCAGACAACATGGTTCTTGCAGCCTTAATAAATGTCCTGTTTCTCCTCTCACCAACACCATTTTGCTGAAGAGTCTTGGGAGCACTATATTGTCTTGTAATACCCTTTTCATCACAAAATGTATCAAGGATTTGGTTCTTATATTCTGTTCCTTGATCACATCTTATGGTCTTGCCCTTGTGATCATATTGATTCTCAAATTTTAGAATGAAATTCTTCAAGATCTCAGGAGTCTCATCCTTAGTTCTAAGGATAAAGACCCAAGTGAATCTTGTGAAATCATCTGTGATCACTAAACAATATGAGATCCTTCCTAAACTCATTACACTGGTGGGGTCAAAGAGATCCATGTGTAATAAGTGTAGGGAAGTAGTGATAGAGTTCCTTTCCTTTGGCTTGTGAGACACTTTGTGTTGCTTCCCTTTCAGGCATGCAACACAATGATCATCACTTGTAAACTCTTTCTTTGGCATTCCAGTTACCAAATCATTCTTAATTAATTTATTTATGTTCTTAAAGGTTACATGGCATATTCTTTTATGCCAGAGGAAAGACTCATCATTATTTGCTTTAAATAGAAAGAAAGAAACTTCTCCTGAGGGAGATGTTTTTTGCAAGTCCATCTTATACATGTTCCCTTTCCTGGGGGCTCTGAGCAGCATATGCTCTTAATGAATGATCACCCTAGGCTTGAGAACAATACACTCATGCTTAGTAAAGAGCATGTTGTGTCTCTGATCATAAAATTAGGATACACTCAGTAGATTGTATCCAAGCTCCCTAACAAAATTTACCTTCTTAATGGTGAGCTTACAATTTGTGACCATGCCCCTTCTAGTGACGTAACCACCAGCATCTCCTCCAAAATAAACTAGTCCTCCATCAATTTTCTCAAAATTGTGAAGCAAATAACCATTTTCAGTCATGTGTCTGGAACAGCCACTATCAATGATCCACATATTTCCCTTGGTCTTTAGCTGTTCCTACATAAAAAGAAGTGGTTAGTTACACTTGGAAACCCAAGCCTCATTGGTCTTGGGCTTTTCAAAGTGATCTAAAGGCGATGTAACAGTAACTGATCCTATATTCAAGCTTTGAGGATCATTAGTTGTTGTTGATGAGAACTTTCAGTCACTAGGTCTTTCTTCATCTTCCATACCATCTTCAGTAGATTGGACTTTACCTTTAATACCTTGGAAATTTCAATAACTTTTGAAGTTTTGGAGACTGGATCTTCAGAAGATCTTGCTTTCACTGCAGCATGCTTTAGTGCTTCGGAATCATTCCTTTCTTCTGAGACCAAATTTTCTTTCGAAGGCAAGTTTTCACTTATCTTCTTCTTTACTTTGGAGCTTTCGAAGGAAACATATTTTCCTTCTGAAGCTTGCTACTCCTTCTTCTTCTCAAAGGTTTTCTCTTTGATCATGTGGATGGTACTTTTAGGATTGTAAATGCAATCCTTAGCCAAATAAGAAGTACTACAACACATGATGCAGTCCATTTGCTTCCTTCTAAGAGTCTTCTTCTGAGAGGAAGACTGAACTTGATCACTTTCCTTCTCCATCTTCACCTTCACAGATGATGCAACAAGTTTCTTAGGAAGAGGCTTGCTCTTAGAGCTGGATGGTTTAGGCTGTGTAGCAGTGGTACACAGCTGATCAGTCTTATTCTCCTTGCTGAGATGATTTGAACTTGAACTAGAACTCCTGGTACTAGAGTTCATGGTTGGTTCTTCAGCCTTCACCACTTCAAACCCTGCAGATATAAACAGTTGTTTCTGCTTAGAGTTAAAAGTGGCATTGATTTCTTGAGCCTTCTTTTCCTTTATCTTGGCTCTCCTGATCAAGTTCTTTCTTTGAGACTTGGTCATCCTAGTTTCTTCATCTCTCTCCTTAGGAGAATAGTGTCCCTTCTTAGGATGGTCCTCTTCACTCTTTTCAGACATATCCTTCACTATCTCCTTCTTATCCTCTTCAGCAATGGGGTCTATGAGGGGAAGCTCATCTTTACAAGTTCCATACCTTGGAGATCTTATAGATAAAAGAGTGAGTGGAGGAGCTATCTCAGTAGATCCCAGTCCCTACTTATTTTGATAAAAACTTGTGTATGTAGGATGATGATATCATGTTCTTGAAGGTCTCTTCTTCAAGAACAAGTTTTTCTGCCTGGGCTTTGCTGATCACAAGCTCAGCCTGGCATTCAGTTAGCTTAGTGATGAGAACTTTGATCTGAGTCCTGTAGTTGGTGTGTTCATACTTTAGAGTTGAAATGGTTTTCTCTAGATCTTCTATTTTTAGTATATAATCATTTTTAGCTCTTTTGAAATAAGCTTTTAAGATATTTAAGGACTCAAGATCTAACCTCATCTCTATGTTACAGGACCTATACTTATTGACTTTAGCAATACATTCAGGTGTACAGAGATGTTCCAATACCTTGGCTTCATCATGGCCTGCCATAAGTGCTTGGTTTGGAGCAGCATCCTCCACCTGAAAGCTCCAATCAAAGCCTCCTTCTGCAGCAACTGCAGCATGTTTCCTAGGCTTCTCATTCTGGTGTGCTCCTTCAGTGTAGTTTGGCCTGGCTTGTGCTTGGCCACCATTTGACTTAGGTGCCTTGCACTCTCTTGAAAAGTGTCCCATTTGGTTATAATTGTAACACTTCACCTTGCCATTGTCCAACCAAACTTTCCACTGGACATATTGCTAGGAAACTTCCTCCCAGTTCTCTTGTAGAACTTCTTGGCCCTGTGAGTGAGAAGAGCCATCTGCTGGACTATTTCCATATACTCCAGATCATCTGGATGGATATAGTCCAGGTCTTCAAGAGTGAAGAGAAAATTGCCTGTACTTTCATCTGAAGACACAAAAGCTTGAGAAGAACTTGTCTCCTGGAATGGGCTTCCAGGGATGTAGCTCTCCCTTGGTGTCTCTAGGAAGGTGATGAAAGGCCCCTTCTGTGAGGTTTCAGGGTAGTAGATAACGTGGTGTTGTGGTTCTCTGCAATCCCTTTCAACTATATGAAGGGTGGAACTCTATTGGATGCTAGAGTTACCAGATGAATTTTGCATATTCATCTACATCTAGTAGCCACTGAGTATGCCATACAACTCAGTGAGAGTAAGGGTCTTGAGGTTTTTAGTCCTCTTAATGACAACACAATAGTATGTCCATTGTCTGGGAAGAGAGGACATGAACTTCCTAACAATATCCCTATTCTCCAAAGTTACTCCAACATCAACAAGAGTATCCACAATCTTAACATACCAAAAGTACTGTTGAGTCATGGTTTCACCTGCTTTAAAGGTGAAGTTCTTAATCTACTGCTTCAAGAGGTCCTTCTTGTTCTCTTTAGCTTCATAGGACCCCTCATACATCAGCTTCAGTGCATCCCATAGTTGCTTTGCAGTCTTGAACTTCTTGAAGACTCTGTAGATAGAGTTTGGAAGAGCAGTTTGGAGTGTGGTCATGGCCTTCTGATCAATATCAATTTTCTTCTAGTCTTCATCAGAATAATTGGCAACTTACTTGGGTATCATACCATCACCAGCAGCAGCTGAAGGGGTGGATGGTACATGAGGTCCAGAGACTACTGACCCCCACATCCTGGAGTCCTGGGAGTTGATGAAGCCTTCCATTCTTTGACACCAGGTGTCAAAGTCTTCAAGAGTGATCAGTGAGGACTTAGTCACGGTACCAGTTTCCATGTCATCCTTGGTGATAGCTACCATGATATGTTAAGTATTTTGTGAGTGTGAAAGGATTAAAGATGGTGGGATCTTACAATCAAGAGCCTAAAATGCTCTGATACCAATTGCAGGACCGTGTGAAGGCTGGTCAATACAATCAGTCTCATAATTTAGAACACTTAATAGTTCAAATGGGGAACTGGGTTTGAGTATGATAATACTAAGAACACAAGTAAGTAGTGAGACAGAACTAAGAACAAGAACAAACAAGTATGGTTTTCAAGGATGCTGTACATTGCTCTTAAGTTCTATTACAAGTGTTTACAAAGCATACCCTAATTACAAGGACCTGAGATACTTTATACTACATTCTACAACTGTCAATACTTAGAAAGACAGTTGGAAACACTAATATAGACAACAAGATCAATGTGGAGTCAAAAGGCAGATTGCCTTTTGACTAGTGACTATGACATGCCATAGGTCACATCCTTTTCTAATATAAAAAGGTTTATAGGTACAAAAGTAGAAAGTTACAGAGAAAGACCTTATTCTATTGTTTATATAAGCATGGACTTTTCACTAACTCATACAAGTTGGTAAGTCTTCAGAGTTGCAGTGGAAAGTGTGTCAGCTTTCTGTAAAGTAGATCAGAGAAAGCATGTCTTCTCTGTCTTCGGAAGAAAACAGTCTTCACAGCAAAATGGCTCTGGAAGACTTTGTCTCTGAAGCTTCGAAAGACTTCATCTTTGGCTTCGGAAGATTTGGACTTTGGCTTCGGAAGATTTTACACTTAGAGTATTTTTTGATGTAGAGTGTAAAACTTCCGAAGCACTTATACTACCATGTACGTCCAGTTCATGCATGCAGGAAGACCCTTGGTTGTTTTGGCTACATTGGTTGCATCAGCCTTATAATCTTCTGATATTATCTTACAAAAAGTCATTAACTTGAACATGAAAATGTGACTAAACTGGTCCTAGTTACTCTTCGGGAAGGAATGGAAGAAAATAAATGTTTGCATCTTTTCAACCATGTGCATACATTTTGTAGACAATTGGCACAACAACAATTGAAAAAAACACACTCACATAATTTTATTAAGTAGAACAAAGGAAATACTTTTTATTACACTTTGCATCTTATTCCTTCCATCTATTTATAAGGAAGAAAATAACTTCTAATTATTAAAGAGAATCATAACTGATAGCTTAAATCAAGCATTCTTGCTTTATGCTTTGGCTGTTTTTATTATGTTTAATTGCCTAATTATTAACTTATCAATTCCTAAAATAACTTATCAATCATAACAGATCCATCTTTCTGACCCATGACCCATTTGATCAACTTTTGATAAACATTTTAACCAACAAACATGATTAGAACTATCATTCACCCCCCTAATCATGGTTTGTGCACTTCATTGTTCATATTAATGTTGGTTCGTCATCCATATATTATGCTAAGTTAGCCTCCTTCTTTTTCTCCCACTTTGGGCATTCATTTAGAAATTGTCCAAGCTCATAACACTTATAGCATCTAACGTGGCTTTTATTCTGTTGGAACCGTTAACCACCTTGACCTTTTCTGGAACCCCGACCTCTTCCATCGCCATTCCAAAGTCAACCCTGTTTGAACTTCCATAACCACATTGCTCACATCCGTGCTTTTTGTCTTTCTTCCTTTTAGAAAATATTAACCTCCCTTAAGTTTCTTCTTCTTTGTTAAGTCCCTTAATGAGTTGTTCATAGGACCTCAACCTTCCAACAACTTCATCAAACGACATCTTTTCCCGAGCAACCTTGTTCAAAGAGGCCTCTCTTCCGACACAGAAAACAATGTCACACCACCTTTAACATTTTCTTTCACATGCCAAATGAAGCCGAATCCAAAGCCACCTATGTTCATGGATCCTTTCTGCCCGTTTTTCATGCACCTATGTCGGTCTCCTCTTATCACGAATCAAGTTGCTCAAAGGCTTTTTAATCACCTATAACAGCCCTGGAATACACCAATGTTTATCATCGGCCAACATTAATGTCGCAAATGGTACTTCCACCATGACAACGGTTAACCGAAACACCTTCACATCTCCGTTTTCTGCTATGAAAAACAGTTCCAAAATAAACCCTGCTGTTCCGAAACCCTTCGATTGACTGCTACATTTTGCCTGCAGTGACGGGCTACACCCTTCGATGATCGACTCAAAACGACTCCACACCTTCTTCACCGAATGTTGCTCTGATACCAATTGTTAGACAATTGGCCCAATAACAATTGATAAAAACACACGCACATAATTTTATTAAGTTCAACAAAGAAAATACTTTTTGGTACACTTTGTATCTTATTCCTACCATCTATTTATAAGAAAGATAATAACTCCTGATCATAAAAGAAAATCATAACTGATAGCTTAAATCAAGCATTGTTTGATTTATGCTTTGACTGCTTTTATTATGTTTAATTTCCTAATTATTAACTTATCAATTCCAAAAATTAATTTTACAGATCCATCTTTCTGACCCATGACCCATTTGATCAACTTTTGATGAACATTTTAACCCATAAACATGATTAGAACCATCACATTTATGTATTTTAGTTAGGTATAATTTAGTTTAAATTTGCAAGAATAAGAAATCTGTCACACCCTCAAAATCCACGTGCGGGGTTTTACCATGAGGCGAGTGAACAAATCAGGATCCAAATCATTAGTTACTCAAAACGACACTATATGTACCATTTAAGACAAATCAGAGTTTAAACTTTAAAAACATTTGCAGAAGCATTTTGTAAATATTTCAAACCCAAAGTAATAAATGTAAACTGCGCAAAACACGCGCCCTAACCAATGTACGTAAGTATGTAATAAGTCAAATGTAAGATTAATGAATGTTCAAAGCATGCTTGACACGTGAGTGCTCCTAAGGGCAGCTGCTAGTAACGACCTGAGAAAAGCATACTAAAACTCTCAACATGACGGTTAATGATTTCAAGATTTTATAAGTCATCATAAACAATAGCGTTTGTAAAAATATAAACAAGTGCATTGAAATAGATAGCTAGTCTAATTTCATTAGTAATCAACAATAGTGATTTGACGATCAATTGAATATGTTTGTTTGTTTGCCTTTTGCCACGACATACTAAGTCGTGACGCTGTTAGTCGTTTAGGACAATATTGCACCCGATTGACCTCCAGTCGTATGGGTGTAGCTTGTCAGACAAAGTAGTACTACCCAAGATTTCCTGCTAGATTCCTTAATTAACGATCCGAAAGTGTAAGGGCTTTCAATGGTATAACACCCTATGTCATACTAAACACATGTTATAATAGTAAAGAGTTTTAAAATAAAGTATGCTTTCTCCCCCCAAAAAGAGAGTAAATAGAAGTAGGGCATTAAACTCAACTGGTGCGCAAACGAACAATAATAGAGAGCTAATGGTGAGTGGAAAGACAACCTGTCTAAGGTTACCTAAAACACGCGAGTACATAAGTACGTGTAAGCCACAAAGTTTAACAACCCTAAGTGCTCAATAAACACGTTGACCCAAGGGTTTTGGAAAACAAAGACTCATTTGACCTAGTTGACCCGTTTGACCAGTTGGTGACATGTTAATTGATATCTAGTTTGACCAATTATAGTAACTCACTACACATGATTATCATATAAGTTATCCACGTCTGCCACATCATCAATCTTAAGTTCTATCAAGATCTTCATACCAACATATATTATCATACAACACATGCAAACCTCAAACAATCAACATGCTCAACACAAATATAATTACATCACAACTAATAAATCATACATTGAGTTTAACCATGCACTACTTTCCATGCGAAGCCATTCACTACTTCACACCCTAATCCCTGCCAATCCTACTAAGTAGGGGTCTCAGATTCGCACGTGTGTATGACAATCATTAACACATTACTCAACAAGATTCATAACAACTAACATACACAACAATGATCTATTATAATCCCAAACATGGTTCCATGATCTCTAACATAACCTAACATCTTGCAATATTCTATAAAACCTAAATTTCCCAAATAATCCATCAAGTAACCTCATGATCCAATTAACGCATTCCAACACATTAGGCATCATCAACAAGCATTCTATCATGATCCTAACATCATAAACATGCACAATTCACAATATCAAATGATTCACATCAATAAAGTTTCCCTTTCAAGAAAGTAACACCCAAAATCAATCTATCATCCAATTCATTCATAAATTCATCAACTTTACATCTAAGCTAGTTTATAGCAACCATTTAGACATGATAAACATAATCGACTCATCATAATTCCAAAACCTCATTCACAAAAGTTACTACTTATAGCAAGGCATGAACAACACGTAAATTCCATGAATTTCTTGCATAATCCACGTAAACTAACACCAATGCAATTCAACTAACATCATATTATCATCAAATAATATCAATTTTGACTATATCATGTTAATTGAACTAGGGTTATTCTTGAATAAAAAACTATGAAAAACTAATCAAAATCTTACCTCAAATCAAGTAATGATTGAGAATTATGCTTGCTAAGATGTTGTAATGCTCAATTGGTGCCAAAATCGAATTACTTGTGTGGTTCTTGATCAAAATCGAAAGGGGATGGGATGGGGAATGATGTTGCAGCCGAATGGGGGGGGGGGGTTAGGGAGGGTTAGTGTTTAATTTTTGGTAATATTTAGTTTTATAGTAATTACAACTTAACCCTCCTTGTTAACATTTTATTAAACTTCATCTTTTTAACACTTTTTAAATGATTTTAGCTATAAAACACAAGTATTACTAATCAACAACAACAATTATATATTTCAACTAGCAACAAAACACATGAATCAAATATCACACGTTGTCACGTTACAAAGTAAAATACACAAATAATATTTAAAGTTCATGAATCACATAACCATATATTAATAATCAAAATTATTAATTAAATTATTATCTATTAACCATGGTTAATTATTATTGGGTCACCAAGGTTCAAGGACAACTAGTGTGTGCTCACGACACGTGTATACAAGACCTAACGAAACTAACGGAGTTTGGTAAGGGAAAATTATCAGATGTCACATTATCTCCATGTTGAAAGAAGTTTCGTCTTGAAATTTACGTTACATGGTTGTGTTACATCACTGGTCTACTACATTGGCACAACGAAATCGAGTGAGTTGTCACATCATCCCCATGTTAAAAGAAATTTCGTCCCTACATTTAATCATTACCTTCGGTGGCTGTCGTCGTCGTTTCGAACAAATGAGGATACTTAAGCTTTATCTGATCCTCACGTTCCCACTTGGATTCAAAACATCAGAACACAACCAAGTCCTTGAATAGAAGCATCACTTTTTCATGAACTTTTAGTTGTAATCGTTATTTCAAACAAATGAGGATACTTAAGCTTCATCTGATCTTTTCATGCATTTTCAGTTGTCTCGAGGCATAGGCTATCACTTTTTCACGTTGCATTAGAACACAACCAAGTCCTTGAATAGAAGCATCACAGTAAACCACGAAGTCACCACTTCCCTCTGGTAATGCTAATATCGGTGCGCTACAAAGTTTCTCTTTCCACAACTGAAAATCGGCTTCTTGACTCTCTCCCCATTTATATGTTGTACCTTTGTGGGTCAAGGCTGTGAGAGGTTGAACGATCCTAGAAAATCCTTCAATGAAACGCCGATAATATCCTGGCAGTCCAAGAAATCGTGTATCTCACTGGGCGTCTTGGGAACCGACCAATTCTTTATTACCTCAATCTTTGCAGGATCCATGTGAATTCCCTTTTCGTTAACAATATGACCCAAGAATTTTACTTCACGAATCCAGAAGTCACACTTGGAAAACTTGGCGTAAAGCTGTTCCCTTTTAAGCACTTCCAAGATTAGGCGTAGTTGCTCCCGTGTTCCTCCTTGGTCTTAGAATAGATTAATATGTCATCGATAAACACGATAACAAACTATCAAGGTAGGGTTCGCACACACGATTTATGAGATCCATGAATACTACTGGTGCATTAGTCAACCCAAATGGCATGACAAAGAACTCATAGTGACCATAACGAGTACGAAATGCAGTCTTCAAGATATCTTCCTCTTGTACTCTCAGTTGATGATACCCAGACCTCAAATCAATCTTAGAATACTATCTTGATCCTTGAAGCTGATCAAACAGATCATCTATGTGAGGCAAAGGATATCGATTCTTGACTGTAACTTTGTTCAATTCTCTTTAATCGATGGACATTTGGAATGTGCCATCTTTTTCTTAACACAGAGAATAGGGGCTCCCCATGGTGATGAGCTCGATTGAATAAATCCTTTATCCTAGAGCTCTTGAAGTTGTGCTGATAGTTCCTACAGTTTATTCGGTGCTAACCGATAAGGTGCTCTCGTAATTGGAGCTGCTACGGGAGTCAAATCGATGTGAAACTCAACTAGACAATGAGGTGGTAGTCCAGGCATATCCTCTGGAAACACCTCTGGAATATCCTCTATCTTCTATTCCGCTTGTTGCTTGTCAGTCACAAGGGCTAATATTGCTAAGTGACCATTGCATAGCAATTTCTACGCTTTCACAAATGATATGATGCCTATCACTGAACCACTCTCCTCACCCCTAACCGAGAGACTTTCTCTACCCATGAGAGGAATGCGAATGACCTTCTCGTGACAAATGACTTCCGTCTGCTTCTCAGACAGCCAATCTATACACACGACCACATCAAAACCCCTAAGTGTAACATGCAAAGCATTAGCCATTGTTGGATCATATGAGGCTAGTGCAACCAAAACAACACTTAGAGTATTTTGAAGTACAATTGAAGAAGTCTTCGAAAGACAAAGCTGCTCTTCCAAAAGACAAGTTGAAGATCTTCTGAATCTTAAGTATGAAGAACTTCCGAAGGAAAACTAAGTCTTCCGAGACTAAGTAGTTTTCCTTTTGAAGTAAATGAGGAACTTCCGAAGGTAGAACCAAGTCTTTCGAGACCAAGCAGTTCTCCTTCCGAAGTATTCACACTTAGAGGATTCAAGACAAAGTCTTCCGAAGAATGAAGTCATGAAGACTTGCAGAAGACTCAGAAGAAATTGATTCTTCCGAAGTATAAATGGCCTCAGAAGAAATTTATTCTTCCAAAGCCATTTACCTTCGAAAGAATCAACTATGAACCAAAGGACATAAGTATGAGCTGTCTGACATCCGCTGCCAACTGTGATAAACTGCATGGCGCTTTCCCACGCCCATGTAGTTAACCATACTTTAATCCACTGTTCACCTTTAGCAGTTAGTACAGCTACCATTCTTAGTTGGTGACAAAAGGTAAGTCATGGACCTATCACGACTACCTAATCTAGGATAGTATTTTATCTTAGATTCTTTATTTATAGCAATGTAATATTTTTCTAATGGTAAATTCTAGCTGGTTTTCCAAGTATAACTGGCTGTAGATAGTAGTATATATAGTTTCTCATTGTAACTTAAGTAACCATGCTTGTAAGAGTCTTGTAATACTGAGTTGAGAAATAATATATACAAGTATCTTGAAAATCATTCTTGTGTTCATTAACTTATTATATTATTGTCAACTTAGTTAGAGATTCTGCTTCATCAACCGAGTGAGATGTTGGATCATATGAGGCTGGTGCAACCAAAACAACACTTAGAATATTTTTGAAGTACAATTGAAGAAGTCTTCCGAAGCTAAAGCTGCTCTTCCGAAGACAAGTTGAAGATCTTCCAAAGCTTAGGTATGAAGAACATCCGAAGGAAAAACTAAGTCTTCCGAGACTAAGTAGTTTTACTTCTGAAGTATATGAAGAACTTGCGAAGATAGAACCAAGTCTTCCGAAGTATATGAAGACCAAGTAATTCTTCTTCTGAAGCATTCACACTTAGAAGATCCAAGACAAAGTCTTCTGAAGAATGAAGTCACAAAGACTTGCAGAAGACTTGGAAGAAGTTGATTCTTCCGAAGTATAAATGGCCGCGAAAGAACTTATTCTTCCGAAGCCATTTTACCTTTGGAAGAATCAACTATGAACCAGTGGACATAAGTATGAGCTTTCTGACATCCGCTGACAACTCTGATACACTGCATGGCGCTTTCTCACTCCCATATAGTTGACCATACTTTAATCCACTATTTACCTTTTTTAGTTAGTATAGTTACCATACTTAGTTGGTGACAAAAGGTAAGTCATGGACCTGTCATGACTACCTAATCTAGGATATTATTTTATCTTAGATATTTTACTTCTAGCAATGTAGTATTTGCTTAGCGGTAAATTTTAGCTGGTTTTCCAAGTATAACCAGCTGTAGATAGTAGTATATATAGTTTCTTATTGTAACTTATGTAACCATGCTTGCAAGAGTTATGTAATACTGATTTGAGAACTAATATATACAAATATCTTAAAAACCATTCTTGTGTTCATTAACTTATTATATTATTGTCAATTTAGTTAGAGATTCATTTTCATCAACCGAGTGAGACTTAGTGAGTTTGTGAGATACAAAACTTGTGTTTAGAGACCAACACTGATCCTGTAATTTGTATCAGAGCTTTTTAGGCTCTTGATTGTGAGATCTAACCATCCTAAATCACCCTCGTTTCTTCACACTTACTCATTTCACTCAAATGGCTCTTAATCAAAAGTATTCTGAGTCCGCGACGGGAACCATGACCAAGGCTCCTATCATCACCCCTGATGATTTTGGAACCTAGTGTAAATGTATTGAAGGTTTTATCATGTATCAAGACAGCCGCATTTGGAGATCTGTCACTCATGGTCCTTACAAGCCAAAGGTGGCGGACCCGGCTGGTAATGGCGCCATGATTAAGAAAGCTGTTGAAGACTACTCTGATGAAGACTTTAAGAGGATGGACATCGACTACACAGTAATTACCATGTTGCTTACTGCCATACCAAACTCCATAATGGCAGACTTTAAGCAATGGGAGACCGCCAAAGAACTCTTTGATGTCTGAAGCTGATGTACTCTGGTTCCACTGAATCCAAGGAAAACAAGAAGGATATGCTGAAGTAGAAGTTTGAGAACTTCACTTATGTTGTTGGTGAGACCTTGAGCCAACAATACTTCAGGTATATGGACTTTATCACCTCTCATCAGACTATGAGAGTTGCTCTTGAGAAATAGAAAATTCATGAGTGCACTTCCTCATGAATGGACTTTTTACTTTGTCTCAATCAATAGAACTAAAAATCTCAACACTCTCACTATGACTGAACTGTATGGAATCCTTGATGGATATCGTATGGAGATGGAGACTTAGAAGAGCCAACAGATGAACAGACCCTCAAATCGTACAGTCAACAATGCTCTACATTTTGCTAAGGATCAAGAACTCCCAGCCTCAGTTGTACCTGAATTACCCCCAATAGCCATCATCCTCTTCTGGGCCATACATCACTTTCCCTGAGAAACCCAGGTCTCAACAGGCTCAACACACTCCCTTCCAGGATAGTTGTGCCTTTGTTTCATGGAGTGAGCACTCTAGAGATTTTCAATACTGTTTTGATGATCTAGAGTGTTTCAGCCCATATGATATTGAATATATGGACATTGTCCAACGAATGGCTCTTTTAGCCTACAGAGCAAAGAAGTTTTTTAAAAGAACCGGAAGGCAGTTTCCTCAGAACCCAACTAATAGCAAATTCGGGTTTGACAAAAGCAAGGCCGAATGCTGCAACTGTAACCAGCTTGATCACTTTGCTAGGGAATGTAAAGCTCTAAGATCTAATCCTGGAATAGCTCAATCCTTCGAGCATCCTGCTACCTCAAAGGCTGCAACCAAACCTACTGAGCCATAAACTGCTGCTGTTACTCAAGAGGTTGACTGGAGCTTTAAGGTGCAAGATGTCACTCTTGCTCAAATTCTCATGGCAGGAACTAAAGACAGCAAGGTATATGAACATCTTTGTACTCTAGCCTATATTGCTAAGGTTAATTTGTATCAGGACTACAACATGGAAATTAGATCTGTTATTGAGTCTTTAAATATCCTAAAATCTGATTTTAAGAGAGCAGAATCTGACTATAAGCTCAAAATAGAAGAGTTAGAGAAAACTGTCATCTTTAAAACATGAACATACCAACTATCAGACTCAAATAAAAGATCTAATATCCAAATTGACTGAAGTTCAAGCCTAGCTAGTTATAGCTAAGGCTAAAGCGAAGAAGTATGCTATTCAAGAGCAAAACTTTAACACCAAAGCATCATCCTCCCACTCCAAGGTATGCTATCAAAACAAAAGTGGGTTGGGATCCAATGAAATTGTTCCACCACACTCTCTTGTGTCTATTAGACAGCCAAGATGTGGTGATAAGCAAGAGGTTCCAACTGCTGACCCACTACCTAGTGAGCAGGAAAATGATGCAATAATGGAAACCGCCATAGAGTAGAATAAGGTAGAAAACCTCATCCCCATAGTTATTATACCCATGACCACCAAAGCCAGAAAGAACAAGATCAGGGCAGCAAGAAAAACTTGAAAAAAGGTGACTGAGACTAAGATGAAGACAGACCCAAGGCAAAAGGGTATATTCATCTCAGCTGGATTCCAAGTGGTTGGAAGTTCTAATTCAGGAAAGGAGAGTAGTACTAGCACTCCTTTCCAGCTAAAGGATCAGAAATTAAAGGGAAAAGCTATTGAATAAGAGAATAAGCGCAAGAAACAACAGCCCACATGTCCCACCAAGAATAACATTGAGTGCATAATATGTGGTCTGCATAACCACATGGCTAAAGATTGTTACTACAATCCAGCAAGCACACATTATGCAACCAATGTTAAGAAGGAGTCAAGGATGGTTTCATATTTGGACATTACCATATGGTCCAAGTGTTAAGGAAATGAAAACTTGTTTCCGAAGCTAATTTGCTTTCGGAAGAAACTCATTCTTCCGAATGGAAAATAGCTTCGGAAGACAAGCCAAAGAACAAACAAAGGAGCAAAAGGAATCCTTTAAAACCTTCTAAGAAGAAGACTCCTTTGGAAGAAAAGGTGGTGAAAACCTCTTTCGAGAAGAAAGATGCCTCGGAAGAAAGTCATGCTGCTAAAGCCTCTTCAGGTTCATCTACACTGATCAACCATAGGACGGAATGGAAGATGAGAAAAGACGCTATAGCCCAAACCTCTTCTTCATAAACTATAATTGAACCCACATGCATACAATTTGGTTCAGTTATATCATCTACATTGGAAGAACCCAACACCAATATGGCTTGGGCTTCCAATAGTAACTAATTATTTCACCTTATGTGTAGGGGCATCCACATGACAAGAATAGAAATGTGTGGATTGTGGACAGTGGATGCTCTAAGCACATGAGAGTGAACAGATCTCT
The DNA here is from genome assembly GCA_025506505.1 of Flaveria sonorensis. NCBI lineage: Eukaryota > Viridiplantae > Streptophyta > Magnoliopsida > Asterales > Asteraceae > Flaveria > Flaveria sonorensis. The sequence continues at coordinate 43,105,510 of CM046426.1, read as the reverse complement.
CCTATAATGATTTGAACATTTTGATAGAGGTCCTGTTCAGTTTGGAGGTGAAGCTGGAGGATACATTTCTAGTAAAGGTAGTGTATCCAATGGTAAGTTAAAAGTTTACAAAGTAAACTTTATCAAACAGCTTGAACATAATCTGTTAAGTGTTTCTCAATTCTTTGATCAAAAGCACCAAATGCTTTGCACAAAACATGAGTGCATTATCCTCAAACCCGGGATGATAATTCCTTAGGAATTGGTGCTTCTTAGATCTTCCAGGAGAGGGGATATGTACAAGCTGGACATGAACAATGCTTCCCCACTGGGTGAAGTATCATGCTTTCTTTCCAAAGCCAATGGTGTTGAGTCAACTATTTGGCATAAAAGAATGTGCCATGTTAATTTTAAAACCATGAATAAGCTGGTCAAAAATAATTTGGTACATGGTGTGCCTAAAAAGGAGTTTTTCTGTAAAGATAACTATGTTGCTTACCTGGAATGAAAGAAACACAAGGTTACTCACAAATCCAAAGAGGTGAACACCATCACCACTCCATTACACTTATTGAACATGGATCTTTTTGGTCGCACAAGTATAATGAGCATTGGAAGGAAATCATATTGTCTTGTGACTATTGATGATTTTACAAGATTTACATTGGTATTCTTTTTAAGAACTAAAGATGAACGGCTGAAACTTTAAAATCTTTTATTCTTAAAATTGAAAGTCAAAAGGCCACAAGGTAAAAATCATTAGAAGTGATCAAGGAACTGAGTTTAAGAATCAAGTTCTTGACTCATTCTGTAACTCAAAAGGGATTACCAGATAATATAGTGCTCCTAGAACTCCTTAACAGAATGGTGTTGCTGAGAGGAGGAACAGGACACTTATTGAGGCTGGTAGAACTATGTTAGCTTATTCAAAGCTGCCTCTAACTTTCTGGGTAGACGCAGTCAGCACTGCATGCTATGTACAAAATAGGGTTCTTATAGTTAAGCCCCATGGAAAAACCGCTTATGAGCTATGGAACAAGAGGCCACCATTCATTGGTTTTCTTAGGTCCTTTGGCAGCAGGTGTACCATACTTGACACAAAGGACAATTTATTAAAAGTTGCTAAAAAGACAGATGATGCTATCTTTGTTGGATATTCTTCAACCTCTATTGCTTATAGAGTATATAACATAAAAAATCAACAATTTGAGGAATCATCCAACATTGTTGTTAATAAGCACACTCCTTGTGTTAAGGGGAATCGTCCTGCTCATATCTTTAATTTAGAATTGTTTCCAAACATTCTAAACCATCTTGTGAGATTGTTTCATCCGGAACAAGAACTCAAAGTGACCCCTATAAAGATCAATTGTTTGAGTTATCCAAACCTATTCCTAGTTCTCCAAGAAGAATTGAAGAACAAGCTCCCACTATTGGAAGTCCTAAAAGCATGACTATCTCAGGAAACAATGGAGCTTCAACAAGTTTTCAACCAACTGAGCCTCATAACTTAGCAGTTGACAACTCAAGCACTCAACACCAAGCTAATAAAGATAGTGATCTGGAGGAACATGCAATTGTTGATGCTACTTCTTAGTAAAATATCATTGATGTTGTCACACATTCATTCAATCAGTCCTCATTAAATGAGCGTGTGACATCAGCTGGTCATGGTGTTCAAAATCCTGAGCAAAACTTCTCAAACCTGGATCTATCTATGCAACTAGATGTGATTCCTAGGCTTAGGATACATAACACTCATCCAGCTAAAAACATCATTAGGGATGTCTCATCATGTGTGAGAACAAGAAATCAAACCACAATGGGAATGTTTGCTTGTACTCATGCTTTCTCTCTCAAATAGAACCAAAGAAGGTGAAAGTAGCCCTCAAGGACAACAATTGGATTGAAGCTATACAAGAGGAGTTCCTTCAATTCAAGAGGCAAAAGGTATGGAACTTATGTCTATTGCCACCTGGCCAAGTCCCCATTGGCACCAAGTGGGTGTTTAGAAATAAGAAAGACGATACAGGTTTGATCATCAAGAACAAAGCAAGACTTGTTCTTCAAGGATACACACAGGATGAAGGCATAGATTACAATGTTGTCTTTGCACCTATTGCAAGACTTGAGTTGTAAGTATCTTCCTTGCTTTTTTAGCATCTAAGAACTTCACTGTCTATCAACCTGATGTCAAATGTTCATTTTTATATAGGGATATCGATAGATAAGTCTTATGTGTGTCAGCCACCAGGATTTGAAGACCCATAGTACCCCAACTATTTGTGCAAACTGGATAAAGCTCTTTATGGGTTGCATCAGGCACCTAGGCTGTGGTATGAGACTCTGTCTTAGTTTCTTCTTAGGAATAGCTACACCAGAGGCACCATAGACAAGACATTGTTCATAAAGAAGTCTAGGAAGGACATGCTGCTTGTTCAAGTCTATGTTGATGACATCATATATGGTTCCTCAAATGACCAAATGTGAAAAGACTTTGAAAGCATCGTGAGGAAGAAGCTTGAAATGAGTTCCATGGGAAAGATGGATTTTTCCCTTGGAATTCAAGTGACGCAGATGGAAGAAGGGTCTTCATCAATCAGTCTAAGTATGTCAAGGACATCTTAGTGAGATTTGACATGAAAGATTGTATGCCAGCCAAGACTCCTATACCTAAAAATCACAATCCTTGTCCTGATTCCAAGGGGGAGGATTCTGATCAGCGTCAGTACAGGGCAATTATTGGATCTCCGATGTATCTCACTGCAAGTTGACCTAATATCATGTTTGCAACCTGTATTTGTGCAATATATATCAGGCTGCTCCCAAGGTGTCTCACCTATTTGATGCCAAGAGAATTCTTAGATACCTCAAAGGAGCTCCCAAACTGGGTCTCTGGTATCCTAAGAATAAGGACTTCAATCTCTATGGGTATGCTGACAGTGATTATGGTGGTTGCAATATCAACAAGAAATCCACATCCGGAGGATGTCAATTTCTTGGTGGAAGGATTATCTCCTGGCAATGCAAGAAGCAATCACGTGTCTCTACATCAACTGCTGAAGCTGAATACATTGTTGCTGCGAGCTGCTATGCTCAACTGCTATGGATTCAGAATCAGATATTGGACTATGGTTTCAACTTCATGGAGACTCCTATCCACACAGACAACAACACTGCCATTTCTATCACAAAACATCCGGTCAAGCACTCCAAGACAAAGTATATCGACATCAGGTATCATTTCATTAGAGATATTCATGAGAAAAATCTAATAAAGCTAGTCAAAGTGAATTCAAATAAACAATATGCTGACTTGTTCACCAAAGCCTTTGATGAACAAAGATTTAAATATTTAATTACAGCCATTGGGATTATTAACATTGACTAGTTCTTCTCTTTTGAAAAACCTTTTTAATTATGTCTTGCCTATGTTGTCTAAATACAATCTAAGCCCTGTTACAAAAAGGCTTTCTTCAAAATTCTAAGTATGAATTCTTCCGAAGATAAATTTAACCTCGGAAGAGGTCTTTATCCATCTTCCGAAGGCAAATTCCTCTACATAAATATTCTCGTCCGAAGTGTTTTTAGCCTCGGAAGAATAATTGATCATCGATCAAATCTACTTCCGAAGCTTACTAACTTCTTTTCTCAAAAGAAGACAGTACTCTGAGAAGCAAATTTGTCATTAAGACATGATTTGCTTTCGGAAGTAAAATGACTTCGGAAGAAAATATTGAGAAAAACAAGTGTTTTCTGTCGGAAGCAATTTTACCTTGGGAAAAAAATCTTTACTGTGTAACGGAAATCTTTGGGCCCCACTCTGTAAAAAGGTAAGATTTTATTTATGATTGTCGGAATATTTTAAATGGTTTATCTTACCGCCCCTGTCAAATCGAACCTAAATAGTCCTTTCACCTTATCGGTTTGGCTTTTTAACCCCCATTTAAAAACTTCCGACTCTCTTTCTTTACTTTCTTTACCACTGCAAAAGCCCTAAATTCCATTATCTTCTTCACTTACTCTCAAATTCCTTCGATCAAACTATACTCACTTAAACAATGGCCTTGAATCCTCAACATAACCAAGTTGCCATCCTTGATTCTTCAAAGGATGCTGACTTTACCCCTATTGTCGAATTTCTATCCCAATCAGCATACTTCACTGCCCTCACTATTAACCCCACCATCTACTCTAACCATATGGTCGAATTTTCGGCAAATGGTCGAAGTGAAACATTAAATGATGAAAGGTTCATCAGATCGAGGATCTACGGACAGGAGATCACCATTACTGAATCAATCATTAGGAAGCATCTGGAGCTTCATGATGAGGGCAGCCCTACTGAATTCCCCAAATCTATGTTGGAAAATACCTATACTCAGATGGTATATGGCAGAGATCTAAGCAGGCCTACCGTCTATAAGTTTAACTTCTCCTACAATTGGAAGTTCTTGCTACACATCATCCTGCACTACCTATCCAACAAGTCCAGGGGATGGGATCAAACCCCATATGATTTGGGCCGCCTAGTCCATGGGTTGGTAAATGGCCTGCGTTTCAACTACTCAAAATTTGTACTGAACAACTTAAGAGGCAATCTCACCTGGGATCCATTCTACATGTATCCCCGGTTCATTCAGCACATTTTCAATTGTGAGCTAGACTAGGCCAGACTACAATATGTAGATGTTCTACTGGTCTCTCATATAAGGCCTGGCATCTTCAAAATTCCGAAATAGGTGTCCAAAAACTTCACTGGAAGATTCACTGATCTTCCAGGTATGCTCGAGCCAACGGCTCCTGGTGACATCCCTGCAAGCCCAGCAGGTGATGAACCCACACTAGACACCCCCACTCAAATGCCAATCACTTCTTCCCACCCAATCAAGATTACTTAGACAAGACGCCCAAACGAACCCCTGATCAATCTACTCTGCTTGATCAGGTCCATTCTGTTCAATCCAAAAAGGCTATAGTGGAACTCAGGGCTCCCACTCAGCCAGAGGTCTAACCATCCTCCGCCATTGACCTCAATGTCAGCGTTGAGTCTCCTCAATCTCAACCTGACGAGCCCACAACCCAAGCCATTAGCCCTCAGGGTGAGTCTCAACACTCCCCTGAGCAACCAAAAAGGGACAGCCACATCATAGGGTAAACTGCTATTGCAGATGAGCCATTAGGTGCTGACCAAGGTCCCGGGTCACTAGATATAACTTCTTTATCCTTTATTGACCTATTAACCCGACTTGATGAGGACATTATGTTTCATCCGGAACATGATATTGATCTACCACACCACTCTCAAGATCAACTAAGCCCTAGGGAACCTCTAATGTCTAGCCCACATCAGCTAAACCTAACTGAGGTGAGTCAAACTGGTATGGAGGTGACTCATGTAGGCTTAGCAGCCACTACTGAGAGTGTTTCACTAACCTCTCAGAACAGTGGTAACATCAGTGAGATTGAGTCTACAGTAACCTTGCAATTTGATGACTCTGAAAGAGACATCACTAAGCAAGGGTATCCAGGGCGGCAAGAAACCATTACTGGTGGTGATAATGAACATACTCGGTATGTTATCTCATCTCCTAATGATTCTTCAAAAGAAGATGAGGGTAGTTTGAAACTCATTGTCAGAGACATGCTTTCTAAAGTCTCAGACCTTGAATCAAAGGTTAAGACTTTAAAGGACAGGTCTTCCACTCAGCAACTTAAGATTGAATATTCCAGGCTCAACTAGCAGAGACACAGATTGAGAAGTCTGTTAGGCATGTACTGTCAAACCCTCAAATTCCACCGTCAGCGTTCTACCGCGAGGCGCGTGACAAACCAAGATATCAGACACAGTCATATCAGACGACTCTATATGCGTTTTAAATAAGCGTTTAACCCTAAATCAGAGTATACCAAAGTTTTCAATGTAATCAATGAGGAAGCGTAAACATTTGTAAACCATAGGTAATGAATGCGTAAAACAAGGCGCCCAATGAAAAATAGCAAATGTAAATAAAATTGCTTTCAAATGATAATAATGATGCATGAACCTCAGATGTGTAACCCTAGCCTTAAGCGTTCTAATAACCTGAGAAGACATGCTAAGGTGTGTCAACACAAGGTTAGTGAGTTCACAGGTGTAAGTAAATAAATATGTTTGAGCGTTTGCCTGGTAAAAGTAAACAAAGGTATACCATAGGTAGCTAGCCTATATATAGAGTTACTTGGTGTTTCGAACCGAAGCAGACTGTTTGTGAGTAGTTTTGCCATCCGCCATGTCTTATCAAAGAACAATGGCAAGTGTCTAGGTCAATTAAACACCTGTTCAACCTCTAGTCAAGTTAGCGCAACTAACGCGGGTGGGGTTTGTCAAACCCAATAGTACTACTCAAAATTACCTCGCTAGTTTGATATTAACGGTTCAAGTGTGTAAGGACTTGTGTGATATATAGTAATACTCAAACCAGATAAATAAAAGTAGTTTGCATGCTTCTCCCCCAAAAAGGAAAGTAAATAAAAGTGGGACCATGAAGACTCACCTTAGATGTGTAGGAAAAACATGAAGTGTAAAAGACAAAAGCTAATCATTACCTAACACATGTAGGTCCATGAGTATGTGTACATAATGGTCAAGATGAACCCCATTGTATCCAAATAACGTAACTGTTAGCGTGTTCTAGAAATGCTTGACATGTTTAACCAAGTTGACTTTTTGACCAAAGTTTACTTTTTTTTACCAAAATTGACCTGACTGACCCGACGACCCGTTGGTGACTCAAATAGTAAAACATGTTTAGTCATGCTAAAATAGCTCAAATAATGATTCACATAAAGTTTCATTTTTTGAAATCTATTTTTGGAAAGTTTATATTTTTGGAAAGTATGACATCGTTACACATGTGTAATCCATTTTAAGATTATGAATCATATCATAATAACCATCTCAATTATACATGTAACATATCCAACAATCATCCATAACATGTTAAGATAACCTAGAACTTCATCATGCCAATGTTTCCTAACTTAAAAACGTAGGAACACAAGTTTCACAAATTTCAACCAAAGTCTCCTAACATGCTCCTATGATCATTCCAACATCAATCACAACATTATTTCATGTTGTACACATATCATATTCAACATTCATCATATCAAGTCACAACAGTTTCCATAAATAGCAAGCATGTTCATTCGATGCATTTTTCACCATTCGATTATTCCCAATCCATTCTTATGCCCTAAACATTATATAACAATTATCATATCTCATAAAACATGCATAAATCATTATCTATAAACTAACTTACCCAAAAATCTTCCTATAATGGAAAGTACTCGAAAACTAAGCCAAAATCAAAAGTTCAAAACATGAATTTTCGTCCACTAGAATCAACTAACATCCTAGAACCATTAATTCAATCCAGTTTCATCAAAACCATATGATTTCTACAAAAGCCCCAAATTAAAGTTTCCTTAAAAAGTAAGCCTTGGTGTTTGATCAAAATTACACAATTTCAAAAACCAATCCGTACAAACATCATTATATTGAATACCAAAACATAATCCATCATCAATTTCAATCAATTTCAAGTTTTGACTTGTTTGGATCATCTAGGGTTCATGTTCATCATGAAGATCAAAGAACATGAAATCAAACATAAAAGCTTACTTGATATGCTTAGATGATGATCCCTAGTACACGTTTGATGCAAGAAATGATGAAAATCAGCACCAATATGCAAGAACAAGATCAAAGAAGGTGTCCTTAGTATATGTGTGAGTGATCTGCTGTGAAAAAAGTGAAGGAAAAGGGGAAGAGGATGGCCAAATGGTGATTAGGGTTTGGGGGTTGGGTTTTATACTTTTTTTTTACAAGAAAGGCCATCGTCTTTTATAAAAATCGTTTTAACGCTACGCGATTGAACTTTTTCTACACCGAAAACTCCAAATGCTCATATAATATCAAATAAATAATAATAACTTGAAATACTATTCATTTGGCTAGTTCGAAGGCATATTTATAATAATTAGGCATTACAAGCCGAAAATGCGCGAAAACGCGTAAATGCCAGAAAATTCCCAATTTTCACAATCAAGCTACACATTTAATCACATAATCATAGAACACATAATTTCACACAAATTATGATTGTTTGAAAACTATTTTGACAAGTCACCAATGTTCGGGGACAGACGCGCATGCAATTCGGCAATTCTCCGAACTATCGTTACATGAAAGGTTCGTGAATGTTTGTGCAATAAATGACACATTTAAGTAAACAAAATTAAATTCATGAATGTATGATCGGAAAACCATTTTTGTGTTGATCGAAAAGTGGCCTGAAAATGCCGGGTGTCACATCATCCCCTTGTTGAAAGAAATTTCATCCCAAAATTTAACTAACTCTGGTAAAAGACGGACGAAAATTTTCTGGTTGTCACATGTACATACTCAGGTTTCTTTAAGTTCTTCCTCTAGCTCATCTACTTCTCAAGATGATGCTACCAAAAAGGAGGGGAATGTACAAGAACAAAGACATGTGGAACCCAGCCTTGCCATCACAACAACTTCCCTTTGATGCCATATCTTCTTTTTATCCTATACAGCAACACCCGGCAGCCACCTTCCTATAACCACCTCCCATTACTATTCAAGTGGACCCAAGGATGCTTATAAACCTCAACAGATTCTTAACTACATTTTTAATAAGCTCCTCCATTGAACAACCTTCCCCTGATGTAGCCGTTGTCTACTTGGAGCTGATGAGCTTCAAAGGCTGAGCAGACTACCTACCTCTGAAAAGGAAGTTGGTCAACCTAAGGTCTCTATTGAACCTGAGGTTAACTTCTAAAGGGATATACAGACTCATGGCCCAGAAACCGATTTAGAAAGGACAGGTAGTGCAGTGCCAATTACCTCCGAAGCAGAAATCCAAGCAGCGGAAGGAATAATTGAACTGTCTTCCTTGTTTGATGATCTGTTTATCATAGAGGCCATTCTTGACCTAGCCTCTAAGGTAAATAGTGAGGACTTCCTTACAACCCCTCTATCTTAAACACCACAAGTCCAACCCCACTCTCCCCAACCTGAATCCTCTAAACCTGACTCTCCAAAGGTTGAATCTTCCGATGATTCTAAAGGGAAGAGGAAGCTCACTGTTGAGGAGCTTCTAGAGGAGGAATGTTTGAAAAAGCTCAAGAAGAAGGGAAGAATTGATACTGGGAAGCTATTGGCTGCAAGCAGCAAAGCAGTAGCAGTCGCTTAAGAAAATATCAACAACAAGAGGAGAGTGAAGGTTATAGACAGGCTCATCAGCCTGGGAGTATTTAATGAAGATATCCATCTAATCCCACTTGATGAGCTTGTAAAGCTAGAGAAGGCAACCTTGCTACAAAAAGAAAAGGAAGAAGCAGCAGGGTTGGCCAAAAAGGAGGAGAAGAGGAAAAGGAAGGAGGAGGCTATGGAAAGGAGAGGATGGAGAGGATAGCCTTTCTCTTCTCTAGACGCTATTCTCAAGAGGAGCTGGCACCTCATGATTATGATACGATCTTGTTTCTTTTTCATAAAGAGCAAGATCAAATCAACAAAGAAAGGAAGTGGACTGCCACGGAGAAGCTAAGGGAGAAGAAGAAGAAGGAGGAAGAGGCAAAGCTTGCAGCTGCCAAGAGTGAAGGAGATAAAGAATGGATGAAAGCTTATCTCAAAGCCCATGGCTTCACCAGCAGGCAAGTGGGTCCTATGTTAGAGAAGACCCTACAGCGACATGTCAGTGACATCAAGGCTGACATTCGCTTAGGAAGAAGGCATGAGGTAATTTAAACATCAAGTGTTCAGAAGATGGCACCAAAACCAACACCAACACCCAAACCAACACCCAAACCAGCTCCCGCTCCCAAACCACAACCTACACCCACACCTTTTCCCTTCTCCATCAAAACTGAACTTACAACTGAGCCTTACATCCCTAAACCCACACCATCAGCCTTACTTACACCCTTACCCACTGCTTCCCAACAACCACCACCACTACCTATCCTCAAACCCAAAACACAACCCAGAACCCAATCATAACGCAAACCATCTTCTGAAACATCTAAACCTTTGACCTTAGAAGAGTTCAAGAAGATCAAGAAGAAGCTCATCAACTACACCACACTAAGCGACATCTCTTATGAGGAAGAGAAAATTAAGCTAAAATATATTGATGGGTCTTCCAGTTCCCTCACAAGAGTTGCATTCCTTGATCTGCCTAGGGGAACACTGGACCGAGCTCTCCAACTTCTTGCAACCAATTCAGATGTTCTTAAAGAAGAAGAGAAGAAGTTAAGAAGGAGACTGGTGACTCTGCTACATACTAGGAAGGGAGACAAGCTTTCAACTAAACCCCTCAATCCTAGAAAACAAATAGTCCAGTGGAGGTTCGATGAACCTTCGCACAACTTTACCATGGAAAGGGAGAATGGTGAAGCAAACAGGGTTGATACTTCATCCCTGTTACACTCTAGCAAATTTGACATTGCTCAGTCAACAGAGAAACCATTCTCCAATCCTTCCAACTCTCAGGTTGCTGCTCACATCAGAAATCATCTAAGCAGTCTTCATTTGGTTGAGCTTAAAGAGAAAGCCAAGACTAAAGAAGAGTTGAAGAGGAGAGCAAAGGAAGAAGAAGAAGGAGCAACCAGACAAGTAAGAACATTCCTGTAGATGGTTGAAGGTCCAACTTTGGAACCAATAGTTAGATGGGAATACGAATAAAATTCCCATGAACTAACTCTCTTCAGAGGGATGCAACAAAGGGTGCATGTCATTCAGAGCAACAGACTTGATCTATTATCTACGAATAACTTGTACAAGCTGCTCACCACCACATCAGGGAAGAACAAGAAGACAGACAAATATCTTCTTTCCCTGGTGTTGAAGACCTTACGGAGCAGAAGGAAGTGAAGTTTTGGTATCATCAGCCTAGGGGGAGTTTGTTGGATCATATGAGGCTAGTGCAACCAAAACAACACTTAGAGTATTTTGTAGTACAATTGAAGAAGTCTTCAGAAGATAAAGCTGCTTTTCCGAAAGACAAGTTGAAGATCTTCCGAAGCTTAAGTATTAAGAACTTCCAAAGGAAAACTAAGTCTTCCGAGACTAAGTAGTTTTCCTTCTGAAGTATCTGAAGAATTTCCGAAGGTAAAACCATGTCTTCCAAGACCAAGCAGTTCTCCTTTCGAAGTATTCACACTTAGAAGATTCAAGACAAAGTCTACCAAAGAATGAAGTCATGAAGACTTGCAGAAGAATCGGATGAAGTTGATTCTTCCAAAGTATAAATGGCCTCGGAAGAAATTTATTCTTCCGAAGCCATTTACCTTCGGAAGAATCAACAATGAACTAGTGGACATAAGTATGAGCTGTTTGACATCCGCTGCCAACTCTGACATACTGCATGGCGCTTTCCCACGCCCATGTAATTGATCATACTTTAATCCACTGTTCACCTTTAGCAGTTAGTACAGTTACTATTCTTAGTTGGTGACAAAAGGTAAGTCATGGACCTTTCATGATTACCGAATCTAGGATAGTATTTTATTTTAGATACTTTACTTCTAGCAATGTAGTATTTGTCTAGTGGTAAATTCCAGCTGTTTTTCCAAGTATAATCGGCTGTAGATAGTAGAATATATAGTTTCTCATTGTAACTTAAGTAACCATGCTTGTAAGAGTCTTGTAATACAGAGTTCAGAAATAATATATACAAGTATCTTGAAAACCATCCTTGTGTTCATTAACTTATTATATTATTTTCAACTTAGTTAGAGATTCTACTTTATCAATCGAGTGAGATAAAGAGAGTTTAAGAGATAAAACTTGTGTTGTAAAACCAACACCGATCCTGCAGCCATTGCTTGGCCCATTATCATAGTTTTGAACTCGTCCCACGGCAAACCATTAGCCATTGCTTGGCCAAGCATCTGTACTTGAACGTTCCACCACAAAAGCGTTGCACCCTCGAAAGTTCCCATGGCCTATTTCACTTGATCCACCGCTAGACAAGTATAGTTGGCAAAGACCAACTCGGTCTTCTCAAACCATTGCACTAATCCCATGACTCTTTTAGCTCCACTATAGGTGTGAGGCTTACAGTCCTTGAACGCCTTGTGCGTGCACGCTGGGGGCCCCGAGTTCAACATTTCAGAATGTTTAGTCAAACCAATTGATTTACCGTCTAACAGAAGATTGCATAATTGATGACCAGGGTCATCGTTACCTCCAAGCTGAGCAGCTTGAGTGTTAACCATGCATGCACATGTTCTTTAATAAGAGCTACTAATTCGGTCGAGGCCATGTGCACAGCATCGGCACCACGTCCACGTCCTCTTCCATGTGTGTCCATTTTTCACTTTACATTCACAAATACAATAATAAGTAACATCCAGCATATGAATCTCATTAAAGTATAGTTAATAATAAGTAATAATGAATTTGTCACAGCCGTAACATTTATAACCAAAATAATAACTCATGAAAAATAAATTGTAAGTAACTCATAAAATATCCAATCAGTGTCAAAATTTCAAGTTTTTCAGTTGCGTAGGAAACAAGCCTTCCCATAAATTTTTTTTTTAAATAACACCATGTAGTCCAAGTCAGATGAATAAAGAAAATCAGTCTATCACTTCAAAACCATCACTATCCTCTGCCATCTCTTTCGGTTCCTCCTCAAGCTCCTCCTCCGGCTCTTCCTTCGGATCTCCTTCTAGTTCCTCCTCCGGCTCTTCCTCCGGATCTTCTTCTGGTTCCTACTCGGGTACCTCCTTTGGTACTTCTTGAGGCTCCACCATCGAGGCCTCCTGAGGCGCGAGCTAGTTTTCCAACTCATGTATACAAACTACACCCCCGTGAAGCTGATCGCTCGTCGCGTTCAGAGTAGCCGTCAACTTAGGAACCTGTCCAGGCAGAGTCTGGATCTCTCCTGTCTGACTATCCTGGCATCCTTGCATATCGATCCACGAGTCTTGCATCTCCTCGTACACTTTGCTATCGTACTCCTGTCGCGCGTCCAACCTTTCAAATTTTTCCTCAGCATTTCGTCGCAGTCGATCATGTAAGGCCACCACAGCGGCGATAACCCTATAAGGGGTGCTGGGTAGGGGGTATAATATGGAGTCGCTAGTCATGGTAGGGATCAAAAATGGTACACACTCGTTTTCTAGCATCCTGATCAGTGCAGTACGATACAAGTCCCAATTGTCAGATTAGCCATGTCACGCTCAATCATAGACTCGCCGGTAAGATACGCATCAGACATAAACACAAGGGGTCGAGAACCATAACTCATCGACGAAGGAATAGTAGGAACCTTGGGTTCCTTTCCAGGCGTGTGTCGGACAGGATGAAGATGATGATGCCATACTGCAGTGTACGTGAGCCAATGAGTAACAGTAAGGGAATAAGTAACGTGTAACTAACTAACTGTGTGCAGTTATAAACTAGTCTGTATGCAACCTAGTTCCCTATAACAAATGGCTTTGATACCAACCTGTCACACCCTCAAAATCTACGTGCGGGGTTTTACCGCAAGCCGAGTGGACAAACCAGGATCCAAGTCATTAGTTACTCTGAATGACACTATATGTAACACTTAAGACAAATCAGAGTTTAAGCTCTAAAACATTTGCACAAGCATTTTGTAAATATTTCAAACCCAAAGTAATAAATGTAAACTGCGCAAAACGTGTGCGCAAACCAATGTACGTAAGTATGCAATAAGACAAATGTAAGATTAATGATTGTTCAAAGCATGCTTGACACATGACTGCTCCTAAGGGTAGCTGCTAGTAACGACTTGAGAAAAGCATACTAAAAGTGTCAACATAAACAATAGCATTTGTAAATATATAAATAAGTGCATTGAAATAGATAGCTAGTCTAATTTCATTAGTAATAAACAATAGTGATTTTGCGATAAGTGGGGCATTGAACTCACCATCGTGCGCAAACGAACAATAATAGAGAGCTAATGGTGAGTGGAAAGACAACTCGTGAAAGGATACCTAGAACACGAGTACAGAAGTACGTGTGTCATCCGTCACCAAAATAGGTGCGTTGACCTTGGCTTTGATTTTGACTTTGACCATTGACTTTGTTTTTGGCATATTTGGGCCTGGTCTTAATTGATTGCTTATAGCTTTATGAGTTAAATCTTAGCTTAATGGGCCTATTTCTTTGTGTTGGGCCTAGGGTTTTTATCATTAAGATGACCATTGGGCTTGTCATCATACGAGGTCCTGTGTTGTGAGCCTAATCAATGATTTTTTTTCTAAAAGGTGAAACGCAAAAATTTACGTTAAAACCCAACTACTCATACATCCATGGGCTTTTCCTAGAGCCTAGTAAATAAACTTGAACTACTTCAAAAATAGAAATTATCCGAATTCCAGGGCATATAATAGCTCGTTGGAACCGTTTTAGCGCGTAGAATCTAAAAATGTAAAAATTGGTCAACACGCTATTCGAGATGATATGGATTAGACGAGACGGGAAAATGGCCCGAAGGCCCTTGCCCCTCCCTTGTTGCGGCCGAATCTATACAAGGGGGGAATTCCCCCTTGTTTCCTCACTTTTGCAAAATTGTTTTCCAAGGCTCTCTCCTTGGAAACCCTAGCCACCACAACTCAATTCCCTCTTGTTCTTCACCATATTCATCGAAAATCTGACCCATTGTTCCATTCCATCAAGTTTTGTGATAATCAAGACATTCAAGATTCCATTCTAAGCAAGACTCGTTTATCTTCAAATCTCCGGTAAGCAAAATTGTGTATTGAAGATTGTATCCTTGATCTACTACAATTTCGATGATATTCAACATCTAAATACAAAATCAACATCTAATATTCTCATATTCTTTGTTTTGGACATTGGATCGTGAAGACCTAGGAGCTACGAGTGTCGGATTTACAAATCGGTAAAACCCTTGTGCACTACTCTTGATTGTTCATTGATATTTTAATATGGGATTGTAACCCTTTGATATCTGGTCTTAATGAACGTTTTGGTTCCTAATTAATCAATAAAAGCCATTAATTTTTAGTTATGGGATCGATTGGGGTCAATAAAGGTCGAAAACCAAGTTTTTGAATCCAATAGACAATGCTAAGAAATTGGACAGTTTGCTGTCAGAAAAATGGGACATTTTGTACAGGTCATAACTCGGTCATAATATGTCCAAATGGGGCAAAAGTTGCTTCTAAAATCAAGTTCTATGAGTCCTCTAACTAACCCAAGTGGTCTTGTGTCGTTTTGACATCGTTTGGTCCTCCAAACGTAAAAACAAAACGGAAGGTCAAAACTAACGAATCTGGACAGCAGATTTGTCTGTATTCCTCGAGTCATAACTTTCTCATATTTTGTCAAATGGACATGATTCTTTTTCTGGAATTTAACTAAACGTCTCCTCTTTCAATTGATACCTTTTACGCAATGGTTCGTTATCGTTTCGATCTCCAAACAGCTTATACAAGACTGATGCGCAATCAGACATATATGCTGAATTTTCTTGGTAAACTTAAAAGTAAGAGTTGGAACTAGATAATCAAAATAAAGACAAGTTTTGCGTATAAAAGTGATTAAATGACTTCACAAAAGAATAAATTAATAAGTGTGACAATGAAAAACCTTGATGAGCATTAAGGGCTGGATTAAAAGGATTACACCCATATTGGTCATTTTATATTTTGTGCTGTAGTAATCCATTTGTGTATTATATGTTTTTTTGAAGCTTACTCTGCGTATTCTGGAATTTGAACTATAACATTTCAAGGTGAGTTTCACGGCCCCTTTTTAATGTATTTTAGTTGGGGGAAAAGCAAGCTCATGGTTATGGACTATGCCGTGTTCGGTTTTCTTGTGAAACATTGTATGTTGTTTGGGTCATGGTTTGAGTCTTGATGAACATTCATAAGTGTGTGTTTGGAATTGTGCTTGTGCTTGTTTTTGGACTTGTTGGCTTGGACGTCTTGGAGAGGTATTGTTAGTAATAGCGGGTTGACACCCCCACCCATGTTGTCGGTATACTAGTCGAGACTGACTTAGCCGGGGCTTGCCCTTGGGTGAATATAATCCGGATATGTTGGACTTGGACTTATGATGGACTTGGAATGGTCTTGGACTTGGATTGAGTTGGAACTTGTGTTGATATCTCAACTGCTATGTACTTCATTCACATAAAATTTTCTATACATGTATTACACGGCAAAATATTTGTACTTTTAAACCTGTGAACTCACCAACGTATGTTGACTTTTTAGAGTATGTCTTTTCAGGTAATGAAGCCTAGGTGTTTGGCTGTGGATTTAGACAAGACCGCTCCTTTAGTAGCAATAAACACTACATGGGACTTTTGGACATGTTTTGATTTGTTTACTCTTGTGGAATTGTAATTTTATTGGTTTTGAACTTGGCATTGTTTGGCACAT
Organism: Flaveria sonorensis; assembly: GCA_025506505.1. Lineage (NCBI taxonomy): Eukaryota > Viridiplantae > Streptophyta > Magnoliopsida > Asterales > Asteraceae > Flaveria > Flaveria sonorensis. The sequence goes on along the minus strand of CM046426.1, from coordinate 43,089,064 downwards.
GTGTTGACTTGTTTCCGAATGGAACTTTGGTTTATTTAAGCATTTATGGTATGATGTTTTGGAATTGACTGTACTTGACACGTGTTCCTATGTGTTAGGCGACGTCATGACCCATTTACGGAGAATACCTTTAGTTATTCTCTTAAACCCCAATGTGTTATGACGATCCCGTCCGTCGCATCCTCGTGTTTCCGCTTCTAGCGAGGGTGTGACAGATTGGTATCAGAGCCATTGGTTATAGAGAATTATGTGGATTATTCGACCTAGACTATAACCTAGGTACCCATATTGTAGTATGCATCATAGGATTATATGTGTACATATACATGTGAATGTTTTATGTGCATTAACTAATGTGCTGGGTAGCTTGCCTTATGTGTTATGTGTAATCTTCTTATTTGGAGAACTTTGGTTGTTGTGTTATCTATGCATGCCTTGAGAAAGCATTTGGTAAGGATACCCTCTCGTTATGCGCTTGACTATTATTTGGTCTGGTTTGACAAATGCTGCAATAAGGATTCTTTTAAAAGGCCTAGGTTATTAAGCCAACCTTAATATGTGCGTCTGCTGGTGATACTTATGTCATGAGTTGAATCTTGGGAGATGAACACGCTAGCTGATATGACACCAACAACCAAGAGCCATGGCATACTCAGGTCAGATGATTCATTTATGGGATTTCAGACTATACTAAATGGATTCCTTTGATTGTTCCTTACCCAAGTAAATGCTTTCTCAATCTGTTCCTCTATATAATTTTGGTTACTTAACCTTGGGTTAGTGACCATATCTTTGATTCTCCGATCATGGATAACACTCTGTACATGGCAAGATGCGTTGACTCCGACAGGAGGAGCTAGGGGTGATCATGCAAAGCAAATTACCATTACGGGTGCACACGTAGTTGCAATTTGCAGTGCATGCGAAATCTGGAAAACCCTTTGGTGAGATAACGCTCATAGTTAGTATGAAACTTCCATTCTATAGATGGGACATTGGAGTTCCTGTTCTCATAATAATCCATGGTGTGGAAACGCCTATCCTATTTATCTTTGTACAAGTACAAATAGATCTGGAGCCTTCATGGGAATCATACTGGGACATTTTAGCCTAATATCTATGTGAAGTTTCTCTCGTTTTTGTTTTTGTGATCGTGGAAATGGACTACATGTTCAAAATATACTTGGCCTTTGAAGAGTTAAAGTAGAGAGGTGAGACTCCTTGTACCTATGATGCTTTGTTCAAACTGATCTTGATATTTGGAGCATTGGTTGTGGAGACATTCTAGCATTATTCTTGGTGGAGTAAATGGATGTCATGTAACCAGTTTAGACGTCGTCCTTGGTATATCGTTGGTGTGGTGGGAACGCTGCGGGGAACCCTATACATAAACATCTTTGATATGCTAAGGATGTGCCTGAACTGGGCTATGTGATGATCCTAGAGGATTAGAGTTGGACATGGTTAGACTGATAACGTGGAAGGAAATGGAATTAGAGGCAGTATTAGTTGTTCATGCACGGAGTTCATGACGTGGAAGCCAATAGAGTACGACGAGAAAGATGGACCAATAGCCCTGACCTGTTGCATTGAGAAAACAGAAATGGATGTGGACATTGAGATCTATGCTAATAATCAAAAGGCAAAGAGTGTTGTTTGGCTAGTAGTAGGCAAAGCACTAACGTGGTGGAATATCCGAGTTCAAGTACGAAGTAGAAAAGTTATGATGGCCTTGACTTTGGATAGGCTTAAAGCATTAGTAATTGAGGAGTATTACCTCATGGACAAGATGCAAAATATAGATCATTAGTTTTGGAGTCATGTAATGGTGGGATCAGGTCATGCCGCCTATCCCTACCAATTCTATAAGCTGGCAAAGCTGGTGCCATATTTGTGACATACAAATCAAAGTGGATAGAGAAGTACATCAGGGGGATTGGTTCTACAGTTCATGGAATGATGGTTGTTGCTGCACCCCTAACCATTTAGAGTGCAATACTAAATACATGTACTTTAGCTGAGGAGATGGTTTGTATTAGACACTCAAGAAAGCTAGTGAGACGTAGAAGGATGTTAGGGAATCGGGTGAGCTAGTAGGTGTTAAAGTAGACAAGAAGGACTAGGTCATGAAATAATATGTGGCTGCCATACTAGCAACCAAGGACTATGTCAGCACTTGTCCGTAGAGTAATAAGTGCAATATGAACCACCCGACTACGATGTCATGACCTGTGTGTTTCAATTTCAAGTAATTGGAACGCTTAGCGAAGAGTTTTAAGGTATTTGTGAACCCAGTTGTGCCGATTATATGGTCAATTCGGCAAGAGTTTGACGTTCACAATGAGTGCGGAATCCAGTAGCATTATAGAAATGCATATGCGTGATTAAATGGGACTCAAGGTCAAATGGTCAATCAAAAATAAGAAAAAAAAACCACCCAAATTTAGTCTACAATTTGTGCAAACCCAGGGCAAGGTAATATGGCAACCCTATTCATAGAAAGGTATTATTGGTGTTAATGATGCCCAAAAGGACCCATACGTGATGACTTTGACTTTTGTAACTAAGTTGGGCTTAACCCTAGTCATGAGGATATGTGCTATTAAATGGGCTAATGCTAGACTTCTAAAGACTGAGGAAGTCATATGGGACTGTACTATGCTATTAGAGGATCATGCATTTAGAATAGATCTTGTACGATTTGGGCATGGAAGTTTCAACATGGTCACGGGGATGGATTGATTGTCAAGAAATAGTGCTGAGATCATCTGCTATGTGAAGATTGCTTGCATACCATTGTCAAACAGTAAGACACTTGATACGTTTGGTGAGAGATCAGAAGAGGACAACACGTAGATCTCGAGCATGAAGGTGGAGGAATAAGAGTTAGATGATATACCTGTTGTGTGAAACTTCTAAGAAGTGTTCTCGAATGATTTGGTATGATTGCCTAGTTCACAACAGGTGGACCTTTGGATTGACCTAGTATATAGGGCAGTACGCGTTCCAAGGGCCTTTTATTGCTTAACACTATTAGAGATGCAAGATCTGTCTAATCAACTTCAGGAGTGGTTCGGTAAGGGTTATATACGACCCATTCACTCACCATGGGGCGCTATTGCTTTCTGTCGAGAAGAAGGATAGATTGTACAGGACATGCATGGACTATCAAAAGCTGAATAAACTAACGGACAATAACTGTTATCGTTTGCCAAGGATTAATGACTTATTCAATATGCTCCAAGTATCGACGTACTTTCTGAATATTGATCTCTGTTCTGTAATCATCAACATAGAACATGTGGATGACATACCAAAGAAAGTGGTTAGAACTCGTTACGAACATTACGAGTTCCTAGTTATGAATCTTGGGCTAACAAAGGCACTTGCGGTGTTCATGGATGTGATGAATTAGATGCATATGCCATATCTGAATAAATTTGTCATAGTGATTATTAAGGACATTCTGACTTATTTGAGGATAGGTACGATCATGAGAAACATATAGGGATGGTTTTGGAATAGTTGGAAATGAGAAACTACATGCTAGGTTCTCCAAGTGTGTCATCTATACTGACCACAAGAGTTTTCAACATATTTTTCACCAAAAAGAACTGAACATGAGATAGAGATGTTGGACGAATTGTTCAATGACTATGACTGTGTAATCTAGCATAACTTGGAAGGTCAAATATGTGTTCGGACATGACGAGTTGCAAGGAGAGAGTCAAACCCGTGTGCTTACCTCATTGCCACTCATGTCGAGTTAAATGAGGGGATTAAATGTGGAGAATGAGGCTTTGAGTGGTCTAAACAAATAGTTTGTACATAAAGATGATGGAGGATTATACTTTATTAAGCGAATTTAGGTTTCATTTATGGGAAATGTGCAGACATTGGTGTTAGACGAAGCACACAAGTTTAAGTATACTATTCATCCTGGTGCTAACAAGAGGTGGCATGATCGTAAGGACTTGTATTGGTGGTCAAGAATGAAAGGGGACATAGCAGACTATGTGTGCAAGTGTTTGACTTGTTCAAATATTAAAGTGAGGCATCAAAGGCCACCTAGGCTATTACAATAGTTTGAGATTCTGGATTGGAAGTGGAAAAACATGATTGTGGACTTCATTATAAAGCTAATAAGAATTAGTAGTGAGCATGATTTGATTTGAGTTATTGTGGATAATATGACCAAATCTAGTCATCTCCTGACTATTCGTGAGGACTACATGATGGAAAAGTTGGCAAAGATCTATATCAGTGAGATTGTGGCTAGACATGGAGTACCTGTGTCAATCATCTCCGATCGTGATGCACGATTCACATCCCGATTCTGGCAATGCTTGTAGAAGTCATTGGGGACGCACCTTGACATGAGTACGGCCTATCACCCTCAGACCGATGGTCAGAGTGAGTGTACGATTCAGACCTTGGAAGACATGTTTAGGGCTTGTGCAATTGACTTTGGCGGTAATTGGGACACTTACCTTCCATTGGTGGAGTTCTGGTACAATAATAGTTACCATACTAGTATTGGGTGTCCACCATTCGAGGCATTATATGGGCGAAAGTGTAGGTCGCTGGTGTGTTGGGCAGAGGTTGGGGAAAGCCAGATGACTGGACCCGAGATCATATAGGAGACTACCGACAAGGTGTTTCAGATTAGAGACAGGTTAAAGGTGGCTCAAGATCATCAGAAAAGCTATGCTGACAATCGAAGGAAGCCATTAGAGTTCACCGTCGGGGATAACGTTCTATTGAAAGTGTCACCTTGGAAAGGCATTGTTCATTTTGGCGAAAGAAGCAAATTGGCACCAAGGGTACGTTGGTCCGTTCAAGATCTTTGAACGAATTGGTCATGTTGCTTATCGGCTGGAATTGCCGCATGAGTTAAATGGTATACATTACACATTCCATGTGTCAAATCTCAAGAAGTGTCTGGCTGATGAGACGTTGCATGTGCCACTCGAAGAAATGCAAATGGATAAAAACTTCGATTCGTCGAAGAACCTGTGGAGATCATGGACAGAGAGATAAAGACGCTGAAATGTAGCAAGGTCCCGATTGTAAAGGTAAAATGAAACTCAAAGAGAGGCACCGAAATTACCTGGGAACGAGCAGACGGAATGAGGACTAAGTACCCCCACCTGTTTGCGGATGGCATTGCAGTTGATAACTCCAGCTGAATTTCGGGACGAAATTCTCATAACTGGGGGATACTGTGACATTCGTCACCAAAATAGGTGCGTTGACCTTGACCATGATTTTGACTTTGACCTTTGACTTTGTTTTTGGCATATTTGGGCCTGGTCTTAATTGATTGCTCATTACTTTGTGAGTTAGTCTTAGCTTAATGGGCCTATGTCTTTGTGTTGGACCTAGGGTTTTTATCATTAAGATGACCATTGGGCTTGTCATCGTACGAGGTCCTGTGTTGTGAGCCTAATCAAGAAATTTTTTTCTAAAAGGTGAAACGCAAAAATTTACGTTAAAACCCAACTGCTCATACATCCATGGGCTTTTCCTAAAACCTAGTAAATAAACTTGAACTACTTCAAAAATAGAAATTATCTGAATTCCAGGGCATATAATAGCTCGTTGGAACAGTTTTAGCGCGCAGAATCTAAAAACGTAAAAATTGGTCAACACGCTATTCGAGACGAGACGGATTAGACGAGACGGGCCAAGGGCCCGAAGGCCCTTGCCCCTCCCTTGTTGCAGCCGAATCTATACAAGGGGGGAATTCCCCCTTGTTTCCTCACTTTTGCAAAATTGTTATCCAAGGCTCTCTCCTTGGAAACCCTAGCCACCACAACTCAATTCCCTCGGGTTGCTACCACAACTCAATTCCCTCTTGTTCTTCACCATCTTCATCAAAAATTTGCCCCATTGTGCCATTCCATCAAGTTTTGTGATAATCAAGACATTCAAGATTCCATTCTAAGCAAGCTCGTTTATCTTCTAATCTCCGGTAAGCAAAATCGTGTCTTGAAGATTCTATCCTTGCTCTACTTCAATTTCGATGATATTCATCATCTAAATACAAAATCATCATCTAATATTCTCATATTCTTTGTTTTGGACATTGGATCGTGAAACCTAGGACCTACGAGTGTCGAATTTACAAATCGGTAAAACCCTTGTGCACTACTCTTGATTGTTCATTGATATTTTAATATGGGATTGTAACCCTTTGATATCTTGGCTTAATGAACGTTTTTGTTCCTAATTAATCAATAAAAGCCATTAATTTTTAGTTATGGGATCGATTGGGGTCAATAAAGGTCGAAAACCAAGTTTTTGAATCCAATAAACAATGCTATGAAATTGGACAGTTTGCTGTCAGAAAAATGGGACATTTTGTACAGGTCATAAATCGTTCATAATATGTCCAAATGCGGCAAACGTTGCTTCTAAAATCAAGTTCTATGAGTCCTCTAACTAACCCAAGTGGTCTTGTGTCGTTTTGACATCGTTTGGTCCTCCAAACGTAACAAACAAAACGGAAGGTCAAAACTAACGAATCTGGACAGCAGATTTGTCTGTATTCCTCGAGTCATAACTTTCTCATATTTTGTCAAATGGACATGATTCTTTTTCTGGAATTTAACTAAACGTCTCCTCTTTCAATTGATACCTTTTACGCAATGGTTCGTTATCGTTTCGATCTCCAAACAGCTTATACAAGACTGATGCACAATCAGACATATATGCTGAATTTTCTTGGTAAACTTAAAAGTAAGAGTTGGAACTAGATAATCTAAATAAAGACAAGTTTTGCGTATAAAAGTGATTAAATGACTTCACAAAAGAATAAATTAATAAGTGTGACAATGAAAAACCTTTATGAGCTTTAAGGGCTGGATTAAAAGGATTACACCCATATTGGTCATTTTACATTTTGTGCTGTAGTAATCCATTTGTGTATTATATTTTTTTTGAAGCTTACTCTACGTATTGTGGAATTTGAACTATAACATTTCAAGGTGAGTTTCACGGCCCCTTTTTAATATATTTTACTTGGGGGAAAAGCATGCTCTTGGTTTTGGACTATGCCGTGTTCGGTTTTCTTGTGAAACATTGTATGTGGTTTGGGTCATGGTTTGAGTCTTGATGATCATTTATGAGTGTGTGTTTGGAATTGTGCTTGTGCTTGTTTTTGGACTTGTTGGCTTGGACGTCTTGGAGAGGTATTGTTAGTACTAGCGGGTTGACACCCCCACCCATGTTGTCGGTATACTAATCGAGACCGACTTGGCCGGGGCTTGCCCTTGGGTGAATATAATCCGGATATGTTGGACTTGGACTTATGATGGACTTGGAATGATCTTGGACTTGGATTGAGTTGGAACTTGTGTTGATATCTCGACTACTATGTACTTCATTCACATACAATTTTCTATACATGTATTCACGGCAAAATATTTGTACTTTTAAACCTGTGAACTCACCAATGTATGTTAACTTTTTAGAGCATGTATTTTCAGGTAATGAAGCCTAGGTGTTTGGCTGTAGATTTAGACAAGACCGCTCCTTTAAGAGCAATAGACACTACATGGGACTTTTGGACATGTTTTGATTTGTTTAGTCTTGTGGAATTGTAATTTTATTGGTTTTGAACTTGGCATTGTTTGGCACATGTGTTGACTTGTTTCCGAATGGAACTTTGGTTTATTTAAGCATTTATGGTATGACGTTTTGGAATTGACTGTACTTGACACGTGTTCCTATGTGTTGGGAGACGTCATGACCCATTTACGGAGAATACCTTTAGTTATTCTCTTAAACCCCCAATGTGTTATGACGATCCAGTCCGTCGCATCCTCTTGTTTCCGCTTCTAGCGAGGGTGTGACAGTATGTGTAACCCTGAAAGTTTAACAACCCTAAGTGCTCAATAAACATGTTGACCAAATGGTTTTGGAAAACAAAGACACATTTGACCTAGTTGACCCGCTTGACCCGTCGGTGACATGTTAATTGATATCTAGTTTGGCCAAATATAGCATCTCATTACACATGATTATCATACAAGTTATCCACGTATGCCATATCATCAATCTTAGGTTCTATCAAAATCAACATACCAACATATATTATCATGCAACAAATACGAACCTCAACCAATCAACATGCTTAACACAAATATAATTACATCACAACTAATAAATCATACATTGAGTTTAACCATGCACTACATGCCATGTGAAGCCACTCATTACTTTCCCTAAACCCTACCAATCCTACTAAGTAGGGGCCTTAGATTCGCATGCATTTATGACGATCATTATCACATTACTCAACAAGACTCATACCAACTAAGATACACAACAATGATCTATTATAATCCAAACATGGTTCCATGATCTCCTAACATAACCCAATATCTTGTAATATTCCATAAAACCTAAATTCCCCAAATAATCCATCAAGTAACCTCATGATCCAATTAATGCATTCTAACACATTAGTCATCATCAACAAGTATTCTAGCATGATCCTAACATCATAAAAATGCCCAATTCACAATATCAACGGATTCACATCAATAAAGTTTCTCTTTCGGGAAAGTAACACCCAAAATTAATCTATCATCTAACTCATTCATATATTCATCAACTTTACATCTAATCTAGTTCATAGCAACCGTTTGGACAAGATAAACATCATCAAATCATCATAATTCCCAAACCTCATGCACAAAAGTTACTACTTATAGCAAGGTATGAACAGCACGTAAATTCCATGAATTTCTTGCATAATCAACGTAAACTAACACCAATGCAATTCAACTAACATTATATTATCATCAAACAACATCATTTTCGACTTTAATCATGTTAATTGAACTAGGGTTGTACTTGAATCAAAAAATATCAAAAACTAATCAAAATCTTACCTCATATCGAGTAATGATTGAGAATTATGCTTGCTAACAAGTTGTAATGCTCAATTGGTGCCAAAATCGAATTACTTGTATGGTTCTTGATCAAAATCGCAAAGGGGAGGAGATGGGGAAAGATGTTGCAGCCGAATGGGGGGTTAGGGAGGGTTAGGGCTTAATTTTTGGTAATATTTAGTTTTATGGTAATTACAACTCAACCCTCCTTGTTTACATTTTATAAAACTTCATCTTTTTAACACTTTTTAAATGATTTTAAATACAAACAAAAGTATTACTAATAAACAATAATAATTATATATTTCAACTAGCAACAAAACACATGAATCAAATATCAAACGTTGTCACGTTAAAAAGTAAAATTTACAAATAATATTTAAAATTCATGGATCACAAAACCACCAATTAAGAATCAAAATTATTAATTAAATTATTATCTGTTAACCATGGTTAATTATTATTAAGTCACCAATATTTAACGACAACTATTGTGTACTCACGACAGGTGTATGCAAGACCTAGCGAAACTAACGGAGTTTGGTAACGGAAAATTACCGGATGTCACATTATCCCTATGTTTAAAGAATTTTCGTCCTGAAAATTGCATTACATGGTTGTGTTACATCACTGGTCTACTACATTGGCACTATGAAATTGAGTGAGTTGTCAAATCATCCCCATGTTGAAAGAAATTTTGTCCTGAAATTTAATCATTACCTTCGCCAGCTGTCGTCGTCGTTTCGAACAAATGAGGATACTTAAGCTTCATCTGATCCTCACATTCCCACGTGAATTCCGGTCTACCTCTTGAGTTCCATCGAACTTTCACTATGGGTATTTTGCTTTGATTAAGGGTCTTGACTTCACAATCCATTACCTCAACCGGTTCTTCAATAAATCGTAATTGCTCATCTACTTGTACCTCCTCAAGTGGTACAACCAAAGTCTCATCAGATAAACACTTCTTTATGTTCGAGACGTGAAAAACATTATGAACTCCACTTAACGAGTCAGGCAGATCTAAGCGATATGCCACTTGATCAATTCTTTCCAGAATCTCAAATGGTCCAATTTATCTCGGATTAAGCTTGCCTCTTTTTCCAAATCTAATCACGCCTTTCAACGGTGAGACTTTCAGCAATACCTTCTCTCCGAACTGAAACTCCAAAGGTTTCCGTCGCTTGTCCACGTAGCTCTTCTGTCGGATTTGGGTCTTCCTGATAAACATAATTAATGGTGCATACTTTTCTCAAATGATATTGTGTTACTTGATAGTTTCCGACCTCGACATAGAATGAACCGTTCATTCCTAACACAAGATAGTTCTTCGATAAATGTAATTAATGGTGACTTGTCCGCATGCACACAAACCCTGGCTTTTATAAGAAAGGAAAATATTATGTAATTAACAATAAGATTTTCAATGTAATATAAGTAGTATATATGTTATATTTAAAAATGTAATTTTGTTTATATGTAAAGTTTGAATATATAATGTAGTTTATCTTTAATAGTTAAACTACTTGTTATAAGCTTATTTAAGTTTGTGTAACATAAACAACATAATACTATCTATCATGGCTCATTTAGTCACAATAGTGGACCAATAATCATATGCACATTTTTAATAAAAAAACAACTTTTTATAATCTATTATGGATTTTTATAACCAAAACAAAAAAATAAGGATAAAAGAAGACCACCATCAAAAATATGTTTTTAACACCCAAATGACGTGTTATAACTGAATATGGCTTTATATAAACATAAAACAACACAATAGCATATCTAAAGCCCTGTTTAGGCCTAATAGTGAGTCGCTAATCACATATGTCTTTAGCACTAATATGAATTTGTTGTAGCTTAATGTCACTTTATGTAATCGAAAATCAACGTAATAACGGTTGTGAAGCCCCATTATGAGCTCATAGTAGACCATCAACCATCATACACGTGTTTTAAAGGCTGAAATGACATGCTTTAACATAATGTGCGTTTGTGAAAGATGATACAACATCATAATACATGTCAATGGCAATTAAGGCCTAAAAGTAGACAATTAACCATAAACACATGTCTTTAAAACCAAAATGTATGTTGTAACCTAAGGTCACTTTGTGTAACCTAAACAACATAATAATACATGTCAAGACCAAGGCTCAAAATATATATATATATGTATATATATATATATATATATATATATATATATATATATATATATATAATCATATATTCATTGTTATTCTATCAGGAATTTCTAGCATGTTTCTGAGGGATATAGCAACAATCAATCACTAGTGATTATATTATTAATTCATCAAAATATTTAGGTCAAAGCTAAACACTAGAAGCTCATTTTGTCTCCCCCTCCCCCCCCCCCCCCCCCACCATTCCCAATTCATTATTTATCTTAAAAGTTTTACCCACTATCCCAAACCATCGATTAAGCTCCATGTCCATCACCACCATCTCTGTTGTGATCTCTATATATGTTTTTCTCTATTCTTTTCCATTTATTAGTCTTCGTATGTATATTTATGTATTTTTATATGCATGTATGCATGTTTATGTATATGTTTTAGTATCTAAGTATTTGAATCTGTCTATGTATATTGTTGAAAGGAAAAAAAACTACTTATAGAAACAATTTCTATTATTAGTTGTACTTGTTCCAAATGGAAAAATCTAAAGCACATTAAGAGCGAAAATGTGATGTTTTGCTTGTTTATAAAAGGTTTCATGCCTAATTACATAATATAGTGGAAACTTGGTGAAGAAAGGTAGACTACAACTTTTCATCCAGTTCAAGCTTCTAACCCGATAGAAGATCATATTGACGGTTGCACTCAAATAAAGATGGATAACATAGTATATACAAAGAAAAAGGTAAAAGAAAAACCTAATTCATCAGCAAAGGGATTATTAACATCGTATAAGATGCTCATGAGTTATTACCGAATAGCTGTCAAAATAACTCAAAAGTAGAAGTATTGACTAGAATCTTAGATTAGAGAAAACCGTGTAACATCCGTGAACTGAGTTATGATCAAGTCCTACTTATTATGAAGGATATGGTATGTGAGATTAAGATATTATCTAGTATATAAGATGAATTAACATTTATAATATATTATCCTACTATAACCAAAGATTCATTCTTCCAAAAGATATTCCATGTTATTCTTAAGGATTATTCTAGGTTGTCCCATCATCAAATATGCAACTATATCATTACAAGAAAAATGGTAATAAACATAATTTGCTCATGAATTACATGCCAATTACTTCTAGACCTCAAAGAATTTATTGATAAAAAGGAAAACCAAACGTATGATTTGTTATCAAGATCATCAAACAAAACCAGTGTCATGGTACATCTAAGTACTGGTTAAGCTTAGTAGCATTTCAACTCAAACAATCCTAGAATTCTAAATGAAATCTAAATCATTCATATTTAGTTATTCACAGATGGATTCAATCTGAATAGTTTTAACACAAAGGTGTATTTATTATAACTATTCTTTTTTACTGTCTACAATCTACCTCATTAGATGGTATCAAACATTCAATGTTTATCTTATGTTATCCTTTCATTATAAAAAGTCTCAAATATAATAAGTTGAATGAGTTATATGAGTAGGAATTCTTACATACGCGGGTTACCATAACAATAACTACATGATGAGAATCATACTTCTATGTATTGCTAGCGAGTTTCTTACTTTTATAAAGTTGTCTACTTGGAGTACAAACCAAAACATAATCCAGATGTCATATCTAGTGGTTAGGAAAGATGTAAAGATATATTCCTCATGACCAAACTTTCACATTTTCAAGCGTAGACTCAAAATGTAAATTCTAAAGGTAAGGAAAGGTGTGTTAATGACAACTAGTCCTAATTGCCTTATAGGAATGATTCCGCTTTGATACGAGATGCAACAAGGGAATTGAACAATTTCTTTCTTGTCATATGTTTAAACACTTACATGTAGAAGTCTTAAAAAATTACAAAAGAATTGTTTTATAATCATTTATAATCTGGAACAAGTATGACCACCCGGTATCTTCGATTCAATGGAATACCTAGTGATGTATTTGGCGTGTGAAGCCATTTTGGGTGGACACCGGGACTTCGTTCGTTGTAATGAACTACCAAACCGTTGCTCATTACATTTTCAAAAAAAAATATAGAAATCAGACATAATTTGGGTGTTGATAAATTTTTCTCTCCACATTCGAAATATTTTGGTTTCCATTGCTACAAAAGCTAATAAAAGATACCATCTTGTAAATCTTTTCTATAAAGGGGGGAAACAAGAGATTCTTATAAATGATTAGACATGTAAGTTGTTGAGTTGTATAAGTGCAGGTTCAAGATACCTTTTGCTAGCATGTATAAAGAATGTGTACGAACCAAATAAACATATCCATATGCTATTTTTGGTTTTTTGGATGAACCTAACAAAAAAAGGGTTTGCTAAACAGCTTGCCAAACACATAAGTATGAAAATTTTAAAATGTATAAACCATAATCCCTATGGGTTTATTTATTAACTTATCAGTCTATTTTCTTTATTTGTATCTCAATCACCTAGTAGTCACTAATGCTATCAAAAGAAAACCCTAGTAAATAAACTCATCTATTCTTTTTTCACTTAGTTCTATTATAAAAGAATATGAGTTCTATATCAAACAAATATGTTGTTAGCTGAGTCATGCAAAATAGTAGGGTATGTGTGAAAGTGGATTCTTACAATGATACGAAGTTTACCTATTATAGTTTGCATGATGAGATATAAGACATGAATTATTACAATGTTGTTCATTGTGTTCTTCAAGTGAACTTGATTTGATAGCAGCTTTGGGGTTAGAATGGCTATAAAACAATTTTTTTGGGTGTAAGGATCAACAATAACACATCAAATCAATCTCATGATGAAAACATGGAATATAATCACTCATGATAATGAAGATTGAACAAGTGGAAGATAAGCATAAATGTAAATAAACTTAACGTATATTGCTCTCTGATTTGGAATGATTAAAAGTAAGTGTGAAATAGGAAATGAGAAAATCTACCTAAATTACATCAAAAACAAATATAAATACTAAACAAAAGAGTTCTCGAGCGAGATTAAGTCCTTGCGCGGATACTTCAAGTTCTTGCGCGACTAGATCTTGATCATCTTCATTTGATTTCCCGAGCCTCTAGGTTCAATCCCTACAATCTCCCCCTAGGCTTGGTGAATCAATGCTTTAGAAGTCCACATCTATAACTTTGTAACTGCCCCCATCTGTATACATCTTGTTTTCCAAGGCCTTTATAATCAACTAACCAAACTGTGCTGCTAGAAAATGAACTGATTCATCAAATGAAAATGCACAAGCCTGCAACCTCATCAAATCATCCCTTCCAAATTTGAGCAATCCACAGGGTCGATGATACAATAATCTCTGTCAACACACTGTATTAATGCATGCCCTGTCTCCTTCTCACAACTCCACCCCATATGCTTTACCAAGATGTTAACCGGAATAGAAGCATGTATAGGGATCTTCCTTTCATATCTTGGATGCTTGTAAACTCGTATCTTTTAGGCTTATTGGTATTTGGATCAATACGCGTCTCATCTTCAACAACCTTGGATTTAGCTATCTTGAAGTTCTTTAAGTTGGTTTTACTTTGCCTCTAGATCATGTTTCTTATCCAATTCCCCTTCCCATAATTGCCTGGATTGATAAATGGAACACCACCTATCACATACAAGTTAGACGCTCTAAGAGTATGAAAGTCATGTTCATCCTGATAATACACATTTGCTCCACCCTTTCTCTTAATTACATACATATTCTTCTCTGCGTCGTACGGCCAGCTGATAAAAGGCTTAGAATTTATGTACCTTGTGAAAGGTTTGTTATGCCTCGTGTATGTACATATGCTGGTGGAGGTGGCGTATCAACAGTAATGTTTCCGACCTGACGTACTGCACTTTGACCAGTAAGATCTGTAACTTTGTTAGTCATCTCTTTAGCTCCAAAATCATCAACTATCTCTCCCTCTTCTATCAAAATATATGAAAATAAGTCTTTAAGACTGTTATTGAATACATATGTATAATCCCCCATCTCTTCTAAACCATCAAAAGGACCAAAATCTTAATCGGATTCTTCAGCGAGTATCTGTTGGTGGAACGTGTAGAACTCCTTCTCATACATCTCCTCAATATTAGGATCTAATGGTATATTGTAGATGCTTCTTAAAAGATTAACATTAGTCTTTGTGTGTCTTTTGTATTTTTGTCATAGTATAGGGACTTTTTCTATAAATATGTTCCTTTGTTTTCTTGATTAGTATAAATAGCATAGATATGTTTTGTGTAGGAAAGTTTTGAGAGATTTAGACGTCTTGTAACTGTTTTCTACACTTTGTATTATTCTATATGCTAATCAATGAAAACTCTATGAATTTTTGTTGATTTGCTTGTGTTGAATTGAATACTTGTGTGTTATAGATTGAATTGTTTCATATATCATCACAGATCGATCCATTTTGAGCTCATCAAATGGTATCAGAGCTTTCGGTTCAGTGATTGAAGTTCTTCAACTGTCTAACTCTCAAATCACTTGAATCTGTGATTGATAAACAATTCAGTCATATAATTGTTGAATTCAGTTGTGTTTCATCATCAGGAACATGATTTGATTCACAATTAGCAGTACAATTCGTCCAAATCAGTGAATTTGAGCAAAAAGCTCTTCGAACCTGTTCTTCATTTGTCGAACCTGTTCTTGAATCAAAAGATCATTTTGGTTGTTAATTGAAGAAATTGAAGTTGAAGGATTGATTATTGATCAAGTTCCTACATAATTTGAGGATTTCAGATCAATTAATCAAGTTTTGAAGGATTTCAGAAAATTTAAGTTCGTATGAAACTGATGAATGTGGCGCATTAGGTCAAAAACACTGCTTGAAATTGCCTAAGTGTTAGGCGCATAACAACTGTTTAGGCGCATTTCCACTGTTTGTGCGTTTTTCAGTTAGGCGTTTTTCTATTGTGTAGGCGTTTTTCAACTAGACTGAAGATTTACTGAAACTAATTCCAAGCGTTTTACGACTGTTGAGGCGCATTACAACTATTTGGGCGTTTTTCAACTTGGGCGTTTTGGAATTTTTCTAAGGTAATCCCTTAGACGTTTCAAAGTCAAAGTCAAAGGAAGTATCACAACTGTTTGGGTGTTTTACCACTATTTGGACGCATCAGCTTTCACACTTAGAAAAAAAAAATTTAATTTTTTCAAAAACTTATAAAAAAATCCAAAAGTATTTTCAATTCATTGTTTTAATTCAAAAACTTAAAAACAACAAAAACAAATCCTTTTCTAAAATACAAAATTAAAAATGGTAAAATCAGAAGACTCAGAGAACAGAGTTCCCAAGCTGAAGAATAGAGCAGATTTCAAGAATTGGTCACTGAGATTAAAATATCACTTGAACTCTATTGATACTGATCTTGGAAATCAATAGAAAAAGGGCCATATATTCCTATAACTTCAGATGGTCCTGACAGAGGGTTTATCTACACAAAAGACTCTCCAGAACCATACCGTGAATATGGTCTGCAAGGTGATGATCTAAAAAAAGTGAAAAATGATATAAGAGCTTATTCTCTTATGTGCAAAGGACTGCCACTTGAAGTCCTTACAAGGCTTGATGGTTATCAGACGGGATACACCATGTATAAGGCCTTGAAAATAATATGTGAAGGTGGAAAGGAGATCCAGGATCTGAAAAAGCAAAAGTTAAAGAGACAATTAGAACTTTTTGAACATTTATCTAGTGAAACAATAAATCAGATGATGAACAGATTTGTTCAACTGACTACTGAGATGTCGACTGCAGGTATCAAGAATGATCTAAAAGATCTTAATTTCAGGCTTCTCAATGCTCTTCAATCTTCATGAAAGCAAACAGTCACTCTGTTAAAGCATACTGAGAAATTCCCAATGGATCTTGATCTCTTGATTGCTAAAATAGAATCTGTCGAAATTGATGAAAGTTCTAGAAACAATGACAGAGCAGCTTCGATGTCACAATATAAATATGTTGCTTATCTAGCAAGTCCTGTGGATAATGCATTCATGGCTAAGAATGAAACTTCACCAGAAGATAAGGGTGATTTATTTGTTGGCACAGGATTCTTCACTGATTCTACTTACACAAGTGCTCCTGCCTATACACCTCAGAATCAATCTCAATCTCCTCCTATGCCTAAAAGTTCTAAATCTCAAGCAGAGACTCCATTTGCTAACTCTGCTAAAACTAGCAAAGTTAACGATGTAATAAACATCCTATTACAGGATGATGAGTCTAAAACTGCTTTTACTGCATTTATGGCAAGCTTTCAAGCTTATCAAGGTAGTCATCTAACTCAACTTGATCTTGTTTTGCAGGATTTGTTTGAAATGGATCCAGACGATGTAGAAGAAATGGATCTCAACTGGCAAATGGTTATGATAGCTTACAGGACTCAGAAACACTCGTATGTCAACAGAAACTACAAGCCGAGTGCAAACAAGTCTGCTGGATTTGATAAGTCCAAATCTAGGTGTTTCAATATAACAGCTATGGACATTTCTCTAGAGAATGCAAAGCTCCAAGGAATAAAGGAGGAAATGGCCAATCAAGCTCAAGTAATCAAAGATTTTAGCAATCTTCACAGAAAACATTTCAGAAACCTTATCAAAGCCTACCAATGGTAGAATTGAAAGATGATTCTAAATCATCAGAGGAGCCCAAGAAATCTCTTGTTGTTAACATTAAAGATGATTATGATTGGAGTGCATACGCTGAGCAATTTACTGCTGATTTAACCTCCAATTTATCTCTTGTTGCAGAAATACAAAAAGAAGATTGGTCTGAATTTAATGATCCAAAAGCTGATAGAAACTCTGAGAATGAGGAAGACGATAATGACTGGAGCGACAAGTCTGATCCCAAGGAAGATTTAGAGGAAGTTGCATTGATGGCAAAATCTGATCAACCAAAGGTACGCCCGAGAAGACCAATCAATACTTGGTATGTGGATAGCGGGTGTAGCCGGCATATGATAGGCAATCATGCCTTATTAAAATATTTTAAGTTAAAAGATGGAACACATGTCGCCTTTGGTGGTGATGCGGGAGGAAAAATAACCAGAGAAGGAACAGTATCCAACGGGATTATAAGCTTTGATAAAGTCAACTTTTGTTCACAGTTGAACTTTACTTTGTTAAGCGTATCCTAAATTTGTGATAAATCCTACTCTGTACTTTTTGATGATTCTTTATGTTATATCTTGAAACTAGGATTTCAGATAAGCAAGGATTGCGTGGTTGTTAAAGCTGTCAGAGACCGAGATGTACACAAACTGGATACGTCTCAAGTGGACTCTTTTATAGAAACAACTTGTCTCTTTGCTAAAGCATCAAATAATGAAAGACAGCTTTGGCATAGACGTCTGGGGCATTCAAATTTCAAGAATATGAACAAGCCTGTAGCAGGAAATCATGTTATTGGTCTTCCATCGAAGAAGTTTGCCACAACTGATTTATGCTCAGCATGTTTAAAAGGGAAACAGCACAGAGCGTCTTATAAGTCCAAGCTGATAAACTCAAATTTCAAACCCCTTCAGTTGTTGCATATGGACCTTTTGTGGACCAACCAATGTGAAGAGTATTGGAAGAAAATCTAACTGTTTAGTTATCATTGATGACTATATAAGATTTTCATGGGTTTTCTTTCTAAATGCTAAATCTGAAACAGCTGAATTAATAAAATAATTTATCATTAAGTTGAAAATCAACTTGATCAAAAAAGTAAAAATAATTAGAAGTGATAATGGGACAGAATTCAAAAATCTAACTCTTGACATGTTTTGGTAGAGAAAGGAATAGCTATCAGTTCAGTGCTCCCCAGAACTCACTCAACAAACGGAGTTGCTGAAAGGAAGAACCAAACATTGATTGAAGCTGCACGATCCATGTCGCCGATGCTAAAATCCGATCACATTCTGGGATGAAGCAATATCAACTGCATGTTTTGTTCAGAACCATTCATTAATTGTTAAGACAAACTGAAAACTCCATATGAGTTAATGTTTGACAGGAAACCAAACATAGATTTTCTAAATCTTTTGGTTGTCCGGTTATGATTCTGAATTCAGTGATCATTTAGGAAAATTTGAATCAACATCTGATGAGGATTTTTCGTTGGATTTCATCTGTTTCAAAGGCCTATCGAGTTTATAACTCTAGGACTAACGTTTTCTTGAAACATTCAACGTTAAATTTCTGGAAACTCTTTTCCATCAGTGTCAAATGGTCCTGTATGGTTATTTGATTTAGATTCATTGTCTAACTCTTTTCAATCCAACTTATTTAATCAATCTAACTTGCTTGATTCTACAGGTGAAGAGAAAATTCAAGGAGATCTCGGTTCATTCAGTGACGATTTGGATTCTGATGATGCAGATGATTCAAGCCCAAACCATCCCTCTTTTCTTTTGTTAGAGATTCTATTTTTTAGTTAAATAATGATCATCATTCTCATCAGAATAATGTTCAGTCAGTTTCTGAAAACCAAGATGTGTGACAACTAATTCCTAATGATGGTACAGAAATTGTATAACCTGAATCTGGACCGTCATCTATTTCTGGTGATGTAGTTGATTCTGGTAATATTGATTACATTTATCAATCCCTAACCGACTCAATTCCTAATTTCAATCCACATTCTTCAAGACTCAAGTTCCTAATTTCAATCCACATTCTTCAAGCCTATTGCATCAGCTTTCCAACTTGAACCAAACCAATCTGGATGTTCATGTTCAAGGAAATGAAATTCCAATATCTCGTATCCACAGGAACCATCCCACATCTCAGATTATTGGTCCTTTGAGTGAGAGAACGATGAGAAGTAAATCAGAACAAGCAAACGTATGCTTATACTCTTGCTTTCTTTCTCAAATTGTTCCTAAAAATGTTTCTGAAGCGTTAAAGGACAATGGTTGGATCGAGGCTATGCAAGAAGAATTATTACAGTTTCGCAAACAAGAAGTGTGGAATCTAGTGGATTTACCTGAAGGAGAAAATTCTATAGGCACAAAATGGTTATTCAGAAACAAAACTGATGATAGAGGTGTAGTTATCCGAAATAAAGCGAGATTAGTTGCATAAGGATACGCTCAAGAGGAAGGAATAGATTATGATGAAGTATTTGCTCCAGTTGCAAGACTTGAATCAATTCGTGTCTTCCTGGCTTATGCATCATTCATGAAATACAAAGTGTATCAAATGGACGTAAAAGGTGCATTCTTGTATGGACCGATCATAGATGATGTGTTTGTGAAGCAACCTCCAGATTTTGAAGATTCACAATATCCATATCATGTGTACAAGCTTAGCAAAGCTTTATATGGTCTACATCAAGCCCCTAGAATCTGGTATGAGACATTGTCATAACACTTAATCCAACATGGATACACGGGAGGGAAAATCGATCCGACTTTGTTCATTAAGAAGGATGCTGATGATCTTTTATGTGTACAAGTGTATGTCGATGATATCATATTTGGTTCTACAAGTCCAAAAATGTGCAATGAATTCGAAGAAATCATAAAATCTCGATTTCAGATGAAGTTGGGTCTGAAAAGGATAGTCTTATTTCAACACAATCAAAGTCAACAATGTCAACATCACTGTCAAAGTCATCGGAAAAGTCAAACAGACGCGTTCGAGATGAAGAACCGAGACGAGACATTGATATAAATGACTAGGAGTTTATTGTTAATAAATATATTTTGTGTCACAAAATATATTTATTTATGTTTAAGTCATTTTTATGTTTTAATGATAGTCTAGGGGCTAATTGTCATTAGTCTAATTTTCATTAGACTAATATATAGCTAGAGTCATTAGTGTTTTTAGTAAGCTTGAATGAGCTAGATTTGAGGGTTTTCATGTAATTAACATCTTATGCAAATCAATATGGATCAAATGAGGGTTTTTTTATTGATGTTCTTATGTGTCATCCAAGTTCTTCATATTTTATCATTTGATCCAAATCTTCATTACTATTTGAAGATTCAAGTGCTTTTGGGACTACAATTTGTATCAGAGCAAACTTGAATCAATTCCTATTGCTGGTTTGAAGATTTTGTTGTTGATTTTGTGAAGTGTTTTTTAGAGAGAGAAAATGAGGTTTTGGAGAGAGAAACTAGATTTGAGTTTTTGTGTTCATCATATCACTGATTTTGATCCATCTACATCATTTCAGAGCAGATTTACAACATTTGATATCATATTTTACATTTACAAATCGATGTCTACAAGAAATTGAAAAGAATTTGAATTTTAAAGGTGTTTCTCTCACACATAGTTGTTTGTGTGTTCTTGGTGTTCTTCAGATCTTCAAAACTTCATCTGAACGAAAGTTCACATTTTTCCAGCAAAACTCCAGCAAAACTTTGGCGAAACTAAGTAGTTTTCCGGCGAACTTGCCGGCGAACTTGTGTTTTCTGGCGAAACTAAAAGTGAGCCCATCACAACCACATCCACAAAACCCAAGCTACAATCACCACCAAGATCCACTGCTGCCTAAGTCAATAAACAACCTCCTACCACCATCGGCTACCTTTTTCTACAGCCACCACCACACCACCAAAATCTCAACCATCCACCGCAGCCACTCAAACCCCCCCCACCGTCGGTTACCTCCTCCTGCAACAACCACCACCATTGAACCACAACCATATACCAACAACCAAATACCACCATCGCAGAACCATTACCGCTGCGACCATAACCAACAACAACTACTACCTTTGACCTTTACCATCATGAACACACCATCATTGACCAGCCACCATCCCAGATCCACCACCTTTTACCACAACATCCCCCCCATCGCCACCCTAACCTACGGTTGCACCCACGATCTGCAACCTCTTATGCAACCATTCCCCAACCACCACCCGTAAGATCTATCATCAAAACCACAAACCCCGTAATCAAATCCCACCCCCGCCCACCGTTACCATCATCAGATCTGCAACTACCCTCAACCAACACCCTCACCACAATAGAACCACATATCTACCATCGACCACCACCAACCGTGACCACTCATCTCACGAAACCTACCCACCTTTACATTTCCCTCCGATCGCACGACCACAGCCGCTTTCCACCTCCACCGATACCTCTTCCACCGCCAAAATAGAATCGAAAAACAAAAAGAAAGGTAGAAGAAGAACAGTTTCCTTCGGGCCCTAGGGTTTCTTTCCCCTTCCCGTATCTCCCTCTATGTGTGTGTTTTGGTTAGTGTATGAATTATGGGGATCAGTTGACTATTGTTGTTGTTGTATGTGTGTTGAAAGACAAAGAAAGGGAGTGCAGGTGAAAGTGGTTTAGGTCGTAGTTCTAGGTTTTGAAAGTGTTTGTAGAGAGGTGAATTTTTGGAAAAATATTTTTAGCATTGGGTGTTAAAGTGAATTTTAATTAAAAAAAAGGGGAAAATGTCGTTTTCTGCCGATTTTGAATCCGACAACGCCAAAATGGCACAAAGTCGGTTTGATTCTTTTGCAGCCATAAAAGATGAAAAGATATCTGATTTTGTTGATTGATTTCTGATGGTGGCAAACAACCTTAAGAAGTATGATGACCAGCTGGAAAACCATGAACAAGTCACAAAACTTTTGGATTCTCTTCCTTCACGGTGGAGTCCACAAGTTAGTTTGTTAAAACGCGAAAGAATTTTTGCTGACTACAAACTCATGGAAGTTATCAACAAGAAAACATTTGATTTGGATATGAAAAGAAAAAGGTACAATCAATTCATGTATGGTGGTGTTTCTTCAAGTGTAGAGATCAAAGAAACTAACGAAGAAGTCAACATGTATTGATGGCTGAGGTGCTAAACAGTGATGAGAATTATGTTGAGAATTTTGATCCTTTTAATAATTCAGCTGTGAAACTCAAGTGAGAGTGTTGGTGATGTTGATGCTGTTGTAAGCTGGTGTAAAATTCAGAAGCCATAGGATAGTGAAACAAATGAAGTAAAGCAGAGGTTCAGGATGAAGGAAATTCAGAGGGAGATGAAGAGAGTTGCTAAGGAGGAAGAGTACAAAAAAAAGAACACTCCGTATGTCAATGTGAAAAAGCCCTAGCTGCTGAAAAGATAGTTATGGGACTCCCCTATGAGATAGTTCAAGACATGTTTTCTCCTCCCTGCCAAAACGTTCAATTATCAGGGTTATAAAGCTAATAGATTATTGTTAGAAAATGAAAAAGAATTAAAAAGAATAAACAAAGAACTTAAATCAATGAGTCCAAATATTATTAAACTAAGAGAAGCTTTAAAAGAAAATGATCTTTTAAAAAGAAATATTTAGAAAAGAATATCAGATTAATGTTTTGAGCGAACGATCACATTAGCAGAGTTTGAGACTAGCAAGCTTCAAACTAAACACGATAAATGGACGATATCTGGGATGAAACAGGAAGAACTATTCTCAAGCAGAGGGGAGCTAGAATCAAAACGGGTGTTGGATGTGGTGAAACTTCATTTTTATCCTCCTCCTAGCACTTACTATTACTCTCCTATGCCTCAACCTCATCCATCTAATAATTTAATTGAAGCTACTATACGAAAGTTTACATGTAGGTTTAAGACAGCGTTAATCACAAAGGTTCGAGATGAATATGATTTTCCTGCAGGTTGGGGCTCATCAAGCAAGGATCTGATCTGCAAAATGATAACTCCACCTCTGATGCTTCAAAACCAGTATTAGTTATTTCATGTAACTTCTTTAACAAATTCAAACAGGTAACATCCCTTCTTTGTTCCTGTCAAGTTTGTCAAAGAAGGAACAGCTGTGGACATCAAGCAATCAGAACTCAACAACACAAACCGACACAACAAGAGTATCAATCAAGATCCATTAGAAGCTGACTTGTGTATATAACATCCCTTCTTTTGTTCCTGTCAAGTTTGTCAAAGAAGGAACAGCTGTGGAATCATCAAGCAATCAGAACTCAACAACACAAACCGACACAACAAGAGTCATCAATCAAGATCCATTAGAAGCTGACTTGTGTATACAGGACTGGACAAGTTCTGATGATGAACCAGAGATCATCAAGTCACCTGAAGTTATCAAGTGTCAAAAGCTTCCAACAGTTGAATCAAGACCTATACGGATCTTACTATCCAACTGCTAAGACACTGTAATCAAACAGCAGTTCCTCCAAAGCTCAGCAGAAGCACTCACTATTCATCTGCTATCCATCAAGCTTGCCACAAATCTGCCTCCAAGTCTACCAAATCACCAGTCATACAAAAGTGTACTCAGAAGAATGTTCAGATCTCAGCTCCCGGAACATCACAAATCAAATCACAGCCTAGTTTGAAATCCACATTGACAAAGCCTCAAAAGGTTTAATTTCCATATATCAAAAAGAAGAATCATCAAGGTTGTTAACAAGCTGCATCAACCTCAAAGCAGGCTCCACCCTCTCCTATTCTCCACAGGACTACAAAGAACCAAAAGCCTTTCAAGGCTTGCTTTAGATGTGGAAAAGAAGGTCATGTGCTAAAGAAGTGCTCAGGTTCAAAGGCAAGCTTTGGGAGGTAAAGATAACACAGGTTGCTTCTCGGGTTCAAAAGGTAAAAAGCACATATCTTTGAATGGTTGGATAAAGAAAAATCTATCCAAACCTTCTCATGTGAAGCCGGTTTCACATGATTCAAAGATAAAAAAGACCAATGTTTCAAAATTAAAATCTCCTCCTTTGGGTCTTAAACAGAAAATGACTTCCAAATTCAATTCTTTCATATCAAAAGTAATTGAACAGAAACAAATTTAGAAAGTAAAACAAAAAGAAAAGGATATAGAAATAAATGATTTTTCAAAAGAATGTGTGCTTAAACAGGTTACATACACTGATGAAAAAGGAACTCCTAGGACCACGATGGTCTGGGTCCCCTTCTCTAACTAATCTGTTTATGAGTGCAGGAACAATTCAGGAGGCCTATCAGTAATCCGATTTACTGACTGGGATTGTTCCTAATTCAAATTTGAGGCAGAACAAACAGGTTATGGTATCTCATCCACATTTTGAATTCTTATCTACCATTCACAATCACTGCATTTTTCTTGTTACTTCATTTCTCATGTTTTTGCTAGTATAATTTGGAAGACTTTCTTTAGTAAAATTCTTTTTTCAATTCCGTTTATTATATACTTAAAAAAAAGGGGGAATTTTTTTTTCATGGTAGTTAAAAAGAAATTTCAAGGAGAATAAAAAATTCACCGCGACAACTAACTTGATTGGGATGACTGAAGAATGATGTATTCTGGAAATGATAGTATCTTCTTGGTATATATTGCTGACTTGTACTTGTGAGAAATGATAGTAACTGATGTAGATGTCTGTATTACTTAATATTCTAAAATCTGAAAAAGACAGTTTCGTTATATGATATGCTTGGTAGGCTCAGCCTGAAAACAAAGTAAACAGTGATTCTGTATCCTAACTAAAGCTTTAGAACTCGATGATAAGGATTATTCTCCTAACATTTCGGCCTGCACAAAGTTATAAGTCTCATCAAAAATGGGTTGTGAGTATCTGACTTCTGCCTTGATTACTTCGATTCCTAAATTCCCTCACCCTTGCTTCTGAATTGATGCTTCTTATAAGCTCTTCAGAATCCTTTTCATGCTTATCTCCTCTGCTATGCTGAAGTATTGACCTGAAGTGATGATCTTCTCTGTTATATGTAAGTATAGACCTAAAGCTCTCATCAGCATGCTCAGATGATCATCTCCTTGTTATACGTAAGTATAGACCTGGAGCTCTCTCATCTGTTCCCCAAATAAAGGCACAGTGATTCTTAAATTAAGATCATTGTTGACAACTTAAAAGAAAGTCAAGCAGAGTTAATCATATTACTCAATAAGCCTGATGATGGGATAAGTTCTTTGCCGGATGTCTATGGGAACCAAGTCACATGAGCTTCTCTAATTAAATCTAAAACATGATAAAAATCAGCTGCAGATCACTTGCTGAAAGGATAAGGCAGGGTTTAAATTGGACAAATATACCAACAATCATTTTTGAACTGTTTTGGCTTCAAAAAATTTAAAATTATGACCAGACTCTGTATTAGTGTGATCTCACTAACTTGTCGATGTTCAAATACAACTTTGTGCTTTCATATATCTTGAGGATGTGTCTCATGATCAAATTAGTTCTTGGTGTGTATATGATAAACAAAATAAAATAAAATATTCATTTCAAACCATTTTTAAGTCTCCATATTATGCTATTAAAATGTTATCATTTTTACATGCATTTCACGGGAAATTGCACATTCAGATAAACACGAGTTATTTGTATTGTTGAAATGTTCTAACGAGAATTGTGTAGAATGTGTTTGTAATTGTGTTACAGATTCTTGCTGCAATTGATGGCCGATCATCAATGAGCAAAGTACCATACCAGAGAACTTGTTCCTCAAGTTTGCAAGGAGGATACCGAGCTAGGATTCCTTCTTCATCATTCTGAAGCACTCAAGAATAAGAGTTGGAGATGCTGTTCCTGATCATTTCATGATGAACACAAAAGGAGGGAGCATTCAAAAAGGCGAGCCTAAAGGATGAAAGATTGTTCGGTACCAGATCATCAATCTAGGGGGAGATTGAAGATCAATATATAGTTGACTTATCGGTGCTGATCATAATGAAAGACTGTTGATATATAATAGACTAAGGGAGAGTATGTTGGGTCTGAAAAGGATAGTCTATAATATCAACACAATCAAAGCCAGAGTTTATTGTTAATAAATATATTTTGTGTCAACAAAATATATTTATTTATGTTTAAGTCAATTTTATGTTTTAATGATAGTCTAGGGGGCTAATTCTCATTAGACTATATATAGCTAGAGTCATTAGTGTGTTTAGTAAGCTTGAATGAGCTAGATTTGAGGGTTTCATGTAATTAACATCTTATGCAAATCAATATGGATCAAATGAGGGTTTTTCATTGATGTTCTTGTGTGTTCATCCAAGTTCTTTATATTTTATCATTTTGATCCAAATCTTCATTACTATTTGATGATTCAAGTGCTCTTGGGACTACAGATGAGTTCTGTGGGAGAGATAAATTTCTTTCTTGGTCTACAAGTTAAGCAATCTGCGGATGGTATTTTTATCAACCAAGAGAAGTTCGTCGACAAACTCTTGAAGAAATTTAAGCTGCAAGATTGTCAGTCAATTAGAACTCCAACTGATGTGAACACCAAGATTGAGCCTAATCCGAAAGGAAAATCAATAGATCAAACATTATACAGATCGATGATTGGTTCTTTGATGTATCTCACTACATCTAGACCAGACATTATGTATGTTGTTTGTGTCTGTGCAAGGTATCAATCAGACCCGAAAGAATCCTACTTAATTGCTATCAAAGGAATATTCAGGTATCTCAAAGATAAACCGGTTTTAGGGCTATGGTATCCTTACGAAGGAAACTTCGAGGTACATGGGTATACTGATAATGATTATGGAGGTTGTTGTAAAGATAGAAAATCAACAACGAGTGGGTGTCAATTTCTAGGCCCCAAATTAGTCTCGTGGCAATGCAAGAAACAAACAAATGTATTTGTTTCTACTGCAGAAGCTGAGTACATTGTTGCTTCAGCAGGATGTTCTCAAATCCTTTGGTTACAAAACCAACTGCTGGATTACGGGTTCAACTTTCTTAAAACACCTATTTACATTGATAACACTGCTGCTATGTTCATTACAGCTAATCCTGTCCAACATTCAAAAACAAAATATATCGAGATTCGATATCATTTTCTCAGAGATAACTCTGAAAAAGGTTTAATCATATTGATTCAAATTGCTACTGAAAAACAATTGGCAGATCTTTTTACTAAAGCCTTCTTACCAGGACGGTTTGAGTATTGGTTGAGTCGATTGGTCTTATTAACCACATTTAAAAACTGGTTTTTGAGTATTTCAGTTAATTGAGTCTAAATATAATCAGAACCCTCCCTTATATGAATAGGACACAGCCAGAGAACCTGTCAAAGTTAATTGCGTGAGTTTATTTTTGTGTGTGCATGTTTATTAGAAAAACAAAACCAAATACAAAAAATAGAAATTGAAAAACAAAAGATAAAAAATATAAAACCAAAAGTCACAAAAACAGTGTCTTTCCTTAATAATTATATAGGAATGAATTTGTTTTGTAATATGTGAGAAATGATAGTACATTAGTATGATTAGTTGCATACTTCGCTTTCGACTAAAGTCTGACATGATCAGATATGATGTGCAAGTAAGTTCATGCAATTAGACTGAAAAAGTAAATTATTGTGATTAAACTAAATCACTCATGAATTCATGTATGTCTATCTTAGCATTAATGAGTAGTGTTGATTTCTCAAATTGATTGCTTGTTAAGACATAATCTCATACCTGATGGTGATATGAATAACCATTGAGCTCTAATTATTTAATGCATCTAACACTTCTCTGTTATGAGTCATCATAGACCTGAAGTGGTGAGATATCCTTTGTTGTAAGTGATTATAGACCTGGATATTCTCACTGATGCAACAAGATGCCAATGTGCATAAACTCCAAATGAGATCTAGTTATAGTATATGTCAGGTTAACAAGTTGAGAATAATGAATTCTTGCATATCTTTATGAGAATTAACCTCTCTAAGTCTAAGTGTGACTGCATTATGTCATATCTAATTGTACCTTAAACAATCCAAGAATTGAAAAAGTAAGTGTGCTGAATATCTTGCTAAATGCACTCAGTTGCTGTAGCAATACTGACCTGGAACACACTTGATCAAGATTTATTCTTTATTTATGACTATCCATCAATTTTTTTATTTCAATGTGCTGGTCTTATGTAATATGATCTCACTGCAGACATTGATTCATTTGTAAATATTAAATTTTTATTCTGCTTTAATTTTGATTTTTGCATGTCTTTCTGTGTATAGGCATTTTAACAATGATTAGTGTACTCTTCATGTGACTTTCAAGAAACTTCTAAGTTTTGTTAAATTTAAAAGTTTAGGGGGAGTAAAAAGAGTTAAAACAGTGTCTAAAAAACTGATTGACAAATTTCAAGATATGAAAATCATGAAAAATCAAAATATAATGTTTTGGATGGAAAGGAAGGTGCTATATATGTTCAAGCATGTGTGTGTAACAAAATGTAAAAATGAACCTGAAAAACATTTTTAATGGAAAAGCTTCTTGCAAAAGTTAAATGAGATTTTTTGTTAAAACTAGAGACTAAAATGACTGGAAATTATTTGAAAACATAAAAAAAATAAAAAATAAAAAAAATTGTCAAAATATAAAAATTCAAAATTCAAAATAAAAAAAATAAAAAAAAAAATTGAAATGCAAAAAGTTCAAAATTGAGGGTATATTGTGAAAATTTTGGGTGAAAGTCAAAATTTGATTAATTAAAGTCAAAAGTTGATAAATTGTTTTAATATTAGTATGTGAACAGTGCTAATATGTCTAAACAGTGTACAGGTGGAAGATCTAAAAATTACAAGTGTTAGACACATAAAAGTCATCTCATGAGCCTAAACAGTGTTCATAAGTCCAGGATTAGGAGCATGATGATTTTTCAAGATTTATACAAGTGTTGGACGTTTCAGACAACCTCATGCGTCTAAACAGTTGTCATGCGTCTAAACAGTTGTCGTGCGTCTAAACAGTTGTTATAAGTATGGAAAAATGTGGTTAAGTGTTAGGCGTTTCAACATTCTCATGCCTCTGCCCAGTACCTGGACTTTCAAGAATTGGGCATATCAAGTGAAAATAACCAAGTTTTGGGCGTTTCAGCTAAGCCCATGCGCCTGAACAGTGCAAAAGCGCCTAAACAGTGCTCATGAGTCTGAACAGTGCTCATGCCCATGCGCACAAACAGTGCTCATGCGCCTAAAATTTTCACTTAGTATATAAAGAACACTTTGTGTTTTCTCAGTTCATTCACAAATTCTCCCCTGAACACAGAACACTCTCAAACCTAGTATTCTAGATAAACCCTAATTTTCATATTTTGATTGACTTCTGATCTAATCTTGCAATCGATAGTCATAGTTCTTGATTCTAAATGTAAGTTTGAGATCAAAATCACATAAATTTCAGATTATCTGGTTGATTTGTATTAGGCGTTTTGATCCTATTCGGGAGTTCGAAACCCTAGATTGAACTGAAATAGAAGTTAGAATGATGATATATACATGATTTCGACCAGAATGATGCATTCAAATCGATTGTTCATCAAAGTTGATTCTGTGATGAATCTTCATCGACCGAGGATGAAGATGAACAGTCATTCAACAAATTTTTTTAATAAAATGATAAATTGATTAAAAATTCACAATTAAATCTATTTTTAAAATAAAAATTGAGAATTAAAGTGTGTTAATCAAAATGAAACTAACTTGAAAGAATTTCTGATTTTGAACAGAATGTTCAATACTTAGAAATTTCAAGTGCAAGTTGGTAAAAATGGTTAAAATACACAAATTCTTAAAGTCAATAAACTTGCAATTGAGTTAATTTTCAACATTCAAAAGTCTAAATTCTTGTTCATTTTGCAGATGGCTGATTTAAAGTTCGAGCCAAAACACAATGTTGATGCTCTTCTTAATGAAGAAGGTAGAGATGCTGTCGGATATGAAGAGATGATAAGATTTTTGTTGAGAACCAAATATGTTTATGCAATGTGTTACCAACCAATTATCTATTCAAGGCTGATTAAGAAATTTTGGAACACTGCATACATTGACACTGATGATAATGGAAGAAAAGTTGTTAGAGTTTTATTAACAATCTGAGGATGATTGAAGTTTCAGAAGATTCTATTCGAGAAGCTGTGAGATTGGAACAAATGATCCTGATGATTATTTTGAGTTGACTTTTAATGAATGTAGAGAAACATTCTTGGCAATGGGTCACCCTGATCCTTTCTAAAGAATCAATTTTCAGAGAAGAGTATAAATCATTGGAAGTTACTGTGCTACATTTTCCAACATTGCATGTCTAAGAGAAGTGCAGGATGGAATTCTTTTCCTGTGAATATTGCATCCCTGATTGCAGCATTGGCAACAAACAGAAGTTTAACATGGCCAAATGGATTCTGAATGGATTCTCTTAACTTGGAAAAAGGAATCAGAAATAAGTACTTGATGTATTCTTCAAATGATTATCAATGAAGACATACAGAAATTAGAGTTCATGGTTTTAGTGGAGAAACCATGATTCTTGAACACATGTCTGAGATATCTATAAGAGATGTCTATAGTGACAGGAGCTCAAATGTTCCATTATTTGATTATATCAGAATTTAGCAAATGATGATGTTGATATAACTGTTGATCATTTTCACTTATCAGAAGAAGAACCAGTTGATCCTAATGATTGATAGAGGAACTTCCTATTAAGGAAGAGAATGATGAAAATGATGATGAGGAAAATGAAGATAATGATGATAATGATAAAGAAGATAGTTCTAGCTTATCTGATTCTGATTATGGTGATGAAGGTGGTCAATTTGATGATGTTATGGAATTTATACATGATAATGTTCCAGAATCTGAGCAAGTAATTGAGGAAACTCACGAAGAAGATCATGATGAGACAGAAGAAGTAGAGTCATCTACTAAAGAAGTGAATGAAGAAATGGATGAAAATGTCCAAGATACAGATCAAGTTACTAAAGAATTTAATGATAATGATACTGAAGTTGTAGAAAGTGAACAAGAGATTGATGTAAATCAAACGGTTTATGATATTTTGAGTATGATTGAAGAAATCGTAGATCAAAATGACCAGTTTGAATTAAATGAGAACACTCAAGAGTTTTATATTGTAGAAGCTGGTGTTATGAATGAATTTGTAGAAGAAGTTCAACCAGAAATGCATGTATCTGAAGAAGGAAACTTATAAAAGAAGATTGATGATCTTAAAGAATAAAATTTGAATCAATTAAAGATAATTGAAGAGTTGAAAGCTGTTAATGAAAGGTTGATTGAAGAAATGAAAGAGAAAGATAAATTAATTGATGAGTTGAGAAAAAGCCGAGATGCTAACTTGAAAACATTTAAAGTTATTAATTTAAAGAAAAAGATTTTGAAGACTGAAGATATGTTGAAGACCGAAGACAATGTGAATCTTAGGGGGAGTATTGTAGATGCTTCTTAAAAGATTTACATTAGTCTTTGTGTGTCTTTTGTATTTTTGTCATAGTATAGGGACTTTTTATATAAATATGTTCCTTTGTTTTCTTGATTAGTATAAATAGCATACATATGTTTTGTGTAGGAAAGTTTTGAGAGATTTAGACGTCTTGTAATTGTTTTCTACACTTTGTATTCTTCTATATGGTAATCAATGAAAACTCTATGAATTTTTTTTGATTTGCTTGTGTTGAATTAAATACTTGTGTGTTTTAGATTGAATTGTGTTCATATATCATCACAGATCGATCCATTTTGAGCTCATCATATATAGTCATCTGTATCATCGGGTTTTGGTCTAGAGACATTATTAGAACTTGAAGGAATGGCAATCAAACCTATATCACCACCCTAATTATCATCATCATCGTCCTTTTTCTTTCATTTATCACCACTCTTAACATCATCACCATGATCATTATCATCATCATCATCATCATCATATCATCATTTTCATCACAACTAAAATCAATCATATCCAAATCATCATCATATACTGGCTTAGTGAATGGAATATCATGTTTAGGCTCAAGAAACGCCTCTCCTGTAAAAACTAAAGGTCGGTCCTCCGTAGCCTCAATAGGAACAGTGTTAGTTGGTTCTTGATGAACATTAGCAGTCTCTATTGTCTTTTCAGACACACCAGGATCAACGACTTGCTCTTTAGAAGTAGTAGGATCACTAGCAACATCAAGACCATCAGATTGCTATCCGCTAGACTCACCAACTTTTGTAGTACAGTGCTGTGCATAAATAAATGGAACCCAAAAAGTGTGGTCTCTAATGTTCTGCTCTAGAATCTGAACATGGCTGAATGTGAACTATTATTGATGTTCAAGATTCTTAATCCTCTCATCCATATCTATCATCTGTTTGTACAAACCATCAATCACTAGTGTCTTCTCCATTATCTCTTTCTCCAACGAACTAACTCTCTACTTAAGAGATACCCATGTGGGTGATTCAGATGAAGTCTCAGTATCCGGTCTCGGCTCAGGAGTAGTACATAGGACGTTGTCC
Source organism: Flaveria sonorensis (assembly GCA_025506505.1). Taxonomy (NCBI): domain Eukaryota; kingdom Viridiplantae; phylum Streptophyta; class Magnoliopsida; order Asterales; family Asteraceae; genus Flaveria; species Flaveria sonorensis. Next base: position 43,055,806 of record CM046426.1, on the reverse strand, counting down.
ATCCTAAACATGTCATTGGAACCTTGATCTCTAGGAGGATTCCTCATGTATTATCAGTAGTAGGCAGCTCAGATGATGTTACAGTTGTAGATTCTGTAACAATCACTACAATCTTGTTGTACGGCCTCACTAACTGTGCTCTCTTGGCCCTGTCACTGGAACATTTATCAAAGTAGTCATTGGGGTCCGATGCTTTCATAGAACTCTCTTCCTCTATCCCTCGCACTTGGACTATTTAATCAGATCTCTTTCTAACCTGTGACATCCGTAATTTTCCGTTAACCAACTCCGTTAGTTCCGTTAGATCCTGCATACACGTGTCGTGAGCACACACTAGTTATCATTGAACGTTGGTGATTTAATAATAATTAATAATGTTAAATAGTAATGTTTATGTTAGTAAGTTAAAACCTTTTAAAAAGTGTTTAAAAGATGGGTTTTTATAAAATATAAAACATTAAGGCTAAATGGTAACTTTCTAAATAAAATACTTAATTAAAATAAAACCCTAGCCCCCCCCCCACCACACCAAGATCGGCCACGATCACACACACCCACACTTCGAAATCGACCTAGTGCAGGCAAGAAACCCTCGAATTTGATCGATTACAAGCAATAGAACACGTTAGGAGCATCATTGCAAGCCGTTACACGATTAAAGGTTAGTTTTTGGTATTCTTTTTCATGTGCTTCTATGTTGGCCGAAAGTTATGTCGAAATTGATGTGAATGTTGAATTGTGGTTGTTGTTGATATGGGGATGTTAGTTAGATTGTATAGATGTTAGTTAACGTTGATTATGCAAGAAAGTTGCGATTTTGATGCGTTGTTCATACGTTACTAATAATAGTAACTTTATTTGCATGAATATGGTGATTTGATGATGAATGATGTTGTTTAAGTGTTCATGATGTTATATGGATGTTAGATTGATGATGATGATGCTAGAAATCCAAGAATTGATAGTCTAGTTCATACATTGCCAAAGTGGAAACTTTTAATTTATGAAGATTTGTGTTTGGATGGATTACGTGTGCTTGATGAATGCTTATGATCTTTGTGAACTAGATAGGGTATGTTAGTGATGAACATGTGTTGTAATTCATGAAAGGATAGATTTTGGGATGCACTTTCCCAAAAGGGAAACTTTATTTGTACAAAATCTTAGATATGATGATTTGAACATGTTTGTGACATTAGGATCATGTTAGCATGTTCATGGATGATTTCTAAGGTGGTAGAATGAATTGTTTGGGTTGTATGAATGCTTAATTGGTTAATGGAAAGATTTGGTCCTTTTATGGGAATACATGGTGATGGGTCATGTAGGTCATGATAGGATGGTTGTTTGGGGTTGTATTATGTCACTGTTGAATATTTTGGTTGGCATGGATTCTGTTGAATAATATGATGATGATCTTCATACACGCGTGCGAATCTGAGGCCCCTACTTAGTAGGATTGGCAGGGTTTAGGGTGTGAAGTCGTGAGTGGCTTCACATGGCATGTTGTGCATGATTTGATTTTATGTATGATGCATTAGTTATGGTATAGCTTTGTTGAGCATGATGATTACTTGAGATTCGCATGACTTGTATGAAAATCTAGTTGTATGATGATCTAGGTGGTACATGTGGTTAATGAAGTGGCATACTTGAACAACTTGTATGAAAATCCTGTGTGACGAACTGTTATGTTTGATTGAATGGATTTCACCAATAATGTCACCCACGGGTCAAACGGGTCAACTGGGTCAATGTGTCTGTTTTCCAAAACTTGAGTTCTTTGGCTTATAGGGCACTTAGGGTTTCATGATGGTTCTGTGTACACTACTCATGTGCTTGCGTGTTCTAGGTAACCTCTGAGGTTGTCTTTCCTCCCTTTCAAGTTAAGCTCTTAAGTTCTTATTGTGCACACCAGGTGAGTCATGCCCCACTCTTTTTCATACTCTCTTTGGGGGAGATAGCATACTGGTTTTACAAACGCTTACTTCATATGAGTTGGTATTGTATGATATAGTGCTGAATACCATGAAAGTCCTCACACTTTCGGATTGTTAATAATGTTATTTAGCGGGAAAACTTGGGTAGTACTACTGGGTCTGACGAGCCCCACCTGTGCGAACCGAGGTCAAATGGGTGCAATTTTGTCCTAACACAAACATCGTCACTACCTGGTAAGTCGTGACGGGAGGCAACAAACGAAACACAGTCAGCTTCAATCGCGAAATCACTATGATTATTACTTGTGAATTTAGACTAGCTATCTAATTCAATGCACTCTTATATTTTATACTGTTACAGTTATGTTTTACGCAAACTCTTGAACTCACCAACCATTGTGTTGACTCTTTTAGTATGCTATTCTCAGGTTGAGGTTACCATTTCCTAGGAGCACGTGCATGGGTCAGCATCATTGTAGTTGTCAGCAAGATTGAAATTTTGTATTTGGTTTGATTGTTAAACATTTAAGTCTTTGTTGGTACTACTTTGGGCGCGTGTATTTGCACATTTTACATTATATCACTTTACTTTGGTTTTTTTGGTTTATTAAACGCTTCCACATTATTCAAAGTTAAACTCTGATTTTGGCTTCCACATTATTCAAAGTTAAACTCTGATTTTGGTATGTTGGTTCATATAGAGTCATTCTGAGTAACTAATGACTGAGATCCTGGTTTGTTCACACGCCTCACGGTAAAACCCCGCACGTGGATTTTGAGGGTGTGACATAACCATTCTCTTCTTTCTCCTCTAAGTATTTGGTGACTCCTCAGGTACAAAATCAACATTTCTATCCTTAGCAGTACGTTTAGTAGGAGTTACAGGCACTCTGTCTCTCTCTTGTAATACATAGGGATCATTTCCTATCTGATCACTATCGGTCTCACTATCAGAACTGTACCAAGTGTTCACCACTTCTTCAACCGACATTCCTGTACCCTATGAACTTACTGGAGCATCCTCAGGAGTTCTTGAATAAGGAGTGGCTTCATCACCCTGATGAGGGTCAGCATCATGCTGTTAGTGAATAGACTAATCCTTGGCCTGACAACAATCCAAAAAAATCCCAACTTAGCAAATCAATCTCCTTTCTATGCATTCTCACATGCTCCCATTAAGTAAGTGAAAATGTCTTTTTTCATCACCATCATGACACAAGTAGATGAATCAGACAGAGCTAACTCAAGATGAGCAGCATTAGGAATCATTTGGATGAATCTAGGATGCATGACAAACTTCTTTCCCACAGCAGCTATGACATTCTTCTTGATCTCCACAAAAATGGCCTTGAATATGTTGTAAGGTAAGGCATCCACGAGTGAAACCAGCAGTGATCCGAACACAGCACTCAAACTATCTAACCCTGCCTACAAGTTACTCAAACAATGAACTACCACATGAAACAAATACTTCCGGAATGGTGGTAAGTGCTTCTTCTCCAATGATGTATATCGGTGATCATACCCCATCCTCTTTAAACAGTCTTGAGCCACATCGTCATCTATCTTCACTAGAGAATTAGGCTGATCATCCAATAGAAGAATACTATTAATCACTTTAGAAGTGATAACCACTCTCTTCCCCTCAACTATAGTTGTAATGCATAACTCTGCTTGACAATCTCTCTCGTTAATAGCCGTTAGAAAAAACTAATTGATCACATCAATGTAAATAGTGGGATTGGCTGTGATAGGATAATGAATACGAGAAGTCTTGAGACCATCTATCAATGATCGTAATAGAGCTTTATCATTAGGAATATCACCTAGAAACGCAACTGCATTATGGTTTTTGTTAAAAACCATTTGTCTTGCCATCTGAATTATTGAAATAGGCAAACATTTATTATTCACTCATAATTAAAACAATTCTAGACTTAGAACTTTTTGAAAGATTAGAAAATTTGAACTTTTCATAAAATTATAACTAATCGCATGCGATTAGTTTGAATTCAAGTGTTACTTTTCGCGTGACAAGTCAAAATTTCCATGTCAGTAGTTCTGTGCGAATTTGAAACTTCTTGCGTCTTTTCACATTCACTTCAACTATTCACACGCAACAAAGTTCAATTTTTCAGATTTTAATTCAAGCCATTTTTAACCATTGAAATATATTTGTTTAGATTCGATTAGGTTACTAGTAACATTTAGTATGATTAATTTTGTCTAACTTTAGGTTTATTTTCCCTCTAAAGGTTGGCCACATATCAAAAACACTTAAAAACTATCTATAATCATCAAAATACCTTGCTAAACTATTATGTAACAATAGGCGACCATAATAAACTAGAATATTACAGAAATACGTTCAACACTTAAAAAAATTTGAGAGAATGAAATCTGGGGTTTTCGTGCGAATAGTCAACTAATCGCACCAGATCCCCTTTATAATTCTTTGACTTTTTTGCATGCGACTAGTTCAACTAGTCGTACAATCAACATATCGCACCCAATGAACTTCTCGCACAGTGAGAAGTTCAAGTTAATTTTTGAAAATTTTCAAACTGTTTCAATTTTTGTTCATGTATTTGATCTTCTGATTTATTCTCTTTAATCCATGGTTAACCAGTGTTAATAATTAACTAGAAACCTTCATTTAGTAAAACATTTGGTAAACTAAAAACAAAATGTAAACAAATACGAACAAACACTATTGAAACACGCAAATTTAGACTATAACTTAAACTATTATTGGTAAATTTTCAATTATAGGATCATATTTCTATGAAATCAATTATTAACATCGTCCAGCTTTATTTTAAAATAAGACTGGTTACACTGATTGTCAATATGATTTGTCCATATTAAACTCAGACTTCAATTTTTACTTGGACACATATGCTATGATATTTATCATATTTTGAATGTTTATATGAAACCAATGGATCCCACAATTAAAAATTCTATAAAACCCCTATCCAGCTTCAAGACATTTTTAAGATTTCATGTCACCCCAAATTGACTTAAACCTTTTACCTCTGATCAGTATCCTCAAGATTACTTCTTTCTTATAATATCTATAGAGAGCATAACTAGCCTGAGAAACAGAACATTAAAAAGTTTTAAGACTTATTAACAGCCAGTCGGACTTATGTATTGCCCTCGTAATACGTTTAGGACTTATATGCCAAATCGAACTTACATGCCCCATCTTTTGATTTTGCCTCTTGTGTTAGAACATATTCTCAAAAACAAAAATATTTATCATATAGTATGTACGTCCTTGGCATACCTTTTATTATTGTGCACATTGGCCTCTTTATTCCTTGGCCTTTTGGCATCATTTTGCTCTTTTGGCTTAAGTATGACTAGACTGTAACTCTCAGTCTGTTTTAGCGTGGAATATTTTAAATGGTTTATCTTACCGCCCCTATTAAATCGAACCCAAACAGTCATTTCACCTTATCGGTTTGGCTTTTTAACCCCCATTTAAAAACTTCCGACTCTCTTTATTTACTTTCTATACCACTGCAAAAGCCCTAAAATTCCATTATCTTCTTCACTTACTCTCAAATTCCTTTGATCAAACTGTACTCCCTTAAACAATGGCCTTGAATCCTCAACATTACCAAGTTGTCATCCTTGGTTCTTCAAAGGATGCTGACTTTGCCCCTATTGTCGAATTTCTATCCCAATCAGCATACTTCACTGCCCTCACTGTTAACCCCACCATCTACTCTAACCATATGTCGAATTTTCGGCAAATGGTCTAAGTGAAACACTAAATGATGAAAGGTTCATCAGATCGAGGATCTACGGACAGGAGATCACCATTACTGAATCAATCATTAGGAAGCATCTGGAGCTTCATGATGAGGGCGCCCCTACTGAAGTCCCCAAATCTAAGTTGGAAAATACCTATACTCAGATAGAATATGGCAGCGATGTGAGCAGGTCTACCGTCTATAAGTTTAACTTCTCCTATAATTGGAAGTTCTTGCTACATATCGTCCTGCACTACCTATCCAATAAGTCAAGGGATGGGATCAACCCCTATATGATTTGGGCCGCCTAGTCCATGGGTTGGTAAAGGGCCTACGTTTTAACTACTCAAAATTTGTGCTAAACAAATTAAGAGGCAATCTCACCTGGGATCCATTCTCCATGTATCCCCGGTTCATTCAGCACATCATCAATTGTGAGCTAGACTAGGACAGACTACAATGTGCAGATGTTCTACTGGTCTCTCACATAAGGCTTGGCATCTTCAAAATTCTGAAGAAGGTGTCCACCAACTTCACTGGAAGATTCACTGATCTTCTTCCAGGTATGCTCGAGCCAACGGCTCCTAGTGACATCCCTGCAAACCCAGCTGGTGATGAACCCACACCAGACACCACCACTCAAATGCCAATCACTTCTTCCCACCCAATCAAGATTACTTACACAAGACGCCGTAAACGAACCCCTGATCAATCTACTCTGCTTGATCAGGTCCACTCTGTTCAATCCAAAAAGGCTATAGTGGAACTCAGGGCTCCCACTCAGCCAGAGGTCCAACCATCCTCCACCATTGACCTCAATGTCAGCGTTGAGTCTCCTCAATCTCAACCTAACGAGCCCACAAACCAAGCCATTAGCCCTCAGGGTGAGTCTCAACACTCCCCTGAGCAGCCAAAAAGGGACAGCCACATCATAGGCTAAACTACTATTGCAAAGGAGCCATTAGGTGCTGACCAAGGTCCCGGGTCACTATATATAACTTCTTTATCCTTTATTGACCTATTAACCCGAATTGATGAGGACATTATGTTTCATCCGGAACATGATATTGATCTACCACACCACTCTCAAGATCAACTGAGCCCTAGGAACCTCTAATGTCTGGCCCACATCAGCTAAACCTAAATGAGGTGAGTCAAACTGGTATGGAGGTAACTCATGTGGGCTCAACTGCCACTACTGAGAGTGTTTCACTAACCTCTCAGGACAGTGGTAACATCAGTGAGACTGAGTCTACGACAACCTTGCCAATTGATGACTTTGAAAGAGACATCACTAAGCAAGGGTATCTAGGGCGGCAAGAAACCATTACTGGTGGTGATGATGAACATACTCAGTATGTTATCTCATCTCCTAATGATTCTTCAAAAGAAGACGAGGGTAGTCTGAAACTCATTGTCAGAGACCTACTTTCTAAAGTCTCGGACCATGAATCAAAGTTTAAGACTATAAAGGACAAGTCTGCCACTCAGCAACTTGAGATTGAATACTCCAGGCTCAACTAGCAGAGACACAGATTGAGAAGTCTATTAGGCATGTATAGTCACACCCTCAAAATCCACCGAGGGAGTTCTACCGCAAGGCGCGTGACAAACCAGGATTTCAAACACAGTCATATCAGACGACTCTGTATGCGTTTTAAATAAGAGTTTAACCTTAAATCAGAGTATACCAAAGTTTTCAATGTAATTAATGCGGAAGCCTAAACATTTGTAAACCATAGGTAATGAATCCGTAAAACAGGGCGCCCATGAAAAATAGAAAATGTAAATAAAATTGCTTTCAAATGATAATAATGATGCATGAACCTCAGATGTGTAACCCTAGCCTTAAGCGTGCTAGTAACCTGAGAAGACATGCTAAAGTGTGTCAACACAAGGTTGGTGAGTTCACAGGTGTAAGTAAATAAATATGTTTGAGCGTTTTCCTGGTAAAAGTAAACAAAGGTATACCATAGGTAGCTAGCCTATATATCGAGTTACTCAGCATTTCGAACCGAAGTAGACTGTTTGTGAGTTGTTTTGCCTTCCGCCATGTCTTATCACAGAACAATGGCAAGTGTCTAGGTCAATTAAACACCTATTCAACCTCCAGTCAAGTTAGCACGACTAACGCGAATGGGGTTTGTCAAACCCAGTAGTACTACTCAAAATTACCTCGCTATTTCGATATTAATGGTTCAAGTGTGTAAGGACTTGCGTGATATATAGTAATACTAAAACCAGATAAATAGAAGTAGTTTGCATGCTTCTCCCCCAAAAAGGAAAGTAAATAAAAGTGGGGCCATGAAGACTCACCTTAGATGCGTAGGAAAAACATGAAGTGTAAAAGACAAAAGCAAATCATTACCTAACACAGGTAGGTCCATGAGTATGTGTACATAATGGTCAAGATGAACCCCATTATTTCCAAACAACGTAACTGTTAGCGTGTTCGAGAAATGCTTGACATGTTTAACCAAGTTGACTTTTTGACCAGAGTTTACTTTTATTTACCAAAATTGACCGGACTGACCCAACGACCCGTTGGTGACTCAAATAGTAAAACATGTTTAGTCATGCTCAAATAGCTCAAATAATGATTCACATAAAGTTTTATTTTTGAAATCTATTTTTGGAAAGTTTATATTTTGGGAAAGTATGACATCGTGACACATGTGCAATCCATTTTAAGATTATGAATCATACCATAATAACCATCTCAATTATACATGTAACATATCCAACAATCATCCATAAAATGTTAACATAACCTAGAACTTCATCATGCCCAAAGTTTCCTAACTTAAAAACGTAAGAACACAAGTTTCACAAATTTCATCCAAAGTCTCCTAACATGCTCCTATGATAAATCCAACATCAATCACAACATTATTTCATGTTGTACACAAATCATATTCAACATTCATCATATCAAGTCACAACAGTTTCCATAAATAGCAAGCATGTTCATGCGATGCATTTTTCACCATTCGATTATTCCCAATCCATTCTTATGCCCTAAACATTATATAACAATTATCACATCTCATCAAACATGCATAAATAATTATCTATAAACTAACTTACCCAAAAAGTTTCCTATATTGGAAAGTACTCGAAAACTAAGCCAAAATCAAAAGTTCAAAACATGAATTTTCATCCACTAGCATCAACTAACATCCTAGAACCATCAATTCAATCCAATTTCATCAAAACCATATGATTTCTACAAAAGCACCAAATTAAAGTTTCCTTAAAAAGTAAGCCTTGGTGTTTGATCAAAACGACACAATTTCACAAAACCAATCCGTACAAACATCATTATATTGAATACCAAAACATAATCCATCATCAATTTCAATCAATTTCAAGTTTTGACTTGTTTGGATCATCTAGGGTTCATTTTCATCATGAAGATCAAAGAACATGAAATCAAACATAAAAGCTTACTTGATATGCTTAGATGATGATCCCTAGTACACGTTTGATGCAAGAAACGATGAAAATCACCACCAATATGCAAGAACAAGATCAAAGAAGGTGTCCTTAGTATGTGTGTGTGTGATTTTCCTAGAAAAAAATGAAGGGAAAGGGGAAGAGGATGGCCAAATGGTGATTAGGGTTTGGGGGTTGGGTTTTATACTTTTTTTTTACAGGAAAGGCCACCGTCTTTTATAAAAATCGTTTTAACGCTACGCGATTGAATTTTTCTACACTGAAAACTCCAAATGCTCATATAATATCAAATAAACATTAATAACTTGAAATACTATTCATTTTGCTAGTTCGAAGGCATTTATAATAATTAGGCATTACAAGCCGAAAATGCGCGAAAACGCGTAATGCCAGAAATTCCCAATTTTCACAACAAGCTACACATTTAATCACATAATCATAGAACACATAATTTCACACAAATTATGATTGTTTGAAAACTATTTTGACAAGTCACCAACGTTCGGGGACAGACGCGCATGCAATCCGGTAATTCTTCGAATTATCGTTACATGAAAGGTTTGTGAATGTTTGTGCAATAAATGACACATTTAAGTAAACAAAATTAAATTCATGAATGTATGATCGGAAAACTATTTTTGTGTTGATCGAAAAGTCGCCTGAAAATGCCAGGTGTCACATCATCCCCTTGTTGAAAGAAATTTCATCCCGAACTTTAACTAACTCCGATAAAAGACGGACGAAAATTTTCTGGTTGTCACATGTACATACTCAGGTTTCTTTAAGTTCTTCCTCTAGCTCATCTACTTCTCAAGATGATGCTACCAAAAAGGAGGAGAATGTACAAGAACAAAGACATGTGGAACCCAGCTTTGCCATCACAACAACTTCCCTTTGATGCATATCTTCTTTTTATCCTATACAACAACACCCTGCAACCACCTTCCTACAACCACCTCCCATTACTATTCAAGTGGACCCAAGGATGCTTATAAACCTCAACAGATTCTTAACTACATTTCTAATAAGCTCCTCCATTGAACAACCTTCCTCTGATGTAGTTGTTGCCTACTTGGAGCTGATGAGCTTCAAAGGCTGAGTGCACTACCTACCTCTGAAAAGGAAGTTGGTCAACATAAGGTCTCTATTCAACCTGAGGTTAACTTCTAAAGGGATATACAGACTCATGGCCCAGCAACCGATTTAGAAAGGACAGGTAGTGCAGTTCCAATTACCTCCTAAGTAGAAATCCAAGCTGCGGAAGGAATAATTGAAGTGTCTTCCTTGTTTGATGATCTGTTTATCATAGAGGCCATTCTTGACCTAGCCTCTAAGGTAAACAGTGAGGACTTCCTTACAACCCCTCTATCTTAAATACCACAAGTCCAACCCCACTCTCCCTAACCTGAATCCTCTAAACCTGACTCTCCAAAGGTTGAATCTCTTGATTGATAAAGGGAAGTGGAAGCTCACTATTAAGGAGCTTTTAGAGGAGGAATGTTTGAAAAAGCTCAAGAAGAAGGGAAGAATTGATATTGGAAAGCTGTTGGCTGCAAGTAGCAAAGCAGCATCAGCCGCTTAAGAAAGTATCAACAACAAAAGGAGAGTGAAGGTTATAGACAGGCTCATTAGCCTTGGAGTATTTAATGAAGATATCCATCTACTCCCACTTGATGAGCTTGTAAAGCTGAAGAAGGAAACCTTGTTAAAAAAAGAAAAGGAAGAAGCAGCAAGGTTGGCCACAAAAGGAGAAGGAGAAGAGGAAAAGGAAGGAGGAGGCTATTGAAAGGGAGAGGATGGAGAGGATAGCCTTCTCTGCTCGAGAGGCTATTCTCAAGAGGAGCTGGCACCTCATGATTATGATACGATCTTGTCTTTTTCATAAAGAGCAAGATCAAATCAACAAGAAAGGAAGAGGACTGCCAGGGAGAAGCTAAGGGAGAAGAAGAAGGAGTAGGAAGAGGCAAAGCTTGCAGCTGCCAAGAGTGAAGGAGATAAGGAATGGATGAAAGCTTATATCAAAAGCCCATGGCTTCACCGGCAGGCAAGTGGGTCCTATGTTAGAGAAGACCCTACAGCGACATGTCAGTGACATCACCATGGCTTCACCGGCAGGCAAGTGGGTCCTATGTTAGAGAAGACCCTACAGCGACAATGTCAGTGACATCAGGCAGACATTCGCTTAGGAAGAAGGCATGAGGTAATTCAAACATCAAGTGTTCAGAAAGATGCACCAAAACCAACCAACAACACCCAAACCAACACCCAAACCAGCTCCGCTCCCAAACCACAACCTACACCCCACACCTTTTCCTTTCCCATCAAAACTAAACCAACCACTAAAGCCTTACATCCCTAAACCCACACCATCATCCTTACTTACACCCTCACCCATGCTTCCCAACAACCACCACCACTACCTATCCTCAAACCCAAAACACACCAATCATAATACAAACCATCTTCTGAAACATCTAAGCCTTTGACCTTAGAAGAGATCAGAAGCTCATAAACTACACCACACTGAGCGATATCTCTTATGAGGAAGAGACAATTAAGCTAAAATATATTGATGGTTTCCAATTTCCTCACAAGAGATGCATTCCTTGATCTGCCTAGGGGAAACACTGGACCGAGCTCTCCAACTTCTTGCAACCAATTCAAATGTTCTTAAAGAAGAAGAGAGAAGAAGTTAAGAAGGAGACTGGTGACTCTGCTACACACTAGGAAGGGAGACAAGCTTTCAACTAAACCCCTCAATCCTAGAAAACAAATAGTCTAGTGGAGTTTCGATGAACCTTCACACAGCTTTGCCGTGGAAAGGGAGAATGGTGAAGTAAACAGGGTTGATACTTCATCCCTATTACACTCCAGCAAATTTGACATTACTGAGTCAGCAGAGAACCATTCTCCAATCCCTCTAACTCTCAGGTTGTTGCTCACATCAGAAATCATCTAGCAGTCTTCATCTGGCTGAGCTTACAAAGAAAGCCAAGACTAAAGAAGAGTTGAAAAGGAGAGCAAAGGAAGAAGAAGAAGGAGCAACCAGACAAGTATGAACAATCCTATAGATGGTTGAAGGTCCAACTTTGGAACCAATAGTTAGATGGGTATACGACTACAATTCATCAACTAACTCTCTTCAGAGGGACGCAACAAAGGGTGCATGTCATTCAGAGCAACAGACTTGATCTATTATCTACGAATGACTTGTACACGATGCTCACCACCACATCAGGGAAGAACAAGAAGACAAAAAAATACTTCTTTCCCTGGTGTGAAGACCTTACGGAGCAGAAGGAAGTGAAGTTTTGGTAGCATCAGCCTAGGGGGAGTTTGTGGATCATATGAGGCTGGTGCAACCAAAACAACACTTAGAGTATTTTGTAGTACAATTGAAGAAGTCTTTCGAAGATAAAGCTGCTTTTTCGAAAGACAAGTTGAAGATCTTCCGAACCTTAAGTATGAAGAACTTCCGAAGGAAAACTAAGTCTTGCGAGACTAAGTAGTTTTCCTTCCAAAGTATCTGAAGAACTTCCGAAGGTAGAACCATGTCTTCCTAGACCAAGCAGTTCTCCTTTCGAAGTATTCACACTTAGAAGATCCAAGACAAAGTCTTCAAAAGAGTGAAATCATGAAGACTTGCAGAAGACTCGGAAGAAGTTGATTCTTCCAAAGTATTAATGGCCTCGGAAGAAATTTATTCTTCCGAAGCCATTTACCTTCGGAAGAATCAACAATGAACCAGTGCACATAAGTATGAGCTGTTGACATCCGCTGCCAACTCTGATATACTACATGGAGCTTTCCCACGCCTATGTAGTTGACCATACTTTAATCCACGGTTCACCTTTAGCAGTTAGTACAGTTACATTCTAGTTGGTGACAAAAGGTAAGTCATGGACCTTTCATGATCACCGAATCTAGGATAGTATTTTATCTTAGATACTTTACTTATAGCAATGTAGTATTTGTCTAGTGGTAAATTCTAGCTATTTTTCCAAGTATAACCGGCTGTAGATAGTAGTATATATAGTTTCTAATTGTAACTTAAGTAACCATGCTTGTAAGAGTCTTGTAATACAGAGTTGAGAAATAATATATACAAATATCTTGAAAACCATCCTTGTGTTCATTAACTTATTATATTATTGTCAACTTAGTTAGAGATTCTACTTCATCAATCGAGTGAGATAAAGAGAGTTTAAAAGATAAAACTTGTGTTGTGAGACCAACACCGATCCTGCAGCCATTGCTTGGCCCAGCATCATAGCTTTGAACTCATCCCACGACAAACCATTAGCCATTGCTTGGCCAAGCATCTGTACTTGAGCGTTCCACCATGAAAGCGCTGCACCCTCGAAAGTTCCCATGGCCTATTTCACTTGATCCACCGCTAGACAACTACAGTTGGCAAAGACCAACTAGGTCTTCTCAAACCATCCCACTAATCCCACGACTCTTTTAGCTCCACTATAGGTGTGAGGCTTATAGTCCTTGAACGCCTTGTACGTGCATGCTGGGGGCCCTGGGTTCAACAATTCAGAAAGTTTAGTCAAACCAATTGATTTACCGTCTAACAAAAGATTGCGTAATTGATGACCAGGGTCATCGTTACCTCCAAGCTGAGCAGCTTGAGCGTTAACCATGACATGCACATGTTCTTTAATAAGAGCTACTAATTCGGTCGAGGTCATGTGCACAGCATCGGCACCACGTCTACGACCTCTTCCATGTCTGTCCATTTTTCACTTTACATTCATAAATACAATAATGAGTAACATCCATCATATGAATCTCATTAAAGTATAGTAATAATAAGTAATAATGAATTTGTCACAGCCGTGACATTTATAACCAAAATAACAACTCATGATAAATAAATTTAAGTAACTCATAAAATATCCAATCAGTGTCAAAATTTCATGTTTTTCAGTTGGGTGGGAAACAAGCCTTCCCACATAGTTTTTTTTTAAATAACACCATATAGTCCAAGTCAGATGAATAAAGGAAATCAGTCTATCACTTCAGAACCATCACTATCCTCTTCCATCTCTTCCAGTTTCTCCTCAGGCTCCTCCTCTGGCTCTTCCTTCGGATCTCCTTCTAGTTCCTCCTCCGGCTCTTCCTCCGGATCTTCTTCTGGTTCCTACTTGGGTACCTCCTTTGGTACCTCCTGAGGCTCTACCATCGAGGCCTCTTGAGGCGCGAGCTAGTTTTCCAACTCATGTATACGAACTATAGCCTCGTGAAGCTGATCGCTCGTCGCTTTCAGAGTAGCCGTCAACTTAGGAACCTGTCCAGGCAGAGTCTGGATCTCTCCTGTTTGACTATCCTCGCGTCCTTGCATATCAATCCATGATTCTTCTATCTCCTCGTACACTTTGCTGTCGTACTCCGTCGTGCGTCCAACCTTTTAAATTTTCCCTCAAAATTTCATCGCAGTCGATCATGTAAGGCCACCACAGTGGCGATAACCCTATAGGGGTGTAGGTAGGGGGTAAAATATAGAGTCGCTAGTCATGGTAAGGATCAAAAATGGTACCACACTCCTTTTATAGCATCCTGATCAGTGCAGTACGATACAAGTCTCAATGTCAGATTAGCCATGTCACGCTCAATCATAGACTCGCCAGCAAGATACGCATCAGATATAAACACAAGGGGTCGAGAACCATAACTCGTTGATGAAGGAATAGTAGGAACCTTGGGTTCCTTTCCCGGCGTGTGTCGGACAGGGATGAAGATGATGATGCCATACTGTAGTGTACGTGATGTGTATGCCAATGAGTAATAATAAGGGAATAAGTAACGTGTAACTAACTAACTGTGTGCGGTTATAAACTAGTCTGTATGCAACCTAGTTCCCTATAACAAATGGCTTTGATACCAACCTATCACACCCTCAAAATCTATGTGCGGGTTTTACCGCAAGCCGAGTGAACAAACCAGGATCCAAGTCATTAGTTACTCCGAATGACACTATATGTAACATTTAAGACAAATCAGAGTTTAAGCTCTAAAACATTTGCACAAACGTTTTGTAAATATTTCAAACCCAAAGTAATAAATGTAAACTACGCAAAACGTGCGAGCAAACCAATGTACGTAAGTATGCAATAAGACAAATGGAAGATTAATGATTCTTCAAAGCATGCTTGACACTGACTGCTCCTAAGGGTAGCTGCTAGTAACGACTTGAGAAAAAAACAATAGTGTTTGTAAATATATAAAAAAGTGCATTGAAATAGATAGTCTAATTTCATTAGTAATAAAGAATAGTGATTTTGCGATAAGTAGGGCATTGAACTCACCATCGTGCGCAAACGAACAATAATAGAGAGCTAATGATGAGTGGAAAGACAACCCGTGAAAGGATACCCAGAACACGCAATATAGAAGTACGTGTAACCCAGAAAGTTTAACAACCTAAGTGCTTAATAAACATGTTGACCAAAGGGTTTGGAAAACAAAAGACACATTTGACCTAGTTGACGCTTGACCCGTTGGTGGACATGTTATTGATATCTAGTTTGACCAAGTATACCATCTCATTACACATGATTATCATACAAGTTATCCACGTATGCCACATCATCAATCTTAGGTTCTATCAAAATCACCAAACCAACATAGATTATCATACAACAAATACGAACCTCAACCAATCAACATGCTAACACAAATATAATTACATCACAACTATAAATCATACATTGAGTTTAACCATGCACTACATGCCATGTGAAGCCACTCATGACTGCACACCCTAAACCCTGCCAATCCTACTAAGTAGGGGCCTTCTATTCGCACGCGTTTATGATGATCCTTATCCACATTACTCACAAGATTCATATAACTAACATACACAACATGATCCAGAAACATCATCAAATCATCATAATTCCCAAAACCTCATGCACAAAAGTATACTTATAGCAAGCTATGAACAGCCCGTAAATTCCATAAATTTCTTGCATAATCAACGTAAACTAAATCAACGTAAACTAACACCAATGCAATTCAACTAACATTATATTATCATCAAAAAACATCAATTTCGACTTTAATCATGTTAATTGAACTAGGATTGTACTTGAATCAAAAAGTATCAAAAACTAATCAAAATCTTACCTCAAATCGAGTAATGATTGAGAATTATGCTTGCTAACAAGTTGTAATGCTCAATTGGTGCCAAAATCAGATTACTTGTATGGTTCTTGATCAAAATCGCAAAGGGGAGGGGATGGGGAAAGATGTTGCAGCCGAATGTGGGGTTAGGGAGGGTTAGGGCTTAATTTTTGGTAATATTTAGCTTTATGGTAATTACAACTCAACCCTCCTTGTTTACATTTTATAAAACTTCATCTTTTTAACACTTTTTAAATGATTTTAAATACAAACACAAGTATTACTAATAAACAATAATAATTATATATTTCAACTAGCAACAAAACACATGAATCAAATATCAAACGTTGTCACGTTAAAAAGTAAAATTCACAAATAATATTTTAAATTCATGGATCACAGAACCACAAATTAAGAATCAAAATTATTAATTAAATTATTATCTGTTAACCATGGTTAATTATTATTAGGTCACCAATGTTCAACGACAACTATTGTGTGCTTACGACAGGTGTATGCAAGACCTAACGAAACTGACGGAGTTTGGTAACGGAAAATTACCGGATGTCACATTATCCCCATGTTTAAAGAATTTTTGTCCTGAAAATTGCATTACATGGTTGTGTTACATCACTGGTCTACTACATTAGCAATATGAAATTGAGTCAGTTGTCAAATCATCCCCATGTTGAAAGAAATTCCGTCCTGAAATTTAATCATTACCTTCGCCAGCTGTCGTCGTCGTTTTGAACAAATGAGGATACTTAAGCTTCATCTGATCCTCACATTCCGACGTGAATTCCGGTCTACGTCTTGAGTTCCATCGAACTTTCACTATGGGTATTTTGCTTTGCTTAAGGGTCTTGACTTCACGATCCATTACCTCATCCGGTTCTTCAAGTGGTACAACCAAAGTCTCATCAGATAAACACTTCTTTATGTTCGAGACGTGAAAAACATTATGAACTCCACTTAACGAGTCAGGCAGATCTAAGCGATATGCCACTTGACCAATTCTTTCCAGAATCTCAAATGGTCCAACTTATCTCGGATTAAGCTTACCTCTTTTTCCGAATCTAATCACGCCTTTCCACAGTGAGACTTTCAGCAAAACCTTGTCTCCAAACTGAAACTCCAAAGGTTTCCGTCGCTTGTCCGCGTAGCTCTTCTGTCAGATTTGGGTCTTCCTGATAAACGTAATTAATGGTGCATACTTTTCGCAAATGATATTGTGTTACTTGATAGTTTCCGACCTCGACATAGAATGAACCATTCATTCCTAACACGAGATAGTTCTCCGATAAATGTAATTAATGGTGACTTGTCCACATGCACACAAACCCTGGCTTTTATAAGAAAGAAAAATATTATGTAATTAACAATAAGATTTTCAATGTAATATAAGTAGTATATATGTTATATTTAAAAATGTAATTTTTTTTATATGTAAAGTTTGAATATATAATGTAGTTTATCTTTAATAGTTAAACTACTTGTTATAAGCTTATTTAAGTTTGTGTAACATAAACAACATAATACTATCTATCATGGTTCATTTAGTCACAATAGTGGACCAATAATCATATGCAAATTTTTAATAAAAAAAAAACTTTTTATATTCTATTATGAATTTTATAACCAAAACCAAAAACTAAGGATAAAAGAAGACCGCCATCAAATATATGTCTTTAACACCCAAATGACGTGTTATAACTGAATATGGCTTTATATAAACATAAAACAACACAATAGCATATCTAGTGCCCTGTTTAGGCCTAATAGTGAGTCGTTAATCACATATGTCTTTAGCACTAATATGAATTTGTTCTAGCTTAATGTCAATTTATGTAATCGAAATCAACATAATAATGGTTGTGAAGCCCCATTATGAGCTCATAGTAACCATCAACCATCATACACGTGTTTTAAAGGCTAAAATGACATGCTTTAACATAATGTGCGTTTGTGAAAGATGATACAACATCATAATACATGTCAATGGCAATTAAGGCCTAAAAGTAGACAATTAAACATAAACACATGTCTTTAAAACCAAAATGTATGTTGTAACCTAAGGTCACTTTGTGTAACCTAAACAACATAATAATACATGTCAAGACCAAGGCTCAAAATAAATATATATATATATATATATCATTGTTATTCCATCGGGAATTTCTAGCATGTTTCTGAGGGATATAGCAACAATCAATCACTAGTGATTATATTATTAATTCATCAGAATATTTAGGTCAAAGCTAAACATTAAAAGCTCATTTTGTCTCCCCCCCTCCCACCATTCCCAATTCCATTATTTCTCTTAAAAGTTTTACCCACTATCCCAAACCATCGATTAAGCTCCATGTCCATCACCACCATCTCTGTTGTGATCACTATATATGTTTTTCTCTATTCTTTTCCATTTATTAGTCTTCGTATGTATATTTATGTATTTATATGCATGTATGCATGTTTATGTATATGTTTTAGTATCTAAGTATTTGAATCTGTCTATGTATATTGTTGAAAGGAAAAAAAAAACTACTTATAGAAACAATTTCTATTATTAGTTGTACTTGTTCCAAATGGCAAAATCTAAAGCACATTAAGAGCGAAAATGTGATGTTTTGCTTGTTTATAAAAGGTTTCATGCCTAATTACATAATATAGTGGAAACTTGGTGAAGAAAGGTAGACTAAAACTTTTCATCCAGTTCAAGCTTCTAAACCGATAGAAGATCATATTGACGCTTACACTCAAATAAAGATGGATAACATAGTATATACAAAGAAAAGGTAAAAGAAAAACCTAATTCATCAGCAAAGGGATTATTAACATCGTATAAGATGCTCATGAGTTATTACCGAATAGCTGTCAAAATAACTCAAAAGTAGAAGTATTGACTAGAATCTTAGATTAGAGAAAACCGTGTAACATCCGTGAACTGAGTTATGATCAAGTCCTACTTATTATGAAGGATATGGTATGTGAGATTAAGATATTATCTAGTATATAAGATGAATTAACATTTATAATATATTATCCTACTATAACCAAAGATTCATTCTTCCAAAAGATATTCCATGTTATTCTTAAGGATTATTCTAGGTTGTCCCATCATCAAATATGCAACTATATCATTACAAGAAAAATGGTAATAAACATAATTTGCTCATGAATTACATGCCAATTACTTCTAGACCTCAAAGAATTTATTGATAAAAAGGAAAACCAAACGTATGATTTGTTATCAAGATCATCAAACAAAACCAGTGTCATGGTACATCTAAGTACTGGTTAAGCTTAGTAGCATTTCAACTCAAACAATCCTAGAATTCTAAATGAAATCTAAATCATTCATATTTAGTTATTCACAGATGGATTCAATCTGAATAGTTTTAACACAAAGGTGTATTTATTATAACTATTCTTTTTTACTGTCTACAATCTACCTCATTAGATGGTATCAAACATTCAATGTTTATCTTATGTTATCCTTTCATTATAAAAAGTCTCAAATATAATAAGTTGAATGAGTTATATGAGTAGAAATTCTTACATATGTGGGTTACCATAACAATAACTACATGATGAGAATCATACTTCTATGTATTGCTAGCGAGTTTCTTACTTTTATAAAGTTGTCTACTTGGAGTACAAACCAAAACATAATCCAGATGTCATATCTAGTGGTTAGGAAAGATGTAAAGATATATTCCTCATGACCAAACTTGCACATTTTCAAGCGTAGACTCAAAATGTAAATTCTAAAGGTAAGGAAAGGTGTGTTAATGACAACTAGTCCTAATTGCCTTATAGGAATGATTCCGCTTTGATACGAGATGCAACAAGGGAATTGAACAATTTCTTTCTTGTCATATGTTTAAACACTTACATGTAGAAGTCTTAAAAAATTACAAAAGAATAGTTTTATAATCATTTATAATCTGGAACAAGTATGACCACCCGGTATCTTCGATTCAATGGAATACCTAGTGATGTATTTGGCGTGTGAAGCCATTTTGGGTGGACACCGGGACTTCGTTCGTTGTAATGAACTACCAAACCGTTGCTCATTACGTTTTCAAAAAAAATATAGAAATAAGACATAATTTGGGTGTTGATAAATTTTCTCTCCACATTCGAAATATTTTGGTTACCGTTGCTGCAAAAGCTAATAAAAGATACCATCTTGTAAATCTTTTCTATAAAGGGGGGAAACAAGATATTCTTATAAATGATTAGACATGTAAGATCCACATGTACACCTTGTTGAGTTGTATAAGTGCAGGTTCAAGATACCTTTTGCTAGCATGTATAAAGAATGTGTACGAACCAAATAAACATATCCATATGCTATTTTTGCTTTTTTGGATGAACCTAAAAAAAAATGGTTTGCTAAACAGCTTGCCAAACACATAAGTATGAAAATTTTAAAATGTATAAACCATAATCCCTATGGGTTTATTTATTAACTTATCAGTCTATTTTCTTTATTGGTATCTCAATCACCTAGTAGTCACTAAAGCTATCAAAAGAAAACCCTAGTAAATAAACTCATCCGTTCTTTTTTCACTTATTTCTATTAAAAAGAATATGAGTTCTATATCAAACAAATATGTTGTTAGCCGAGTCATGCATAATAGTAGGGTATGTGTGAAAGTGGATTCTTACAATGATACGAAGTTTACCTATTATAGTTTGCATGATGAGATCTAAGACATGAATTATTACAATGTTATTCATTGTGTTCTTCAAGTGAACTTGATTTGATAGCAGCTATAGGGTTAGAATGGGTATAAAACAATTTTTTTGGGTGTAAGGATCAACAATAACACATCAAATCAATCTCATGAGGAAAACATGGAATATAATCACTCATGATAATGAAGATTGAACAAGTGGAACATAAGCACAAATGTAAATAAACTTAACGTATATTGCTCTTTGATTTGGAATGATTAAAAGTAAGTGTGAAATAGGAAATGAGAAAATCTACCTAAATTACATCAAAAACAAATATTTATACTAAAGAAAATAGTTCTCGAGCAAGATGTAAGTTCTTGCGCGGATACTTCAAGTTCTCGCGTGACTAAATCTTGATCATCTTCATTTGATTTCTCGAGCCTCTAGGTTCAATCCCTACAATCTCCCCCTAGGCTTGGGGAATCAATGCTTTAGAAGTCCACATCTATAACTTTGTAACTGCCCCCATATGCATACATCTTGTTTTCCAGGGCCTTCGTAATCAACCAACCAAACTGTGCTACTAGAAAAATGAACTGATTCATCAACTACAATAGCACAAGCCTGCAACCTCATCAAATCATCCCTTCCAAATTTGAGCAATCCACAGGGTCAATGATACGATAATCTCTGTCAACACACTCTATCAATGCATGCCCTGTCTCCTTCTCACAACTCCACCCCATATGCTTTACCAAGATGTTAACCATAATAGGAGCGTGTATAGGGATCTTCCTTTCATATCTTGGATACTTGTAAACTCGTATCTTCATAGGCTTATTGGTATTTGGATCAATACGCGTCTCATCTTCAACAACCTTGGATTTAGCTATCTCGAAGTTCTTTAAGTTGGTTTTACTTTGCCTCTAGATCATGTTTCTTATCCAATTCCCCTTCCCATAATTGTCTGGATTGATAAATGGAACACCACCTATCATATAAAAGTTAGACCCTCTAAGAGTATGAAAGTCATATTCATCTTGATAATACTCATTAGCTCCTCCCTTTCTCTTAATTACATACATTTTCTTCTCTGCGTTGTATGGACAGCTGATAAAAGGCATAGAATTTCTGTACCTTGTGAAAGGTTTGGAATGCCTCAGTGTATGTACATATGCTGGTGGAGGTGGCGCATCAACAGTAATGTTTTCGACCTGACGTGCTGCACTTTGACCAGTAAGATCTGTAACTTTGTTAGTCATCTCTTTAGCTCCAAAATCATCAACTATCTCTCCCTCTTCTTTCAAAATATATGAAAATAAATCTTTAAGACTGTTATCGAATACATATGTATAATCCCCCAACTCTTCTAAACCATCAAAAGGACCAAAATCTTAATCAGATTCTTCAGCAAGTATCTGTTAGTGGAACGTGTAGAACTCCTTCTCATACATCTCCTCAATAGTAGGATCTAATGGTATATAGTCATCTGTATCATCGAGTTTTGGTTCGGAGACATTATTAGAACCTGAAGAACTAGAAGGAATAGCAGTCAAACCCATATCACAACCCTGATTATCATCATCATCGACCTTTTTCTTTCATTTATCACCACTCTTAACATCATCACCATGATCATTATCATCATCATCATCAATATCATCATTTTCATCATAACTAAAATCAATCATATCCAAATCATCATCATCATGTACTGGCTTAGTGAATGGAATATCATGTTTAGGCTCAAGAAATGCCTCTCCGGTAAAAACTAAAGGTCGGTCCTCCGTAGCGTCAATAGGAATAGTGTTAGTTGGTTCTTGATCAACATTAGCAGTCTCTATTGTCTTTTCAGACACACCAGGATCAACAACATGCTCTTTAGAAGTAGTAGGATCACTAGCAACATCAAGACCATCAAATTGCTATCCACTAGACTCTCCAACTTTTGTAGTACAGTGCTGTGCATAAATAAATGGAACCCAAAAAGTGTGGTCTCTAATATTCTGCTCTAGAATCTGAACATGGCTGAATATGAACTGTTGTTGATGTTCAAGATTCTTAATCCTCTCATCCATATATATCATCTGTCTGTACAAACCATCAATCACTAGTGTCTTCTCCATTATGTCTTTCTCCAACGAACTAACTCTCTACTTAAGAGATACCCATGTGGGTGATCCAGATGAAGTCTCAGTTGCGGTCTCGGCTCAGGAATAGTACATAGGAAGTCGTCCATCCTAAACATGTCATTGGAACCTTGATCTCTAGGAGGAGCCTCATAGTATTATCAGTAGTAGGCATAGCAGATGATGTTACAGTTGTAGATTCTGTAACAATCACTACAATATCTTGTTGCACGGACTCACTAACTGTGACTCTTGGCCCTGTCACTGGAACATTTATCAAAGTAGTCATTGGGGTCTGACGCTTTCGCAGAACTCCTCTTCCTCTATCCCTCGCACTTGGACTATTAGAATCATATCTCTTTCTAGCCATTCTCTTCTTTCTCCTCTAAGTATTTGGTGACTCCTCAGGTATAAAATCAACATTTCTATCCTCAGCAGTGCATTTATTAGGAGTTACTGGCACTCTAGCTCTCTTTTGTAATACATAAGGAACATTTCCTATCTGATCACTATCAGTCTCACTATCAAAACAGTACTAAGTGTTCACATCTTCTTCAACCGACATTCCTGTACCCTCTGAACTTCCTGGAGCATCCTCAGGAGTTCTTGAAAAGGAGTGGCTTCATCACCCTGATGAGAGTCAACATCATGCCATTAGTGAATAGACTAAACCTTGGCCTGATAACCATCCAGAAAAATCCCAACTTGGCAAATCCATCTCCTTTCTACGCATTCCTGCATGCTCCCATTAAGTAAGTAAAAATGTCTTTTTCATCACCATCATGACACAAGTAGATGAATCAGACAGAGCTAAATCAAGATGAGCAGCATTAGGAATCATTTGGATGAATCTGGGATGCATGACAAACTTCTTTCCCACAACAGCTATCACATTCTTCTTTATCTCCACAAAAATGGCCTTGGATATGCGGTAAGGTAAGGCATCCATGAGTGAAACCAGCAGTGATCCGAACACAGCACTCAAACTATCTAACCCTGCCTACAAGTTACTCAAACAATGCACTACCACATGAAACAAATACTTCCGGAATGGTGGTAAGTGCTTCTTCTCCAATGATGTATATCGGTGATCATACCCCATCCTCTTTAAACAGTCTTGAGCCACATCATCATCTATCTTCACTGGAGAATTAGGCTGATCATCCAATAGAAGAATACTATTAATCACCTTAGAAGTGATAACCACTCTCTTCCCCTCAACTATAGTTGTAATGCATAACTCTGCTTGACAATCTCTCTCGTTAGTAGCCGTTAGACAAAACTGATTGATCACATCAATGTAAATAGTGGGATTGGCTGTGATAGGATAATGAATACGAGAAGTCTTGAGACCATCTATCAATGATCTTAATAGAGCTTTATCATCAGGAATATCACCTAGAAACGCAACTGCATAATGGTTTTTGTTAAAAACCATTTGTCTTGCCATCTGAATTATTGAAATAAGCAAACATTTATTATTCACTCATAATTAAAACAATTCCAAACTTAGAAAATTTTGAAATATTAGAAAATTTGAACTTTTCACAAAATTATAACTAATCGCATGCGATTAGTTTGAATTCAAGTGTTACTTTTCGCGTGACAAGTCAAAATTTCCATGCGAGTAGTTCTGTGCGAATTTGAAACTTCTTGCGTCTATTCACATTCACTTCAACTATTCACACGCAACAAAGTTCAATTTTTCAGAATTCAATTCAAGCTATTTTTAACCATTGAAATATATTTGTTTAGAGTCGATTAGGTTACTATTAACATTTAGTATGATTAATATTGTCTAACTTTAGGTTTATTTGCCCTCTAAAGTTCGGCCACATATCAAACACACTTAAAAACTATCTATAATCATCAAAATACCTTGCTAAACTATTATGTAACAATAGGCGACCATAATAAACTAGAATATTACAGAAATACGTTCAACACTTAAAATATATTGAGAGAATGAAATCTGGGGTTTTCGTGCGAATAGTCAACTAATCGCACCAGATCCCCTTTTATAATTCTTTGACTTTTTGCATGCGACTAGTTCAACTAGTCGTACAATCAACATATCGCACCCAATGAACTTCTCGCACGTGAGAAGTTCAAGTTAATTTTTGAAAATTTTCAAACTGTTTCAATTTTTGTTCATGTATTTGATCTTCTGATTTATTCTCTTTAAATCCATGGTTAACCAAGTGTTAATAATTAACCAGAAACCTTCAATTTAGTAAAACATTTGGTAAACTAAAAACAAAATGTAAACAAATACGAACAAACACTATTGAAACACGCAAATTTAGACTATAACTTAAACTATTATTGGTAAATTTTCAATTATAGGATCATATTTCTATGAAATCAATTATTAACATCGTCCAGCTTTATTTTAAAATAAGACTGGTTAAACTGATTGTCAATATGATTTATCCATATTAAACTCAGACTTTAATTTTTACTTGGACATATATGCTATGATATTTATCATATTTTGAATGTTTATATGAAACCAATGGATCCCATAATCAAAAATTTTGTAAAACCCCTATCCAGCTTCAAGACATTTTTAAGATTTCATGTCACCCCAAATTGACTTAAACCTTTTACCTCTGATCAGGATCCTCAAGATTACTTCTTTCTTATAATATCTATAGAGAGCATAACTAGCCTGAGAAATATTTCTGAACACAGAACATTAAAAAGTTTTAAGACTTATTAACAGCCAGTCAGACTTATGTATTGCCCTCGTAATACGTTTACGTCTTATATGCCAAATCGAACTTACATGCCCCATCTTTTTATTTTGCCTCTTGTGTTAAAACATATTCTCAAAAACAAAAATATTTATCATATAGTATGTACGTCTTTGGCATACCTTTTATTATTGTGCACATTGGCATCTTTATTCATTGGCCTTTTGGCATCATTTTGCTCTTTTGTCTATTTTCTTTTGTTTTTGCTTTTTGTATGTTTTTCATCTTTTGTACTTTATATATATATATATAATGCCCATGAAAGCTACTGAATCAAAAAATAACTGGCTTAAGTATGACTAGAATGTAACTCTCAGTCTGTTTTAGCACGTAATCAGTGTTGCCACAAAACCTTGATGCGTAACCCACTTCAGTCATAGAGAATTTAATTTCAGTGCATTACAAATCATAGTGTTTTTCGTTCTTTAAAGTCGAGCCTATGAACATATCAAACATAATCCAAGTTAGTTCCTTTTAAACCTTAATATGCAATATATCAAAATCAAGAAATGTACTATCATTTCCTACTAAACCTTGAAAATTTATTTTGTAATTTTTTTAAACTGTACTCCCCCTAAAACCAAATCTTTTTCGATACATTTTCATATTTTCTTCCTCTAAAATTGTCATAATCTAGTAAGAAAAGAACAGTTTTAACTAAGATAAAGAAAAATATTTTGATGAGGGTATATGGTTAACATTAACCAAAGTTAATCATTCCAAGATATTGAACCAGAAAGTCAAATTGGGAATGATCAAATGCCTTGGTAAACAAATCAGCCATGTTTTCATCTGATTTGACCTGTTAAAGATAAATAAGCTTTTGATCAAAACAATCACGGATAAAATGAATTTGGATGTTGATGTGTTTTTTTTTGTGTTGAATAGGATTCTTCACAATGTTCAACACTACAGAATTATCACACCGGATCTTGGTGCTATAAATGTTATGACCATAATCAGGAAGTTGTTGTTGAATCCTAACAATCTTGGAGCAGCAACTTGATGCAGCCATATATTCAACTTCTATAATGGATGTGGATACAGTTTGCTACTTTTTGGATTGCCATGAAATCAACCTACTTTCCAGAAATTGACATCCACCTATTGTTGATCTCCTGTCCAAATTACACCATGCATAATCATTATCAGTATAAGCATATAAATTAAAATCAGAATTTTTAGGATACCAAAGTCCAAGTATTGGTTGGCCCTTGAGATATTTGAAAATCCATTTGATAGCTTTCATGTGAGACTTTTTTGGATTACTTTGATATCATGTACACTGATAGATAGGAAACATAATGTCTGGCCTGCTGGCAGTGAGATACATCAGGGATCCAATCATTAACCGATACAAATGTTGATCAACTTCTTCACCCGTGAGATCAGGAGTTAACGTAGGATGAGAAGACATCGGAGTTGGTGCAATCTTGAATTCTTGAAATTTATATTTGTCCAAAATACTGTGAACATACTTTTCTTGATATATCAATATAACCTAGTCATCTTGTTTAACTTGTATACCCATGAAAAATGAAATTTCTCCAAGAGAGCTCATCTTAAATTTCTTCTTCATCATAGCTTCAAATTCCTTGCATAATTCTTTATTAGTAGATCGAAAAATAATGTCATCATCATATATTTGGACAAGAATTAAGTCATCACCAGTCTTTCTTAAAAACAAAGTTTGATCAATAGCACCCCGTGTATAACCATTTGCAAGCAAATGTTTAGTGAGAGTGGCATACCAAGCATGAGGTGTTTAATGTAAGCCATAGAGTGCTTTGTCTAACTTATACACATAGTTAGGATGATCTGGATCTTCAAAATCAAGTGGTTGACTAACATAGGTTTCTTCTTTTATTTCGCCATACAGAAATGCAGTTTTGACATCCAACTGATAAATTTTAAAGTTCATGTATGAAGCATAAGCTAGAAAAATATGTATAGCTTCATGTCTTGCAACTGGAGCATATACCTTTTCATAATTAAGACCATCAACTTGGTAGAACCTTTGAAAAACAAGTATGGCCTTGTTGCAAACAATAACATCTTTCTCATCCGTTTTGTTTTTGAATATCCATTTAGTTCTAATCGGCAGTTTACCCTTTGGAAGTTCACACAAATGCCAAACACTTAACTTTTTAAATTGCATTAGCTCGTCTTACATGACCTCAACCCAACTGTTTTATTTCAACCCTATTTCAATGTTCTTTGGCAAAATTTGAGAAATAAAACATGTATACAAGCATGTATTTATTGCTCAGGATTGACTTTGAGTTCGAACACCTTGTGACAACGGACCAATGATTGCTTCAGTTGGATTATCTATATGAATTCTCAACTGAGGAATGAGATCTTCAAAAATAACTTCGTCTAAATTAGACATATGACCAATAGGTTCTTCAACTGTGGTTCCTCTTTCGGGTTGATACAAAATATGTTCCTCTTGATTAATATCATTACTAACTGATAAATATTCAAAATGGAACTTGTAGTGTATTAATTGGATCATCTTGTGTAGAAGAAGGCAGTGGATTAGAATCTTGTAGAGCTTGTTCAACTTCTGAATAAACAGGTGTCAATTTAGTTTTAGAAACTTGCTTTAGATCAGAAACTGAGTGTTGAACAGCTAAGATATTAGAAGAAGAAGGTATGTTGGAAAATCTTCCTGTAGTCAAAGATCAAACAGATCCAACATCATCAAACAATGAAGCATAATTGTATACCCATAAAGGAGCAGGTCCTGCATCTATTTTGTTAGATTCATGCCAATCTATATCAAATAACTCAATTATTTGTTTTAACCTTTTGTTATAAACCCTATATGCAACTTTGTTTGCTGAATATCTAACAAAATAACACTCATTTGCTTTTTCATCAAATTTGGATTTAGAGTCAGAAGTGTGTAGCAAAGTACAACCACATCCAAATGTTTTAAAATATTTGATAGCGGGTTATATTTGAAAATATTTCATAAGGAGTCATGTTTTGTTGTTTACTGAATAAGACTTAATTCTAAACATAACATGCAGTGTTAACAACTTCAGCCCAAATGAAAAAGCTAGTTTGGCTGCTGATAACATTGTTCTGGCTGCTTCAATCAATGTTCTGTTTCGTCTTTCAGCACTCCATTTTGTTGTGGAGTTCCTGGAGAACTAAATTGTCTAGCTATCCCCTTTGAATCACAAAATTCATTCAGAATATGATTTTAAAACTCCGTTCCATATCACATCAAATGCACTTGATGGTTTTGCCAGTCTGATTTTCCACTAGAGTCATGAATTTTATTAGCAAATGAGGTG
The DNA here is from genome assembly GCA_025506505.1 of Flaveria sonorensis. Taxonomy (NCBI): domain Eukaryota; kingdom Viridiplantae; phylum Streptophyta; class Magnoliopsida; order Asterales; family Asteraceae; genus Flaveria; species Flaveria sonorensis. Next base: position 43,026,636 of record CM046426.1, on the reverse strand, counting down.
TTTCATCCTTAGTTGCTAGAAAGAAAACACAAGTAAATATGGAGAAATAATCAGTAATAACCAAGACAATATGCACGACGTCCCAAACTCAAAACACTTACCGGACCAAATGAATCCATGTGTAACGGTTAAAAAATTGATTCAATTTTAGTATGAGCAACTGCTTTATGAGGAAGTTTATATTTTTTGCCTTTTGAAAACAGAAAATGTTCAGTAAGTTGAAATTCTTTCAATGGTAAGCCTACATCATTATTTCCTCTAACCAACTTATTCATATTTTTAATGTTTACATGGCCAAGATAATGATGTCAGAGCATTGAGTCACTTTCCAAGGCCTTTGATAATAAACAAGACGTAGTTAAAAATGAATGTGAGCCATTCATATCAAGTAAGTATGTGTCTTTGTCTCTTGGAGTTCTTAAAAGAATCCATTCATCAGGACTTACAAATCCTAGTTTTAAAATAAGACATTCTTTATTAGTGAAGTGTGTTGAATACTTTTTAACATAAATTTGAGAGACACTTAGCAGATTATGTTTTAGTTCCTCAACAAAAATGACATCTTCAAAACTTAACATACCATTAGACACTGTACCTTTATTTGTAATTTTACCACCTCTGTCTCCAGCAAAAATAACATATCCTCTGTTGTAAGGTTGCACGTTATTTAACAGAGATATATTGCAAGTAATGTGTCTATAACAACCTTTATCAACATGCCTAACACTGTTAATGAGTTGCTCTAATTGTTCCTGCACATACGAAGGAGATTATTCAAATTTAGGAACCCAAGCCACTGTTGACTTGAGCATATTGTTGTCATCCATATATGTTATAGATTTTAATATCATATTATAGGACCATTGATGGGGACCAATACAATAGTTTCACAAGGTTGGAGAGAAACAAGAACACTTAACAGGTCAAATAGGGAATCGACTAAAGAAACAATGAACATAAGTTAAGAACACAATAAGAACACAAGAAATTGGTTTTCAAGAATGATGTATATTGATCTCAAGTGTTTTACAAAGGTTGTAAAGCTTAGTCCTAAGGACCGGTACCCGAGATACTTTATACTACATCTTATAGCCAGCCATACTTTCAAGGCTAGCTGGAAAATTAATCTAGACAATAAGATCAATGTAAAGTCAAAAGACACATTGCCTTTGATTAGTGACTATGACACGCCATAGCTCACATCCTTATCTATTACAAAAATGATAAAAGTACAAAGGTAGAAAGTTAAGACTCTAAGACCTTAATCTATAGTTGACAAAAGTACAAAGTTGGTAAGTCTTCAGAGATGGCAGTGAAAAGTGATTCAGCTTTTGTCAAAAGCATGTCAGTGAAAGCATGTCTTCTCTATCTTCAGAAGAAAACAGTCTATTGGCTTTAAAAGACTTTGTCTTGAAACTTCAGAAGACTTCATCTTTGGCTTTGGAAGAAATGGTCTTTTAGCTTTAGAAGATTTGATACTTAGTGAATTTCATTAAGTTGTATCAAATCTTCCAAAGTAACTTTCCTTGTTGTTTAGATGTGCATACTGAGAGCTCTTTGGTTGCATCAGCTTCTAAGTATAAATCTTACAAACTACCCATAGGCTGATGCTACCAAAACTGGAGGATAACTTTGAGTCTTGATATTCATCTGTTAACAGTCCTTAGCAGAATCAAGACTATTCCCTTCTTCATTAGTTGGTCAGGATTCCTTAGACTCTTAAAGTATCTTCTCATGTCATAGAGATCATGCATAGGAAGGTCAAGCATGTTTTCCCTGAAGTACACATCTTGACACCATTGATCTCTAGCGACATTCCATCTGTCTGGGTTAGTAACAAAGGCCCAAGGCAAGATGGGTCTCTCAGGAGCAAGAGGCTCAACTTGAATTGGAGTTAGATGAGCAGCCTCTCCTTAATCACCATCAAGATGTTTTGACCCATCTTGAAGTGCAGAGGTGGATGCCTTGAATTTCTTCTTCTTCTTGTCCTCCCTTATGGCCATCCTCTTCCTCTTTCTTTATTTTAACTGAGGAGGTTGGTCTTGAGTACAAGATGTTCCTTCTTTGTCCTTATCAATTGGGTCCTTTTCCTTCACATGTTTTGAAGGAGAAAGATCGGGACCCTGCTGTGGGTCAGAAGATGAAGCTGGCAGAGATGCAACACTAGATCTAGGTTGTGTTGTCTCTTGAGGTTCAACCTTGACCTCAGCTTCAGGTGAAGCCTGACTTGTTGGAGAATGCAAGTCAACCAACTCCCCATTTTTGATCTTCTGCTTGATGACTCTAATATGCTCATCCATAGTGGATAAAGACATTGGACCAAGTCTCCTTTCAGAGAACCCATACAACTTCAAGAATCTCACCATCTTTTTTCTATCAGCATACTTCTTCTAATTGGCTCGGATGGTGGCTCTTGACTTAGTAGCCTCTTCCCACATCTTCCTCTTAGCGGCGTTTTGTTCATTTAGCACCTCTTGTTCAAGCTTCTTGATGTACACAAACTCTATATATTCTTATGACAGGGGAAGTAGGTCTGCTACCTGATAGATGCATGTGGCACTCAGGTAGGTTATCATGTTTTGTTTGTCTTATTCCTTACCTACCTGAGTTTCTTGTTCAGCAGCCATAGCCTCTGCCTTGGGGCTTTCTTGAACTGGAGAGAGGGTAGGAGCTTTGTAAAATCACTTTCTTTTTCTTTCTTCTTTAATATTGAGGAGCAACTCTACAGGACATCTTCCTTCCTCTCTTTTGACACTTTAATGTCAGCTAGTTCATTAAGTTCCTCCAAAGGAAGATAGATGATTTCATCTATGTTGTAGTTCCTGGACCCTAAGTAGTTCAATCTGGTTGCCCTTAACTCATCCCCTTAGTGTTTGGCATGGGGGCAGCCCTGATTGCAGCTTCCATGAAGCTAGGGGTCTTACTAGTTCTCTCTCCCCGTGCCTTCCTCTTCCTCTCCCTTTTTTCCTTCTCAATCTCCTCAGAGGTCATAATCCTCTTCCTTTTGTTAGTCATTGGCTTATATGAATCAGGGTGGAGAGAGCTTTGGCCTTCATCACTTGGTGTAGGACTTGAAATTTGGCCAGGGAGAGGCTATGAGACACCTTCACCAGTTGGTGCCTCACTGAGTGTACAGGGTGCCGAAGCATTTCCTGTTTAAAGGTTCACAGGTTCAACTGCTGGGCCTTCATCTGAGGTTTCCCCTTTGAATCTAATCTTAGAGTTTTCCTCCGTATCTAGTTGACCAACATTTTGTCTATTAGCCTCTGTCTATATAAGTAGGATCTTCTTCTGAACTATTCAAGCACCATTCGCTGAATCCTCTCAGCTAACTTGTTAGCTTGCCAGTTTTGACTTGGGTTGGCAAGTGGCAGGTCAAGAGAGTACCAGGGCTTTTTCATCAGCATTATAGTATCTCAGGGTTTGAAAATTGAAGACTTCTCTGTTGTCCTTGAGATCTAGAGAGTACCAGGGCTCTTTCATCAGCATTATACCTCCATCCTATTATTGGATTTTTGGTAGGGTAGGATGGGGTAGACATAGCCCTTAGAATTCCCTCCTTAAATAGGCTTTTAATTAGGGCATCCACATCAATGTTGGTCGGAGGAGGTTATTGAGATTGGACAACTACAAGTGAGGATGGTGAGGCCTCTATGTCCATACCCTAGGCAGAACTCCTAGGTTTTATGATTGTAGGTAGGACTTTAGTTGACTTGGTGGAGAATGCAAGTCTACCATCTCACCCATCTTAATCTTCTGCTTGATCACTCTAACATGCTCATCCATAGTGACAAAGACATTGGACCAAGTCTTCTTTCAAAGGACCCATACAGCTCCAAGAAGCTGACCATCTTTAGTCTGTCAGCATAATTCTTCTGGTTGGCTCGGATGGTGGCTCTTGACCTAGCAGCCTCTTTCCTCATCTTCCACTTAGCAGCTTTTTGATCCTTTAACATTTCTTGTTCAAGTTGCTTAACATACTCAAACTCTATGTATTCATATGATAAGGGAAGTAGGTCTGCTATTTGATAGAGGTCTGTGGCACTCAGGTAGGTTATCATGTTTTGTCTATCTAGTTCCCTACCTACCTGAGTTTCTTGTTCAGTAGCCACAGCCTCTGCCTCAGGACTTTCTTGAACTGTAGAGAGGGTAGGCACTTTGTAAAGTCTCTTTCTTTTTCTTTCTTCTTTAATTTTGTGGAGCAACTCTTCAGCCTCATCTTCCTTCCTCTCTTTTGACACTTCATTGTCTGCCAGTTCATTAAGTTCTTCCAAGGGAAGAGCGATCACTTTGTCTATGTTATAGTTCCTAAACCCCAAGTAGTTCAATCTGATTGCCCTTAACTCATCCTCCTGACTGTTTGTCCTGGGGGCAGCCCTGATTGAAGCTTCCATGAAGATAGGGGTCTCACTAATTCTCTCTCCCCTTACGTTCCTCTTCCTCTCCTTTTTCTCCTCCTCAATCTCCTCATAGGTTATAATCCTCTTAGTTGTTGGCTTGCATGACTCAGGGTGAAGAGAGCTTTGGCCTTCATCACTTGGTATAGCACTTGAGCTCTAGCCAGGGAGAGGCGGTGAGACACCTTCACCATTTGGTGCCTCACTGACGGTACTGGGTGCTGAAGTAGTTCATGTCTCAAGGCTCATAGTTCAACTGCTAAGCCTTCAATTGTGGTTTCCCCTTCAAAGCTAATCTTAGAGTCTGCCTTAGTATCCAGTTGACCAATAGTTTTTCCTGCTAGCCTCTGTCTATATAAGTAGGATCTTCTTTTGCACTTTTCAAGCACCCTTTGCTGAGGCTTCTCAGCATACCTATAAGCTTGCCTCTTTTGACTTGGGTTGGCAAGTGACAGGTCAACCAGAGGAAAGCTCTCGTAGTATCTCAGGGTTTGAAAATTGAAGACTTCTTGTTGCCCCTGAGATCTAGAGAGTACCAGGGCTCTTTTATCACCATCATATCTCTATCCTATTATTGGATTTTTAGCACGTTATGATGGGGCAGACATAGCCCTTGGAATTTCCTCCTCAAATAGGCTTTGAATCAGGGCCTCCACATCAATATGGGTCTGAGGAGGTTATTGAGTATGGACAACTGCAAGTAAGGATGCTGAGGGCCTCTATATACATGTCACACCCCAACCTTAACGGCGGAAACTTCGAGATGTGAGGGTTAAGATTGTTCATGCCACACAACGCTAATTTAAAATGACAATATTATTAAAACTCAATATTCAAGACATACATTTAAGAAATAGAATATGTTGCAAAACATAGAAATTTCAAAGTTCAATGATAACAATTGCTTATTATTTTATTCTAGGTCCAGTCCTAGATGTGATATTGTCTTCATAGCAAGCTAAGCATTATCATTGCCTGAAACATGTTAAAAATAAAAGAGTCAACATAATGTTGGTGAGTTTTCTATAGTTTTCATACATAAATATATATATAAAAGATGGTAATTCATGTTATAGGTTATTGAATAAAGTAACTAGGGATGGATGAACAAATGTAACAATCAAACCTTGACAGATTACAAGATTACAAGATTACAAGATTAAACGATTAGCTAAGTGTACTTGGATTAACCAAGTAGGCTTGTCAGGCCCATAGATCTATGACGTCACCAGGCTAGCAATAGTTAATGATTGTACATATAATAGTCATCACATGGTAATTACTAAAGTTCAACTAACCACGACAAATAAGATGAATTACCCAAGTGTTTACAAGATTCAAACGAGTTTACAAGTGCAATTATCATAAAGTTAACATGTTTCACCCCAAAGTATGAAAATATATAAAAGGGGTATAGAAAAACTCACATGGCTACTAAGGATGACAAATAAGAAAATCTTGTATATAATGCCGAGGATACGTTAACGTTCAACCTAAATAAACGTCGTGCTAAGTTAATCATAATGATTTTTGTATTGTATTTATAAACCATTAGTCCATGATTTTCATGTTATTAAGTAGATACCATTTGTTACAGTTTTGGTATTTAAATGATTAGATAAGATTTTTAGTGCCTAACATTATTAATAAAAGTTAAACTTTTATTATCAAATGGTTGTTATTTACTATTTATTTAAAATAGTAATTTTATAGATTTAATTGATTAGCATAATTCTATTAATTATAATAAATGTAAATTTCAAATAAGTACATATATATTTCTTTTAAACATATAAACAGGTTTATAAATATGTTTTATAGAAATCTATTAAATTGAAGTTATTTAAGAAAATTTATATAGAATTTATTAATATTTAAGATTAATAATAAATGGTATCTTGTAACCATTTTATAATTTTAAAATGAAAGAATTGGAAATGGTTTAATTTAATATTTTAAGAAAATATAAAAGAAAATGATTTTATTTATTTTCTGATTAAAAAAAGATTTTATATGATTATTGGTAATATTTGAATATTTTTCAGAATTTTAAATATTAAAGAAACCTTTTAAAAAAATTGTGGCAGGTGCCCGGGTTCGAACCCGGGACCTCCTGCCCAACATCCATGAGTTAAACCGGCTGGGCTAAGCCCAGTTCGGTGATATGATTTAGAAACCAAAGTTTAAATCTTTTTTTTTTTCAGCCAAAAACCCCAATTTCCATTTAAGAACCCTAGAATCTGAAATCGACCAAATTGAACATCAATTCGATGTTTAAACTTGAATTAATCATGGGGCTTTTGTTCCCCATGTGAAACCGAATCGATTGACATGTTTAATTACCTGATTTGGTGATGTTCTTGATGATCTTAGGTTCGGACAAAACCCGCGTCTGTTCTTGATTAAATTCGATGAGTGTGTGTGTGTTTGGTGAAATTGAGAGTTCAGAGAGTTTAGGAATCCCAATTCGAATAGAAGCCCTTTAATTTATAGTTTCAATTCGATCCGGGCACTGTCCAATGGCTAACATGATTGATTCGGCCGTTTCAGGACAAATTGAATGGTGTTAATGTTGTTTCAGGTGGTTTAATCATTCCATTAAGCTTCAAATGGTTAACCGATGATTTATGAGTGATTAATTTGATGATTATGATGCTTTAAGGATATAATCGGTTTTGGGTTTCGGTAGTAATCGGTTTCGGTTTAGATATCAATGTAATCGGTGATAACTTCGAATTAAATCAAGTCTCAGGGTTCGAATCTTGTACTGGAACCGGTTAGGTTCATTTTTAGGGTTAACAAGGGGTTTTTATGGGGTTTAAAGGGGTCGCCGGAGACTGGCCGGCGGTGGCCAGAGTTTTGGCCGGAAAAACGAGGGTGGGGGTTTGGGTTTTTAAAAATGTTACACATTTGGTCCCTATACTTTATGTTTTATTACTTTAAAACCAAAGTTTAATTTTTAGTTTAAACAGATTTACAGTTTAGCCCCTGAGGTTTTAAAGTTTTATTATTTTATGTAAAAACTTATTATTTTCAAGTTTTTAAAATATAACACTTATATTACTTTTATTATTAATATTTAACACTAATTAAAATTATTCACTATTATTAGTATTATTATTTTTATTTTTATTGTTAATATTTTCTTTTATGTAAGATATGGTTTAGTATTCTTACTATTATTATTATCATTATAATTGTTATTATTAATTATCCAATTGTTTAATTACATCAAGAACTTACAAATGAACTCTCGTACTTGCATTAATAACCCAAAATAAATAACGCTTACAAGAGATAACGATGTTAAACAAACGTTAACTAGAAAAATACGAGAGGTCACAGTCTCCCCAACTTTAAGAAATTCCTTCCCGAAATTAAAGACAAGTCTAAGCAAAAAGATGAGGATATTTCTTCTTCATATGATCCTCGCGTTCCCAAGTGAACTCAGCTCCACGTTTGTTTTCCCAACGGACTTTGACGATCGATGTGGTAGATGTACGGGTCTTCTTCAATGTTCGATCCATGATCTCGACTGGCTTCTCAACGAAATGTAACGATTCGTCAATTTGGATTTCCTCCAAAGGAACATGCAAATTTTCATCGGCCAGACATTTCCTCAAGTTTGAGACATGGAAGACAGGATGAACCCCGCTAAGTTTGGAAAGTAGTTCTAGTTTGTAAGCCACTTTCCTAATTCTTTTCAGAATCTTAAAAGGTCCTACAAAACGAGGGTCTACTTACCCTTCTTCCCAAAGCGAATAACACCCTTCCTTGGAGAGACCTTAAGAAGAACCATGTCATTGACTTGAAACTCCAATGTTTGCGTCTCTTATCGGCGTAACTCTTTTGACGACTTCTAGCCACCTCAAGGTTACTTCGGATTCTGGAGACTTTGTCGGTCGTTTCTTGTATGAGTTCAGGACCAGTGATGAAATTCTCACCAATGTCAGTCCAACAGATCGGAGAATGACATTTACGACCATATAAAGCCTCGAATGGTGCCATCTTGATACTTGAGTGATAACTATTGTTATACAAAAATTCCGCTAACGGCAGATGCGTATCCCAGTCACCACCAAAATCAAGGACACAAAGACGCAGTAAGTCCTCAAGGGTTTGGATTGTTCGCTCGGTTTGACCGTCCGTTTGAGGATGGTAAGCTGTGCTCAAATCCAGTTGAGTACCCAAAAGCTCTTGCATAGAAGACCAGAAATACGAAGTAAAACGAGCATCACGATCGGAGATGATATGCAACGGCACACCATGACGACTCACAATCTCATCGATATAAATACGAGCCAATCTTGAAACTTTGTAAGTGTCTCATATTGGTATGAAATGTGCCGTCTTGGTCAAACGGTCAACAATCACCCATATACTATTATGGCCACGAGAGGTACGTGGTAACTTGGTTATGAAATCCATGGATACGTGTTCCCATTTCCACATAGGGATTTCAGGTTGTTCAAGTAAACCACTTGGTCATTGATGTTCAGCTTTGACTCTTGCACATGTGAGGCACTTGGAAACATAAGACGCGATATCTTTCTTCATTCCCGGCCACCAATATTGGCCACGCAAATCCATGTACATTTTATCGGACCCGGGATGAATGGAATATCGGGTTTGATGAGCTTCGTTCATGATGAAGTGACAGAGATTATCGCGATTCGGAATCTAGAGTCGGTTCAAGAAATACCACATCCAGTTTGGTTTTGTCTCCATTTGCGACTGAACGTTATACGCCAGATCGTCATCTTTCCCTTCCTCGGTTAACACCGCTTGTTGAGCCTCGCGGATGCAAAACTCAAGATCATTATCAATCCTTATGTTTTGAAGCATGATAGTGGCCTTGTTAACATCCACATGAATCTCGGTGTCAAATTCTCCTAACGTGTCAAACCTTTGCCTTCGATTTAGGATTTCTTGAAGCGAGAAAGTCTTGTTGTGAATCTTTCGACTCAGCTCGTCGGCTACAACATTCGCCTTTCCAGGATGATAGCGAATGTCGCAATCGTAGTCGCTAATTAGTTCAACCCAACGTCTTTGTCTCATGTTGAGATCCTTTTGATTAAACACGTGTTGAAGGCTCTTGTGATCGGTGTAGACTATGTATTGCGTTCCAAAGAGATAATGTCACCAAATCTTCAAAGCAAATACTACGGCACCAAGTTCGAGATCATGAGTTTTGTAGTTCACTTCATGAACCTTCAATTGTCTTGACGCGTAAGCTATGACCTTACCTCGTTGCATGAGAACGCAACCAAGACCTTGACTAGACGCGTCGCAATATACAATGAAGTCATTGTTTCCATCGGGAAGGGTTAGGATAGGAGCATTACACAGTTTGTGTTTCAACGTCTCGAACGCATCTTCTTGTTCGGGCCCCCACTCAAAAAGTCTATTCTTTTGAGTTAGCGCCGTAAGCGGTTTCGCAATCTTCAAAAAGTTTGCAATGAACCTACGGCAATAACCCGCTAAACCCAGAAAAGAACGAACCTCGGTTTGGGTCGTGGGAACACACCAATTCTTCACGGCTTCTATCTTTGCAGGATCAACGTGAATTCCTTGGCTATTCACCACATGTCCTAAGAATTGGACTTCTTTAAGCCAAAATTCGCACTTCGAGAACTTGGCATACAATTGTTCCTTCTTCAAAAGATTGAGGACTTGACGTAGGTGCTACTCGTGATCGGTCTTTGTCTTGGAATAGATGAGAATGTCATCAATAAACACGATCACGACTTTATCCAAATACGGTTTACATACCAGGTTCATGAGATCCATGAAGACAGCAGGTGTATTAGTCAAGCCAAAAGGCACAACCATGAACTCATAATGTCCATATCAAGTATGAAACGCGGTCTTTGGAATATCATTGTCGTGAACACGTAATTGATGATATCCAGAACGTAGATCGATCTTCGAGAATTGTGTAGCTCCTTGAAGTTGATCGAAGAGATCATCAATTCGAGGAAGAGGATATCGGTTCTTGATAGTGAGCTTGTTGAGTTCCCGGTAGTCGATGCACATACGGAAAGAACCATCTTTCTTCTTTACAAATAGCACGGGTGCACCCCATGGTGAAGAGCTAGGTCGAATGAAACCCTTATCGGTCAACTCTTGCAGTTGACTAGCTAGTTCTTGCATTTCAGATGGTGCAAGACGATAAGCGACTTAGCCACAGGATTTGCACCAGGAATCAGGTCGATTTTGAACTCAACTTCTCGTACGGGAGGTAACCCACTAAGATCCTCGGGAAACACCTCGGGAAAATCCCGCACGACAGGTATATCCTTCAGTTCTTTACCCTTGGCTTTCGTATTGACTACGTAAGCTATGAAAACTACGTAGTTTTTACTTAAGCACTTGCGGGCCTTGATACAAGACATGAGTTTGAGTCTTTGGGATGATCTCTCCCCAAAAACTTTTAAGGCATCACCCGATGGTAAAGGAATTCGAATGCACTTCTCAAAGCATATAATTTCCGCGTGTTGCTTCGCTAACCAATCCATGCCAATAATAACGTCGAAGCTCCCCATTTGCATAGGAATAAGGTCGATGCGAAAGTCGTGCTCGTTAAGACTTAAGGTGCAATCGCGTATCATGACGTTGACTTCAATGGTTTTGCCATCGGCTACTTCGACCGTAAAAGATCTTTCTAAATTAGAACGCGGCTTAGAAAGAATAGTCTCGAACTCTAAAGATACAAAACTCTTATCCGCACCCGAATCAAACAGTACAGAAGCATAATGACTATTTACAAGATACATACCTGCTCAAATAATAACCTATTATTGGCATAATGAACGCAGGTAGGGATTTTACAAGACAAAAGAAAAATTAAAAGAAATTAATGACATACCATTCACCACGTCGTTGTTGGCTTGAGCTTGGTTGGCATTGATGTTGAATGCCCTTCCACGAGCCTGTGGCACATTTCCCAATTACGGGGGTATTGTGGACGGACATGACCCGGTTCGCCACAGTTTTAGCAGACTCGGTTTGCAGCCAACGTCGTATTATGAGGAGCACGAAGGCAAGTAGCCACCAGATGTCCATACTTCCCGCACAACGAGCAAACTAGGCAAGGAGTGTTACTCGCGTGATGGTACTTGCAAGTATTGCACATCGGGTGCGGCCCAGTATAAGCCCTCGCCACGGGGGCTTGATTTGCAACGACAGCTTGCCTTTGAGGGGCATTTGGTGCTGTCACCGCATAGTTACGGGCCGATGTGAATTTGCGCTTCTTGCCCTTAAAAGACGACTCGGTCTTCACCTCTTTTGTTGCCTCAGGAGTCACCTTTACTGTAGACTTAGCACCCTTCACCGTCAAGGTACCAGCCTTAATATAGTTTTCAGTAAGCTGAGCAGTGATATTGATCGCTTCCTCCAAAGTTGTGGGCCTACTTCCCACCACAACATCTTGAATTTGAGGTGGTACCCCCTTAATAAACTTCTCGATGTTGCGGGGAACGGTATCCACCATGTGAGGTAGGAGCATGCTCAACTCATGATGTCGGGTGGAATAAGCCAAATGATTCCCCTATCCTGTTTGAGGTTCCAGAATTCTTCCTCCAGCTTTTGCAATTCACTCCTCGGGCAGAACTTTTGGATCATTATGTCCTTAAATTCTTCCCAAGGCAACGTCAAGGCAACTTCAGTTCCTCGGTTCCTTTTCTCACTATTCCACCAAGTGAGTGCCCATTGTTGAAGGACACTTGCAGCATATCGGACCTTGAGTTCATCGGGACATTCGCTGACGATAAACGTATTTTCCATACTTTCGAACCACTTGAGAAGTCCAGTGGCTCCTTCCTTTCCACTAAAGCTAGTGGGTTTGCACGAGTGGAAGTGCTTGAATGTGCAAGTGCAACTATTCCCACCTTGGTTGTTGCTATTTTCCCCTTGACCATTGTTGTCACCACCACCATTGTTTCCATTGTCGTTGTTGATTTTGTTGGCCATTAGGGTGCTGCTAAGTTCAGCAACCATCGTTGGAAGTACAGCGGCCATTTGCCGGGCGATCATTGCAGCGAGTTTGCAGTCGGAGGTAGCACATTTTCCATGATGACGAGACATTCTATAAGATAGAAATAAAGAAAAATATTAGTATTTGGAGATAAACCAGTTCAAAGAAAACAGGAGTTTTAGATAATTTATATTCAGCCAAGATGGTTCCATTTGGTATCACATAGCCAATAGGAACATGGACACATCGAGGCGACTTAATCCTAATTTCCTCGGGAAAAATGTGTATGTTGACCATAATTTAGCACTCATCCCAGATATCCCCAGGTAAGCATAACAGGTCTCGCAATGAGATTTATACGAAATGCTTGCCTTAGCCCGAGGGCCTTTTGCCAGGAAATCCAGAATATAGGTGTTTATGTGTCACACACTTTTCTAAGGCTATGATATTAAAACCTCGATGAGAATTTCAAGATTTAGACATATCGTCTAAGGAATATTTTTTTTTTCACTCGATAAGATGCGTAGGTTTCCACATGTAGTCGAGAATAAGGTTTAGAAAAGATTAGACGGGATGGGACGTAGAGGCATAAGAAGAAGATTAGAAAGTTGGGGTTTACAAGGTGCAAGGCATATTCCTAAGGCATTATTTTCTAAGTAAGCAAATAGCACATAAGGGATTTGTCATGCATCAAGATAGACATATAAGCATACTTACAAGATCATAGCAATTGTCATAAAAAGGGTTCCTAGTTTAACCATAGTCTAGGCCACCATTTCTAATAACCTAAATCCCTATAGTTATGGGCTCTGATACCAATCTGTCACACCCCAACCTTAACGGCGGAAACGTCGAGATGTGAGGGTTAAGATTGTTCATGCCACACAACGCTAATTTAAAATGACAATATTATTAAAACTCAATATTCAAGACATACATTTAAGAAATAGAATATGTTCCAAAACATAGAAATTTCAACGTTCAATGATAACAATTGCATTTTTATTTTATTCTAGGTCCAGTCCTAGATGTGACATTGTCTTCATAGCAAGCTAAGCATTATCATTTCCTGAAATATGTTAAAAATAAAAGAGTCAACATAATGTTGGTGAGTTTTCTATAGTTTTCATACATAAATATATATATATAAAAGATGGTAATTCATGTCATAGGTTATTGAATAAAGTAACTAGGAATGGATGAACAAATGTAACAATCAAACCTTGACAAAGATTACAAGATTAAACGATTAGCTAAGTGTACTTGGATTAACCAAGTAGGCTTGTCAGGCCCATAGATCTATGACGTCGCCAGGCTAGCAATAGTTAATGATTGTACATATGATAGTCATCACATGGTAATTACTAAAGTTCAACTAACCACGACAAATAAGATGAATTACCCAAGTGTTTACAAGATTCAAACGAGTTTACAAGAGCAATTATCATAAAGTTAACATGTTTCATCCCAAAGTGTGAAAATATATAAAAGGGGTATAGAAAAACTCACATGGCTAATAAGGATGACAAATAAGAAAATCTTGTATATAATACCGAGGATACGTTAATGTTCAACCTAAGTAAACGTCGTGTTAAGTTAATCATAATGATTTTGGTATTGGATTTATAAACCATTAGTCCATGATTTTCATGTTATTAAATAGATACCATTTGTTACAGTTTTGGTGTATAAATGATTAGATAAGATTTTTAGTGCCTAACATTATTAATAAAAGTTAAACTTTTATTATCAAATGGTTGTTATTTACTATTTATTTAAAATAGTAATTTTATAGATTTAATTGATTAGCATAATTCTATTAATTATAATAAATGTAAATTTCAAATAAGTACATATATATTTCTTTTAAACATATAAACAGATTTATAAATATGTTTTATAGAAATCTATTAAATTGAAGTTATTTAAGAAAATTTATATAGAATTTATTAATATTTAAGATTAATAATAAATGGTATCTTGTAACCATTTTATAATTTTAAAATGAAAGAATTGGAAATGGTTTAATTTAATATTTTAAGAAAATATAAAAGAAAATGATTTTATTTATTTTCTGATTAAAAAAAAGATTTTATATGATTATTGGTAATATTTGAATATTTTCAGAATTTAAATATTAAAAAAACCTTTTAAAAAAAAATTGTGGCAGGTGCCCGGGTTCGAACCCGGGACCTCCTGCCCAACATCCATGAGTTAAACCGGCTAAGCCCAGTTCGGTGATATGATTTAGAAACCAAAGTTTAAATCTTTTTTTTTTCAGCCAAAACCCCGATTTCCATTTTAGGAACCCTAGAATCTGAAATCGACCAAATTGAACATCAATTCGATGTTTAAACTTGAATTAATCATGGGGCTTTTGTTCCCCATGTGAAACTGAATCGATTGACATGTTTAATCACCTGATTTGGTGATGTTCTTGATGATCTTAGGTTCGGACAAAACCCGCGTCTGTTCTTGATTCAATTCGATGAGTGTGTGTGTGTGTTTGGTGAAATTGAGAGTTCAGAGAGTTTAGGAATCCCAATTCGAGTAGAAGCCCTTTAATTTATAGTTTCAATTCAATCCGGGCACTGTCCAACGGCTAAAATGGTTAATTCGGCCGTTTCAGGACAAATTGAATGGTGTTAATGTTATTTCAGGTGGTTTAATCATTCCATTAAGCTTCAAATGGTTAACCGATGATTTATGAGTGATTAATTTGATGATTATGATGCTTTAAGGATATAATCGGTTTTGGGTTTCGGTAGTAATCGGTTTCGGTTTAGATATCAATGTAATCGGTGATAACTTCGAATTAAACCAAGTCTCAGGGTTCGAATCTTGTACTGGAACCGGTTAGGTACATTTTTAGGGGTTAACAAGGGGTTTTTATGGGGTTTAAAGGGGTCGCCGGAGACTGGCCGGCGGTGGCCTGAGTTTTGGCCGGAAAAACGAGGGTGGGGGTTGGGTTTTTAAAAATGTTACACATTTGGTCCCTGTACTTTATGTTTTATTACTTTAAAACCAAAGTTTAATTTTTAGTTTAAACAGATTTACAGTTTAGCCAGTGAGGTTTTAAAGTTTTATTATTTTATTTAAAAATTTATTATTTACAAGTTTTTAAAATATAACACTTATATTACTTTTATTATTAATAATATTAACACTTATTAAAATTATTCACTATTATTAGTATTATTATTTTCATTTTTATTGTTAATATTTTCTTTTATGTAAGATATGGTTTAGTATTATTATTATTATCATTATAATTATTATTATTAATTATCCAATTGTTTGATTACATCAATACCTTACAAATGAACCCTCGTACTTGTATTAATAACCCAAAATAAATAACCCTTACAAGAGATAACGATGTTAAACAAACGTTAACTAGAAAAATACGAGAGGTCACAATACATACTCTGGGCAGAACTCACAGGTTCTGGGATTGTAGGTAGGATTTTAGTTGACTTGGTGGAACCTGACTTGGTGGAGAATGCAAGTCTACAAGCTCACCCTTTTTAATCTTCTACTTCATCACTCTAATATGCTCATCCATAGTGGATAGAGACATTGGACCAAGTCTGCTTCCAAAGAACGCATACAGTTTCAAGAAGCTCGCTATCTTTAGTCTTTCAGGAGACTTCTTCTGGTTGGCTCGGATGGTGGCACTTGACCTAGCAGCTTCTTCCCTCATCTTCCTCTTAGTAAATTTTTGTTCCTTTAACATTTTTTGTTCAAGCTGCTTGAGGTACTCAAACTATTTGTATTCATATGATAAGGGAAGTAGGTATGCTGCCTGATAAAGGCCTGTGGCACTTAAGTAGGTTATCCTGTTTTGTCTATCTTGTTCCCTACCTACCTAAGTTTCTTATTCAGCAGCCATAGCCTCTGCCTCAGGGCTTTCTTAAACTTGAGAGAGGATAGGAGCTTTGTAAAGTCTTTTTCTTTTTCTTCTTCTTTGATTTTGAGGAGCAACTCTGCAACCTCAGCTTCTTTCATCTTTTTTGACACTTCAACGTTAGCCAGATCATTAAGTTCTTCCAATGGAAGAGAGATGATTTCATCTATGATGTAGTTCCTAGACCCCAAGTAGTTCAATCTGGCTGCCCTTAACTCATCCTTCTAAGTGTTTGGCCTGGGGGCAGCCCTGATTGCAGCTTCCATAAAGCTAGAGATCTCACTAATTCTCTCTCCCCTTTCTATCCTCTTCCTCTCCCTTTTCTCCTCCTCAATCTCCTCAGAGGTCATAATCCTCTTCCTTTTGTTAGTCGTTGGCTTGTATGACTTAGGGTGGAGAGAGCTTTGGCTTTCATCACTTGGTGTAGCACTTGAGCTCTAGCCAGGGAGAGGCTGTGAGACACCTTCACCAGTTGGTGCCTCACTGAGGTACTGGGTGCTGAAGAAGTTCCTGTCTCAAGGTTCACTGTTTAACTGCTGAGCCTTCAACTGTGGTTTCCCCTTCGAAGCTAATCTTAGGGTCTGATTCAGTATCCAGTTGACTAACAGTTTTACCTGCTAGCCTTTATCTATATAAGTAGGAACTTCTTCTGCACTTTTCAAGCACCCTTTGCTAGCCTCTGTCTATAACCAACAACTGTGAATTTGATTTGATTTAACTCTTTGTTGTTGGTTCAAGTATGAAGTTTTGACTTATACTAGTTTGAGTATGGGTCATGCCACCGAAGTTGAAGAGATTCCTATTCATGCCCGTTATGATGATGCTGAGTTTATTGATGATGCTGACAATGATGATCCTGATAGCGATACATCCGCTAATGAACTCGATAATGACAATGTAGCACGCAGTTATTCTAGTGATGAATCTGATTGAATTGCAATCATAATTTGTAATAAGACATTAATTCAAATCAATATATGTATCGACTTTTGTTAGATTTTTATATTGGTAATATGTTTATTGGGTTGTATATTGATCTCAAAAAAACTAGTTCATATTGTTGTATTTGGATTTTCAGATGGCTGATGTGGATTTTAGGGGACACGATGGTGATGGTCATGGTGATCCTCCACCGGGAGGATGGAACCCCGCTTTGGGCTGTGCGACAATTGGTAAGTTGTTTACTTGATTTGCATTTATTTTTACAAGGTCTTGTTTACTTGTATTTTTTTTATTTGTTCACTTGAATTTGTAGGGTCATCTAATAAAAGGAGGAAGACTACAAACAAGGGGTTGCGCAAACGGTGGGAAAAGAATGGTTGTAAGCCATTCCCGATTGTTTTTGACTTTGAAGACCAGCAAACTATAAGACAGGTGGGGGATAACTCAAGTGACTTCGTAAACCTCGTCGGGGTTACTATAAGGACTACAGTCCCACTAAACTATAAATCTTGGAAAGATGTCCCCGATGAGGCGATGACTGCCATATGGCCCCAATTGGAGGTTAAGATTGTTTAATATATTGAAACTTTAAATAATATACTCTGTTGCTAATTATTATATTTTTTTTATAAATTGCAGACTTATTTTAATCTGGCACCTTATCTTGATCATCCGGGCTACAAAATCCCATTTGAGGTTGGTATCATGAAGCTTTGCGCCGAGCTCTATTTTGGTACAAAACACAGGTTTAAGTTAAATAATTTCACCAAACTTGGGGGGTTGGAAAATAGAGATGCCATTAGCCAGAAGGTTACCGAGGGCATGACGCCTGAGATGTGGAATGAGATGGTCAATTCCTACTGCAGCGAAGACAATGTTCGCCGCTCGGCGGTGAACAAAAGTAATAGATCCCGTCACCGCTACCCAAGTTACCATGGGACCAAGTCTATTATGTCGATCAAACATGACCGTGTAAGTCACTTTTAAAGCAATCATATATATATATATATATATATATATATATATATATATATATATATATATATATATATATATATAGTATGTTTTGTTTTTTGCATTTTTGTTATTAAGTATACGTATTCACTTCATTTCATGTGTTACAGCGTCAGATTGATGGAAAATATCCGAGTCTAATCGAGAATTTCAAGGAGAGGTGCTCTAAAAACGGGAAAGTCCCATTGTCGCAACTTGCTCAACAACAATATGTAAGTAATCAGTTAGTTATTTGGCTTTTGTTAGTTTTAGGTACACATGTGGCTGATTATATACGGTTGAAAGTATTATTTAATTGTTTGTTTATTATTAGTTATAGGTACTTCCTTTGGTTATTTTGCATAAATGACCAGATTTATATAACATTGATTATTTATTATTTTGTAACTACACAGGATGAAATGAATGACCTACTTAGCCGGCAAGAAGGTGCAGCAACCCATTGACGGAGAAGCAGATCATGGATCAGGTATTGGGTACACGCCACAGGTTTAACAGGGGTCGTGGACATGTTGTACCCGGTTTGGCCCGATACAGTTCATCATCTTCTAGTCTTGGACCATCTACCCCACCACCACCTGTCTACACCCAAGAACAAGTCAATGAAAAGCAGGCATCACAAAGAGAAAATATACGCGCCTTGCTACTAAACTGAAAGACGTTGTAAAAGGTTTGGCGAAACAAGATATTTTGATTGAATTTGACTCTGATTACGAGAGCGACAGCTCCGACTAGGTTATCCCCATGTTTTCCTATGAACTTAGATCTTTTGTCATTTCTATATGTAAACCCGAATTTGCCATTTGCATGTATTCTCTTTATTTTGAAGCAAAACACTAACTAGGTTATGGTATGGTGATATTGTGGTTGTATGATTGATGATATCATTGTTGTTGTTTGATGGAAATCTGGAAAACAGAACAGGCATCGACCTAGAAATATTCTAGGCAAGAAGGTTTATTTACAGCAAAAACTATAATGAAATTCCCAGTCTTTCAGGAAGGACAAAGTCCTCTCTAAAGACTTTAGGAAGGACAAAGTAAAATACCAAAAAAAAATCATATTTAAGATACTGAAACGCTGTAGACTCAGTATTTACTATAGCTTGTATACATTTATAATACCTTTATACATGTATACACGTATAATTGTATAAATATATATGTTATATGCAGTTTTATAATTATGTATCGAAAATATTATAGTGAGGACAAAGTCCTTGCTGTAGGGTATTTAATTACTTTTTCAAAAGTCAGAGCTGTCCACGTTGTATTCATTGACTATCCTCGCTGTAGACCTGTAGCCACGGGGCTTTGGCGTGGAATATTCAGCGGGGACATGTTCTCGCTGTACATCTGTAGTGAGGACATTCTAACAGTTAGCAAGGACTTTTGTCCTTCCTGGATGTTATTTTTGTTGTAGTGTTATATACACACATATTGTTGTATAGTACATAATTAAATTTAGTTAAGGTTATATATTCCTTTAACCATGATATATTTCCTTAACTAAGATATATCATATGGATATGTGAACGCTTGTATCTAATGTTTTCTTACTTTCTTTCTTCAACTACCTAGATACTGATGCAAATCTCATTATTTTCTGCTTAATATTGGTTTTATATTAAACAGAACCTATTTAAACGTGTGTAATATATAGAGGGAGGGAGCCTTGAAACATCCTGCATATATATGAATATGAATTTCACACACATATAACAAACATATTGGAACATATATATGATCTCATGAGGGGTCCAAGCCTGCATTGTCAATGATAAGAAGCAATTTGAACATATATGAACATAAATTTGCCACATGTATAATTCGCATTGATATTTATTTCATTGTTCCATGAAATAAGACAGGAATTAATAATTAAAACGACACTTCCGTCCTCGTGTAGTTGTCCCCCGTAAAACTTAAATGTATATATACCAATAATTAAAAATGATATGGACCATCAGAGACATACACATGTGATATAGCATACCGTCATACAAAACGAAACCCCTTAATCTTTGACTTGTTAACCAATGTCTCAAAGCATAATATATTTTGATGTATTTTAAATCAAAAGTTTTTTGTATGAAAAAAATTTGGATTAAAATAAAACATGAAAATCATGAAAGAGAAACAAACAAATTGTGTTAGAGAAATAGGTATAAAAGTAAATTAAAGATGGAGAGAATAGTAATTTTGGTAGAAGTAAAATACATAAATATATATATTTCAGACTTCTATTATAACTTGTTTTTGTTATTGAACTAAATATAAAAGTTTTTTTTTTTTTAATTTTACATAAGTATAAGCTAATGTCGTATTTGGTTGGTACAAAAGTATTTCCTTAAGCATTTATGTTGGCATATCGATGTACACTTATCACATGACAATACATATTTTTAGAGCTATGAGCTTTGATTTGATTAATCACAGGAATGAGGAGGAATTGAGTACACAACAAAACAAGGCAACTTTAATCAAGAAAATGGATAACTTATATGAAAATGGTCAATCAAAAAGGATCAAATAGACACATCAATTGGACAGGTGCAATATTGCTCAATATTTGCTAGCTATGATTGAAAAAATAAATAAATAGTGACACCCAAATCTTAGGATAATTAAAGAAGAACGAACTCCCATCAAGTTCCATTTCATATGCCTAAGTTACAAACATTAGGACACATTGGCTAGAACCAACGGGAGGTCAACACTAGCGGACCTATGATATTTTTTCTATGAGGTTAAATATTTTTATTTTTTTTTTGGTGCTTTGGTTTATATCAACCCAACCTTAGGATTTTGGTGTCTGATTGGGTTTGGTCGGGTCGAAAAAATGTCCTTTTATGTAGTATCATACGCTAAAAGGATATAGAAGGAAATTTGATGCCCCTTTAAGTTGAAGGGGAATTCTATCTTACATCATTTATTTCCAAGCATTTGTCATGTTGACAAAGAGATGTCAGTTTCAAAAATATAGAAACCCTACTTTTATGAGTGGACACTTCTGTCCCCCTTCCTCAACAATGACCCTTTCAATCAACTCCAAGTTGTTATATCTTGATCTTTATAAAATGTATAATCCAGATTGACATCTAGGAAATGAAATATTTTATTTTCTAATTATTTTATTGTTGAATATTGACATATGACACGATAGAATGAGTTTAGTGCATGTTTATTAATTTAATTACAGTAATGAAAATTGTTGATATATAACTATATCACTTTAATTAAACAAAATTTTATATTAAAGAAAATATAGGTTTTGTGTTTTCTCATGTAAAAGAATAAGTTATTAGTATATACGAATTCGAAGTATACGACTCTTATTATACAGACCCAATAAACAAACCTAGCTTCCAAGGGCAAATTATTGTCGATTTTAGTAAAATATGTCTCTACATATACATGTATGTATTTCAACTAGAGTATAATATTATTAATATATCCTTATCAACTTATGTGTTGAAAGTTTCTTAATAGAGACTTGGAATGAAGCTAAGTATGAAAAGATCTAGCACAGCCTCGATCTCAAAGATATAAGAAAACTTATAATCGACACGTGACATGAATATATCGATACATATATATATTTCACGCTTTCCTTCATGTACGTATGACCATGAAGATTAGCTAACCCACTTTCTTGAGCTAGCTGTATAGCTAACTTAAACCTTCAAATCGAGAACAACGAATAAACCTTATGTTAACTTCTTTTACAATGAATAGTTCTAATCGATACGAAATAATAAAAATTGATTCTTGCCTAGGGACTTAAATCCTTAATTGACAATAAAAATAGAGTAGACAACATTTACAAATTTTTTTCTTATAATAGCAAGAATACCAACTAAAAATCACAACATTGATGGCCATTTAAAGAAATAGTATAAAACATAGTATTAACCTTATTGGTCATGAACATAATGTGGGTCCCAAACCTCATAATGTGCATATATATAGTCTTCCACATATCCATCTTCAATAAGCAGCTTCTCCTCTTTCATTTACTTCAGGAAGTTATAATATAATTTTCAAAGATATAATGAAGTCTTCTTTGATGTTCAGTCTCTTAGTTCTCTTCATTTTCCTTTATGAAGGTCAAGGTATGTTTAATTTCAAAACACATGTGAATGATGTATATATCTTAATATGTGCCAAAATATAGGATGTGGTGTCTTGAATGGTTTTTAGAATGTTTTTTGAGAATGTTCTTAGCTTGTTGTTATTAACGATTTATGCATTTTTAGGGTTTATATCAAATGGAAAACTGTGATGGAATCCGGTTTCTCAAGATTGATATATTTATATTTTGATATAAACCTTTATATACCATACAAGTTAGTATTAGTGGTTCGTTCAATACAAAACTAAATTTATTAGAAGTTTAGAACTTGGATAAGTGTATGATCACATATTACTCTAATTGTGATATGCAAGTTGGTTATGTACGTAGCAGCATAATCCACTCTTTTTCACTGTCCCACTCTATCTATCATCTAGTGGACAATATGTATCATTCTTATTATATGGTGATAATATGTTTGCATGTAAGTCTCACGTGACAATATTGATATATATTTTTTCATCTAATTATACATTTTTTGTTGATATTATGAAGGTATTAGGCTGGAAAAACTGAGTATACCAGCTAGCAACCTTCACCAACTCATATCAAAGGTTAGCATATCTTATGATTTTATTTCACTAATTTTACATCTCTTTAAACTTAATTTCTTATTCGGTTCGGTTATTGCAGAGCTCACCAAGCAATCAAGACGAAGATGGGACAGCCATGGCTACCAAGTTTTCCTCAGGTACCATCATACAGAAGAGAAGATTAATATCTCATAACCATTGGTTACCAAAGATTCATGAAGATTACTATGGCCCAAGACATCACCTACCTAGACACCATTTATAAAACAGTAGAAATAACTTGAGTTTTCTGTACTTAGATTAGCTCAAATGATCATACAATATATAAGGATGTAGACAGTGGGTTTAATTATAAAAAAGAAGAAGCTAGCTTTCTGTTGTAGAACTAACTATTTCGACTTTAATTTGATCAAATGAGATATAGCATTTGGCAGATCTTTTTATTCCAATAAAATGAATGAAAATGTGCTTTTTATTCCCATTATTTATATTCTTTTAATAAATTTGTTATTATTTTCTATTTGCAGGAATAAATAGAAAATATCTGACGAAAATAAAATCTTCAAGTTTCTCCACCACCAGTGACAAGGTTAGTTTACTTCCGGATAAGATCCAAAATTAACAAAAACTAACCTAAAAGTGAATCGTTAATTGATAGTTTTATATTTTATGTACAGTACTACGAGAAAGACCCGAGAACAATCCAAAGGTTTACTCGGGAACTAGTTGAAAAGGAGGACACTTTATCAACTATGTTGGTACCGTCCAAGCATGAGAAAACAAAAGTCTTCTCAGAGCGGTATCCAGATATCATAGACATAACGGGAATGGATTATTCGCCAGCGAAGAGAAAACCTCCTATACACAACTGAAGCAAAAATAAGAAACAAATCTATTAAAACATATACCTTATAGTTGATTATAAAAAGGCTCAACCACTTAAACACGTTTAGGTTATACTCCATAAATGTTTCTTGTATATTTTAGTTTTTGTTACAATATATGATGATTTTGTAGCATGTATGAATATTAGACTCCATAGTTCATAAAAATTGGGTCTATGGTTTCTTTGATTGTCTCAATCGGTCCCGATGGACTTGTTAGGTCTAGTCTCAGATTGGTCCAAACCTTGTCCCAGGTCTAGTCACAAGAACTTTAAGTGGAATTATGAAATATCAAGAAAGTAGAAGTAATAAAGTAATAATTGTTTTTCTGTATGAATACATGGATATGGACTAGCTAGAGATCAAATCCAGTCACGTCTATTTTATGTGTAGTTATTTTTTGTTCACGTTGCGTCTCGAATCATTTTTAAAAAGGAGAAGTAAAAGAAAGTTGAAAAAAGTAAAAAGATTTATGTTTTTAGGTTTTAAAACTTTTCTCTTACTTTCCTCTCATAATAAATAGATTGTAAAATAAGGTAATCAAATAAAATATAAAGTTTTATCATTTATCAATTTTACCCTCTCACGTAGTATAAAAAAGATTACATAGCCTCTATAATCACATATTTGTTCACATGTCGCGTAGGTCCTCAGTTTTTAACGCAATCTCTTTTTTTTTTCTTTGTACTCTAGAATTCGAAATTACATTATGTCTTTCTTTTCCCCTCCATTTATTTTCTCTCCTTAATTCTATTTTCTTCTTTTCTTACATTTATTCAATTTGAGAGCACAACATTAATCTATACGAATTAATCTTAATTTCACTAATTTATATTACGTCTAATTAGTGAAAGGATACTTGTGTGATATGAAACTAACTTGTTTGTTAAAAGAAGTTGTTATAACCATCACTATAAAACAAAACAAATACTCTCGATCAGTCGCTAACCAAATGTTGATACTTTGTGAGAAAACAGGAGGTGGGTAATGCTTTTCCGATGAACTACCCATTGAAATTATTGAGCGATCACCGATGGGAGTGATAACAACAGATTACCTTTGTCTAATAATATCATTATCATGACAGTTTCATCTACATTGCGGATTAGTAACGGAATTCTAACCAAAGGGTTAGTGAGTGTACAGAAAGATTACCAACTAAATATACCATTGGAATTATTTTTCTTATTTAAAAAAAAAATTGAATTTTTCATTTATGTAAATAAAACATGCAAATGTCCGCTAAACCAAAAAGATATCTAACTAGAATAAAAACAAATTGCTAAATATGTTTACACAGAAGGAAATTCTAGCTAAACAGGAGGACGGTCGTGTAAGGCGGTGCCAGTCCTATATATTGTCAATGTGAGCAGGTGCATTAATATCGTTTATAGCGATAATACCTTTGCATCCATTGTGGCTACGTGTGTTTAAACTCCCCCTCCCATGTCATGTTTCGTGTGTTCACCGCTTCTAGATTTTGTTGTCGAAGCAACAGTTTTTCAATGGTTAATGTGAGCAGGTGCATCGCCGTTTATAGCAACAAATACCTTTGCAGCAGTATCGCTTTCTATGTGTGCACACCCACCTCCCATTAATTGACTGAAGGTTACATGTCACACGTGGCATGCATATTGCACATGGTTAGCTATCGTGGATTATACACATGTGCTTTAATGTCGGTGGTGTCATTTGAATAAGTTATGCACGTAGGTGCATGATCTGCCGATTTTATTATTTCCATTTCATGTTTTCTAAGAGTCAGTTAGTAGTTTACTTCTTGTTTACATTACTTTGTAAGCTTATATAACCATTGCTTTGGTTAACGAATAAATGATCAGAAACTTTGAGTTCATATCAGTTTCTTTACTTCAATCTGGTATCAGAGCTCTGTTTACGGTCGAAGTACCAGAAAGATTAGTGAAGAAAAGCTAAAAGTACCTCAGTTTGATGGCCATTATGAGCACTAGAGCGAGATGATGGAGATTCTTTTTAGAGCAACAAAACTATAGAAGTTGATAGATTCTGGCATAGAGAAGCCGACATTTGAAATTGTTGTTAGTGATACTCAAAAGAAGAAACTGGAGGAGTTTCGTTTACAGGATCAGCAAGTCAAACTATATCTTTATCAATCAATTGATACAATAACGTTTGAATAGATCCTTGATCAAATAGTGCGAATTCTTTTGGAAGTGCATGAAGCAATGTTTTGATGGAAACGAGAGGTTCAAGAAATCAATGCTTCAAAAGCTGCACAGAGATTTTGAAGTTCTTGAGATGAAGAGTGGTAAAATCATCACTATGTATTTTGCTCTAGTTCTCCCCATTTCAAATCAAATTAGGAGCAATGGAGAACTCATGCCCGATGTGAAGATAATTGAGAAAATCCCAAGAACTCTCGATGGTAAGTACATGTTTGTGGTAGTGTTGATAGAGGAGCCTAAAGATATCGAGAACATGACTATTGATGAGTTGCAAAGCACACTTCTAGTTCACGAGCAGAAATTCAATAAACCAGAAAAGAAGGGGAGCAAGCATTGAAGGTGAACTATGAAGAGTTCTCTAGCCCTCGAAGGCATGGCCAAGGGCGATAAAGTATCAGAGGCAGAGTTCGTGGTAGAGGAAGATCAACCTTCAACAAAGACACGGTGGCGATATTGGAAGGAGTCTAACTATGCCAAGTTTGACGAAAATGAAGAAATGATGCTTATGGTGATGTTTAATGATGAAGTGATGATGACACAAACAAAGAACAATCATCCAGGTGGCTTGTGGTTTCTAGATTCAGGAAGTTCAAATCACATGTGTGGAATTAAGTAAAAGTTCACTAGCTTAGATCTAAGCTTTGCCAACACAGTTAAACTGGGAAACAACACAACACTCAATGTAAGTGGAAAAGGTCATTCGAAACTGCCATTAAATGATACCATATTTGTTATACATGATGTGTACTATAGGCTAGAACTTAAGAACAACTTGTTGAGTGTTTGACAACTACAAGAAAGGGGTCTATCCTTTCTTATTCAGTCGAACATATGCAACGTGTTCCATCCAAATCGTGCTCTAATCATGAAAGCTCTATTAGTAATAATAGAATGTTCCCCTTATTTGAACAGAAAAAGAAAGTTGGAGTGAAAAATGAAGAATGTTGTATGTACTCACATCTTGAAGATGTCTTAAGGTTATGGCATGAAAGGTATGGGCACTTAAGCAAGTCTAGCATGCAAATTGTAGCAAAAGGTGATGGTACAAGGCATGCCCATGTTTAAAGTTGATAAAGACATTCTTACCAATTGTTGTGTTGGGAAACAACATATCTATTCCTAAAAGAAGTTGGCACATTCTAACATTTGTGGGCCCATCTTTACACCTTCACATGGTGGTTAAAGGTACTTTTAAGCTTCATTGATGATTTTTTTAGGAAGGGTTGGGTGTATTTAATTACTAAAAAATCTAAGGCTTTTTAATACTTCAAATAGTATAAAGAGATGAAACTAAAACTGGGTGCATGATTAAGGCCCTTAAATCTAACCATGGAGGAGAGTATGTCTCAAACTCATTTCAAGTTTTTTCTACAGAAATGGGATCAAAACACAACTGA
This sequence comes from Flaveria sonorensis, assembly GCA_025506505.1. Classification (NCBI taxonomy): domain Eukaryota; kingdom Viridiplantae; phylum Streptophyta; class Magnoliopsida; order Asterales; family Asteraceae; genus Flaveria; species Flaveria sonorensis. The sequence goes on along the minus strand of CM046426.1, from coordinate 42,999,249 downwards.
CAAAGAGATTTATGCCTCAGCAAAATGGCATTGCTAAGCATAAAAATAGAACTATCATGAACATGGTAATAACATTTTGGAGTGCCAAAACAATGCCTAAATTGTTTTGGTTAAAAGTTGTAGGCTTATCATAGGTACCATATTAAAGCATTAGCTGATATGACCCCACAAGAGGTTGAAGTGGCAAAAAGCCTACTGTGGGTTATTACAAAGTGTGGTTGCAAGGATAAACACCATCAAAATGATGGTTGCCATGGTAGCTCAACATGGATACCCCTTGTTTCAGTTGGTTATGAAGTCGGCTTTTCAGCATGGAAGCTTACATGAAGAAGTCTATGTGCAACAACTATAAGGATCAACACTTAACAATAGGATTGATCTCTTAACAAGAACGTGGAATATAATCATCACGGTAAAAAGATAGCATAGGCAATGAAATGAACTCAAATGTAAATAAAATTAGATGTATATTGCTCTCTGATTTGAATGATTACAATTACATGCTGTAAGATAATATCAGAAGATTATAAGGCTGATGCAACCAAAGAAGCCAAAACAACCAAGGGTCTTCTTGCATGCATGCACTGGACGTACAAAGGTAGAAGTGCTTCAGAAGTTTTACACTCTACATCATAAAATACTCTAAGTGTAAAATCTTCCAAAGCCAAAGTCCAAATCTTCCGAAGCCAAAGATGAAGTCTTCCGAAGCTTCAGAGACAAAGTCTATCGAAGCTATTTTGCTGTGAAGACTGATTTCTTCTGAAGACAAAGAAGACATGTTTTCTCTGATCTACTTTACAGAAAGCTGACACACTTTCTGCTGCAACTCTGAAGACTCACCAGCTTGTATGAGTTGGTGAAAAGTTCATGCTTTTGTAAACAGTAGAATAAGATCTTTGTCTGTAACTTCCTACTTTTGTACCTGTAAACCTTTTATATTAGAAAAGGATGTGAGCTATGGAATGTCATAGTCACTAGTCAAAAGGCAATTTGCCTTTTGACTCTACATTGATCTTGTTGCCTAGATTAGTGTTTCCAACTGTCTTTCTAATTAATGATGGTTCTAGGATGTAGTATAAAGTGTCTCAAGTCCTTGTAATTCTAATATGCTTTGTAAACACTTGTAATAGAACTTGAGAGCAATATACAGCATCCTTAAAAACCATACTTGTTTGTTCTTGTTCTTAGTTATGTCTCACTAATTACTTGTGTTCTTAGTATCATCATACTCAAACCCAGTTTCCCATTTGAACTGTTAAGTGTTCTAAGCCTCTCCTCATTATGAGACTGATTCTATTAACCACCCTTCACATGGTCCTTCAATTGGTATCAGAGCCATTTTAGGCTCTTGACTGTAAGATCTCACCATCTTTAATCCTTTCACTCTCACAAAATACTTAACATATCAAATGGTAGCTATCACCAAGGCTGACATGGAAACTGGTACCATGACTAAGTCCCCATTGATCACTCCTAAAGACTTTGACACTTGGTGTCAAAGAATGGAAGGCTTCATCAAGTCCCATGACTCCAGGATGTGGGGGTCAGTAGTCTTTGGACCTCATGTACCATCCACCCCTTTAGCTACTGCTGGTGGTGGTATGATACACAAGGAAGTGGCTGATTATTTTGATGAAGACTGGAAGAAGATTGATATTGATCAGAAGGCCATGACTGCCCTCCAAACTGCTCTTCCAAACTCTATCTACAGAGGCTTCAAGAAGTGCAAGACTACAAAGCAACTATGGGATGCATTGAAGCTGATGTATAAGGGGTCTAAAGAAGCTAAAGAGAGCAAGAATGACCTCTTGAAGCAGCAGCTTGAGAACTTCACCTTCAAAGCAGGTGAAACCATGACTCAACAGTACTTCAGGTATGTTAAGATTATGGATACTCTTGTTGATATTGGAGTAACTCTTAAGAACAGGGATATTGTAAGGAAGTTTATGTCCTCTCTTCCCAGACAATGAACACACTATTGGGTGATTATTATGAGGACTAAAAACCTCAAGACCCTTACTCTCACTGAGTTATATGGCATACTCAGTGACTACCAGATGGAGATGAATATGCAAAATTCATCTGGTAACTCCAGCATCCAATAGAGTTTAGCCCTTCATGTTATTGAAAGGGACAGCAGAGAACCATAACACCACCTTATGTGCTACCCTGAAACCTCATAGAAAAGGCCACTCATCACCTTCCCGGAGACACCAAGGGAGAGCTACATCCCTGGAAGCCCATTCCAGGAGACAAGTTCTTCTCAAGCTTTTGTGTCTTTAGATGAAAGTATAGACAACTTTCTCTTCACTCTTGAAGACCTGGACTGTATCCATCCAGATGATACGGAGTATATGGAAATAGTCTAGCAGATGGCTCTTCTCACTCATAGGGCCAAGAAGTTCTACAAAAGAACTGGAAGGAAGTTTCGTAGTAATATGTCTAGTGGAAAGTTTAGGCTGGACAAAGGCAAGGTGAAGTGTTACAATTGTAACCAAATGGGACACTTTCCCAGAGAGTGCAACGTACCTAAGTCAAATAGTGGCCAAGCACAAGCCAGGCCAAACTACACTGAAGGAGCACACCAAAATAAGAAGCCCAGGCAACATGCTGTAGTTACTGAAGAAGGAGGCTTTGACTGGAGCTTTCAGGTGGAGGATGCTGCTCCAAACCAAGCACTTATAGAAGCCAAGGTATTGGAACACCTCTGTACTCCTGAATGTATTGCTAAAGTAAATAAGTATAGGTCATATAACTTAGAGATGAGATCAGATCTTGAGTCCTTAAATATCTTAAAAGCTGATTTCAAAAGAGTTGAAAATAATTATAAACTGAAAATAGAAGATCTAGAGAAAACCATTTCAACTCTAAAGCATGAGTACACCAACTAATGGACTCAGATCAAAGATCTCATCACTAAGTTAACTGAATGCCAGGCTCAGCTTGTGATCAGCAAAGCCCAGGCAGAAAAACTTGTTCTTAAAGAAGAGACCTTCAAGAACATGATATCCTTATCCCTACATGCTATCAAAATAAGCAGGGACTAGGATCTACTGAGATAGCTCCTCCACACACTCTTTTATCTGTAAGATCTCCAAGGTGTGGAACTTGTGAAGATGAGCTTCCCCTCATAGACCCTATTGCTGAAGAGGATAAGAAGGAGATAGTTAAGGATATATCTAAGAAGAGTGAAGAGGACCATCCTAAGAAGGGACGCTGTTCTCCTGATGAGAGAGATGAAGAAGCTGGGATGACCAAGTCTCAAAGAAAGAACTTGATCAGGAGGGCCAAGATAAAGGCAAAAAAGCCTCAAGAAATCAAGGCCACTTTTAACTCTAAGCAGAAACAAGTGTTTATCTCTACAGGGTTTGAAGTGGTAAAGGCTGAAGACCCAACCATGAACTCTAGTACCAGGAGTTCTAGTTCAGGTTCAAATCATCTCAGCAAGGAGAACAAGACTGATCAGCTGTGTACCACTGCTACACAACCTGAACCATCCAGCTCCAAGAGCAAGCCTCTCCCTAAGAAGCTTGTTGCATCATCTGTAAAGGTGAAGATGGAGAAGGAAAGTGATCAAGTTCAGTCTTCCTCTCAGAAGAAGACTCTCAATAAGAAGCAAATGGACTGCATCATGTGTGGTAGTACTTCTCATTTGGCTAAGAATTGCATTTACAATCCTAAAAGTACCATCCACATGATCAAAGAGAAAACTTCTGAGAAGAAGAAGGAAAAGCAAGCTTCAAAAGGAAAATTTGTTTCCTTCGGAAGCTCCAAAGTGAAGAAAAAGACAAGTAGTTGATCATATTCATTCTTTTAGCTTCCTTGTCTACCTAAGGTTGTTCAGCTGCCACAATCTCTGTCTCAGGACTTTCTTGAACTAGGGAGAGGACAGGAGCATGTTTGTAGAGCCTTTTCAGCCTCCTTTCTTCCTTGATCTTGAGGAGTAATGCTGCATCCTCTGCCTCCTTCTTCTCCTTTAACAACTCATTGTCAGCCAGCTCATTCAACTCTTCTAAAGGGAGAGATATGAGTTCATCAAAGTTATAGTTCCTGGTCCCCAGGTAGTTTAGCCTTGCTGCCCTCAACTTATCATCTTGAGTGTTTGGCCTGGAGGCAGCCTGGATAACAACTTCCATGAAGCCTGGGGACCCTCCCTTTAGCTTCCTATTCCTCTCTCTCTTCTCCTTCTCTAACTCCTTAGAGGTCATTTTCCTCTTCCCTTTGTCATGCACAGGCCTTGGTGACTCAGGGTGGAGAGAGCTTTGGCCTTCATTGCTTGGTTCAGCAGTCAAGCTCTGGCCAGAGAGAGAATATGAAGCACCTTCACTAGCTGGTGCCTCACTGAGGGTACTGGGTGCTGAAGGAGATCCAGTCTCAAGGTTCATAGGCTCATCTTCTGGGCCTTCAGTCAAGGCTTCCCCTTTGAAGCTAATCTTAGGGTCCACCTCAATATCCAGTTGACCAAAAATCTCACCTGCTAGCCTCTGTCTATATAATTTTACTCTCAACTTGAACTCTTCCAGCACCCTTCTTTGAATCCAATCTGCTAATTTTTCCGCTTGTCTGTTTTGGCTTGGGTTGACAAGTGGAAGATCAACCAGATGAATGCACTCATAGAAACTCAGGTTTGAAAAATTGAAGATCTCTTATTGACCCTAAGCTCTAGAGATGACAAGAGCCCTTCTTTCTATGTCATACCTCCATCCCAAGATTGGGTTCTCAGAGTGAAGAGATGGGGTAGACATGGCTCTGGGTATACCCTCCTCAAATAGGCTATATATGAGTGAGTCCATATCAATATGGACTTGAGGAGGTTGTTAAGTATGAAGTAGTGCAAGTGATGGTGGTGAATCCTCAAAGTCCATACTCTGAGAAGAACTCCCAGGTTCTATGACTATTTTGACTTTCTCCCCCTTTTTGGTAGCATCATTTTCTTGCATAAGTAAGCTGGTTGAGTCTATCACATTCACAGGTTCTTATGGACCTTTGGTGGGTGGTCTCTCAGCTAACTTGCAAGTTGCTGGTCATTGACCCTCTTTTGTAAGATAGTCACCTGAAATTCTAGGTGACTAATCTTAGAGACTAAATAGATGCAAGTTTTAGTGAATGTGTGCACCTTTAGTTTTAGACTCCCCTCATCTTCATCAAAAGAATCACGGGGGGATGAGAGAATAGGACTAATGTCTTCTTCCTCATCACCAGCATATTGTTCTTGGCTGCTGGATTTTCCCTGCATCATGACAAATTCAATAGAAGTGTCAAGAGGCTGGGTTGCCATGGTCAAGGTCTGAATGATGTAATCACTATCTAAAATGAAAGCCTCTTCTATATGGATCTCCTGAACAGGTTCAGTAAGATCCATCTCAGTGGGGGTGGATGATGTGGGCTAGACATGGGTGAGACAGGGGTACTCATCTCTTCTTGAGTAGGGGTGGAGAAGAGAGACTCATGGTACTCACTGAAGCCCATGTCTTCATCATCATAGAAGTCAAGGATGGGAATTGGTTGGTTTAGATCCAGCGGCTGGGGATGGTAACTGTCCCCGAAAGGTTGTTCACTAGTGTGTTGAGACTCTGAGTGAAGGCTTAAGGCTGTTGGGGTTGTGAGCTCATCACACTGAGCATGAAGAACCTCAGCACTGATCATTTGAGAGATGGGAGTGGTTTGCTCCTTAGGGGAAGTGGGAGCTCGAGTGTCCACTTCCTCCTGCATGGTTGGTGATATAGGGGCCTGCACAACCTGAATAGCATGTGCAGGGGTTTGTTTGGTTTTTCTCTTGTACGTGATGGTTATTGTAGGCTGTATTTAGGGTTGGGGGGTAGAAGGTGTGGGTTCAACACTAGCTGGTGCTGCTAGGTTGCCACCTTGAGCAATGAGCTCAAATATTTTTGGGGCTAGGGTTGTTTATACCCTGGAGAAGCCAATAGTTGGCTTCCTCGTGATTTTGAAGATGCAAGGCTTCATCTGTCCCAGTTTTAGAATATTACATGTTCCCCTCAACTGTGTGCCCATTTCACAGTTAAGAATGTGCTGGACATATCTAGGGAACATGTAATACTCTAGGGAGTCTAAGTTAGTAAGTAAATTGGTATATAAAAATTGTGAATACCTGAACTTGACCCCCTGAACCATCCCATGGACTATGAAGGAGAGGTCTTCTAGAATCTAGCCCCATCCTCCATGCTTGTTGGATAAGCTGTGTATGACAATATGGAGGAGGTACTTCCATTGAGAGGAGACCTTCTCCTTCCTGAAGGTCTTGACTAAGAAGTCACCTTCATAGACCATGTGCTCAAAGGAGTGGTTGACAGCAGCTTTGGGAAAGGACAAGTCACCTTCTACATCATCCAGCTAAAGATGTGTGTTTATAGTGGCCGGAGTGATGAAGATTGTCCTCCCGTACACTGTGGCAAATAGTGCCTTCTCCCCGTCCATGGTGACCTCTTCGCAGGTCCGCCAGAATGCCAACAACTGATCCTCATAAAGAGGAGGATCAATGGTGAGGGAGTTGAAGTAGTTGGACAAAGAAAGGTAATGACAAACCTCTGAGAAACTTGGATCTTTCTTAGAGTCTAACAAAGCAACCTGATTATGTTGCCTGTGAAGATGCATGGAAAAATCGGGTTGGTTTCTGTGGTTAAGGTTGGCCATTTAAAGTAGCTTACGATGAAGGAAGATAAGAACGAAGGAGGTTTGTGGGTGAAATTAGGTTAGAGAAATACAGATGAAGAGGAGAGTGAGAAGAGGGGGAGCCGTTGTGAGAAAATATATAAAATGGATCTGAGACAAAGTTAAAACAAAAGGATAAACTTTGAAATCCGGATGTCGGTCCCACCTCTAAAAAAGTGCCCAAAAAGGTAGTTTTCTTGGAAGTTGAAAATCTTTCGAAGGTAATTTTGCTTCGGAAGTTTTAAGAAAAAGCTTCCGAATTCGGAAGATATTCTTAAGAGTTGTGAAAATTTGGCTTCGGAAGAAAAATACTTAGAGAATTTTTCTTCTGACACATATTTGGTTTCGAAAGATATTAAGACTTGGGAGTTTTATTCTAAAAAGAATAAATCTTCCGAGACTTAATTGCTTTCAGAAGATATTTGTTCTTCAAATACATACAAGTACTTAGAAGCATATTTAAGCTTCGGAAGATATTCTCAGAATTTCTTCCGAAGCTAAATTTCTTATAAGTAGTTAGTTAATTTGAAGACATAAATTTCTTCCGAAGGCAACTTGAAATCTTCTGAAAGAAAATATGATTTGAAAAATTTTCAAAAATCTAAGGAGTATCATAAAAAATTTTCTTCCAAAAATAAACTTGGCTTATGAAGGTGATAAAATAGACAACTTGGGACACATAGGTTTTAGAAATAAAGTTGATTTAAGTTTTAAGAAAATCTACTCAAAGTTAATCATCCCAATAGCTGATACAAGATATTTGAATCTCTGTTCATCAAAAGCTTTAGTGACCATATCAGCATATTTTTCGTTTGTGTTAACTTTGACTAGTTTGATTAATCCCTTCTCAAAGTTATCTCTAATCAAATGATACCTGATGTTGATGTGTTTGGTCCTTGAATGCTGCACAAGATTATCTGTAATAGAGATAGCATTGTTGTTGTCTATATGGATAGGAGTCTCTTTGAAGTTGAATCCATAGTCTAGCATCTGATTCTGAATCCAAAACACTTACAGTAGCTTGCAGTAGCAATGTATTCAGCTTCAGTAGTTGATGCAGAGACACAGGATTATTTCTTGCATTGCCATGAGATAATCCTTCCACCAAGAAAATGGCATCTCCCTGATGTAGACTTTGCAGTCATGTTGCAGCCACCATAGTCACTATCTATATAAGAATACAGATTGAATTCAAAACTCTTTGGATACCAATGCCAAGCTTGGGAGCACCTTTGAGATATCTAAGAATCCTCTTGACAGCAACCAGGTGTGACATCTTGAGGTTGGCTTGATATCTTGCACAGATGCATATGGCAAACATGATATCAGGCCTGCCTGCTGGCTATGAGGTACATAAGAGACCCAATCATAGCCTTGCAAAGATGTTCATACATACACTCCCCCTCAAGATCAGGTCTAAGGGAGTGGTTTCTGGCTATGGGTGTCTTAGCAACCATACAATCAGTCACGTTGAATCTTGTAAGTATGTCTTCTACATACTTTGACTGACTTATGAAGATGCCATTATCAACTTGCTTCACTTGAATTCCTATAAAGATATTGAGTTCCCCCATGGCACTCATTTCAAATCTATTCTTCATCAGCCTCTCAAAGTCTTTGCAGAGCTTTGGATTAGTTGACCCAAAGATAATGTCATCCACATATACTTGAACTAGCAGTAAGTCATTTACTGATGAAGAGAATTCCATCTATAGTACCCCTCTTGTAATCATGTTGACAGAGATACTGAGATAGTGTCTCATACCACTTTCTTGGAGCTTGGTGTAGCCCATAAAGAGCTTTATCAAGCTTGCAGACATAATCAGGATGATCTGGGTCTGCAAAGCTAGGTGGTTGTTTGACATACACCTCTTCATCAATCACCCCATACAGAAAAGCACACTTGACATCAAGTTGGTAGACCTTGAAATCCTTGGATGTAGCAAAAGCCAGGAATATTCTTACAGGTTCAAGTCTTGCCACATGAGCAAAAACATCTATGCAATTAATTTCCTCTTCTTGTGTGTACCCTTGAACAACTAGTCTTGCCTTGTTCTTAATGACAAGTACTCTATCATCCTTCTTGTTGCTAAAAACCCACTTGGTTCCTATGGTAGTCTTCCAATGAGAAAGAGGACATAGGTTCCAAACCTTCTTTCTTTTGAATTGAAGTAGCTCCTATTGCATTGCTTCAATCCAGCTTCCATCTTTCAAAGCCTCATCAACTTTCTTTGGCTCTACTTAGGACAAGAAGCAAGAGTATAGACAAACATTTTTGTCATGGGTTTGTCCTCTTGTTCTCACCCCTATATCAACATTTCCAATGATGTTTGTGGTGGGCTATGACTTATGGATCCTGAGTTGAGGGATCATAGCAAGTTGATTGGAAAGATCCAAATTAGAGAAATTTAGATCTGGCAATGGAGTATCACCCACCATATCAGGACACTTATCAAGTGAGACTTGATCCAATAAGTGTGTGACATCATTTATATTGTCTTCTATGGAGTGGTTATTAGCATCAAGAAATTCTTGATCACTGTCACCACCTCCATTTCCTCCCATATTTGAAGCTCCTTCACCTGATTTTGAATCTTTGAGCTGGAATTTGAAGGCATCTCAATGTATCAGCTGAATTTATCATGATTGTGCTGATAGGATCTTCATTTGCATGGTTAGTCACCACTGGAGCTGAAGTAGTATTCTTGCTTGGTCTTCTCAGCTCAAATCTTGGGTCACGATCTCCTGTTGATATGTTACCTGTAGATCCTAAAATATCCTCAAAAGACTTGTTAAAACAGTTGGTAACTAAATCAAGATCAAATAGCCAATCTGGACCAAAACCTTTCAGACTGGGAGTGTGCTCATTGAAGGTCACATTGGCTGACTCATCAACTATTCTAGTTCTGAGATTGTATACTCTATAAGCCTTAGCTTGAGAAGAGTATCTAATAAATGTCCCATCATCTGATTTCTCAGCACACTTGGCTACCTGATCTTTGGTATTCAAGATGATGCAGGGACATCCAAATGACTTGAGGAAACTAATGAATGGCCTCCTTTTCTGCCACAGCTCATAAGGAGTTTTACCATGAGTCTTAACTACTAAAACTCTGTTCTGCACATAGAAGGCTGTGTTAATAGCCTCTGCCCAGAAGGTGATGGGTAGTTTAGAGTCAGACAGCATGGTTCTTGTAGCCTCAATAAGTGTTCTGTTTCTCCTCTCAGCAATACCGTTTTGCTGAGGAGTCCTGGGAGCACTATATTGTCTTGTAATACCCTTTTCATCACAAAATGTATCAAGGATTTGGTTCTTAAATTATGTTCCTTGATCACATCTTATGGTCTTGACCTTGTGATCAGATTGATTCTTAATTTTTAGAATGAAGTTCTTCAAGATCTCAGGAGTCTCATCCTTAGTTCTAAGGAAAAAGACCTAAGTGAATCTTGTGAAATCATTTATGATCAATAACAATATGAGATCCTTTCTAAACTCATTACACTGGTAGGGCCAAAGAGATCCATGTGTAATAAGTGTAGGGGAGTAGTGATAGAGTTCCTTTTCTTTGGCTTGTGAGACACTTTGTGTTGCTTCCCTTTCAGGCATGCAACACAATGATCATCACTTGTAAACTCTTTCTTTGGCATTCCAGTTACCAAATCATTCTTAATTAATTTATTCATGTTCTTAAACTTTACATGGCATATTCTTTTATGCCAGAGGAAAGACACATCACTATTTGCTTTAGATAGAAAGCAAGAAACCTCTCCTGAGGGAGTTTCCTGCAAGTCCATCTTGTACATGTTCCCTTTCCTGGGGGCTCTGAGCAGGATATGCTCTTGAGGAATGATCACCCCAGGCTTGAGAACAATACACTCATGCTCAGTAAAGAGCATGTTGTGTCTCTGATCACAAAATTAGGATACACTCAGTAGATTGTACCCAAGCTCCTTAACAAAATTTACCTTCTCAATGGTGAGCTTACCATTTGTGACCATGCCCCTTCCAGTGATGTAACCACGAGCATCTCCTCCAAAAGAAACTGGTCCTCCATCAATTTTCTCAACATTGTGAGGCAAAGAACCATTGCCAGTCATGTGCCTGGAACAGCAACTATCAATGATCCACACATTTCCCTTGGTCATTAGTTGTTCCTGCACACAAAGAAGTGGTTAGTTACACTTGGAAACCCAAGCCTCTTTGGTCTTGGGCTTTTCAAAGTGATCGGAAGACAATGTAACAGTAACTGATCCTATATTCAAGCTTTGAGGATCATTAGTTGCTATTGATGAAGAACTTTCAGTCACCAGGTCTTTCTTCATCTTCCACACCATCTTCGAAAGATTGGACTTGACCTTCAACACCTTGGAAGTTTCAACAACTTCTGAAGTTTTGGAGACTGGACCTTTGAAAGATCTTGCTTTCACTGCAGCATGCTTTAGTACTTCAAAAGCATTCCTTTCTTCCGGGACCAAATTTTCTTCCAAATGCAAGTTTTCACTTGTCTTCTTCTTCACTTTGGAGCTTTTGAAGGAAACAGATTTTCCTTCCGAAGCTAACTTCTCCTTTTTCTTCTCAAAAGGTTTCTCTTTGATCATATGGATTGTACTTTTAGGTTGTAGATGCAATCCTTAGCCAGATGAGAAGTACTACCACGTATGATGCAGTCCATTTGCTTCCTTCTAAGAGTCTTCTTCTGAGAGGAAGACTGAACTTGATCACTTTCCCTCTCCATCTTCACCTTCACAGATGATGCAGCAAGCTTCTTAGGGAGAGGCTTGCTCTTGGAGCTGGATCGTTCAGGCTATGTAGCAGTGGTACATAGCTGATCAGTCTTTTTCTCCTTGCTGAGATGATTTGGACCTGAACTAGAACTCCTGGTACTAGAGTTCATGGTTGGGTCTTCAGCCTTCACCACTTCAAACCCTGCAGAGATAAACACTTGTTTTTGCTTGGAGTTGAAGGTGGCCTTGATTTCTTAGCCTTCTTTGCCTTTATCTTGGCTCTCCTGATTAAGTTCTTTCCTTGAGACTTGGTCATCCTAGCTTCTTCATCTCTCTCCTCAAGAGAATAGTGTCCCTTCTTAGGATGGTCTTCTTCACTCTTCTCAAACACATCCTTCACTATCTCTTTCTTATCCTCTTCAGCAATGGGGTCTATGAGGGGAAGCTCATCTTCACAAGTTCCACACCTTTGAGATCTTACAGATAAGAGAGTGTATGGAGGAGCTATTTCAGTAGATCCCAGTCCCTGCTTATTTTGATAACAAACTTGTGCATGCAGAGATGAGGATATCATGTTCTTAAAGGTCTTTTCTTCAAGAACAAGTTTTTCTGTCTGGGCTTTGCTGATCGTAAGCTCAGCCTGGCATTCAGTTAACATAGTGATGAGATCGTTAATCTGAGTCTTGTAGTTGGTGTGTTCATGCTTTAGAGTTGAAATGCTTTTCTCTAGATCTTCTATTTTCAGTTTGTAATCATTTTCAACTCTTTTGAAATTAGCTTTTAAGATATTTAAGGACTCAAGATTTGATCTCATCTCTAAGTTATAGGACCTATATTTATTGACTTTAGAAACACATTCAGGTGTACAGAGATGTTCCAATACCTTGGCTTCATCATGATCTGCAATAAATGCTTGGTTAGGAGCAACATCCTCCACCTAAAAGCTCCAGTCAAAGTCTCCTTCTTCAGCAACTACAGCTTGTTGCCCGGGCTTCTCGTTCTGGTGAGCTCCTTCAGTGTAGTTTGGCCTAGCTTGTGCTTGGCCACCATTTGACTTTGGTGCCTTGCACTCTCTGGCAAAGTGTCCCATCTGGTTACAATTATAACACTTCACCTTTCCTTTGTCCAGCCCAAACTTTCCACTAGACATATTGCTGGGAAACTTCCTCTCAGTCCTCTTGTAGAAATTCTTGGCTCTGTGAGTGAGAAGAGCCATCTGCTGGACTATTTCCATATACTCAAAATCATCTGGATGGATACAGTCTAGGTCTTCAAGAGTGAAGAGAAAGTTGCCTATACTTTCATCAGAAGACACAAAAACTTGTGAAGAGCTTGTCTCCTGGAATAGGCTTCCAGGGATGTAGCTCTCCCTTAGTGTCTCAGGGAAAGTGATGAAAGGCCCCTTCTATGAGTTTTCAGGGTAGCAGATAAGATGGTGTTGTGGTTCTCTGAAGTCCTTTTCAACCACATGAAGGGTTGAACTCTGTTGGATACTGGAGTTACCAGATGAATTTTGCATATTTATCACAATATCAACAAGAGTATCCACAACCTTAACATACCTGAAGTACTATTAAGTCATGGTTTCACCTGTTTTGAAGGTGAAGTTCTCAAACTGCTGCTTTAAGAGGTCCTTCTTGTTCTCTTTAGCTTCATTGGACCCCTCATACATCAGCTTCAGTGCATCCCACAGTTGCTTTGCAGTCTTGCACTTCTTGAAGCCTCTGTAGATAGAGTTTGGAAGAGCAGTTTGGAGGGCGGTCATGGCCCTCTGATCAATATCAATCTTCTTCCAGTCTTGATCAGAATAATCAGCCACCTCCTTGGGTATCATACCACCACCAGCAGTAGCTAAAGGGGTGGATGGTACATGAGGTCCAAAGACTACTAACCCCCACATCCTGGAGTCCTGGGACTTGATGAAGCCTTCCATTCTTTGATACCAAGTGTCAAAGTCTTCAAGAGTGATCAGTGGGGACTTAGTCATAGTACCAGTTTCTATGTCAGTCTTGGTGATAGCTGGCATTTGATATGTTAAGTATTTTGTAAGAGTGAAAGGATTAAAGATGGTAAGATCTTACAATCAAGAGCCTAAAATGCTCTGATACCAATTGCAGGACCGTGTGAAGGGTGGTCAATACAATCAGTCTCACAATGAGCAGAGATTTAGAACATTTAACAGTTCAAATAGGGAACTGGGTTTGAGTATGATGATACTAAGAACACAAGTAGTGAGACAGAACTAAGAACAAGAACAAACAAGTATGGTTTTCAAAGATGCTGTATATCGCTCTCAAGTTCTATTACAAGTGTTACAAAGCATATTCAAATTAGAAGGACCTGAGACACTTTATACTACATCCTAGAACCGTCAATACTTAGAAAGATAGTTGGAAACACTAATCTAGACAACAAGATCAATGTAGAGTCAAAAGGAGATTGCCTTTTGACTAGTGACTATGACATGCCATAGCTCACATCCTTTTCTAATATAAAAAGGTTTACATGTACAAAAGTAGGAAGTTACAAACAAAGACATTATTCTACTGTTTACAAAAGTATGGACTTTTCACCAACTCATACAAGTTGGTGAGTCTTTAGAGTTGTAGCGGAAAGTGTGTCAGCTTTATGTAAAGTAGATCAGAGAAAGCATGTCTTATCTGTCTTCAGAAGAAATCGGTCTTCATAGTAAAATGGCTTCGGAAGACTTTGTCTCTAAAGCTTCAGAAGACTTTATCTTCGGCTTCGAAAGATTTGGACTTTGGCTTTGGAAGATTTTACACTTAGAGTATTTTCTGATGTAGAATGTAAAACTTTCGAAGCAACTTATACCTTGTACATCCATTGCATGCATGTAGGAAGACCCTTGGTTGTTTTGGCTTCTTTGGTTGCATCAGCCTTATAATCTTCTGATATCACCTTACATTTCTCCAAAAGAAGTCATCTCAAATTTATTTTTCATCACAGCTTCAAATTCCTTGCACAAATCATCATTGGTTGATCCAAAGATAATGTCATCTACATATACTTGAAAAAGAATGAGATCATCACCAATCTTCCTTAAAGAATAAAGTTTGATCAATAGCACATATAATCATTTGCAAGCAAATGTTCAGTGAGGGTGGCATACCAAACACGAGGTGCTTGATGTAAGCCATAAAGTGCTTTGTCTAACTTATAAATATAGTCAGGATGATCTGGATCCTCAAAGCCAGGTGGTTGACAAACATAGGTTTCCACTTTTATCTCATCATACAAGAATGCAGTTTTGACATCCATCTAATAGATCGTGAAGTTCTTGTACGAAGCATAAGCCAGAATGATACGTATAGCTTTAAGTCTTAAAACTGGAGCATATACGTCTTCATAATCAAGACCTTCAACCTGATACAATCCTTGAACAACAAGTATGGCCTTGTTGCGAACAATCACATCCTTTTCTTCCATTTTGTTTTTGAATATCCATTTAGTTCCAATCGATAGTTTACCCTTTGGAAGTTCACGCAGATGCCAAACATTTAACTTCTTGAATTGCATCAGCTCATCTTGCATAGCCTTAACCCAACTGTTTTCCTTTAATGCCATCTTAATATTCTTTGGCACAATTTAAGAAATAAAGCATGAATACAAGCATGTATTTATACCACCAGATTGACTTTGAGTTTTGACACCTTGTGATAATGGACCAGTGATTGCTTCAGTTGGATGGTCTTTATGATTCTCAGCTAAGGAACTGTATCTTCATAAATAACTTCGTCTAAATTAGACATATGACCAACTGGTTCTTTAACAGTGTTTCCTCCTTTGGGTTGATACACAATATATTCCTCTTGATGAATATCATTATTAACAAATAATCTTCAAATGGAACTTGAATTATATCAATCGAATCATTTTGAGTAGTGGAGGAAGTCTGATTAGAAACCTGTGGAGCTTGTATAACAACTGGATCAGAATGAGGCAATTCAGATTCATAAACAGATTGTGGAACAGCTGAGACATTTGAAGAAGATGGTATGTCTAAAAATCTTCCTATAGCTGAAGATGACATAGGTCTAATATCATCAGTAAAAATATCTGGAATAGATGATGACATAGGTGGATTAACTGTTGAAACAACAAAAGATCGATTAAAAGTTTCAAATAATAAAGCATAATCGTATACCCATGAAGGAGCAGAACCTGCATCTGTTTTGTTAGATTCATGTCAATCTATATCAAATGACTTAATTATTTGTTTAGATATTTTATTATAAACCCTGTAGGCAACTTTATTCGCTGAATATCCAACAAAATAACATTCATCGGCTTTTATCAAATTTTGATTTAGAATTAGATGTATGTAACAAAGTACAACAACATCCAAATGTTTTGAAATATTTGACTTTGGGTTTATGTTTGAAAAAGATTACATTAGGAGTCATGTTTTGTTGTTTGTTGATTAAAACACAATTCTGAACATAACATGCAATGTTAATTGCTTCAGCCCAAAAGAAAGATGGTAATTTGGCTGTTGATAGCATTGTTTCACCAGCTTCAATTAAAGTTCTATTTCATCTTTTAGTAACTCCATTTTGTTGTGGAGTTGCTGCAGAACTAAATTGTGGAGCTATCCCCTCAGAATCACAAAATTCATTCAGAGTATGATTGCAAAACTCTGTTCCATTATCACTTCGAATGCATTTGATTGTTTTGTCTGTCTAATTCTCCACTAAGGTCATGAACTTTATCAGCAAATGAGGTGTCTCATGCTTAGTTGCTAGAAAGAAAACCCAAGTAAATCTAGAAAAATCATTAGTAATAACCAAGTACTATGCACGACTTTCCAAACTCAAAATGCTTACTGGACCAAATAAATCCATGTGTAACAGTTGAAGGATGGATTCAATTTTGGTATGAGCAACTGGTTTATAAGGAAGTTTATGTTGTTTTCCTTTTGAACATGACAAACAATGTTCAGTAAGTTAAAATTCTTTCAATGGTAATCCCATAATATGATTTCCTCTAACCAACTTGTTCATATTTTTGATCTTTACATGTCCAAGATGACGATGCCATAATATTGAATCACTTCCCGAGGCTTTAGAAAACAAACAAGACACAGTTACAAATGAATGTGAACCATTCATGTCAAGTAAGTATGTGTCTTTTGTCTCTTGGTGTTCTCAACAAAACTCATTCATCAAGAATTACAAATCCAGGTTTTAGAATAAGACATTCTTTATCAGTGAAGTGTGTTGAATACTTTTTGTCATGAATTTGAGAAATACTTAGCAAGATATGATTAAGTTCCTCAACGAAATTGACATCTTCAAAACTTAACACACCATTGGACATTGTACCTTTCTTTATAATCTTACCACCTCTATCTCTTGCAAATATAACACATCCTCCATTGTAAGGTTGTATGTTGTTTAACATGGATATATTACTGGTCATGTGCCTAGAACAACCGTTGTCAACATGCCAAACACTGTTGATAACTTGCCTTGGTTATTCCTGCACATATGAATGAATTTATTCATTTTTAGGAACCCAAGCCAGGGTAAACTTGAGCACATGTCTTTCATCAAAATATGATATGGATTTTAATATCATATCTCTTTATCATTCAAGACATAATCTTCAACAATATCAAGCTCAGATTGTTCGGTTTTTATTTTCTACTTTTGAATTGGTTTGATCAGATTCGTAACCATTTCTTAAAAGTGGTTTGAATTGAAGGAGGATCGCTATAATCAACATGAAAGATTTCTTGTTCAAATTTTCTTTATGCAAATCTGTTTTTATTTTATCGCCTGTTACCAACAAAAGAATTTGACTGATTCGTATTTCTTTTGAATTTAGCACTTAAAAAGAATTGTTTTTTATTATTTGAAATTGAGTTGTCAAATCGTTGTTTGCTTGACAGTTGATGTTGATGATTGAAATTTCTAGCCTTATGATTTGGCTTGCCAAATACATGACAACACATTTTATTATACACATTATGATCTCGTGTATTTCTCATGAACTGTTAATGATAACTTCCACAGTTATTATAGAATCTGGCTTTAGTATTTTTTTTAACCTTCTAATTCTTTAACAGTCCCTCTTTCTCTCTTTCATTAAGAACTTTTCTAGATTATTCTGGAAAAGTTGAGGTATTATTCCTAACAGTTTGATTCATTTCTGAAGCCGATGAGGCATGAATAGTAGCTTTAACATTTTGAGTCGTAAGTATTGGAATAGGAGCAGTTTCTTTGATACATGATCTACAAACATCTTGTTTAATAGAGTTAGCATGTTTAAAGAAACTTGCATTTGTTTCTTTAAAGATATGATCTTCTTTATCTATGTTGCCTTTTGAAATAAATCTGTTCTTGAAATCAGTTTTCATGTTAGATACTGATGTTGTGACACGTTTTCTTTCATTATCTTTAAAATCTATTTTTGATTTTAATTTTTGTTGTTTGTTAGACATTTTTGAATAATCATTTGTAGAAATAAAAATATTTGAAATTTCATTTATAACTGATGATGATTTACATGAAGATTTTTCATTACAACTTTTATTTTCCTTAAAATCTATTTCATCATTACTTTCCCAATCTTCAACCAACCCTTTTTTCTTCACACTTTATACAAAAGAATTGTCAGGATTAATTTTAATTTCTATTTTATGACAGGGTCAACAGTCAGTAAAACATTGAGTGAAATTATTAAGTCAGATTTTGGTTGAAAATCAAATCCATAGGTCTCTTCATCTGATGTAGTTATTGATGAAGGTAAACATGTATAATCATATTAATTGGTGGTGCTATGTTAAAAAATCCAACTCCACTTTTACCACCATTAATTTTCTGAATCATTTAAGACTTGATTATACCTTCAACCATGTTTGAGGACAGCACAAATTTTTCAATAGTGAATTTTGTAGATAAGAGTTTACTATTAAGTTTATTGATTTCTAAAGATAGTTCATTGTTACATGTTATCAAATTCTTTATGTCATAATCTTTATCATGAATATTCAATTTTGATTGATAAATTGATTTGTTTAATCCTTCTATCTTTTCTTGAAAAATTTTCTCATCATTTTTATATTTACGAGCTTAATGTTGAAGTTTTTCAACTTCCAAATCAAGTGTTTGTTGTGAACTCTATACGTTTGAACCTTTTCTAAACATGTGCTTGAGCAAAGATTAGTATGTAGCTCATTAGTCTCTCCTTGCTTGTGCTTCTCTTCAGGTATGACATTTACCATAAAAGCTTTTAGTTCAATATTTTCTTCTACTTTAGATGATGGTGTGATCTCAACAACATTCATAGTATTTTCATCTTTAGCTAGATTAAACTCAACAGCCTTTTCTTCAACTTCTTCCTTTCTCTCTTCAGTCATCTTTGGACGAGCTGGAGTAATCTCAACAGCTTTTTCATTAAGTGCTCCTTCAACATTCTCACAAACTTCTTCAGCAAAGATTCCTTTTATCAAATCATTAGACACAAACTCAGCAAGTATATTCTCATAAACACTTTCATTATCAGTTTGAATTTTAGCTAACAAAGCAGTAGATAGTTTGATATCCAAAATCTCCATCTAGTCTGACCAATCATTTTCTTCATTAGCTTGAGACACCAGATCTTTGTTGTTTGATGTGCTTGCTTTATCTCCCTTAGACTCTACCTCCACTGTCACCATCTTCTTTCAAATAGCATATTGATGTGTCTTTCCCTCTGTACATTCTCTAGAAAAATGACCAGGTCTGTCATAGTTATAACATCTCAAACTTATTTTATCATATCCAATCTTGCTCGAGTTATTTAAACCAAACATCTTTCTCCCTATTCTTCTTGCAAAATTTTTCGCCCGATACACCACCATAGCCATATGATACTTGATATTATTTTCTTTAACATCATCAGGATTAACTTGTTGCAAGTCATAAACTAAGATGTTGGGTGCACTAAGTCTTCCAGCTGTGAAAACTTCATAGCAGTTCATGAAGGAAGTGAATAGAGCCAGATGCTCTTCAGCTATTTGAATGGTCTGCTTGGTTGGGTTGGAATTAACAATAAATGCTTGTTGTGTGGTTTGAGTGGATTGACTTTATGGATAAATTTGAGGTTGAGGTTGAGATTGCGTTGGATTGTAATGGTTTTGATGAGATGCTTGAAATTAAGTTATGGATGAATATTTGATATTTGGATTAACAGAATTGGCTGCTTGTTGTTGACACAACTGGGAATAGCTGACATAATAATTAGGATTACTAGTTATTTTTGCATATAATGTAAATGCTTTAGCTCCTATTGTATTGATATAATTTGTAGCTCTCTGCTTGTCATCCATTTCATATGACTTGATAGTTGAAATAAGATTGTTGAGCGACAAGGTGAACAGATCCTTGGTTCTTTTGATAGTGGTGTAGTTATTGTTCCAGCTGTAGGGTAATGAGTTCAATAGCTTCATGTTTACAGAAATATTCTCTAAGGTAATTCTAGCACTCTTCATCTTTGTAGTCAGCTTAACAAATCTGGGCATTTGAGCCTCCAATGTCTCACCCAACACATGATTAAACATATTAAATTCTTGGTTTAACATGTCCTTTTGGCTCTCTCTCATATCTTTATTGCCCATTATCTGCTCCTCTATCACATCCCATAAATCTTTAGCCTTTCTGAAATCCTTAAACTTTTGATCAATTTCAGTAGTAAATGCCATAGTGATGGCAGCATATGCTTTGTCATCAAGTTCAAGTTTCTTCATGCCTTCCTCATCCTAGAGGTGTTCAGGTTTGGGCACCAACTCTCCCTTATCATTGTTATACACAGGGATACGCGGTCCTTGTTTAATTGACCGCATCATCCTGGGTTTGGTGTAAATAACATGATTCTCAAAAAGATAAACCCAGTTGGGATAATCTTCTTCGCTAAGAAGTCTAGGAGGTTTTGTGCTAGTTCCAATCTCATTGTCGAAGTTGAGGCTATCAGTGATGTGCTTTAGATTTGCCATTTTAAAACTCATAAATCAAAGTTTTCAGAAAGTTTCAAACTTGAAGTTCTTGAATGAAGATCAGAGTTCTGGCGCGAATAGGCACCAACTTTTCGTGCGGTTAGTTTTCTAACTGAATTTTGCGAAAAGCAAGCTTCTCGGGCGAAAGGAATCTTTTGTAACAAACTTTCCAACCGAATTTTGCGAAAACCAAAACTTCTCGTGAGAATATGAACTTTTCGCTTGCGAATAACAAGTTTTCGCTTAATCAATTTACTTCCCAAATTTGAACATTCCACTTTCAGTCTTTTACCAAATTGTTCAAAATTAATTGATTAAGCTATTTAGGTTTAATTTTTATCCTAAATGTCTCTAATTGATTGAATTAAGCTCGTTTAATCACATGAACACCATCAAATCTACAATCAACAACATAACAGCTCTCAACATCCTCAAAAGTGATCAAAAACAGGAGAAATCAAGTTGATCTTCAAAGGATTCCAACATTAATCGAACTTGGTGAGACATGATTGGAGCTCTGGAAAGTTGGTGATGAATAAAAGCTGAGTGATTGATGGTAGTAAGTAGAGTTACAGCTCTTAAATGGATGGAGACTATTCAATCTTTAAGATTTATCTCCATTTATATGTGCATAGCAATCCATAGAGTTATTCAAGCTGGATCTTCTTTAGATACTCTTAAACATTCAATATTTTTAATAAAGATCTCATGAACTTTCTGATGACATCATTGTTGTCAATCTTCACTTCTGTTTCTTGTAGTGCATCTAAAATCTTAAAATATCAAAGATGTAGTAGTCAATAACTCACCTTTGATGAAGTTGAAGTTTTTGAACTTTTTCTGCAACACATCTTTCTTGTTTTCCTTCATGTATTTGGTGCCTTCATATCTTCCCTTTAGAGCATCCCACAAGCTCTTTGTACTTTTGTACTTCTTGAAGCTATGAATGATGAGGTTGGGAAAAGCCATTTAGAGCAACCATTGATCTTCCTCATCTATGTCAATCTTTTAGAGATCTTTATGAAAATATTTTCTTGGATCTTTAGAAGTAGTTTCGCATGTTTCTCCAATAGCTTTGACCAAAGGGATGTGAAGGCCATCAAGAATTGAGATCCATATGTTTCTATCTTGATGCTTGATGAAACCCTCTATATTTATCTACTAGGTTTCATAGTCTTTGGATTAAATGTAGGAGACTTGCTATGAGTGCTATTCTCCAAATCATACTTGCTTGTAACATTAATTGCCATCTTCAAGTAAAAGTTTGTGTAGAGGAATTAACTTTATTTAAAATCAAAATGATTTGATGATGATTTGATTAACTAATCTAGAGTTAAATGTCTTATATATCCTGTTAGAGCATTATAGGTTAACAATACAACTAATACTGTAATTGTGATGAATGGATGCATAGTTTTTCTTAATCAAAGACAAACAATTCACATAATGCAGTATAGAACAATGAAAAATTAAACAATGAAAGTAGTGGACAAAGTTTTATCGAGTTTTTTTTATATATTTCACTAAACGATTACAAATTACAACCTAGAGCAAAATGAAAGTATGGAACATGTAAAATGTATAACCTAACTAATACATTAGGAGATTATATACTAAGAACTACAGCCAGTTACATGTAGGTAACAGGTTGGACGAAACTCTAGAAAAACTATCTAACCGTTTATTTTAGGGTTCGAGATCGATTGCTAACTACAACCATCGATCTATACAATGTGGCATACCACGATTATATCCTCTAAATGGATACCAAAAAACATAAAACAAGACAAACAAACTCTATACTGTAGATGAGCTGAGGATCTTATTTGATGCATAGTTAATATTGTCTCACTCACCGAAGCCAACACATGAACACCATATCGGAAGGTAGTTGATCATCGGAATCGTAATCAGAAGTGTGCAATTAATTAGAAGTTGTCTTGTTTTGTGGAAAGAGGTTATGTATCGGAATCGTTATAATGACTTTAACCAATTTATATCTCATTTGGTATCATTCCTAATTACATTTTCTATGTCAAAATCATCAATGTTCTAATGTTAGTCATTTTAATTGCGTTTAAAGTTCTTAAAAATCTCCAAGTTTAGCGAAAGTGAATACAAAAGAACCTTGTTTACTGTTTTAAACTTGCCTTGTGGTAAAAGTAACGAGTTACTTTTGCTTTAATTATATACTACAAAAATAAACAAATGTAAATAGTTACAATTAGAGGTGTTAAAAGGGTGTTTAATAGGTTGAATTATTGGTTCAGATTCTATTATCAATCAAGAGATCGGGTTAGGTGGCTTGTGAGCACTTTCTAATTATTTTTTCGATATTAAAAATCAAACCAAATGAATAGTAATGTGCATAATGGATTGCTTTTAGTACAAGCTCTTCATGCTTGATGCATTAAAAAAAATCTAAAGGTTATATATACATAGGGTAGCAATAGAATGTGGATGAATGATATTTTAACTGTGATACCTAGAGGGTAGATGTAAGAAGGGTGGTGAAAACTAATGTGCATAATGGATTGCTTTTAGTACAAACTTTTCGTGCTTGATGCGCGCATCAAACAAAATCAAAAGGTTATACATCGAGTAACAATAGAATGTGAATAAATGATATTTTAACCGTGAAGCCAAGAACTAAAAAGGATGGTGAAATTTAGTATTACTATTACCTTAAAAAGGAATGTTCATGAAATTTGTCACCGGTCAACTCTCACCTCTTAACTTTTGAATTTTATACTTTTAACCTCTCTAAGTTGTATAAAGTTCGTAGAATAATATTTTGACTCCCTCAATTTTCAAAAGTTTCGAGTTTACACCTTGTACAATTTTACTTAAAAAGCTTAATTTCTTACGTTCTTATTTTTATGTACGCGTCGTTATAAATTCGATTTCGTATACGTTTTGACGTAAAATTTTATTCAGAAAAAAACCGAGTCAAATATAAAATGTTTTCCTGCTTATTTCTAAGTACGGTTTTAGTTGGTCTAAATTTTGACATTAAATTATGTTTGAATTACTCTATGTTTTCATTCCACTGTATAAATCCGAATTGCTCTACTTACTTTATCACACTACATACGCCATCAACGCATGTGTTTATTTTTATGTCTATGATCTACGTTTTAACATAAATTATGTTTGGAGTCATGTCAAATATAATACTTGTTCATCTGATGGTATAAATACGAATTGCTTTACGTTTCAACCTAAATGTAGTTTGGAAAGGAGTCGGGTGGCTTGTAATCTATACTTATCACGTCGTATACAGCAGAGCCGCCGTAACACACGCCTGGTAAAATTACTAGTTTTATAATATAATGTAATCACATAAAATAAGAAAATTTCGAAGAAACCTTCAAGCTTGTTCTAAAAGTTAAGAATTATTAAAAATAAACTTTCAAAGTTTGCTCCCTCGTTAAGAAAGTGGTGGTGAAATCCGTTCCTTGAGAAGTCGGTGAGATCTCCTCGGGAGAAAGCAGATGTGGATTTCCTTTTCCATTGTTATATTATTTCTAAGAATTAATTTCATAAGTTTTTCTACAAAATGTATTTTTGCTATAAAGTATGAAAATATATAATGAGGCTAAAAAAGTCACAAAAAATCTCACAATCTAAATCGAATTTCAAAAAGTACTTCGGAGTCTATTTTCCTCTCGTCGTCCTCTTTCAGAAAAAAAATAAAAAATAATAATAAAAAATTTCATTGTGTCTTTTATGACACAACGACGTCATTTTGTCTTTCATAAGACACAATGACGTCATTGTGTCTTTCATAATGACATAATGACGTCATTGTATCTTTCATAAATGACACAATAAAAAAACGTTAATTTTTTTTATTTTTTTATTTTTCGTTTTTTTTTTCTTAGTGAGGACGGCTAGGGGAACAAAAGCTCGGAATTACTTTTTTGAAATTCGATTTAGATTGTGAAATATAATTTTTTTTATGATTTTTTTTACTCATTATGTCTTCTCACACTTTGTAGTAAAAATACATTTTGTATTTGAACATCTTTCATTTCACATATAGGTACCCTTACGCGCGTACGCTTTTTAAGAACAAGTTAAACCGAGTCTCTAAAAACGCTTATATTCTGAATATTACGTTTCCATCATTATAGCCGAAACTTAACAGTTTAATCAAATAACATCACATCACTAACCAATTGTTTAGGAAAGGAGGGTAATAAACTGATTGATCCAAAATATCTCGTGATCAAACCTAAAAACAAGAAAAGTTGACTATTCCTTCCATTCAATTATTAATACTATGTAATTCTTTAAAAAAAATCAAAATACACAATGTTATTATTATTTTTACATTCCAATATGATTTTTGTTAAATATCAAGTTATTTGAGAACTTATTGTGCGAACGAACACGAACTTAACTAACGCTCTAGGCATGTAGTCATGCTCGTTCTTCTAATGTTATGCATGGTAATACGAAACGTGGAAGAAGAGTAGCAACTCATATAATTTGGCATTTGTATTCCTTTTTAATATTTTTTTATTATTTTATTGTTTGTCCTACTTCTACAAATATTTATTAATAACTTTTAAAATATAGTATATTAAAAACATTTAAATACACTGTTGTGATATACTTAAATTCATTAATGTTTTGATATTCAGTTTATTTAAAATCAAACAGGGACAAATTTTGATTTTCTTTTTATAACTTTGGTATATTATGTTTTATAAAATTTTGAATATATCGTTACGACATTTTTATTTTTATCCTATGTTTAGACATGAATTTTATTTAAAACCAAGCTGTATCAAAATATGATTTTTTTTTATAACTTTCAGTGTATATTATTTTATAAAACTCTAAATATATCATTGTAATATCTTTAAATTTTACCTATGTTTCTTGACAAACATTATTAAAAACTAAGTCAACTAATCTGACAAGGTTTACCAAATTTCTGTCGTAACGCACGGACGAATTTTACTTGTTTATTATAACATGTAAAAACAATGATTATAAAAATTGTACCTAGAAATTTAAAAACTTTTCTTCTGTAAACTCAATTGAGTTGTTTTTTCAACTAAGTTAAAAATTTATCAATCAACTTCTTGAAGGTTAATTTAATATAAATGGATTCTTTCTTAATTAGATGAGTAATTTGGATACATGTCTCCCCAAACTTATAAAATATAATATCTGTTAAATACATTTTCTGTATTATGTATTAGAATCTGGTAATTTTAATTCGTGTCTCTACAAACTTATGACTATAATATATTTTTTTAAATGAATGTAATAGAATAGTAATTAGTTTCAAAAGTGTTACAGTTAGGTCACTAATCCATATTTGTTTAAATCAAATCATTGCATCATCAAATCGAGTTATCTTCAGACATTTTTATGTCAAGAAAGAAATGAAGGAGAAGATGTGGTTGTCGGGATTCTAATATATGTAAGTATATTAAAAGATTAAAAAATAATGTTAATTATATTAGTAAATATAAAATACCTAAAGTCCACGTCGGTAAGTTACTACTCCAACTCAGCATCATAAAGAAAAAGAAAAAGAAAAATATATTTACTAACTGAAACAAAAAACCTTTAATTTAAATAAAATATCAAAGCTAAATGACGTAATTGTAATACTTTTTAAACTTGAGTGATATAAATGGAATACTTTTAAAACATAATTACTATTCTATAAAGTTACCCATTCATTAAATATATTTTTATGTAATAAAATTTGTATTTTAAAAAATATATTATATTTCACAAGTTTAAATAGAGATTTATGAAATTACTTTATTACTCTCATATCCAATCACGGGTGAAAAAATTTTAATGTGTTTTTGGTTTCAGCAGGCCCATTCCACATATAGTATAACATCCAACTATCCAAGTACAATCAGGGCCCAGTAAACTGTCAAGGTATATAATGGGCTACTCTCTACACTCAACCCATATTTGTTTCTTTATCCGTAAATCATAATCAATTACAAAATAATTGTGATTGCCTAACAAATTCGATTTTGAATTTAAACTTGTTACTTATTTAGGTTATACTAAATATATTAAGAGAAAATAAAAATATGTATATAGTTTAGGGGAAAATGCATTTAAGATTAGTATATAGTAATACCTACTACTACTAATTTTAAATGTTTGTTTATTCAAATTATAATTATTGTTTTCAATCAAAGGGTTAGTGCTTGACTTATCTTCCGCTTTGTGTAGGGTCGAAGAGGGGCTCGATTGCTTTGTAATATGATGTATGTAATTTTACTGTACATTTTGTGTAGTAGGTTGTTTCCCGGTTCATATACAAATGAATATTTAAAACTACATTCACAAACCCTTCATCTTCTTGTATCAATCTCCAAAAAAGATGTTTTGCTTAGGAACTCAAATTCATGATGTTAGTTTTCTTTTTATATATAACAATTGATTTAGAAACTTTTACCAGTATTACCATGTTTCATTGTTTATTTATTTGAATGTGAGAAATTTTAATCAACCACATGTCACCAAATATTAACAACAATTTAAATATATTATTATGCACTTTATGATCAATAAATACGTACAATAATGTTCACATAAATATTGTCATGATCTTTAGGCTAAAAGATTAAAAGAACTTTAAACCTTCTCACTTTGTCTCTTCAAGTCTCATCGTATCATGTGTTAAATAATAAAGACGACGTTATAATTTGAAAAGATATTGTTATACCATATTATCATATATATTTTTTTTATCGGTGTTGTATTCATTACATGTGTCCATGCTTATTTTATCATGTCAAAAACAAATGTTTTTTTTTTGTTTAATTCCATGTAATCTCTCCTCGATCTTCTTCTTAAATCGATCATCTGTTGTATCTTTGACGCCAAGCGATTATTGTGGTCAGAAAATTTTGATTCTTTTGCTACATAAGTTTACTTTTTGACTATCTTTTTATTATTTGGACCACCACTATCCAAAGAAAGTTATGTTAAAAGTCCCCAACATGCAACATGCGTCACCACCTTAAATATCAAGAAGGCACATAATAATTTTATGTCATTTCAAACAAAGAAAGAAATCATATTTCCTTAACAATGAATGAAAATGAATCTATTAAGAGACAATTTAAACAAAAGTTTGAGTTTTATCTTGATTAGAAAATTAAACAGATGTGTTCATGGGTTAACGGGTCGAACACAAACACAACTCGTATTTTTCGTTACTTCTCCAAAATATCAAATACACACAAGAAAATCAGGCTTTTTTTAGTTTTGATAAAAATACTAAAATAAAAGTTTAATAAAAAAAAAATTTTCGCTCTCTCAATCCGACCAATTATGGTTTGAATTATCCGAAACTAACTTGACATTGTATAAACTAAACACCGACGTGAATTTCATACCGGATTCATATATTTTTGTGTCAAATTGGAAACTCATTCCCCTAATCTATATTTGTTTAAAATGATTGTCTTTTAAAGTAGTTATATTCTACGTTGATGATACGGGACGATACATTAGACGACGATCACGACTCATTTTTTTAATATTTATGGTTACAAGATAGGTAGCCATCCAATATGGAACCCACATGTACAATTAACATATTGGAGGTAAGAATGTAAAAAGGATATTGGACCATTTATACAGATTTTTAATTCTTTTGTTTTAATTTTGTGACTTTCATGTCAACCATGACCACCTCACGTTCTCTCGAGTATTAAGAATTAATATTTATTAGAGGTTATTACTCTATAATTAAAATAGAACGGAAATGAACAACTGAAATCACAACCATCAGTTTTATCTAAAGTTACCGATCACTCCATCCCACGTGCGTTATCAGTCTTCATGCTTCCTTTACATTTCAAAGAAGAGAGAGATTTCGATCGTTGTTTTGTTGCCGTTTGTTTATGATGGCAGCAAGTGCTTATGTAGGGCTTGGGTATTAGGCGTTAGTCTTCGCCGGGAAGACTTCTGCCTCGGCTTCGCTGCAAGGGCTGACACGTGATTCTGGCGAGGGTGTTTTTGACAAAATAGACCCGATAACGATAGTTGCCAGTGATAGAGGTAAGCCTACACATTAAAAGGGAGCTAGCTTTTTCATAAAGACAAAAAAAGAAGGTAGAAGAGGAAGATGACTTGTTTACCTCACATGTAAAGTAATTCAAGAAGACTTGATCATTTGCTAAGATATGCAATAATGTTACATGTGGATACTCAATGTTGCAAATATTTGACAAATCACTTAATTAATTTATTATCAAAAGGAGGGAGATCGTTAGGATAACAATGAATGTCAACTGTATTAGGAATATTAATAATCCTTTGTTTTGATAATAATGTGAAATTATGACTTGTGATCTTAAGTTGCAAATTGAGAACGAATGTATATCACATACAAGTTCATAAACATTTAGTTAATCATAAAGTATGGTGATTCAAGTGAAGTCCAATCCAACCCAACAATCATATGAATTAAATAAGTGCAAATTGATGATCAACATTAAAGAATTCAAGGTGAATCATCTTTTTTATGGACGGAAAATAGCATTATATATAAATAAAAAGAGGGGTTAACAAGGAGCTAAGAACCCATACAACAACAAAAAGAACAAAAGAGAGAGTATACATAATACATAATAAACACCACCAATCAGCCTATCTCAAATGGAAAGTTACATAATATTGGTGACTTGGATTTCTTGCCTCTTGTCTTCAACCATAAAGAAACTGTTGCCTTGGTTTCACCACTTTCTCAAAAATGACTTCATTACGATGCTTCCATATGATCCAAGTAGTTGCCATGAAGATTGCATGAACTGCTTTCTTAAAATCTCCATCCCCTCTTAGTGAATACGGGGCATCCATGAGATCCTTAAAAGAAAAAGCAAACACAAGTAGTATGTTACACCATGTACAAATTTTCAAGAAAACCAACAATGATAGGCTACATGCCGTAAAAAGATGCTCCACCGTTTCATCTGATTGCCCACAAAGCCTACATAGAGTAGATTGCAAGGGGATGTTTCTTCTAGAAAGCGAATCACAACTCACAGTGGGCATTCGGTTTAGTTGGGCTTGCCAATTGAATATGTTTACTTTTTTGGAAACCCATCCATTCCAAAGGAATCTATACTCGTCAGACACAATGTTTTTATTATGTAAAAGGGTCTTTACATACCTTGTAGAAAAGTCTTGTTCAGCCCCATCACCCCATCTCCAAGTGTCTTTATTACCCATTGGGTTTACCGACAGTAACATTGCCATTAAAAGAGCCAAATCATTCTTTTCTTGAATTGGGAGTAATTCTCTTTTCCATCTCCAAATACATATTATATTTTGATTCTGTTTAAAGGGATGTTCTTCGTGCCTTTCTCCAACAAGCGGGATTTCTTTGGCAGCATGATTGGGAGGAATCACTGCATCCCGATACGATGCAAACTTGACCCGTCCATAATCGTCCTTCTGTTGCGCATCCTTTTGCTTAATGTTTCTTGGCGGCGGTTGGTTCCACATAGTGTCTTGCTTAGATCTTTCGAATTTGGAAATCGTTATCCAAATCTTCTTGCCATCCACCAATGTTCTTGATAGCTCCTTCATGAAACCTTCCACATCCTTTACGTCAACAAATCTTAGGAAGCCAAACGTGTTACCCCACTTGTCTTTGACACGTAGTAGTTCGCCTTATTTCTATACTCTACATCCTCTTTGTATCTTCTGTTCCTTCTTCTCACCACCTCCCATTCATTAGCTTCATTTCCTGTGCCATTTGCAATCCTTCGTTGCTCTACTGACTTCCTTTGCCTGAGCTCGTCCTAAAACATTTGTTATTCTGTCTTCTCGTGAATCATCTAGTGTGGAGATTCAAGTCCAATCTAATTTAACAATCATGATAATTACATAAAAGTAATTTATGGTCTACATTACAAGTCTTAAGATGGATAAGTATGTTTCCAATGACGGGAGATTTTAAGAAAACAAGTTTATTAAATGAATTACTAACTTTTTGAAATTTGAATTTTAACGAACACAGTGTTCTCCATAAATTCTTTTTTTTATTGAAACGTAATTAGCTTAACATTAATCTCATGCTAAATGTGCAATTAAGCTTAGTTAATAATTAAATGGGATTATGAAATTTTGATAAGAAGGAATCTACTATGTTGGGAATATTTCCAAAATATGCTTTTGCAAAGAAGACGCCAAATGACTATAAAAGACAAGAGTTTACCAACTGGGAAAGCATCTTGGTTTCGTTAGAAGCTTCATTATAATTAATTTCATTTGGATGACTAAAATATTTGTCAACTTAAGAGGTTTAATAATGCTTTATTGAAACTCAAAAATCTGGTGAAATAAAGTGAAGAAGTGGAATAAAGACTTGATGTAACTAGTCATAACATTCATAAGAAAAAGAAGCAATTTGGGGTGTTCAGCCTCTAATTCCAGGTTTTTTTGAGTTGTGCTTATAAATAAGACCCTCAAACATCATTTCTCTTTACCCTTTTTGCTCCTAACCTTGTGTAATATTGATAGAATATCTCTCTCATTAATTCCCTCATAGTCAACATTCTTGAAAGTGAGAAATTCAAGATCCCTGTGTAAAGAGAAAATAGAAAAAGTCATGCTTCGACTTTTAATCATCTTATTCTTTCACTTTCTTTGTATCTATGTGTAGTGTGTTATCACTGTAGCTTAAGCTTTGAAAGATTCATCAAGTGGTGGTAGATATTTAGTGTGATGTGATCACTTTTACTTGTGAAAATAGGGAGATCAAAGTGTTCGCATCCTTTGTAAATTGAGATGTTGTATGTTGGTTATCTCTTGCGTTCAAGAAAAAATTTAGCAGAACAAAACTCTCAATAAAAAATCGAGGAGAAGATTTAGGGTGGATTAGTTAACCTGAACCTCTACAAATCAATTTATCATTTTTTCCCTTAAACTCATTATATTGATTGCATTGTATTTACTTTACGTTACATTACATGTTCAGTTAATTGTGTAACTAACAAGAATTTTGTTCACACTCAAGGTTTTAAACAAGTATTAAGAAAACATATTCACTACCCACTAGTTTTTTTACAATAATAATAAAACAATTAAGAGGATTGATATGTATTTACCAATCTGGAATGCAAATATTGGGTGTAGAACAATTTATATTACCTCAATAGTGATGTCGGTGAGATTTTTCCACTAACAATACTAGCCCCCCAACTTTTAACATTTTCATTTTAGCCCCCTCTATTTTGTTAACTAATTTTCCCCTTAAATGCTTATACAATGACAAATCTCCCATCTAAGTTTCTAACTTTTCACTTTTACCCTTATGTTTTTAACTTTTCTTTTCTTTTTTTTTCTTTTGTGTTTTTAATATATATCGTGTTTACATTTTGATATAAACTCGACCTGGGTAGCTAATTCGTCACAACTTAATACATTTCGTTTATTTGTACTACATCTTTATATGTTTTTTTCATACATGTGCCGAGACACGTTAATGTTACTGTCCAATGCACGTAACGAACACAAACGTGAACTTAAAATTCATAAATGTCATTGTACGGCCTCGCCGGCTTCACCATGTATAAATGGTGTCTCGCCCCAATGTGCGAGTGCCTTTGCTAGTTATTTCTCAAATTTAATAAACATTTATATTAAAGTTATCCAAAAAAGTTTTTACACGTATTTCACCCTCTCGTTCATATTTGCGTGATGCGGTGATCGTAGTATTTTAGTTCATATATTTTGTTTTATTTAATAATTAAATGTCAATATAATTTTCAAATGTAAGTCTTTGGTCATGTTTATTATTTTAGTTAATACAATAAATTCCACTATACATTAAAAAACAAACTCAATTCATCTAATACACAAGTTACAAGTACATGTTGCATAATTTAATGTGTGTTTTGTATAAAGTGACATGCATCTCATTTGACGTAAATAAATCTTTAAAAGTTCATTTTAAGCCCTTGCAAATTTATATGTTGTCACTCTAAGTTTAATGATATCAACATTTCATATCCTATAATTATTAAATTGTTTTTTAGACACACTCATAATTTTTATTTATTTATTTTTCTCTTATCAAACTTGACATTCAATGTTTTATAGAATTCTGATTATACTCTTGCGACATCCTTATTTCTAACTACGCTTCGATCAAGTTTCATTCAAAATGGAATTGTAAGTCATAATGTATAAGTCTTTAACGTACAATCGTACAAGCAACAAATAATGATTCAAGGTTATAATGTGTTAATGTTATTTTTCTTTTTATCATCCAAGTTTAGAAAAATGATTTTTATAATATTCAAATTTATACATACTTATTAATATCAACTTTAATATTTTAACTATTTTGTTTTTTTCGTGTTGTCATGTGGCTATTTTATCAATGGTTTTTTCTTTCTAGATAAAGTTTCAAATATTATCAACGGTATTGTCGAAATATTCGGTTTGTAACGATTTTGTTTTTTAATAAAGTTTTAAATATTTCCAGCGACATACATGTCTCGTTTTTCTTATCTTGAGGCAACGTTAGACGTTGTGCCACATAATCCAATGTGGCAATGTCTACCGATGCACATAATAATCCAAATGATCTAGATTATGGGATTGAATAAAAAATATGCAATAATATATAAAATAGGTATTCGTATGTATAGTTATTAACAAAGAGTTGAGTAATTTGAAAGTACATGTTTAAATACCATATGAATACTAAAATAAATATAACTAGTTTTTGCCGACCGCGCTTTGCGGCGGGAATCTGGTCGTATCCCTACGCTACACAACTGGAGTTTGATTATCATCGATTCGACCCGCCAAGAAACCATAAAAAGGAAGACTGGCCAATAGCGCTTCCAATAATACAAAAAATGACAAAGATAGTGCTCACTAAAACCGTTCGAACCATCATGATAGAGCAATGCCAACGTCACTTGCTATAGCCTACGATAAAAAAAACATTTGATTTTGATTATAATGAAAAAAAACTCTGCATCCCAGTTTTTTTATAAAGTTACTAAACGAAACTTACTAAAGAAAAAAGAATTTAGTAGAAAGCCAAACGGATTCAAAGCATATAATACATATAGTATAAGATGTGAAAATAAAATTTTAAAAATAACAATACAAAAACGCAAAGTCATCAAACTGGAACAATCCTATGAAAAAACAATTGTATTTTTATGCTTGAAGCACTTGTAGCCATGTTGTAACATTATCCTACGTATAAACATTGTATTTTTATGTTTTTTTTCCCACCGCACTTCGTGGCGTAAATCTGGCCACCATGCCACAGAAGTTTGGTCATCATTGGTTCAGCCCGTCAAAAACAATAAAAACAAAGAGCGACATTGCTTCTGATAATATAAAAAATGACAACTATAGTGCTCGCTCTTAAACCTTTGGATCCTTCATGATAGCGTAACGCTAACGTCACTTATCGTATGTATAAAAAAGCAACTATTGCTAAAGTTTGTGAGAAATATGCATCAGTATTAAAAGAAAGATTAAAGTGACAGACAAAAAACAATTAATCTATTAAGACGTCAACCCAAAATTTAACATGCAAAATCAAGCTTGTATCTCATGCTTGAAAATAAGTACAACAATCTATACCATTGATTCAAGAATCAATGGCTCGAACTCACAAAATCACTATTATTCCTCATGAAGGTTAAATATAGATATAATAATTAAAATTAGCATGTTGTTCATACACATGAATCATGAATGAATTGTGTTATTCTGCAATTCAAAAAACATGTATTGAGTGTGTTCACACTTCACACCAACACAAAGATGATTGGAGACATCTTTATTTTGGTTGTTGGTTGGTTGATTTTGGTGAAAGTTGGTTGAACAAAATATTATTTCTAGCTAAAACCACTTTTTTGTTACTTCTAATATGATAAAGATAATTTTCTCTTTAGCGGTATATGACCATAAGCTGGAATAGCTCAATTGGTTAGAGCTTGTGGCTTTTAACCATAAGCTCAATTGGTTCAAGCCCTCCTTCTAGCGGTTTAATTTTTATTTTTTGCACTTTTGTAATTGGTTTTATACAATTCAGAGCTATTAATATTACAAACTTTTATAATCAGATTAGGATAGAATGTATTAAATGTCAACCAATTCATTGAATTTGATTTTTTGTTAATCTATTATAGTAGTTTATATATCAAACAACTTTCCATTAAATTTTTTCTGCAGTTAGTTACACGGATGACCATTATCGTTTGCTTATATTGCAAATTTGGTGGTTTTTAAGTTTAAAAAATTATATGGGTGTTTCAATATTTTACACGCGTGTAACATCAGTGGTCTATAACTTTGACGTGCATTAAAATTTTCTATTAAGTGAGTGAATGGATAAATTGCGTTTAGTGTGAAGAAATTAGCGATAATAATTTAAGTTATATATGTGGACCATACCCATTTTCAATTAAAAATACGTAAAATAAATTACTTCACTAAATCACAATGAATAATATTAGGACCTACCACTTTTACCCTACCTAACTCTCTCCCTCCCCCTCAATAGTCAACACATCACCACCACTAGTTGAACCCTATTAGATTTGAACTTGGCTTATTAAAAAGATAAGCAACGAAAACTTGTTTTGACATGTATACTTTCAAATTTTTGTTAACATAAATCGTATCAAGATCTATATGTAGATTATGAAACTTACAAAATAACATCCATAGGATGTTTAGATATAACTTATGTTGCGAAGTGGTTGCCGTATGAGAAGATAAGAACACTAGTATGATTTTCACCAATGCAAGTATGAAATCAGATAATGTAAAAACAAAAACATTTACACCTCTAGTAGTAGTTTGTAGTGCTTCATTCTATGTTATCAATCAAGATCTCAACAACCTTGTTGTTCTTTCGTTGGCCGAAAAATTCAACACTCTTTCACTCTCTTTCTAGTTCTATGTTTTCTTTCTTTTATGCACAAAGATGAGCGTTCTATGTTTTCTTTCTTTTATGCACAAAGATGAGGAAACACACAAGGACATCATCCAATATAATAAAATGGGAAAGTTCCTAAAATGTCACTTTTGACCCACACTTCCCTCAAAATGTTACCCTAAAGATTTTCTTCTCAAAATACCTCATCCAGAATAGGCGCTGGCGCCACCTTAGATAGGGCATGGGCACCTCCTTAGACAGGGCGCGGACGCCTAACCACTCAAAATCATACACGTGTCCTGTAGAGGCACCCACCAATGCTAAGGAGTCACCCGCCCTCGCTAGGAGGCTTCCTCCCATGTTAAGGAGGCGCCTAACACCATTAAAGGACACATGTATGATTTTGAGTGACCCACTGTATAGGCACCCACCCTCTACTATGGAGGCGCCGGCGTCTTCTCTGGAGGGAACATTTTGAGAATAAATTCTCGGGGGAGCATTTTGAGAGAATAAGAAGAAAAATGGACATCTTAAAAGTATACATGTCTAAGATATGTTAAAGATACATTTTAGATATGCAACTTTGTCAATATCGATTATTTATTGAGTCACTCTAGCAACCCATTTTAAAAGAGCTGAGCAAGATGGGTTGCCAGAGCGACTCAATAAATATCGATTTTGACAAAGTTTCTTCGATGGACAGGTCGGTGAACCCACGACAAAAACTTGAGAACCATTGTGGCTAAGAAAGCGATGGAAGTGTTGTAGATGGTGGTGCCAGAGGATGAATTGTAGATGAAACAAGTGGCCTTTGAGTGGGTTTTAAGGTGGAGAGTGACGTTTAAGGTGGGATGCAATGAAGGTGACTTTGATGGAGGTAACGACCGGTGAGGAGTGAATGCCATTAAGAGATGCATGCTTGAACTGGGCATCTTACACATTGGGTAAATTACCATTTTATCCTTCTTTTCTCCTTAATATAATAGTATAGATATAGATGTTTTGGCATTGCTGTTGGATATGTTAATAGTGTAGAGATGTAGAGATATATGTTTTATAATATTGAAATTAGTTATTGTATGATTTTAGTTTTATCCCTTTTTAAAGTTAATTATATTGATCTGTCAATCAAACAAATAGAGAGGTCACTTTGATGTCCTGAGTGATCACGATTCAATATTTTAGTGTTTAATTGATCTAAATGCTTGATTTTATATTGTGATTATTGTGGAATAAGTTAACTTTGTTTATGTTTTAATTCATAGATGTTTGGAGCTTAAAAAAACATATTTGAGGCAAAAGAAGCAAAACATGAAAGTTGAAGGATTGAAGATGTAAATATTAAAAAATAGAAAAAAGGAGGTCAAGAAAGACACTTGACGTATGATACTACGGGTTTGGACGTATCATACTACGGGTGGCGTATGAGGCGGTGTATCATACTTCGGGGGCGTATAAGCAACGTACAAAATGGCATATTTGAAGAAGAAAATAGAGAGTTGGGTGTATGAAACCAAGGGGGGTATGATACACAAGGTAGGGGCGTACCATACGCCGATTACCAACAAACCCGCGGATTTTGTCGAACTTCAAGTTTATTTAAACCTATCTAATCCCAATTCGAAGACAACTTTTCTTAGCTAAAAATTGGTGATTTCAAATATATTTTTGGTACTTTCAAGCTCCCCAATTTATATCAAATATCTTTGATCATCACTAAAAGCAACATTGAAGATTTAAAGAAGATGATGAGTATCTAGGCTTTTCTTGCTTCCTTTCGAGAGTATGATTCTTGTCAAATGAGACAATTGGTATGCTTTATATAGTTTTTTTATAACGAACATAGACTATTGAATGAAATTTTATGTTTTGATTAATTTAAAACTTTTACTTGTAAATAAAATTGTGTCATTGATTATCAGTTTTTGGTTTTCTTGCATCGTGAGCTCATTAAAAAAGGTAGATAACTTGATATGAGTAAATTATTAATCTTATGAACGAATGAGTCTTAAAGATTGTTCTTTGGTTATCATTTTAGTTAAAATCTTGAAGCTACGTTCTTACAAACCCTAGGTTAAACATATCTATTGTTGATCTTGCGAAATTAGGAACCCGGAAGTGATTGTTTTTCATTATTTAAGTAAATTCCTTTCAAAGTTTGTTGTTTTTTGCATATTTATTCTTAATTTCATCCAAAGTTCCAATTTTAAATAATAAATTATGTGTTTTTAAGTTAATCGAGTCGTATTTGTTAAACACTTACCAATTCCATGCGGAGACGACGTTACTTATCCTTACTCAATAAAGGTAGCTAAGACCGATATATTATCTTGTTTTTGATCGAGTCTTGAAAACCAGATCAAAATGGCGTCATTGCGGGGGAATTGTTGTGCAAAGTGTTATTTTATATAACAAAATTTTTTGTTTCTTTTCTTTTCTTTTATTTTGTTTTGCGTGGTGCTATGCTACGTGTTTTATGCCTTGAAGGTTATTCTGAAGTACTTAAACCTCACCATGAATATAATTTATAATCCATGTACATGTTGCGAAAGTCCAGTTCATACGCGAGATCATTGCCCTGGGTACTTGCAAAAGTGTTAAGATAGGAGAAGAAAATCATATTTATTGGATGTCTATTATGATAATGCCATCATCTTATCCGTACTACGAGGCATTTTCTCCATTATGAAGAATATTATCGGTCACAGGTGGACTAAAACTTTGAGCAAGATTTGTATTGCAACAATTATGAACCAGAGATGGTACAAAGCTCAAGTTATAAGGAAGATCATAACGACTATCACCAAGCATACTCTCAGCCAGCATACGACGGTTTGATAGGCGTAATCAAAGGGATTTTTCTAGATGCTCAAACCAATCGAAACCTTCTCGATGTTATAATCAGAATCAATGCTAGTTTCCTCCTCAAAACGAGAAAATGTTACTATCCAAAATGTTAAGCCATTTCAACATACTTATCAATCCGAGGAGGAGAAAAGGATCGCTCAATTCAAAGTGATATTGTCTACGATCGATGAAAGTTTATCACAACACCAACTTTCAGATCAACAACGACTCCACTACCTTAGCGTAAAATATGATGTGCTTTTGATGAAAATCCAGATTGAAGAGTCACTAGAGAATGAGGTAATGGAAGATGTTGTAGATACTAATACCACACTACTTCCCTCGGTTGTAGAAGAATCAAGGATCAACAACGACTCCATTGCCTTAGCATAAAATGTGATGTGCTTTTACTAAAAATCCAAATTGAAGAGTCACTAAAGAACGAGGTAATGGAAGATGTTGTAGATACTAATACCACACTACTTCCCTCGGTTATAGAAGAATCAAGGATTGAATCCATCATGGCTGAGGAAACAATAGAAGAACCGGTTACAAATCTTTTGGAGCAAGACATGGAACTCATCAAAAAATCAGAGACTAAGGTAATCAAAGTTTATCCTGATCCTGCTGTCGTACTTATTACTTCAACCAATAAAGTTGGGGAAGAGGATTTAAGGATGAAAAGAAAGGTTACATTGCATGACATTGAATAAGTTATCATGAAATGGCATCCCAACAACTTCTTATTTTATAAGCCAATCATTATGAAACAATTATGGAACTGTCATGTCAATTATCAAGCATTTGTTGGGAACTCGATACGAAGACTTTAAACTTAGCGCTAACAGAGGCAACCCGCGAACTTTGTGGGTGTGTTCACTATAAACTCTCACGAGACTACAACTTGTCCACTCGGGTCTATCGAGGGGTTTAAAGGCTTGATGCATATGTTAAATGTAATCTTGATTTCTAGGAAAATGAGTTTAATTTCTTCTATTAGTTTGTGTGTTTTATTGTTTTATTTTGTTAGTTCAATCACTAGATGCAGGCACTCAAGTGTGTGGAGGCACAAATCAATTGATGATGGTTTTCACTAATGATTGTGATAAGGTCCATGTATTCCTTCCTTATCTTGTTTGATTTGGGTTCAATTATGATTTGCTTTATTTTGTTATAGTAATTGTTTTCACTTAGTTTATATAATTTCATTCTTTCGATTAGTAATTGAATCTTAAAGGAGAACCTTATCCTCACAATATTTATTCTTATTTTAAAGACATACATTGGGGACAATGTATCCTAAGTGTACGGATGGGGGAAGCAAAGAAGAATGCATTGAGAAGTTGAAGAAAGAAGTGCCAAACATAATAATTTGAAAAACTTCTAAAATTTGAAAAAAAATGTCCCAAGCAAGCTTTAAAATATGCAAAGATTAAATATTTAAATACAAATCTTTAACTATTACCCACTAAAACATGTTTTTTGGTTCTTGGTCATGGTTAGATTCGTTGTGATATTTAATTAAGAAAAAAAAACTTTAAATTTTAGATTTATCTAACCGAGGGTAATAAGCTAGAAGGTGGATCTTTTATGCATTTGTTACATCGAATTCCCAAAGTTTAAATAATCATTTGTATGGAATATTTCAAGCAAAAAACCAAAATATGCACAAAGATGGTAAAGGCATTAGGATTTAGCATTAGAAATTCGAAAAACCTTTTAATTTTTATTTTTTAGATCATACCTAAAGATCCATTAGAAAGCAAGAAAAGCCAAAAATTGATACCCAACGTTACATGTAAAGAAAAGAAGAAAAATGTGAAGTCTTTTATCTTTATAATTTTGTTTTTGATGAAATCGAGATTGGATAGGTGATTAGGTGCTCAAAAGTGGCCAAAGTGTCAAGCCTCGTTATTTGATAATTCAGTAAGATCTTCAAATTATATAAAAATATAGGCTGAAAAAGGTCATATCGTTCGAAAAGTCGAAAAATCAAAAGAGTGACAATGTTAGTGTGCCCCACAAAAGTAAAAAAATCATAAAAGATGAGCTAATGTTTGACTCAGAATGCAAAATGTATTGATATAAATAACAGACATTCAAAGAAGATAGCATTACCCAATTATTTAGATTTCATCCCCTTTTAGCCATTTATATCTATACCTATGCCTAATAAAAACCCCACAAAAAGTCCTTTTGATTTGTGTGTGATTTTGGAGGATTGTGAGAAAAATATGACTACATGCATGGGCAAAACATGAAGGCCTATTAGGCTCGATTAGGTGAATATAGATTTGAAGTTACATAATTTTGTTTTAAAGAACAAAATTATGCAATATGTGTAAAAAGTACGTGAATTTGGGTATGGCCTTGAACATGAACTGAGAATTAGTAAGGGACTAGAGAATGTATTTGTTACAAAAGGTTTAAAAAGTATCTAAAGATTTGCTTAGGGACAAGCAAAGAATAAGTGTGGGGATGTGATCACCAGTCAATATTTTAGTGTTTAATTGATATAAATACTTGATTTTACATCGTGATTATTATGGAACAAGTTGACTTTGTTTATGTTTTGGTTTATAGGTGTTTGGAGCTTAAAGGAGCATAATTTGAGGCAAAAGAAGCAAAACATAAAAGTTGAAGGAATGAAGAT
Organism: Flaveria sonorensis; assembly: GCA_025506505.1. Taxonomy (NCBI): domain Eukaryota; kingdom Viridiplantae; phylum Streptophyta; class Magnoliopsida; order Asterales; family Asteraceae; genus Flaveria; species Flaveria sonorensis. Next base: position 42,958,434 of record CM046426.1, on the reverse strand, counting down.
GTAAATATTGAAAAATGGAACAAAAGAGGTCAAGAAAGAGACCCGGCGTATGATACTCCGGGTTTGGGTGTATCGTTACGCCAGGCGGCGTATGGGCAGCGTATCATACTCCGGGCGCGTATCAGCAATGTACAAAGTGGAGTATTTGAAGAAAAAAATAGAAAGTTGGGCATATGAAACCAAAGGGGTGCGTGTGATACGCCGGGTAGGGGCGTACCATATGCCGGTCACCAACAAACCCCAGGATTTTATGGAACTTCAAGTTTATTTAAACCTATCTAACCCCAATACAAAGAACAACTTTTTTCAACTGAAAGTTGGTGATTTCAAAGAGATTTTTGGTGCTTTCAAGCTCTCTAATTTTTTTCAAATCATCATTGATCATCATTAAAAGCAAGATTGAAGATTTAAAGAAGATGATGCGTGGCTAGGCTTTTCTTGATTGCTTTTGGGAGTACGATTCTTTTCAAGAAGATGATGCGGAATTCTCTTATAACAATAGTTACCACTCAAGTATCAAGATGACACCATTCGAAGCTCTATATGGTCGTAAATGTCGTTCTCCGATCTGCTGGACTGATATCGGTGAGAATTTCATTACCGGTCCAGAACTCATTCAAGAAACGACCGATAAAGTCTCCAAAATCCGTAATAATCTTGAGGTGGCTAGAAGCCGTCAAAAGTGTTATGCAGATAAAAGACGCAAACCATTGGAGTTTCAAGTCAACGACATGGTTCTTCTGAAGGTCTCACCATGGAAGGGTGTTGTTCGCTTTGGGAAGAAGGGCAAGTTAGCCCCACGTTTTGTAGGACCTTTCAAGATTCTGAAAAGAGTTGGGAAAGTGGCTTATAAACTGGAAATACCTTCTGAACTTAGCGGGTTCATCCTGTCTTCCATGTCTCAAACTTGAGGAAATACTTGGCCGATGAAAATTTGCACGTTCCTTTGGAGGAGATTCAAATAGACGAGTCCTTGCATTTTGTAGAGAAACCTATCGAAATTATGGATCGAACACTGAAGAAGACCCGAACAACTACCACCCCAATCGTCAAAGTTTGTTGGAAAATAAACGTGAAGCCGAGTTTACCTGGGAGCGTGAGGATTACATGAAGAAGAAATATCCTCATCTGTTTGTCTAGTCTCATCTTAATTTCGGGACAAAATTCCTTAAAGTTGGGAAGACTGTGACATTGCGAATATTTGTTAATTATTTGTTATTTCCGTTATCTTATGTAGGTGCTAGTTATGTTAATAATGTAACTATGGGAGTTTATTTTGCAATTTTAATAATCCCGATCTTAATTGTATTTAAAACAATTATAATTTGTCTTATTAAATAGATTAACTAAGTGTTAAATATTCAACATAAATATATATATATATATATATATATATATATATATATATATAATAAATAAAGAAATAAAAGAACCTATTTGTTAAAAATACAAAATAATAATAATAATAAAGATAATAATAACAACAATAAAACATAAAAACATGTTTTTTTAGTTTGGTCATAAATAATAAATTCTAAACCTTAGGGACCAAATTGTAAATTTCTTTTAAACCCATTCCCCCCCCCCCCCCCCCGTATTCCCGGCCTCAAGTCCGGCCACCGCCGGTGGGTCGCCGGCAAAGCCAAGGAACACCCAAATCGACCGTTTCCAGCCCAATAACCGGTTCCCTAATCTCGCGAGTACGTTTCGAACTCGCAACATAATTTAATTCGATTTAAGGACTGCGTCACTATGTACAAACCCAAAAACCGACGTCCGCGTTCAAAATCGGTCGGTTTTGATCCCAATTACTATGAATAAATGAAATTAATCAACTGAAACAGTACCTGAGATTGTTACAAACCTAATCACGGCAATCAATTTGACTTTAACAACCCTTTAATCATTGAATTAAAAACCGTAACACCTCATTCAAGACCAAAGTCGAAACCGATCAAATCAAAGAGATTTAACAGCAGGGAAATGGTTCATTCGACTCTCTTACCCTCTCTCTACTCTCGATTTCCCTTATCGAACACACACACGTCGATTCCCTCATCGAAACCCGACAACACTCTTCATCTTTTTGTTTTCGCAAATTCGATCAAAATCAGGTAATTAAACACATGTACACACCCGATTTCATGTGGGGAATAAAAGCCCCAATGTTAATTTCATTATCGAATTCGTTTTGCGGATCAATGGGTGTGAAATTGAAACTAGGGTTTATGCGAAATTGGGGGATTTAATCGGGTAATGTTTATATGTTTTAAGCTGCGGGTTATTGGCAGACTTAGGCGCCCGAGCCTACTGGATAAGGCTCTCCCCTTACACGCAGAGGTCCCGGGTTCGAACCCGGGCACCTGTAATGTTGAAATCCATTTTATTATATTATTTTCACTTTAGAAATTCTTAAAATATATTAAAATAGTATAAAAATCATTTTTATTAGAAGCTAAATAAAATATTTTCTTTTAAATTTTTTAAGAATTTAACTTAATAAATCTTTTATTTTTACTTTGGAAGTTATAAAATTTGTATAAAATATATTTTTAAGTTGTTAAATTATATAAAAACTATTATGAATCAAATGGAAATATTTTCTTTTAAATTCTCGAGAATATTTAACTTATTAAATCCTTTATTTTTATTTTGAAAGTTATAATATTGCCATAAAACATACTTACAGGTTTTAAATTATATAAAAATCTTTGGGAATCAAATAGAAATATATATGTTCAAATTATTTGAACTAGTACCTCATAAATCGTTACTAATAAATTAATGATTTATTTTATAAGTATGTTTATATTTTCTTCATATTTTATTCCAATTATTATAATATTTTTTTAGTAGTAAAATCACATCGTCTCATTTAACAAGGTTAAATAATATATATATAAATTATCAAGAATCCCAATTACAATTGAAACCCTAGACTTCGCGAATCGTCTTTTGATCTAACCGGCTAGATTCTAAATCTTAGAACACTCATGGTTAGGCAATTTGTGAAGGCGTCGTTGGAGTTACCCCACCTTTGTTATTTCAAGTACATCATATACCAAGTGAGTTTTTCATATCCCATTTTATATTATTTTACACGTTTGGGGTGAAACATGTTAATCTTATTAAAAGCACACTTGTAAAGACGTTTTATACTCTTGTAACACTCGTGCAATTCATCTTATATCTTGTCATGGTTATTGGATTCTTGTAATTATTATGAGATTAACACTTGAAAAATACAATTATTAACTATTGCTAGCCTAGCGACGTCATAGATCTATGGGCTTGACAAGCCTATTTGGTGCTAAAGCCGAGGTTATTGCCGGCTCCTGGTGACGTATTCTTGATCACCATGGGAACCAAGTACACTTAGCTAATCGTATAATTTCGTTGTGGCCATATTTGTCAAGGTTTGATTGTTACATTTGTTTGTACATTCATATTGCATTATCCTTTAACCTATGACATGAATTGCCATCTTAATGTTTATATTTATATGTATGTTCAACCTATGGGAAACTCACCAACATTATATGTTGACTGTATATTTTTAACATGTTTCAGGTAACGAACCCGCTTAGTATTGCTTTGAAGATATGATATCATCTAGGAATTTGGACCTAGCGAAAAATAAAAGAGCATGCTATGAGAACTTTAATGTTGAATTCTTGTTTATGTTATGTTTGTTTAATTTGAGACTTATATTATGACAATGTTTGCCATGAAATGAATATTTTAATAATATTTACACCTTGTAATAGTGTTGTGTGGCATGAACAATCTTAACCCTCACATCTCAACGTTTCCGCCGTTAAGGTTGGGGTGTGACAGATTGGTATCAGAGCCCATAACTATAGGGATTTAGGTTATTAGAAATGGTGGCCTAGACTATGGTTAATGTAGGGACCCTTTCCATAAATATTCATTATGATCTTGTAAGTTTGCTTATATGCCTATCACATGATGTTACATGTTCGCATGATGAACCCCTTATGTGCTATTTGACTTTACTTAGAAAATGGTGCCTTAGGTGTGTGACTTGAATCTTCTATACCCCAACTTCTTAACTCCCTTTATCTGCCCTTAAGTTCTACCATGTCTAATCTCTTCTAAAACTTATTCTCGTCTACGTGTGGAATCTTACGCATCATATCGAGTGGATAAAATTCTTTAGACACTATGTCTAAATCTTGAAAATCTCATCGAGGTTTTAATTCTAATAGCCTATAGGGAAGTGTGTGACACATAAACACCTGTATTCTGGATTTCCTGGCAAAAAGCCGTCGAGCTAAGGCAAGCATTTCGTATAAATCCTACTGCGGGACCTGATATGCTTACCTGGGGATTTCCGGGATGAGTGATAAATTATGGTCAACATACACATTTTCCCCAAGGTAATTGGAATTAAGTTACCTCGATGTGTCAATGTTCCTATTGGTTATGTGGTACCAAATGGAACCATCCTGCTTACATTTAAAAATTTTGAGATTCATGATTATTTGAATTGGTTTATCACTGAAATTCTAATATCTTCTCTACTTATATTTTATAGAATGTCTCGCCATCATGGAAAACATGCTAGCTCCGACCGAAAACTCGCCGCTATGATTGCCCGACAAATGGCTGTTGTTCTCCCTACCATGGTCGCTGAACTAAGTAGCACCCTACTGGCTAACAATAGCAACAACATGAACGAGAATAATGGTGGGGGTGATAATAATGGCCATGGTGAAAATAGCAATAATCAAGGAGGAAATCACCGAACTTTTACTTTCAAACACTTCAATTCATGCAAACCCACTAATTTTAGTGGTAAGGAGGGAGCCACTGGACTTCTTGATGGTTTGAGAGCATGGAGAACACTTTCATTAATAGTGAATGTCCCGAAGAGCTCAAGGTCCGCTATGCTACGAGTGTCCTTCAACAACAGGCACTCACTTGGTGGAATAGTGAGAAGAGAAACCGAGGTACAGAAGTTGCATTGGCACTCACTTGGGAAGAGTTCAAGAACATCATGATCAAAAAATTCTACCCAATGAGTGAATTGCAAAAGTTGGAGGAAGAGTTTTGGAACATCAAACAAGATAGTGGCAACCACTTGGCATACTCCACCCGGCATCATGAATTGAGTACGCTTTTACCGCATATGGTGGATACTATACCCCGAAACATTGAGAAATTCATCAAGGGGGTACCACCACAAATTCAAGATGCTGTTGTGGGAAGTAGGCCCACGACCTTGGAGGAGGGAATAAACATCACCGTGCAGCTCACCGAGAATCACATAAGGGCTGGTACTTTAACGGTGAAGGGTACAAAATCAACAGCGAAGGTGACTCCCGAGGTTTCTAAGGAAGTGAAGGCTAAAACTTCATCCAAGGGTAAGAAGCGTAAGTTCACACCTGCCCGTAATTTTGCTGTGACAGTACCTAATGCTCCACAAAAGCAAGCTATCATTGCAAACCAAGCACCTATGACAAGAGCTTACACTGGCCCACATCTGATGTGCAACACTTGCAAGTTCCATCATGCGGGAAATAATCCATGCCGAATTTGCTCTCTTTGCGGGAAATACAGGCATCTGGTGGCTACGTGTCATCGTGCCCCAAAAAACGCTGCTATGGTTGCTAACCGAGCCTGTTACAACTGTGGCGAAACTGGTCATTTTCATCCACAATGCCCTCGACTTGCGGGGAATGTTCCACCGGCTCGAGGACGGGCTTTCAACATCAACGCAAACCAAGCTTAAGCGAATAACGATGTGGTGAACGGTATGTACCTTGTAAATAATTGCTATGCGTCTGTACTTTTTGATTCGGGAGCGGATAAGAGTTTTGTGTCCTTAGAGTTTGAACCTACCCTTGCTAAGCCGCGTTCCAAACTAGAAAAATCCTTTATGATCAAAGTCGCTGATAGAAAATCTATCGTTGTTGACGTTGTCAACGTGATTACATCTTGAGTCTTAACAAGCACGAATTTCCTATTGACCTTATTCCTATGCAACTAGGGAGTTTCGACATCATTAATGGCATGGATTGGTTAGCCAAACACTATGCGGAGATTATCTGTTTCAAGAAATGTATTCGTATTCCACTACCTTTGGGAGATACTCTAAAAGTCTTTGGGGAGAGATCATTTAAAGGACTCAAGCTTATGTCGTGTATCAAGGCCCAAAAATGTTTGAGTAGGAATTACATAGCCTTTATGGCTTACGTAGTTAACACGAAAACCAAGGGTAAGGAACTTAAGGATATTCCCGTTGTACGAGACTTTCCCGATGTGTTTCCCGAGGATCTTAGTGGGTTACCTCCCATTTGGGAAGTTGAGTTCAAGATTGATCTGATTCCTGGTGCAAACCCTGTGGCTAAGTCACCTTATCATCTTGCACCTTCAGAAATGCAAGAACTAGCCAGTCAACTGCAAGAATTGACTGATAAGGGTTTCATTCGTCCTAGCTCTTCACCATGGGGTACACCTGTGCTATTCGTGAAGAAGAAAGATGGTTTGTTTCGTATGTGTATCGACTATCGTGAACTCAACAAACTCACCATCAAAAACCAATACCCTCTCCCTCGAATCGATGACCTCTTTGATCAGCTCCAAGGAGCTACGCAATTCTCGAAGATCGATTTACGCTCTGGATATCATCAGTTGCGAGTCCATGATAATGATATTCCAAAAACCGCTTTCCGTACTCGATATGGACATTATGAGTTCATAGTTATGCCTTTTGGCTTGACTAATGCACCTGCTGTCTTCATGGATCTCATGAATTGAGTATGTAAACCGTATTTGGATAAATTCATGTTTGTGTTCATCGATGATATCTCATCTATTCCAAGACAAAAACCAATCACGAGTTGTATTTGCGACAAGTTTTTGAACTTTCGAAGAAGGAGCAACTGTACGCCAAGTTCTCTAAGTGCGAATTTTGGCTTGAAGAAGTTCAATTTCTAGGTCATGTGGTGAATAGACAAGGAATTCACGTCGACCCTACTAAAATAGAAGCTGTGAAAAACTGGTGTATTCCCATGACCCCAACTGAAGTCCACTCTTTTCTTGGTTTAGCGGGTTACTACCGTAGGTTCATTGCAAATTTCTCAAAGATTGCAAAACCACTTACTGCGTTAACCCAAAAGAATAGACTTTTTGAATGGGGACCTGAACAAGAAGAGGCTATCGAGACACTGAAACGCAAGTTATGTAACGCTCCTATTCTAACCCTCCCTGATGGAAATGATGATTTTACTGTGTACTGTGATGGGTCTAGTCAAGGCCTTGGTTGTGTGCTCATGCAACGAGGAAAGGTCATAGCATACGCATCGAGACGATTGAAGGTTCATGAAATGAACTACACAACCCATGATCTTGAACTTGGTGCCATGGTTTTTGCCTTAAAGTTTTGGAGGCACTACCTTTATGGGACGCAATGTATACTCTACACTGATCACAAGAGCCTTCAACACGTGTTCAATCAAAAGGATCTCAACATGAGGCAACGACGTTGGGTTGAGTTGATAAGCGACTATGACTGTGACATTCGTTATCATCCTGGAAAGGCGAATGTTGTAGCTGGCGCGCTGAGTCGTAAGATCCACAATAAGACTGTCTCACTTCAAGAAATTTGAGATCGAAGGCAATGGTTTGACACGTTGGGAGAATTTGATACTGAGATTCACGTGGATGTCAACGAGGCTACTATCATGCTTTAAAATATAAGGATTGATAGTGACCTCGAGTTTTGCATTCGCGAGGCTCAACAAGCGGCATTAATCGAGGAAAGGAAGGATGAAGAACTAGCGTTTAACGTTCTGTCACAACTAGAAACAAAACCGAATGGCATGTTGTATTTCTTGAACCGACTCTGGAATCCAAATCGCGACAACCTTCGTAACTTCATCATGAACGAAGCTCATCAAACACGCTATTCCATTCACCCTGGGTCCAATAAGAAGTATATGGATCTGCGTGGCCAGTATTGGTGGCCAGGGATAAAGAAAGATATCGCTTCTTATGTAGCAAAATGCCTTACGTGTGCAAGGGTCAAAGCGGAACATCAACGACCTAGTGGCTTATTGGAACAACTTGAAATCCCTATGTGGAGATAGGAACACATATCCATGGATTTCATAACCAAGTTACCTCGTACTCCTCGTGGTTATGATAGTATATGGGTGATTGTTGATAGTTTGACCAAAAAAGCACATTTCATACCAATACGAAACACCTACAAAATTTCAAAGTTGGCTCGTATTTATATCGATGAAATTGTGAGTCAACACGGCGTGCCTTTGCACATCATATCCGATCGAGATGCTCGTTTCACTTCATACTTTTGGTCTTCTATGCAAGAACTCTTGGGTACTCAACTGGATTTAAGCATAGCTTACCATCCTCAAACGGACGGTCAAACCGAGAGAACTATTCAAACCCTTGAGGATTTGCTACGTCTTTGTGTTCTCGACTTTGGTGGTGACTGGGATACGCATTTACCGTTAGCGGAATTCTCTTATAACAACAGTTACCACTCAAGTATCAAGATGGCACCATTCAAAGCTCTATATGGTCGTAAATGTCGTTCTCTGATCTGCTGGACTGATATCGGTGAGAATTTCATTACCGGTCCAGAACTCATTCAAGAAACGACCGATAAAGTCTCCAAAATCCGTAATAATCTTGAGGTGGCTAGAAGCTGTCAAAAGTGTTATGCAGATAAAAGACGCAAACCATTGGAGTTTCAAGTCAACGACATGGTTCTTCCGAAGGTCTCACATTGGAAGGGTATTGTTCGCTTTGGGAAGAAGGGCAAGTTAGCCCCATGTTTTGTAGGACCTTTCAAGATTCTGAAAAGAGTTGGGAAAGTGGCTTATAAACTGGAACTACCTTTTGAACTTAGCGGGGTTCATCCTGTCTTCCATATCTCAAACTTGAGGAAATGCTTGGCCGATGAAAATTTGCACGTTCCTTTGGAGAAGATTCAAATAGACGAGTCCTTGCATTTTGTTGAGAAACCTGTCTAGATTATGGATCGAACATTGAAGAAGACCCGAACAACTACCACCCCAATCGTCAAAGTTTGTTGGGAAAATAAACGTGGAGCCGAGTTTACCTGGGAGCGCGAGGATTACACGAAGAAGAAATATCCTCATCTGTTTGTCTAGTCTCATCTTAATTTCAGGATGAAATTCCTTAAAGTTGGGGAGACTGTGACACTGCGAATATTTGTTAATTATTTGTTATTTCCGTTGTCTTATGTAGGTGCTAGTTATGTTAATAATGTAACTATGGGAGTTTATTTTGCAATTTTAATAATCCCGATCTTAATTGTATTTAAAACAATTATAATTTGTCTTATTAAATAGATTAACTAAGTGTTAAATATTCAACATAAATATATATATATAATAAATAAATAAATAAAAGAACCTATTTGTTAAAAATATAAAATATAATAATAATAATAATAATAATATAATAATAATAATAATAATAATAATAATAATAATAAAGATAATAATAATAATAACAATAAAACATAATAAACATGTTTTTTTAGTTTAATAATAATAATAAAATAAAAAACATAAAATAATAAATGTTTTTTTTAGTTTGGTCATAAAATAATAAATTTTAAACCTTAGGGACCAAATTGTAAATTTCTTTTAAACCCATTCCCCCCCCCCCCCGCCCCGTATTCCCGGCCTTAAGTCCGGCCACCGCCGGTGGGTCACCGGCAAAGCCAAGGAACACCCCAAATCGACCATTTCCAGCCCAACAACGGTTCCCTAACCTCGCGAGTATGTTTCAAACTCGCTACATAATTTAATTCGATTTAAGGACTGCGTCGCTATGTAAAAACCCAAAAACCGACGTCCACGTTCAAAATCGGTTGGTTTCGATCCCAATTACTATGACTAAATGAAATTAATCAACTGAAACAGTACCTGAGATTGTTACAAACCTAATCACGGCAATCAATTTGACTTTAACAACCCTTTAATCATTGAATTAAAAACCGTAACACCTCATTCAAGATCGAAGTCGAAATCGATCAAATCAAAGAGATTTAACAGCAGGGAAACGGTTCATTCGACTCTCTTACCCTCTCTCTACTCTCGATTTCCCTTATCGAACACACACACATCGATTCCCTCATCGAAACCCGACAACACTCTTCATCTTTCTGTTTTCGCAAATTCGATCGAAATCAGGTAATTAAACACATGTACACACCCGATTTCATGTGGAGAATAAAAGCCCCAATGTTAATTTCATTATCGAATTCGTTTTGCGGATCAATGGGTGTGAAATTGAAACTAGGGTTTATGCGAAATTGGGGGATTTAATCGGGCAATGTTTATATGTTTTAAGCTGCGGGTTATTGGTAGACTTAGGCCCCCGAGCCTACCGGATAAGGCTCTCCCCTTACACGCAGAGGTTCGGGTTCGAACCCAGGCACCTGCAATGTTTTGTTTTTAAATCCATTTTATTATATTATTTTCACTTAAGAAATTCTTAAAATATATTAAAATAGTATAAAAATCGTTTTTATTAGAAGCTAAATAAAAATATTTTCTTATAATTTTTTTAAGAATTTAACTTAATAAATCTTTTATTTTTACTTTGGAAATTATAAAACTTGTATAAAATATATTTTTTAAGTTGTTAAATTATATAAAAACTATTGTGAATCAAATGGAAATATTTTCTTTTTAATTCTCGAGAATTTTTAACTTATTAAATCCTTCATTTTTATTTTGAAAGTTTTACCATAAAACATACTTACAGGTTTCAAATTGTATAAAATTCTTTAGGAATTAAACAGAAATATATATGTTCAAATTATTTGAATTAGTAGCTAATAAATCGTTACTAATAAATTAACGATTTATTTTATAAGTATGTTTACATTTTCTTCGTATTTTATTCCAATTATTATAATATTTTTTAGTAGTAAAATCACATCGTCTCATTTAACAAGGTTAATAATATAATATATATATATATATATATATATATATATATAATATATATATATATATATATATAAATTATCAAGAATCCCGATTACAATTGAAACCCTGGACTTCGCGAATCATCTTTTGATCTTACCGGCTAGATTCTAAATCTTAGAACACTCATGGTTAGGCAATTGTGAAGGCGTTGTTGGAGTTACCCCACCTTTGTTATTTCAAGTACATCATATACCAAGTGAGTTTTTCATACCCCATTTTATATTATTTCACACGTTTGGGGTGAAACATGTTAATCTTATTAAAGGCACACTTGTAGAGACGTTTTATACTCTTGTAACACTCGTGCAATTCATCTTATATCTTGTCATGGTTATTTGGATTCTTGTAATTATTATGAGATTAACACTTGTAAAATACAATCATTAACTATTGCTAGCCTAGCGACGTCATAGATCTATGGGCCTGACAAGCCTATTTGGTACTAAAGCCGAGATTATTGCCGGCTACCATGGGAACCAAGTACACTTAGCTAATCGTATAATTTCATTGTGGCCATATTTGTCAAGGTTTGATTGTTACATTTGTTTGTCCATTCATATTGCATTGTCCTTTAACCTATGACATGAATTGTCATCTTAATGTTTATATTTATATGTATGTTCAACCTATGGGAAACTCACCAACATTATATGTTGACCGTATATTTTTAACATCAGGTAACGAACCCGCTTAGTATTACTTTGAAGATATGATATCATCTAGGAATTTGGACCTAGAGAAAAATAAAAGAGCATGCTATGAGAACTTTAATGTTGAATTCTTGTTTATGTTATGTTTGTTTAATTTGAGACTTATATTATGACAATGTTTGCCATGAAACGAATATTTTAATAATATTTACACCTTGTAATAGTGTTGTGTGGCATGAACAATCTTAACCCTCACATCTCAACGTTTCCGCCGTTAAGATTGGGGTGTGACAGTCGCCCACCCCAAAAATATTTTTAGTGTCATATATGTGAAAATCTCGATCTCCTCTCATAAAATTTGGCAATCGCACCCTGTAAACTTTTAAAACCAAAGAAAGGGCAATATTTTATCAAACACATTGTCAAGGGCGAAACTACAATGGGGTCCAGGGTGATCAGTGACCTTCCTACAGTTCGGAAAACCATATTTTCTTACTAACCAATGTTTATAACCAAGTAGATTTTTAGTACTTCTGCGTTCAAATAATCAGGTAATAAGTAGGAAGAAAGAAGGAAAAAGATATAACAAGATAAATGTTTTTGATAATAAAACAAACTAAAATTATGCTGGTTTCAAGATATAAGGAATCATATTTATGTTTACCGGCCGACATTGTTCTCATACATTTTAAACATCACTGGTAATAAATAGTTTGAGGACCGTTTTAACAATGGTATAATTGCTTCAAACATATTACATATAACTACTTTTATGAGTATGATTTGTTTCAATAAGGTTTTTTATTTACATATGTAAATACAAGAGTTTGGAAACCATTTTAACGATATGTTTTGGGCAATAAACCGAATTCAACCCGGTTTGACCAGAATTGAAGCAAAAGAATATATTATATTGTGATAGTAAAACAACTTTTAAAATTTTTCGCATTAAAAATTAAAGTTTTGGGTCCATCATTGTATTGAGTAGTGTGAAAATTTTAGTTTCAATGATTTTGTTTGAAGAGTATTATAATGGTTTCATTTTAAAAGATGATTTACACATCATTAATATCGTGTACATAACAATACATCACAAGTTATGTTATTGTATTCTGTACGTAACTGTGTATATAGTATCTAATAAATTATAAATTATCTCCATCTTACTTTTATTCTTGGCTAGGATGTTTTTGTTTTATTAAGCACGAGCGTCTTATTATTGGTTTCCAACATTTTCGCTTTCTGATATTCTCTGTCTTTAAATTTCAAATCATAAAGCTGGTGCGCGAAAACTTTGAAAGAGAAAAGGCCAAAAAGATTATTTTTAAAATAATTTTTTTAATTAAAAATACTTCCACAGCAACTTCTTTAGCTCTAAGTAAACTTATTTTATTCTCTATATTATAGGAAATATATGATCTACAATAATATATTAAGACCATTACTTTTTGATCATTAGAAATTGTCATATATTTCGAGGGAATTATTAGAGCACATGGTAGATGTACAAGACTCTTAAGTGGTGGTCTAGGATTCTATCTTTGATTCGATGCATTTAGGAGTAAGTAGAGTCGTTCTAAAAGAACCAAACAATATAAATGAAGCAAGTGTGATGTAAGAAAAAAATTGTAAAATAAATAAGCACACAATGAGGAATAAAAGAGATCGGGTTTCATAACCTCAGATCACTTATCTCATACCGTAATTTTCTTTAATCCTAGATCATAGCTCTTTAACCTAACTCTTATTGTAATTCACTAGCCTAACACATTAAAAGTCATCAATAAGCACGATCAAATCAGGTACGTATAGTAATATAATAAACAAAATAAAGCTAGTGTTACTCATGTGCTTTTATGGTAGAAAAGGTTCGTATGGACGTGACACTTATTTATATTTTGTTGGAGAAAACAAATGAAATGGGTTTTTTCACTACATGTGAAAAATGATTTTTTATTAACTTTAGACAGAACTAAATATATGTAACCAAGGTTAATATATTTTATTTATTTTGGGTTTGTGTTTTACTATATTGAATATGGCGATGAATAAAACCTCAACCTCATCCAAAGTAGAGCTACGATGTATGAACACTATAGTATTTATTTAAAATGAAAACTTATTATTTCTACACTGTTTTAGCATGCAAACAACAGTGTTTTAACATCCAGTGTCAAACCGGTTTTTTTCCCGAACCAGTTTTTTTTTCCAACTCTAATCCAGACAACACTGTCTTATTAAAAAAAATCTTACTTTCTGAATATTTTTTTTATAAAAACAAAATTATGCACATTTTATACCTTTTATTTTGCTATAAGTAAAACTTTTGGACAATTTTAACTCGTGTTTTCCGAAAACAAAAACTTAATCTAAATATTAACTTGTTTTGAGTTTCAGAAAACATGGCTACTTCAAGTGACACTAGTGTTATGGCAGCAACAACCGTTGCTAATCATGCTGAAAAGCTCAAAAGGTTCTCGGAGTAGCACTTTAAAATGTGACAACAGAACATGTTTCGCTACTTGACCACCTTGAATCATGCTCGTGGCAGAATCTGCTCCCCAACCTACGAAAGGGGAGAGTTATGTTCAAACTAAGACTGAAGTTGATTCTTAGAAGCACTCAGAATTTATGTTTCATAACTATGTGGTAGATGGCTTGTCGGATGCATTGTACAACGTTTACTGCTCTGTAAAGACTCCTAAAGAATTATGGGAGTCTTTAGAGTAGAAGTACAAGTTGAAAGATTCTAAGACTAATAAATTTGTTATGGCTCGTTTCTTGGACTAAATAATGGTTGATTCAAAGATTATGATCAACCAGGTTTCAGAATTACAAGTTATACTTCATGACATCCATACCGAGGGTATGCCACTTGGTTAGTCCATTCAAAATGCATTTATGGTTGAGCGGTTGCCTTCAAATTGGGTGGAAGAATTACCTCAAGCACAAGCAAAAAAAGATAGTTATGGAAGAACTTGTGGTTCATCTTGAAATGAATAGAACATCATGATGGTCCAAAAGGGCAACCTTTTGCAAGCTGAGGCTAAAGAATAATATGACGAAACATGGTTAATCCTCAAGGGGGAATAAGGGAAATGGTAAATGCACGGGAAAAATAAAGGCTAACAACTTTAGGTTGATGAAAAGGCATGTGAAAAAGAAGCCTCGACCATTCTAAGGGAAGCTCTATAACTATGGTGTTACTATGTATAAGGCTTACTAATGCAAGCAAGTAAAGCATGTGCCAGGACATATGGTAAAAGATGACAATGGCATGGGTACGGGAACCAAGGCCATGACTTATGTTGCGAAGGTCAAGGTTATGAGAAATAAACCACAATTAAGGTATGTTGACACTAGGGACACTCACCATATTTGTGGAGACAATACCTTCTTTAGCATAGTTAAAAAGGTTGGGGTGATGAGAAGCTTTACATGGGGAATGAAACTACTATCGATATCAAAGGTGAAATTAATGTGATTTTGAGGATGACCATCGGGTAAAAACTCACCTTGAGCAACACACTTTATGTCTTTGACATATGCAAGAGTTTAGTGGCATGATAATTGCTCAATAAATTGGGTTTTTGTTTAGTATTTGAATCCTATAAGGTGGTGGTGACCAAACATTAAAATTTTTAGAACAGATAAAAGATGTGAATATATTTCATCGTTTCCGGATATATGTGCACAATATGGGATTTTCCATGAGTATACCACACATTATTCTCCATAACAATATGGTATTGTGAACGAAAGAACCGTACTTTAAAAGATATTATTAAAGCCATATTGTTTGGTTCCATGTTGAGCTAGTACATGTGGGAGGAAGCCATATTATCACCTAAGTATATATCAAATAAGATACCCCACAAGAAAAAGGATGAAACCCCTTATGAGTTATAGATGGGAAGAAAGTCATCATACAAATACTTGAAAGTGTGGGGATACCTATCAAATGTCTTACTACCATAACCAAAAGTTCAAAGGTAGAACAAAAAATTGTTGATTTCACATTCATTATATATGCACATAATAGTAATGCATAATGTTTTATGGTTAATGAGTCGAAGAAGCTTGATATACACAAGACCATTCTCATAGAATCAAGGGATACTTCATTCTTTGAAAATGGTATTACTTTTATAGTACAAGAACATACATCTTCATCAACAATGGTTGATGATATTGTTCATAATAAGAGAAATACAATTGGAGGCAGAATAAGTTGAGTTAAAAGATCAACACAAGGATTGAAAATTCCTTTGGTCTAGATTTCATAAACTATATGGTTGAGGGTGAGTCCAATACCTACCTCAATAACCTCTTTCGAAGGACCTTAATGGAAAGAGGCCATCAAATGAAATTGTTTTTGTCTTGCAAAATCATACCTAGGATATTAGGCTCCATTCCCAAGAGTCCTCAAAGTTGGACTTCTACATCATTGTTGTGGAAAATATTTTAAACATTCAAAAATCATAGTAAATGCAACATTATCAATTGCATAGAAAACATCATTGTCTTAATTTTCATAACTTAACTATTAAACGGGATGTAAGTCTTTATTTTTGGGTATGCTTCTTCTTGCCATCTCCAAACTCAAGCTCAACTATACTTTGATTTACCAAACATGCATTTAAAAAGTCAATGTCGTTTAATATTTTTTAATTTTCTTTTAAACATAAGTATTCATATTTGATGATTTGTAAAATATTTGATGAGTAATAATACTGAAACCATGACTACGAGTGATATTAATAGATTATTATAGTGAAACAATGGCATAAATGAACATAACATGAAGCAACTAGATGAAAGATCATCAAGGACCCCCGCTTGTACATTAGTACAAGACTCTAGCACGTAACAAGGCAATCTAATGCTTGCACGAGGCAGGAATCCAGTAACATGCTTGTGCTAGGCAAGACTGCAATGACATTCTCGCAATAGGCAAGACTTTAGTTCCCATGAAATGCACATAGCAAAGAAATCCAATGCTTGCAAGACTCAAGTAACCATGCAATACATGTAGAAAGGAATCAAACGCTTGCATAAAGAAAGACTCTAATGACCATGCAATGCACGAAGCAAATTAATCAAATGCTTGCTAGACTATAGTGGCCATATGCACGTAGCAAAGCAATCAAATACTTACATAAATCAAGACTCTAGTGGCCATGCAATGCATGTAGAAATGTTATCAAATGCTTGCATAAAGTAAGGAGCCACTGATAGGTAGGCTACGTAGGTAACTGCTATAACATGCATATCATATAAGACACTAACTATCATAGGGTCACCCCTGTCCATGTGAACCAATCATGATTATTTGATTATTTATTTAGAAAATCATTCTTAGAGATTTTATTGACAATGGAATTTCATTTGTAAAAATTATCATAATATTGTTTTATAAATCGATTAAACCTTTAAAACTGAATCATACTTTGATTCATAATGACATTTTACAAAGATCATGTTCGTATTTTACAAGCCACACGATTTCAAAACTAGAGATACATCCAACTCTGCTTCCAACTTGTATAACTCAAACATTGATGTTAGATACATGGATAAAGTTTATATTGTGTCATGATTTAAGTCACATTCAATCATTCTTTACATGTAAAAGGTTTAACAATATTAGTGATATGCTGGTGAATAACATTTATCAGACCCAAATCATTTTTATAATCAATCATGAGCATATTAATTTAATATTAACTATACTAGGTCCATAGAATGAAATACATATCAAGATCTTTTGGTGTCCACATG
Organism: Flaveria sonorensis; assembly: GCA_025506505.1. Taxonomy (NCBI): domain Eukaryota; kingdom Viridiplantae; phylum Streptophyta; class Magnoliopsida; order Asterales; family Asteraceae; genus Flaveria; species Flaveria sonorensis. The sequence continues at coordinate 42,940,982 of CM046426.1, read as the reverse complement.
TAACGGTATTTTATTAAGTCATTCGTGGTACCGATAATGCCTATGAAGTCGTAAACCTTTGGGCACCAAACCATTACCAGCCATGCTTAGGCATATAACCATTTTTAGGGTTCTACTCATCATATATGCATTAGTTCTGATCAGACCATACATACAATCTTAGTTGATGCTTGTCTTGCTTTTCACCAACATACATCAATATTTTAACTATCACTTATGCTGCTTTTCAAGATAAGGGTGAATCTCAAGGACTCACGTGTTTCATTTTAAAAGACAAATGTATTCACCTTAAAGTCAATTTGAGCTTTGTCTATGTTCTTAGGTTGTTCCAGATGGCTTAAACAACACTTCAGTTGTCCACTATGCTAGAAACGTCTCTTTGAAACTTCTAGTAGCTTCGCATCTATGAAAATTGAGTGTTGGATCATGAAATGAGTCAAGGAAGAATCTGGCATGCAAGCTGAGGTTACATATGTGAAAATTGAGGTGTGAGAGTGTGTGTAAAATGAGCTGAAACTCACCTATTAATAGTTGAGGTCGGCTAGACGATACAACCCTTATTATCTGGGTGATGCGTTCCGCATCATGTGTCACCTTTGCATGTGTGACACATGTTGCACATGCATTGCCTCAAGCCCCTTTTGGCATTATGACCCACATCCCTAGCCAATACGGTCCACATTGGTGTTCACATGTATGATACCTATCCATTAGTCAGCATCCACGTGTCGTCCTTGTATTATTTCCTTAGCCAAGTCGATGCACCCTACATCCATTCTCTGATACGGCCCTTATCAGCCATAATTTCCTAAATTTTGATTTGTCTTTAGTTTTCTTCAATTGTCAATTACTCAGCTCAACCCCAGCCTGGGGTTTTGCCCTTTAGACCCCACCAGGGGCTACCACCCCTTGGACCCCACTCTCAAGGGCTACCGCCCCCAAAACCCCGCTGCCTAGCTGATGTTTTAGGTTCGGTTTTCAAGAGTGTTACACTAACTTTAGGTGATAATGATTAAAATTGACATTTTAGTATCCTTGTACCTCTTAGTGCTAAAATAGATAAGCATTAAAAATTATTCTAAGTGAGGTTTTCTGTGCATGAACAATCAAATCTAGGCATCACAAATGAGTCAACGTTTCTCAAGAAAGATCCACACGTGGGTTAGAGCATCTACACATGAGTTAAGGATCTACATGTGGGTTAAAAGACTATGTATGGGTTAGGTATGACTGGGTCTGAGAATAAGAATCTCAATTGATATGACACAACTTAGGATTGAATATGATGATTGCGTCAGTGATTAAGTAGCGGAAATACCAAACCATAGAACATTTAATACTGAAAATGATAATAAATGCTTTGTATAATGATGTGAGTAAACAAGATACAAAGACAACTGGGGTTACTGTTTAAATGAGTAATATTATCAATGATGAAAGAAGAACTTACAAACTTAGGTCATACTATTCTATTTATAGGCATACACATTACCTGTACAAAATGACTAATCTACCCTGATAACTATACATCAGAAACTAGTCTAAGTACAAAATAAGAGCAACATTTGTAAGTGTTCATTCGCATTGACTAATGCGGATGGACAAGTCTTCATCAACATTTGTTGTTGATTGTCTTCAGCATTAACTTAGTTCATCCGCATTTGTTGTTGCGGATGAACAAGTCTTGGCAGCATTTCTTTTGTTCATCCGCATTAGCCAATGCGGATGAACAAACACTTGTCAGCATTTCTTCCTTCTTCATCCACATTAGTTAATGTGGATGAACAAATACTTGTCAGCATTTGTTCAATGGTCATCCGTATTAACTAATGTGGATACTTCAACACTTTGTCTTTTTATTGTCTTTGTCTTCTGTCTTGTTGATTTCCAACCAGAGCAACCTACAACCACCTCTTGAATTGGCAAGTATGATCCTTTCAGGGTCTAACAATACTCCCCCTAAGGATTATACTACCTAAGTTCTTCAAGAGTGTGATGGTGGAGGAGGTTATGATGATTCTGGTGGTTCTGTGACGGTGGAGGAGGTTTTGATGATTCTGGTGGTTCTTGTTGTGCTTCCTTTGGTTGGACTGTTATTGGGGAGAGTGTTGATGCAGTTTCAGCAGGAAGTACATGTTCTGCCAAAGAAGGATCCAAGATTGCCTTGATCATATTTGAGAAAACCTTGGCATCATTCATCTTTTCTCTGCTCAGGACATGTAACTTCATTTGAATCATAGTGTGTATGGCAGCAATGGGCATTTGTTTCAAAGAGATGGGTTCCTACATAAAAATTATGGAAAGACCATCTCTGTGAATCAGCAGTGATCCATCTGCATCAACTTCCAGCTTTACAATGTTGCCCGTTTGGAGAGGCAGCTTCTTTTTCTTTCTTTGTTCCCTTTTCTTGTTTATTCTATCATATGCCATCTTCAAAATCTTGATACATTTCAGAAAGAACTCCAAGACATCTTCTCCTAGTTTGTTGCTGAGAGCTCTGAAGTGTCTTGTGAAAATGTAGTGAATATAAGATTCATCCAACAGCCTTACTTCATATCCACTGAACAGTCTGATTTCAAGTGCTTCGTTTCCACCCCATTTCCTCTCAATTACCAGCTCAAATGTTTTCTCATCATAGTACACATTGGAGATTGGCTTATTCTTGTGAGATCCAGCAACCATCTTCCTTTTTAATGACTCAGTTGGCTTTACATTCAATTCAGGAAATACCAACTCTTCTGCTTCTCTTTTTCTTTTCTGTTCAAATGGATTTCTGAAAGCTTTATCTTTTCTTAAACAGATGGCTTTGAGGGATTTGAAGTTGTTAGTTTTCTTAAACATTTTCAGAATGTCTTCAAATTCATATCCTCTATACATTGCATCATGATTTATCAATTCAAGCTCAGCCAACTCCTTTAAATCATGAATTTGCATAGCATTCACCAGAGCAGAGTACTCTATGAAGAATTGTACAAGCCCAGAAATCCTTTTTAGCATAAACATGTTCCAACTGCTGTCATACTTCCAGGCAATGATCTTTACATCACTTTTGCCTTTGGGAGCAGACACACCCTTGATCATCTCAGAAGTGGTCATCCCTTCTTGTAGCTTTAATTGGGAGGGTTCAATGAACCATTATGGATTCTTGTGAAGCATAGGGGCCAGAACATCTTGATCATTAGTGGTTAGTTGAACATCTTGAGTAGATGTTCTTGTTCTTGGTTTTCTGCCTGTTACCTCTTCTTCAATTGACTGAAGTCTCTCCTTCTTTTCTTTAATCATCTTTAAAATTGTAGCTCTAAGAGAGTTGGTCTTCATGTTCCCCAACTTTCTTCTTGTGAACCCTTGCATGGATAAATAATCCTTCATTTCCCTGTCAGTCATACTGTAGGGATCAGGATATGCTGATTTAGTTTCTTGACGCTTTACAGGTTTGGTAGCACTTGTAGTGATTTGGGCAGTTTCAATCTTCTTCTCATAATCAGTGACAAAGGTGGGATCAAACAGCTTTTTCATTTTTCTCACCTCTTCAACCATGCCCTCATAAGTCATGCTAAACACTTCATCTGCCTCATATCCATGATTGATCAGATACATGGCCTTAATCATGAGATCAATTGATTGCGCTTTTTCAACCATTTCTTCAACTGATGTTTCAACCTTTGTAGGACTATCCCTGGTCAAAGGGTCATCAACTGATGTTTCATCATATCCTCCTTCAATCTCTCCTTCTTCTAATACAATTACCTCAAGTATATCTTTTAGCTCTTTCTCTACCTTCTCATGTTCTTCTAAAAATTTAGCTATAGCTGCTAGGCTTCTTGGATCATCTTTTTGTTTCTTAACAGGTTGTTCTTCTTCTACCATTGGTAGTTTGCCTTTGGCTTTCTCTGTTAAGTTCTTTTTTTTTCTTGAATATGTATGCAGTCTAGGGCCAGAGGTTGATGGGTCAGATGCTTCCACTTCTTGTTTCTTTCTTTCAATCTTAAGCTTTTTAGCTTCTTGATTCTGTTTCTCATCAGCTTCTTTCTGTTTTTCAGCTTCTTCAATCTGTTTTGCAGCCATTTCCCTATCTTTCATTTCTTCACATAAGCTTTTGATCAATTCTTGTTGTTTAATAGTCAAGGTGACTGCTGAAACAAGCTGCAGCTTTAATTCTTCTTATATAGGAACTGGATTCGTAGGGATTACAACAATTGGCTCTACAGGAGTTCTGATATCTTTGATGTAGTCCTAAAATTCTTCATCAATGATGAACTCACTAGAGGAGTACATATCCAGATCTTCTATAAGCTCTTTCATGACTGAAACTTCTTCAGTAGAGGGATCAGAATGCACAACCATTGCCAAACTTTCTTCACCCCCAACCTCACTATGTTCTGCTTGTTGTGAGGTTTCAGCCTTTTTTGTTTCCATATCATCTTGATCAGGCACTTCTCTTGCCACTTCATCTTTTAGCTTTACAAGCATCTCTAATTTAGAAACTCTTTTGTTTAGAGCTTCAATCTGTTTACTGAGAACAGCTATGATGTCTGTTTGCATCTCAATGACGTTTTCTTGTTCTTCCATAGCAATGGTCTGGATAGTTGCAGTATCCAAGTGACCACTGATTTCTTCTCTTGACATATCTAAGGCAGCTTTGAGTCTTTCAATCTCTTCATCCTTTTCTTTCTTTTCAGCCTCATATTTGATTCTTAGTTCTTTGAGCTCCTTTTCTTTTTCATCTAGCTCAAGAATTCTGTCATTTATTATCCCAGCCCTTCTCTCAAGAGTTTTCTCCATCCTTGCAACTTTCGGCAACAGATCAGTGATTATTTTGTCTTTCTCATCTGGTCTGTTTATTTCTGATTCAGCAAAGCTCTCCGATGGTCCTTCCCCTGAGAGTGTTAGTCTCATAGGAGGTCGTGAAGGAGGATGATCATCAGATGATGATTCAAAAGAATCTGATGAGCTGGCAGATTCACCAGCTTCACCAAAATCAGCAGCAGCTTGTGGAGATGAGACAGAGGGTGATAATTGATGGAGTTAGATTGGAGATTGTTAAGGTGATTCAGTGATTTGGTTGGTGAATGTGAAGGAGAAATAGTGGGTTGTATTGGTGAATGTAGAGGTGAAATAGTAGGTGATGCACCAAAGGGTGAGGGAAATACTTGTTCATGAACCATAGGCACATTGTGAAGATCACCACCTACATCACCTTGTGGTGACACTATCCTTGGTATGTCTTCAGTAGCCTCAGCATGCTCATCAATAGTATGTTGATCAATAGTAGCTGGATGCTCTTCAACAACTTCTTGTACATCAACTGGTTCTTCCATAGCTTGTTCCTCAACAACTTGTTCCTCCACAATAGGAACAACATCATCTGCAGCTGCTTCTGAAACTTCTTCTTGGTTTATCTGTTGCAACATCCAAGGGAGTAGTGGACAGAAGGTTCCACTATAGAAATTTGGATCCCTTTTTTTGATGTAATTGAATGACTTGGCCTTATAATAAGGGATGTCCAAAACAGGGCCTTCTGGTACAAGATTAGGAAATGCTTCGGCCTTATAATGAGGGATGTCCAAAACAGGGCCTTCTGGTACAAGATTAGGAAATGCTTCATTGATGAAACATTGGATAAACCGTGGGTACATCAGAAACATGTGCCTTCTCCCTTCTTGAATGTTTGATATCAAACCATTGAAAACATAGGCAGACATGTTGAAAGGTCTGTTTGTGCACAAGGCACAGATGGCTGATGATATGGTGATAGGGATGTCATTCCAACCTGTCTTTCTCTTGGATAGGCAATGTTGGTATAAGTGAATGAGAAACCTCCAGTGGAGATCAACCAACCCTTTGACAATCTGCTTCCCTTCAAAACCACCTTCATACCCAATGTTAGCAAAGAAAGTCATAATCTCATCTTCTTCAAGCTCTAGTGGAGAGTTCTTATCATCTTCAAATTGTAGACACTGTCTCATAATTTGTTCAGAGATTACTAGAGTGTGATCATTAGTGATTCTTCCTGAAATAGTCTTCTCTCCATCAATCTTTGCTACTTCAGCTGTTCCCCAGAAAGATCTAATGTAGTTCTCATAAATGATGGGTCTAACCGTAATAGCATGTGCCACTCTGGTAGTAGAGATAAATCTGATCATATCTCTTAATCCTTCATCTTCAGGCACAGTATGATCAAGAAATCCACTGACATTGTGGAGCTTACGCCATGTTAGATTAGCCACAGATTCTGCAATAGATACAAATGAGTTAGTAATGTTTTAACATTCATTATATCATGTGCACTTGATCAAGTTTGACTTTTCATATTTTGACTTTTTAGGTCAAAATTGAAATTTTAAATGTTACTATTTTATTAGATTTTTGACCTAATCTTGACTTAGGTGATGGAGATTCATTGAAGTTAAGTTTTATGCTTAATTTTTGATCATTTTGCTGTTAAAAACATTCTTTTCAACTAGAACATTGGATTTGATTTACACAGTCCCAAGTTTCGGTTCCCCTGTTCATTGTGGTTCAAATTAGGGTTTGAAAATCAGTTGTTCTTTATTATTCACATAAACATCTCTTTTAATGAACTTGAGAATGTCATTTAAATCCATTGCTCTTGGTTGCATTTAGGAATTTTCTCGAACCTAGGGTTCTATGTTCTTGCATGTTCGATAGTCGAGGTTTTTGAATCCATTAAGAATCACCTTTTTGTTTGGTAACACTACGATGATGAATCAGAATGTACTGATATGAAGTTGATTGAATCACAGTAAACCCTTGATTAGTGAATGTTTGAATGATGGTGAAGAACAGTAGATGAACGCTCGTCACACTATGAAAGTTCACTCAAATTTGAAAAGTAACAAATGACTCACATTAAATGTGTTTAAATAGTACATTTGAAAACTTACCCAAAATTTACAAGTGTGAACAAATACGTAGAGATAATTCACTACTGTAGCAAATGCGCATGAAAAATTTCTTTGGGCGCATTTACTGTAGCAAATGCGCATGATCATTTTGTCATGAGCGCATTTACTGAAACAAATGCGGAAGAACAAGTTAACTTGCACGCATTACTGTAGCAAATGCGGAAGAGCAAATTACCTTGACCGCATTTACTGTAACAAATGAGGATGAACAATTTAACTTAACCGCATTTACTGTAACAAATGCGGATGAACAAGTTAAACTGTCCGCATCTACTATAGCAAATGCGGAAGAACATTAAGTTGTCCGCATTAGTTACACGTGTGTTTGCACAGATGTTCTGATTTTTATGAAGATGGGTCTGCTGTTTTGATTTTATGAAGTTATATTAGTTGCTAGAATTGTCAATTCTTGCTTGGATTGACTTGTATACCCTGTGTGATACAAGTTTCCCAGTTTTGACTAATCTTGGACTTTGTGTTTCCAAATATCTGCATACACTGAGACACTTATGGTATAACTTCCACACCAACACAGTCAAACCTTATTATTTTAATTTTGACATAAACAAAAATTGTTGCAAATTTTATGTTTTTATGAATATTTTCTTTTAAATTTTTAATAACTCCCCCTAAAGTTTATATCCAGATTGGATAGAAACTTTAATGAATTTTAAAATTGAAAGGAAAATATTTCTAATTTTTTTTTGTTTTTCATAATTATACATGATAAGGAAGTGTACCTTATTTGGGATCATATCAATCTTAACTTTCACAAGTGCAAGTAGTCATGACCCTATTGATTGTAGGTATGTTTGTCCTCTTAAACTCATGCTTGGTTAATATTTTAATGCATGTGATCATTATTATGTTTTGAGTGGATTAAACATTCAACATGTGTCTCACACTCAGAAGCATAGCAAGATCAACTACACTTATGAAATGTATGGTAGAACTTTTTCACAGCTTGCATGACCAGGTCATTTAAATTATGAAATCTCAATTATTTTAGGGTAAGGGGGATCCTTATTTGGATTCTTTTATTTTGATCCTTATATTTATTTGATCCACATTGGGATTTTTTTTGCTCTTCACTTTGAAAGGTGATCCACTTTGGGATTATTTTTGTTCATTCACAAGGAATGTAATTCATCCAGATTGGATGTGTTCCACATTGGAAATCTTTTTGGATCTTGACATCAGCACTATGTGCTTGTTTCTCCAGATCTTTGCTCAGCAAAACAGAGGAGAAACTGATGTGGATGAATGAGATTCATAAGGTATCATGACCTGGTGTGTTTAGATTACTACACATACACATATTCGCATACGTGAAATACTTACACACCATGAGATGATGGCCTCACAGTTGAATGTGTTCTTTAGTTTATCACAACATTTATCTTCTTTTCCAAGATGAGCCTACCCGCATATCAGGTAAGTCATGTCAGTTTTTCAAGATTTTGAAATAAGCATAGTGAATGATATAATGACTGTAATTATATCATTTCTCGAGAGTACATTGCATGTACTACAACAAAATTGACTTCTTTTTGTATTTTAATGATCCCCTTTTTTTTGTTTTTGGAAATATTGATTTTACTCAAGGTTAATCATGCCAATTGATTGGACTAGAATTCAAACCGACTAGGGTCAAATGCCTTAGTGAACAAATCAACTAACTGATAGTCCGTGTGAACCTGAATCAGCTTGATTAACCCCTTTTCAGCACAGTCTCTCAAAAAGTGATATCTAATTTCAATGTGTTTAGTTTTTGAGTGCTGAACTGGATTATTTGTAATAAACATGGCTGCTATGTTGTCAATATGAATTGGTGTGTGCAAGAAGTTAAAACCATAATCAAGCATCTGGTTTTGAATCCAGAGAACTTGAGAGCAACATGTTGATGCTGCTATGTATTCAGCTTCTGCTATTGAAACAGATACATTTGTCTGCTTCTTGCACTGCCAGGAGACCAGTCTGGGACCAAGAAATTGACAACCTCCAGAAGTGGACTTCCTATTGAAGTTGCATCCCCCGTAGTCACTGTCTGTGTATGCATAGATATTGAAGTCTCCTTCCTTTGGATACCATAATCCAAGCGCAGGCTTGCCCTTGAGATATCTGAATATCCTCTTCACAGCATTCACATGAGATTCTTTGGGATCAGCCTGATATCTGGCACAAACACAAACACCAAACATAATGTCAGGTCTACTAGCTGTAAGATACATAAGTGAAACTATCATTAATCGATACAGAGTTTGATCCACTTATTTTCCATCGGAGTCTGGACCAATCTTCACTTTAGTATCCACAAGAGTTCTGATGGACTGACAGTCTGCTAAATGAAATTTCTTCAACATAGATTTCATATATTTTGATTGATTGATGAAAATTCCATTTGTTGTCTGTTGAACTTGTAAACCCAGGAAGAAAGTGAGCTCTCCCATAGCACTCATTTGAAACTTAGAATGCATTGGGTTTTCAAAGTCCTTACCGAGTTGTTTGTTTGTTGAGCTAAAAATGATATCATCCACATAGATCTGGACAAGTAACAGTTCATGTCCCTTCTTCTTTCTGAATAAAGTCTGATGAATCTTTCCTCTTTCATATCCATAATCAAGGAGAAAAGATGATAGAGTCTCATACCACTTCCGAGGGGCTTGATGTAAACCATACAAGGCTTTGTCAAGCTTGTATACCCTGTGAGGGAAATCAGGATCCTCAAAACCTGGTGGTTGACTCACATAGACTTCTTCTGAGATTTTTCCATACAAAAATGCGCACTTTACATCCATTTGATACACAGTGAATTTCATAGATGCAGAGTAGGCAAGAAAGAGTCTTATGGCTTCCAATCTCGCAACAGGAGCGAACACTTCGTCATAGTCTATTCCTTCTTCTTGAGTGTAGCCTTGTGCAACTAATCTTGCTTTGTTTCTGATGACAATGCCCCTGTCATCGGTCTTGTTTCTGTATAGCCATCTGGTACCGATAGGGTATTGTCCTTCGGGAAGGTCTACCAGTTACCATACTTCTTGTTTCTTGAATTGTAGCAATTCTTCCTGCATTGAATCAATCCAGCTATTGTTCTAAAGAGCCTCTTTAATATTCTTGGGTACTGTTTGACACAAAAAGCAAGAAAACAAATAGATGTTTGCAATACTTGACTTGCTTCTGGTCACCCGCTCATCTAGATCACCAATGATGTTAGACACTGGATGATTCTTATATGTCCTGGTAATTGGAATCAAATCACCAGTAATGGACACATCAGGATTGGAGACATTCAGATCATCTTGGTGAGAGGCACCTTCAGGTTGTGTTGTAGGAGAATGATGAAAGTAGTTAGATGCTTCATCAGCTTCAGCAGCACTTTGAAGACTTTCATCATTTGTATTTTCTTTAGTTTCAACTGGCATAGAAGCTGATTCTGGATTTCTACTTCAGTGGATGGATCTGCTGAAGGAGTGGGCATTGAACTAGGACCAGCTTCAGTTGAAACACTCTGATGTTGTGCAGCTTGTCTGATAGGATCGGCTTATAGTGGGACTTCTTCATTAAGTTGATCAGCAGAAGAAGGTGGAATCATAGGAAAATCAGCTCTTCTATCCACTGTTCCTGGAGATCCTGCATTTGACAAGTGAAACTGATCAAAAGATCTAGTAAATGAGTCAATATCAAACAACCAATCAGGACCATTTGTTGACTTGGGAAAAGAGTGCTCATTGAATTAAACATTGGTAGATTCATTAATAATGTTTAATCTAGGATTAAACACTCTAAAATCCTTTGAAACAGAGGAATACCCCATAAAGAATCCCTCGTCAGACTTAGGAGCAAACTTTCCTAAATGGTCTCAGGTGTTTAATATTGAGACAGGACAATCAAATGACTTCAAAAATCCAATGAATGGTTTTCTGTGAAAAAGAAGTTCATATGGTGTTTTGTTGCTTTCTTTAATTATCAAAGTTCGATTTTGCACAAAGCACGATGTGTTGACAGCTTCTGCCCAAAAGGTAATTGGCAGTTTGGCATTCGGCTAGCATTGTTCGTGCTGCTTCAATCAGTGTTCTATTTCTTCTTTCAGCTACTCTATTTTGTTGAGGAGTTCGAGCTACATTGAATTGATGAGCAATGCCTTTTTGTGTGCAAAATAAACTTAGATCTTCATTTTTAAATTCTGTCCCATTATCACTTCTGATTGATTTTACCTTTAAATCCAGTTGATTTTCAATTTTTATGATAAAATCTTTTATTATTTGGGACGCCTCGTTTTTATGAAGTAAAAAAAAAGACCCATGTAAATCGTGTAAAGTCATCTATGATCACCAAACAATAATGCTTCTTTCCAACACTCATGACATGAGTTGGATCAAAGAGATCCATATGAAGCAACTTCAATGGAGAATTGTTTGTGTTCACCAGCTTTGGCTTATGGGAGGACTTATGTTGTATTCCTTTAAGACATGCAGAACAGTAGTCAATGAAATGAAATTCTTTTTGAGGTAAATCAAGTACATGATTTCCTTTGACCAATTTGTTCATGTTTTTGAAATTCGTGTGTCCTAAGCGTCTATGCCAAAGCTGAGACTCATCAAAAGATGCTTTAGACAAAAGACATGTCTCTTCTGATGGATAAGCAGAATTAAGGTTTAAGACATAAGTATTATTCTTTCTCGGTGTCTTCAAGACAACCCATTCTTTAGGAATTTGAAATCTTGGTTTCAGAATGTAGCAATGAGTGTCTGTGAAGTGAGTAGAATATTTCTTGTCATAGATCTGAGACACGCTGAGCAGATTGAAGTTCAATTGTTCGCAGTAGTTCACTTTATCAAAACTCAGCAATCCATTCGTCACAGATCCTTCCCCTGTAATTCTACCACCTTGTGAATCTCCACCAAATGCCACAGTAGTTCTTTGAATATGCTTGAAGTCATGAAGGAGGTCCAGTCATATGTCGGGAGCATCCACTGTCCACATACCATAAGCTATTAGACCTGTATGGAAGACCCTACAAGCATAAATGAACTAGTTAGATTGAGGAACCCAAGCCATGATGGTCTTGGGTTGTTTGTGTTTATCTATCACTGTGACCTCTTGATATTTTCCTCTAATTTGTGTTTTAGAGGAAGATGCTTTGACCAATTTTTATGGATTTCTTTTTTGTTTGATTTCATCAATTTCAACTGAACTGTCAGAAGAGTATGCAAATCTTTGATCTCGATTTCTATGAAGAAATTGAGTACGTTTTTGTTTTTCAGAAATCACTTTAGTTTTATATCTTGAATAAGAACTCAGTGATTGTTTCATATGATCATTAAGGTTTTTTTTGGTACTCTTTGGCTGCCATTGATCATAGAAATCCTTATCAGTGTTTGAAACCCGTGAATGTTTAAGGTCTTTTGGACTTCTAATGTTGACCTTGTCAGATGAAATTGGTGAAATAGGCTTGTTTTTAGGAATTCTCAAGCCTTTTTGGTTAAAGTAACAATCAGATGTGTTGTGATTAGTCATATCACATACAGAACAATATTTGTTAAAATAACAGTTTTTGGTTGAATGATTGTTCATGTCACAGATATAGCAATACTGATTAAAGTAGCATTCCTCTGTATTTTGATTAGACATGGCACAAATGTAACAATACATTTGTTTGTTCTTTGACTTTGATGAAGAAGACAAATTAGTTTTCTGGGTGGTAGCAGATTGTTTCACAATTCTGCTTTGCTTAAGTTTTGCTGACTGATTTTGCTTCTTTTTGCTCTTTTTCAACTCTCTTTCAAATTGTTCCACTTGTTGTTTATTGAAAATGTCAAAACCTATCCCTTGTTTATTTTTAGATGATGATGATGAAACAGGTTTTACATTTGGTTTTTGAATCAAAGTGGATTTCCCTTTGGACACTGAGGGAACTACAGTTTTTTCTTTGAAGTTTAATGAAACCATTTCTGATTTGCTAGAAGTTTTAGGAGATTTGATCTCACTATCAGATCTGCTTTCAGCAGTGGGTTTCATAGAACATTTAGCAGTGTTATTCATCTTGAGTTTTTCAGGAACAAATTTTACAAAGGGCACAATGGCTTTGACTGAGCTCTTTAGATTTAGTTGAATCAGATTGGATGAATGACTCGGGCATAACTATGTAGTTGTCATTATATGGAGGAGGACAAGTTTTGTAACCTATCCCAGTCATATCCTTGGCCTCCTTTAAGAATCAAGCAACTCTTGTAGCTTGACAGATGAGAGTTGAAACTTTTCAAGTTTCACTTCAGTAGCCGATTGCTCAACCTTTGATTTGGTTAAGAGTTCAGTTAACCTCTCATTCTCAGCTGCAAGGGTAAACTTTTCACCATGGAGTGTTTCCATGTCAGATAAAAGTGATTTGATTTTGACTTCAAAAATTCTCATTTCTTGTTTTAGCATCTCAAATTTCACCTTTTCTTCTTTTATTTTATTAGCCAATTTGTGATTGTGTTCTCTGTAACCCTGTACTTCTAGAACACATTTATCAAAACATAAATTAGATTTTACCTCTGATGGCATTGGAATTGGACCATCATTAATGTGTGCCATCAGTGCATGATTCTGAAATTGAGGTTGAACTTCCTCTGCGTATAGGCTCCAATCACATACTCCATCTTGTCTGATGACAAGTGCATTAGATGTTGGTTGGCTATTTCCTTGAGCATGATGATCCAATAGAGGTTGTCTTTGATGAATTGGCTGTTGCTGATTATGATGCTAATTTTGATGCTGATTTTGAAGCTGATTTTGATGCTGATTTTGATGAAGAGAACTTGACTGAGAGCTTGAATTGGGTTGAGATGAATGCTGACCATGTGAGGTTCTTTGATAGTTGTTGTTGTTTCTTCTGGGAGCATTACATTCCCTAGAGAAATGGCCAGTCATTCCACAGTTAAAACATTTAACTTTGGATTTGTCATATCCAAGCTTTGTGTTTTCATTTAGACTCAGTTTCTTCCCTTTTCGAAAGAATTTCTTTGCTCTCATAGAAATCATGGCCATTTGCCATTGTAAGTCCATTTCTTCAACATCATCAGGATCCCTTTCTTCAACATCCTCCTGAATTAAATGAGCTGAAGTGAGTCTGCCCCCAAGATAAGCCTCAAAGTTAGCAATAAAGGCATTGTAAGTTGCCTTTTTCTCTTTAGATCTTTGCTCACTGGGCATACTGGTGGGTGTTACTGTGGATTGAGAAGAAGATGATGGTTTATGTTGTTGTGGAGAAGCACAGAATCCAGTTCTCTTTGCTTGATCTCTTGATTAGAGAAAATCATCTTCTTCAGTCACGAAAGCATTCTCAACAGAATGAGTTTCAGATGGAAACTTGTAAGCCTCAATGGCTTGAGGTCCATTGAGATTTCTGCTTCGTTCATCCAACTCTAGAGCTTCAATTTTGACAATCATAATATCTAGACTAGTACTCTCCAAATCAAGAGTGTTCTTCAACATAGTGACATTTTGTTTCCAACTTTCTGGTAAGCTGTGCAGCATTTTCTTGTTCGTTTCCTTTTCTTTGTAAGTAACCCCATAATCTCAAGATCATTCAGCAGTTGTACAAATCTATGAAGCTGCCTTGAGATTGACTCTCCTTTGGTGTGGTGAAATGTCTCATATTGATTTATAAGTTTATCCTTATTAATTTCAGTAACTTCACTGCTTCCTTCACACATTATCTGCAGTGCATCCCAAACCCCTTTGGTTGTTCCATATTTTTCCAACCTCTTAAGAACATCCATTTTTAAAGCCTGAGTTAGAATAGAGTAGGCTTTAAGGTCAATCTTGATTTTTTTATATTCTTCATCATCAAGATTTAAGTTTGGATCCTAAATAGGTATTCTAGCAGTCTTGTAACGAGCAGCTTGATCAGCAGTGAGTGACAGAGGAATGTATGGCCCTTTGCAAATCGAGATCTAGTAATTAGGATCTACACCTGTAATGTAGTTTCTAAACCTGATTTTCCACTGCTTAAACTCAGATTTGTGTTTAAGCATTGGAGGTTTAGATTCATGACCAAGTTCAGAATAATTAGTAGAATCCATTTTAATTTTACTGATTTTAATTGGTTTTGAGTATGATTATGTTGATTTTATGTCTTGAATGTTCAGACAGTCTACAGTCCAGTTGTTCTTGATTATCAGTTCTCAGCAGGGTTGCGATAAGGTTGATTTGGTGTTGATTCCTGAGGAGTTGAAAATACAGAACAAGTAGACGAAGTTTCTTTGCGATTTTAGTATTTATATTTATTAGCAAAGTAGATCTGGCAAATAAATAAGTCAATCACTAGATCAATCGATTTTCTTTAAAATCTGTGCTAATTTTGAGACGAATTCAAGAGCCGAGGATCTGATACCAATTGACTGGGTCTGAGAATAAGAATCTCAGTTGATATGACACAACTTAGGATTGAATATGATGATTTATTCAGTGATTAAGTAGCGGAAATACCAAACCACTGAACATTTAATACTAAAAATGATAATAAATGCTTTGTATAATGATATGAGTAAACAAGATACAAAGATAGCTGGGGTTACTGTTTAAATGAGTAATATTATCAATGATGAAAGAAGAACCTACAAACTTAGGTCATACTGTTCTATTTATAGGCATACACATTGCCTGTACAAAATGACTAATCTACCCTGATAACTATACATCAGAAACTAGTCTAAGTACAAAATAAGAGCAGCATTTGTAAGTGTTCATCCGCATTGACTAATGCTGATGAACAAGTCTTCATCAGCATTTGTTATTGATTGTCTTCAGCATTAACTTAGTTCATCCGCATTTGTTGTTGCGGATGAACAAGTCTTGGCAGCATTTCTTTTGTTCATCCGCATTAGTCAATGCGGATGAACAAACACTTGTCAGCATTTCTTCTTTCTTCATCTACATTAGTTAATACGGATGAACAAATACTTGTCAGCATTTGTTCAATGGTCATCCGCATTAACTAATGCGGAGACTTCAACACTTTGTCTTTTTCTTATCTTTGTCTTCTGTCTTGTTGATTTCCAACCAGAGCAACCTACAACCACCTCTTGAATTGGCAAGTATGATCCTTTCAGGGTCTAACAAGGTATCCACTCATGGGTTAGAATAATATATCTGCATGTGTTAATTATCTACACATGGGTTAAAGACCTACATATGAGTTACATATCTAGGCAAGGGTTAGATATCGACGTTTGGGTTAAGGATATGCACATGGGTTATAGTTTACATGAACTAGGGACCAATCCATGAAGGTATCTATGCATGGGAAGAGCATCATGGGATAAGATGTTTATCATCTACGCGTAGACAAAAGACACATGCAAGAAGAAGGGAATTGGCATCTGTGTATGAGTAATGTGACACCCCCACCTCAGCACAGAGGAAGCACTGTGATGCGACGAGATTGAATATCAAGAACAACATTGTTTACACGAGAATATTAAAAGCTTTATTATATCAAATATACACTTAAAAGTTTTATAATTTGGGCTTCTAGAACTTTATACAACTGATATGTGAGGATCTTTAAAATGTATAACTAGCAAGACTATCTGTGGTTTCTAGTTCCTAAAAAGCATATTAAAAGTGTCAACTGAAAATAGTTGATGAGTTCGTATGTTTAACAAAAACAAAGTTTAACACGTATGATGCCAAGTAAGTAAGTCCATAACTAACCTTGTACTTGGTTATCCAATCCTCGTATAATATGGATTGAATTTCTGAATAACAACACTTGAGTTGTCAAAGAGTATATACGTACAGATAATATGCCACAATGACACTACAGTATCCATGACACTGCATGTCTCAGTGTTTGTTTGTCTATCCATAGGACACACTGTACGTGGGAGATTCCCCAAATAGTACTACCCATACAATCTGTCAATTCATATGGAATTAATGGTTGTGTAATACCGATAGTCTGTGCAAGTGCATAATAGCAAAAAAATGTCTTAAATAATTACACAAGTAAAGAGATACGAGCATGCTTTTCACTCCAAAAAATAAGGCAAGTAAAGAAGGGATGCGAAGACTCATCTGGTTTCTTTTACATGTATATGTATAGCAGTGTTGGGAGCTCATAACTATGTGTAGTATTTCACCATTGTAATCCTAATTGTACACCTATGATCGGTCTTTAACAATACGATAACATTATTAACATGTGTGGTTGAGCTCTATGGATTCACCTAACTATTTTAATTGATGATGATCGTGGTTATGTTGCAATTGGTTAATGTTATATAAGTTTTTTAAATCAATATTAGGATTCCTAAAATTTGTATTTGAAAAAACTTTTAAAACTTCAATTGTTTTTATATACGTGCTTGTTTATATTTACTTGTATAAATGTGTGTATGTGTGTTATATCATTATGTATGTAAATAGCTATGGGTGTATTCATACTTATGGATAATTAAAAGACGCATGACCAATTTTTAAATGTTCTTACAACATTCATATGTTGTTGTATATCATGTTGGTTATAAATAAGTCATAATACTTATTTCCATTAACCTCTTATTATATGTTTGTAAGGAATCACTATATTATATATATATATATATATATATATATATATATATATATATATATATATATATATATATAATAGTATAATATGTCCTGTGCGCATGTTTGGTCTCACTTTGTAGCTATACGTCAATGTTATCTTAATTGATTTTTAATAATAATTATTATTAATTAAGTGGTGTTTACGAAGCAACTCGTGTAAGTCAAATAATTATCGTCATTGTATCTTGATTTATATTAATCTTATGTATCATTTATTGTGTTAGAGCTCAGCGTATTTCCTACACACATGATAATTATCAATAAATTTTAAATAAGCGACGCGTGAAAATATATCTTTCAATCAGTTTGCGTACTCGAACTGTTAGGATCAGTGATCTAAGTTTGATCAATTAGAGTTGAATCACAGCGGAATTAGAGCAAGAATTAAGCAAATATAGCAAGAACACAATAAATATTCAATGGAACAGTACACGGTTATATAGATATAGGGTTTTCTGCATAGAGATAATAACATTCATGCACACATGCTTCGGTGTGGCGGCTGCTAGGTTTTCCTAAGCTGCACCGATTACAATTAGGTCAGCATTCCTTATATATAGGAATGTGACGTCTGCTGATGTCACTTGATAGTGACATCTAACAGAATTATTACAAACTACTGAAAGTAAGCAAACTACTGAGAATGTTCACAACAACTGAGAACATCTCAGATTATTCTAAGTACACGAAGAAACATAAAACTACTGAAACTATAAGTACAGAAAAGAAACTACAACTACTGAAAGGAAACCATCACAACTACTGAAGAGGTCTTCTTCAGCTGTTGTGACAATCATCTGACACTTGGTCTTCAGTCTTTGTCTTCAGCTTTTGTCTTCAGACTTTGTCTTCAGCTCTTTCACTTCAGACTTTGTCTTCAGCTCTTTCACTTCAGACTTTGTCTTCAGCTCTTTCACTTCAGACTTTGTCTTCAGCTCTTTCACTTCAGACTTTGTCTTCAGCTCTTTCACTTCAGACTTTGTCTTCAGCTCTTTCACTTCAGACTTTGTCTTCAGCTCTTTCACTTCAGACTTTGTCTTCAGCTCTTTCACTTCAGACTTTGTCTTCAGACCTTGTTATCAGCTGATGTCTTCAGCTGTTGCAGACTACTTCAGTTGTTGTAATGTCCGTGGGACTTAAAGGTTTTTCTGATCAGGCTCATTGGTTCTTTTGGTCCAACAAACTCCCCCTGAACCAATGCAGCCAAAACCTTTAAGCTTATTGAGGTCCCACTTATTCTTGGCAGAAATACTCTCTTGATCAGCTTTAGAGATATCGATAAGCACAGGCCAGGGAACAGGTTTCAGTAGATGTGAATGTCAAAGGATGGAAGGGAACTCTGTCTTGGGGAACTGGACACAGAGCTGTTATCCCAACCATGAAACCTACTTCCCATTGATGAGTCTATAAGACTCTCTGACGTAGGCCTCAAGGAGAACAACTTGTTCCTCCTTAGTGAGTTCTTCTGCTTCTCCTTCGAAGAAGAACTCTGGGCCATAGTACTCTGATAAGTACTTTATCGTCTTTCCATTTTTCAACTCAACAGTTGTTATCTCTCTGTAAGCAAACTCATCTGGGTGAGTCCCTTCTAATAACAACTGGAGTTCATTCTTCTTGATCTCTTCAAGCCTCTTGTATAACAACCCCTTCTTGACCATTTTGTTCTCCATTAGAGTTTGAGGGGTCATCTTTGACTTGTAGGCTCTCTTGAAGTCTTCAAGTATTTCCCAGGGTGAGACTACAATGGCCAACATAATAGCAGCATCTATGGTCTTTCTCACTTGGCCATTGTATCTACTTGGTATGGATTTCTTATGAATTCTAGAACTAACCCTGGGGTCTGGCCAAATCCTTACTCTCTCCTTTTGATATTGAAAGGTATACCTGAGAGCATACAGCCTTTGAGCATGTTTCTTCATGGCTTGTATAGATGATGACTGAGGAAACTCTTTGTCAATCATCTTCAAAAGTTGCTCATCGTGCTGTTTCTGTTGTTCTTCTTCTTCAATCTTAACTTTCACCATTTGCCTCTGAAAGTCTGGTGTTATCATTTGTTGACTTCTGGGCTCAGGTAATTTTAGAACAGCAGAGATTGGCAGACTATCTTCTTCATCATCTTCTTCTTCTTCTTCTTCTACCATCCTCAACACCCTTCTCCTCCTTCTGGGTGCATCACTGGATGTGGTTTGAGGTGGTTTTTGGGGTAAGGGAGTTGGTTTTGAGGGTTGAGTTGATTTGGAGAGTTGTGGGGTTGGTTGTTTTTGAGAGGGAGTTTGGGAAGGCTGATCTAGCATTTTTATGGTGAGTTTGGCTTTGGAAAGCTTGGCCATATCAGTTCTCTTCCCAGCACCTGCTTCGTCTAAGGCTTCTATAATCAACCCCTTGTTGAATTCTTCAGAAGCACAGATTCTGGTGGTTATTGCCAGAATACTGTCTCTGGTCCATGATTTAATCTCAATTAATGATCTTCCCAAGTATTTTGCAATAAACCGGATCATTATCTCCAACCTCTCCCTTTCCATTACACTATAACTGGCCCATCTTTCTTGTATCTCATTAATCTCCAGCCTTCTGATCTCAGTGTCTAATGTGGCTGTATCAAAGCCCTGTCTGAAGAGTTGATCTATTATTTTGTCCATTGATCTGCTGTGAGCTTCATCAGCTTCTTTAATCAGATCTTCCAATGATTTCTCTTCATCAGGCTTTTGAGTTCCAGCACTTTTCTTTCTCTTGTATGTGATCAGCTGTTTTTCCTGTTCTTTTTCTTGTTGTTTATCCTCTTCCACTCTCTTTCTCTTTCCTTCTTTCACTACCTTAGACTCCCCCTTTTTGGGTGCATTGGGTTCAGGGGTTTGAATGGCAGAAAGCTTCTTGTGCACAGCATCATCAACAAGTGTTTTTAGAGTCGAGGAGATCCTCTCATCAATGGCTTTATGTACAATCTCATTGATGATGGGAGTGATGAGAGGTAAGGAAGTTTGAAATGTAGCAACCATCTGCTCAGAGGGGTTCTGTCCCTGAGAGGTGGTGCCAACAACAGTGGCTGGGGCTCAGTTGAGTGAAGTGGCGGAGTGTTTGGGAAACCTTCAGATGAAGGTGCCATCTGTGGGTTTATTGGGGCAGATGGACTTTGATCCTGAGACATTTTGGCAAGCAGTTCTTTGAGTCTACTCACCTCAGCCTCAAGGATTGTGTTATGGGCTAAGACATCATAGAAAAAGCCCAGGTCATCATCAGTTTTTGCTGAATCACCTGACCTCCTGATTGAATCAGGATGTACATGCCCTGAGTGTAGATCAGTTGTAGCATGTGCCCCTTGTTCTTGGTTCTGGGGACTTCCTGCCTCAGGACTGAGTCCTTCATCGGCAGTTGCCTCTGGTGAGGTCTTAGAGATGTTACCAACTTCATCCTGTTCATTTGCTGAATCAGTAGAAGTGGCAGCCTCACCAGATGTTCTAACCTCCTCCTCTACACGGGGAGATTGAACATTATAACCCCTGTGCTGTGGGCTATCAGCAGCATTTTGGTCCTCTTCCTCAGATGTTCTCCCCATTGTAATTGGTGTCTGGGGAGGAGGAGAGGAATGCAGCTGACTCAACACTTGTGCAACAATAAATGTTGGGCTTTGAGGGGCGGTTGCATTTGGAGATAGGGTTGAAGCAGATTGCACCCGGGGTGACTGGTGCTCTTCAATGGTAACCTTCTCAATTGAGATAGGTTCCAGCATTGTGGTATCCCCAATTTGGTTGCATCAGGATCCTGTTGAGAGGATGCCTGAGCGGCTACGGTTGGTGGAGTCTTGGACACTACTGGGGGGTTAGAACCAGTAAGTGTTTCCTGTATTGGTGTTACAGGGGCATCCTCAGGGGACTCATCTCCCTGAGTAGCCTTTTTGGGCTTTTTGGTTTTGGGTTTGGTGGGGACTTTGGATCTGGAAGTGGAGGCTGTGGGTTCCCGCTGCTTGGGTTTGAGCAGCCGGGCAGCCCCTTTCATTGTAGGGTCAGAGTTGTGCCTGGAGTATACTTCAGGCAATACAGCCGGAGCAGGGACTCCAAGGCCAACAAGGCCGTCTGATTTTAGCTGTGTTAAAATTATGGCCATGAGAAACCTGGGATATAATATCCATCTGTTTGCCACAGGTTTCAAGGCCAGATCCTTTAGTTCCATAAACACTATCTCAGAAAAATTTAAAGTTTGGCGTTCAAAGATAGAGTATAATACCTGTTGCCATCGGGAAGACATTTGATCCCATGAAGAGGTTTTTGGTGCAAGGCAGACATTCACCATGTGGAAGATAAGACGTTCAGCATCATGGAAGTGCTTCTTCATAATGGTGGTAGCACTTAAGTCTCCTTCATACCCGTTGTTGATGAAAGACATATCGGTTGTGCCTTTCGGGTATTCTGTGACACAGGTGGCATCATGTAGATCTAGGGTTTGTCGAATGATGTCCGTAGTGATGACCACCTGTTTCTGGTTGACCAACGACTGGAGAGTGATTTGGCTATCATTCTCACTAGTTTGCACGGAGACGTTGGTCCAGAACTGGCTGAGGGAATCGGGGTATATGGTAGGATTCAGAAGAAACGCGGTTCGGTACTGGGAATCTACCATAAGATCGATGGCGTTATCAAATTTGTTCCAGAAGGCCGATTTTGAGAGGTAGGCAACACAGTTGTGTCTGGGTTTGAGTTTCATGGTCGCCATTAGTGAGAGAGTGAGGACGGAAAACGGCTAATGAAACGTCTGAAAGTAGGTTAGGTATTTATAGGGTAAGACAAAGGCTGATATAAAACGACTGAAAGTGTTGGTGCTGTCATCAGTTGTTTGAAAACAACTGAAGACCTGGTTTTAACTTTCAGAAGTTGTAACAACTGAAGACTTGGTATTAGTCATCAGTAGTTGTGAAACTACTGAAGACATGGTGTTGGCTTCAGGTGTTGTAACAACTGAAGACTTGGTGTTAGTCATCAGTAGTTGTGAAACTACTGAAGACATGGTTTTGGCTTCAGTTGTAAGTGAAGCAGCTGTTGTAGAAACAACTGAAGAGAAATTTTCTCATCAGCTGTTGTCGTCAATTCTTAGCTCATCAGCTGTTTCATTCTGACCTCAACACTTCATCAGACTTTGTCTGAGTTTCAGATGTTTCATAGGTCATCAGTACTTATCTGTTATTCTGACATCAGCAGTTGTAACTACAGCAGTAGTTGTAACCACATTAGTTCTGTTCAACAGATGAGTACTTCAGTACTTTTAAGTAATTTAGTCTTCAGTAGTTATGAAAACTACTGAGGATAAAAGAACTTCAGTACTTATTTGTGACAGTAGTATACGAATGCTCATCAGTACTTGTTGACTGAGATCATCAGTAGTTGTCACTTATTGGTAGACCTCTCACTAAACTATTGTGGATCAGCTGATTCATGTTTTTGAGATTAACATGACTCAGCCTTCTATGCCACAGTTTAGATTCCTGAGGAGAGGCCTTGGAGAACAGGCAAGGATGACCTTTTAACGCAATCTTCTTTGACAAATCCAAGGCATATACTCTTCCTATCCTGTTGGCCTTCAGGAGAGTATATTCATCCAATACCTTGTCAATCAGCCTCAGAACTTTGGAAGACAGAATCCGGCAGTTCTGGCTTGTGAAAAGTGCAACATGCCCTTTATCACACATCTGACTGACACTCAGTAGATTATACTTGAGATTCTCCACATGGTTAACATCATCAAATCTGATTTCTCCATTTGACACAAATCCTTTCCCGATGATGTAACCCTTAGCATCATTTCCAAATGAGACAAATCCCTTCTTTCCTTGAGAGTAGTCATTAAGAAGAGAACTGCTCCCAGTCATATGCATAGATCCTCCACTGTCTACATACCAGATGCTTCTTTGGCATGCTGAAGAACCCTGCATATATCATAAGAAACTAGTTAGCTTTAGAGACCCAAACCTTTTTGGTTTTGGGTATGTTTTCATCAACAGATTTAACCATA
Source organism: Flaveria sonorensis (assembly GCA_025506505.1). Lineage (NCBI taxonomy): Eukaryota > Viridiplantae > Streptophyta > Magnoliopsida > Asterales > Asteraceae > Flaveria > Flaveria sonorensis. The sequence continues at coordinate 42,917,457 of CM046426.1, read as the reverse complement.
ACTTGTTTCTCATGATTAACAGCTGATGAAGGTGGAGATGGTGCTGAAATGGAATTCTTAGATTTGGGCTTGGATTTCCTTTTCAGTGGTTTGATCACAGGTGCATCTAGTTGGTTAACTCTCCCCAACAAATGCTGAACCATCATAACAAGTTGTGTCTGATTTGTTGCTAAGGCCTTCAACTCATTTGACACATCAGTACTTGTTTTTGATGAGTTCCTGTGACCCACCATTTCCTCCTTCTTGAAATTCACAGACTTCGTCTGATGTTTATCATGAGGAACACTATCAGCTGTTTTCTGATAAACCCCATCCTTCTTTTTGGATTTTGGTGAGGCCTTGGGTTTATCAGTTTTAGATGACTGTGGTACAAACTTGGTTTCAAACTCATTTTTCATTTTATTTATTTCTTCTTTAATGAGCTTATCTCTGTTGAGTTTGGAACCCTTTTTGTACCAGCATTCATCAGATAGATGATTGAATTTACCACATATTTCACATGGCTTATTCTTCATCTTGGATTGATCAACTGCTGAAGTGGAAACTACTGAAGGTGTGATCTTCAGTACTTTCCTCCTTTCAGTACTTGTGTTAAGTACTGAAGGATCGGTAACAACTGAAGACTTGTTCTTCAGCTGTTCTCTATCCGTCCTGAAAGACCGTATGATAGATTCCTCAGCAGTTGTTAATCCTTTTATTTCATCAGATTTGAAATGCTTTTCAGATGTTGTGACTTGCCCTTCAGTACTTGGAGTACTTTGAGGAACAACATCTGAATTTCTCAGCTTCATGTGTTTATCAGCATTTAAACCATCAGGCAATTGATTTGCTGAGATCTTAACACTGACTTCATCCTCTAATTTTGTATTATCATTTGAGGATGAATCACATGATGATGTGGTTTGGAAATTACTTTCACCTTCAGATTTTACTATTGATTTTGAAGTAAAATCAGTAGGTGGTGCAGTATGATTGTAACCTATTCCAAACTTCACATTTGAAGCTGTTTGCTTGCTGAGAAGCATTTCAAATCCCTTGCAGGATGTTACCCATCGGTCACACTCAACTTGGGTAGCTGCAAGTGTCTCTTTGAGACTTCTGTGGTTCTCGAGTATGACCTCTACCTTAGCCTTTTCATCATTAAGTTGGCATTTAAGCTTGTAAATCTCATCATCTTTGTCATTAAGTGCAGACACATACTCATCTTTTCTTTTGGAAATAGTTTTCTCAAGCTCAAGATTTTGACTGATTAAAGCTACATTTGCCTCTCTAATAGAGACAAAGGCAGCTATGCATGATTCAGAACATAACTTGGCTTTAGCCTCAGAAGATATCTGGGTTACCTGTGAAGATGAAGCATCTGAGCAGGAACCCTCAGTAGACTCCAGGGCCATGAGAGCAAGATTCCCAAAAGGATGTTCACCACCATGTTGACCAGCACCAGCAGATAGTTGCTCATTGAAACCAGAAAGATCATCTGGTAAGCTGCTCCAGTCAACAACTCCTGGTGTGAAGAAGCTGTGATGAGGTTGAGATTGTGATGGAGATGGTTGAGGCTCAGGTAGGGCTTGAGGTTGTTGTGCTATAGGGACATGAACTGGATTTGGCTGTGGCATATAATAGCAGGGATAAGGATATGGCATTGAACCCTGAGGGACAAAGTATGCAGGAGATTGAGGTTGTGAGTGATGACCAGAACTAGCAGGATGTTGCCCTTTGTTTTGTGAACTATTGCTTGGAAAGGTCACAAAGGGTGCAGAGGAGTTAGATCCAGTTGATCTACACTCTCTTGCAAAGTGCCCAAGCCTGTGGCATTTGTGACACCTCAACTTACTCTTGTCAAAACCAACTTTGGTTTTGCCAGAGAGTCCTGGAAATTTCCTACCAGTTCTCTTGTAGAACTTTTGAGATCTGATATTGATCAGGGCCATTTGGCTCAAAATATCCATCTCTTCTAAATCATCATCAGCAATACCTTGCAAATCATCCATGATAAAACATAAATTATCACTATTACACCCAGAATGACTGTCAACACCAACAAATGCATGATCAGAACTGTTTGAAGAGAAATCTATATGCTCATCATAATGACTTTCTGATCCAGCATATTCTGACTCATGACCGACCAAGGCAGTGTTACCTGGTACAAAGTCATCAGAGAGCTTTCCTGATGATGCCAGTTTCCTTTTCTGCTCTATCTCTCTTTCAAATGTAAGCAGTTTCCCATGGAGTTGGGTGAGAGATAGGCTATCCAGATTTGCACTGGAGCGTAGGACAATGGTGTATGTGTCCCATCTCTCAGGCAGTGATCTGAGGAATCTGTTGTTCATCTGGCTGTTAGTATACTCTTGCTTGACCATTTTCAGTTCAGAGATCAAGCAGGAGAAACGCTCAAACTGTTGAGTCAGTGTCTCACCCTTCCTATGAGAGAATGTCTCATATTGTTGGGCGAGGATTTCTCTGTTGTTTGCTAAGACCTCATCAGTTCCTCCGAATTGTTCCTTCAAAGCATTCCAGAGGTCATGAGCAGTTTCATGATGCATAAGCCCAGAATAGATTTCATTCGGCAGTGCCATGGCCAGAATTCCATGGGCTTTAGCATCAATCTCAAACAGTTTACGATCTTCATCTGAGTATTGCTCCTTCTTCTTCGGAACCATTTGATTGGTCTCCGGATTGTTCACCATAGGCTTGTGTGGACCATGAACCACAGATGTCCAACAACCTGAACTGTTAACAGACAGGTGATGGAGCATTCTTCGTTGCCATATGTTATACTCACTCCTAACCAGCATCGGAGGCTTGGTTGAGGAGCCAGTATTGTGAGGATCATTAGATGGAGTAGTCATTCTCAGATTCAAACCAAATCAATCAAGTTTCAAAAGATTTTGCACAAAAACACAACAAACTCAATAAGAACCAAGAAGAAACTCAAATTAAATAACCAGAAGCAGCAGAAAATCAATCTTTATAACCAGTTCTTGCACATATGCTAATTCGATCAAACTATAGATATCAAAATAGCAGTTTCAATGATCAATTGTTAAACCGATCAATGATTAACCTGCTCTGATACCATTTGTTAGGATCAGTGATCTAAGTTTGATCAATTAGAGTTGAATCACAGCGGAATTAGAGCAAGAATTAAGCAAATATAGCAAGAACACAATAAATATTCAATGGAACAGTACACGGTTATATAGATATAGGGTTTTCTGCAAAGAGATAATAACATTCATGCACACATGCTTCGGTGTGGCGGCTGCTAGGTTTTCCTAAGCTGCACCGATTACAATTAGGTCAGCATTCCTTATATATAGGAATGTGACGTCTGCTGATGTCACTTGATAGTGACATCTAACAGAATTATTACAAACTACTGAAAGTAAGCAAACTACTGAGAATGTTCACAACAACTGAGAACATCTCAGATTATTCTAAGTACACGAAGAAACATAAAACTACTGAAACTATAAGTACAGAAAAGAAACTACAACTACTGAAAGGAAACCATCACAACTACTGAAGAGGTCTTCTTCAGCTGTTGTGACAATCATCTGACACTTGGTCTTCAGTCTTTGTCTTCAGCTTTTGTCTTCAGACTTTGTCTTCAGCTCTTTCACTTCAGACTTTGTCTTCAGCTCTTTCACTTCAGACTTTGTCTTCAGCTCTTTCACTTCAGACTTTGTCTTCAGCTCTTTCACTTCAGACTTTGTCTTCAGCTCTTTCACTTCAGACTTTGTCTTCAGCTCTTTCACTTCTTTGTCTTCAGCTGACTTGTCTTCAGCTCAGACTTTGTCTTCAGACCTTGTTATCAGACTTCAGCTGTTGCAGTTGTTGTAATGTCCGTGGACTTAAAGGTTTTTCTGATCAGGCTCATTGGTTCTTTTGGTCCAACACGAACCCGCTAGTATTCGACTTTGATCCCATCATGTTCACATTGTTGACTACCTATTGACTTGTTAACTAGGTTTCACTGACCTTTTGGACTGTGTTGACCAATTTGACTAAAACCTAATCACTGCCTTATCTCACTACATAATCACTGTTAAATCAATATTTCAAATTCATTAAGCTTGGATCTTAAGGTTGATCATGTTCAAGACCTAAAAGTCAAAATTAAGATGGCTGTATGTGTGTTATCAAATAACGCAAGAAATAGATGATGATAATAAGAAAAATTCATTGATATTGATGATCAAATTACAATGAGATTTATACAAAGAATATGAAGATCAAACCCACCCAAAAGAGAATTTCTCCTTGGGTGGATGATTCACACCATAAAAACACACACTAAAACACATTTGCAAATTGCACTAGTGGGTTCCTATTTATAGTTGACTATGAAATATTACGTCACTAGTCAAAATTTGATTTTTTCTTTTGGTCTTGATTTGGACTTGTCATGTTGACTTTGTCTTGTATTTTTTTTATTATGATCGACTTGGTCTCTAAACGTGTACAATGAGATTTTCAGTCGGTTGTGATTGTGATTTGGAAAGCTTTAGTTTATCGTGTTGTTGAACCTTACAACCCCCACTACCACTGTGTTGGACTCAACAAGTGCATAAAAAGGATAAAGCTTGCCATAATCAATCATAATGTGTTCTAACATTCAAACAATCATTAACTAACACATTAGCATCATTAACATTCATAACATACACTAATTAAGTTTAAATTTCTTTTTCAGGTTTGTAGATAAATAAAATTTTGCTAAGTGTCCACAGCGGATGAGGAACAAGTCTAAGTGCCCACAACGGATGAACAACACACAGCGGATAACCAAGTCCACAGCCGATGAACAGTCTACGGTGGATGTTCGTCAACAGCGGATGAACATGTCACAGCAGACAACTACCAAAGCAAACACACAAGTGTTCACAGCGAATAGCATCCAAGGCACAGCGGACAAGTTGTTTAACTTCCACAGCGGATAGCTAATCATCCACAACGGATGAATTATAGACTTAGGATTTTATGTAATTTTCGTTTACATAAGGGTATTTTTGTAGTTATAGATAGCTATCTGTATAGGCTATAAATAGCATAATACCCTAATCATTTATAAGCTTTTGAACAATCAATACAAACAAGTAGTTATTATTATCATTCAAGCATTCAATCACTAGCAAACACACAATCATACACACACATAGACATCATATCTTTAATCATGGGTTTTCACACTATGATTATTGAGTATTGAATATATGACAATCTGTTGTTATATATGAGAGATTAAAAACGATCCTTGGGGGAATTCATTGTTTGTTCTTGGTGTTCTAAGTTGTTTAAACCCAAGAACTAATCGAGTTTCATTAGGTGGTATCAGAGCCTTGGCTCAAATCATTCACTAATTTTTGATCCTCTCAATCAATACAATGATATCAATGGTTCATTAGCTTCATATAAACCATTTTTGAGCTGAAAATTGTCACAAAACCATCTTCTACATCAAACATTCAACAAATGTTCAAAACATGATTCAATAATCTGTTTTCGTTCATTGTGAAGAAGATTTTGTGTGATTAAAGCTATAAACATCATTCATACACTGTTTGAACGTGTTCATCATCACAAAACCTCAAAAACCTCATCGGTTCAAGGGTTTTTTTATACAACAGTACACGGGTACTGTTCTATCAAGTTTTCATCAAACAAACATTGATTTGAATACTTTGAATCCATTCATTGTATTTAAACATCATATTTGAGTTATTCTATACTCAAATCAGGCAATTAATCATCTTCAAACAACATATTGATTGTTGTTTCATTGAAGTTGTTTCAGCCGCAAACAAACCCTAGGATAAACCTTAGTTTTTGCTCATACACATTCTTCAAAATCTATGGTGATTTTGTTGGATTTTGCATTAAAAACAAAGAAGAAACCGATACTTCTTTGATTTATTTTTAAAAATGTTACTTTTAATCCAAAAAGTTAACTTTTAAAATATTTTCCTTGTTTTTAGGGTTTTTGACTTTTCTTGACTGACATAATTCAAAGTTTACATTCCTTAAACGGAATATTTCTTTTATTTCATCAAAATTTGACGATGACTTCACCTTAGATATTAATTGATTTAAAATTGAATTAATTAATTTCCTTTATTAAAAGTAACAAAAATCATTACAAACAAATCCTAGTGACCTTAGGATAAAACAAATTGGCACTGAGCTAAATTAACCAACAAATTTTGACTTAAACCATTAAGTTTAAAATTTAACAAAAATGGTCTCAGAAACTGGATTAAAGACCCGAACCTATGGACATCCATAACCGAGGGACCATACATACCTGTGACTCTTGGTCCAGACTACAACATACAGAAACCAGTAAGCTTGAAAAGTATAGCTGGTGATGACCTCAAAAAGGTCAAAAACAAACATGAAAGCATACAGCATTCTGGCAATGACTTTGCCATTTGAAATCCTGACACGAGTTGAAAATTTCAAAACAGCACATGAGCTATGGAAGGTGCTTCACACCATGTGTGAAGGAAGTAAAAAAAATAAGGGAAATCAAGAAAGGAAAATTGAGGACCTAGTATGAAACTACAACAAACAGACAGTATATTCTTAACTTGCACTAGTGTAGAAGAGGATAACATTTCCTAATACAATCTGGTAATATCTCAAGGTCCTGATACAGTTAAGTAATCCTAGGTTAGGTAATGTTACAATTAACTAGTTATTGTCATGGTTGGATATTGGTTTACGCTACCTTGTTTAAACATGGGTGATCAGTCCATGCCTAACTAAGGCTAGGCTACCTAATACCCACCCCTAACAATAACCCTAACGCCTAAATATAATAATACTAATAATACTAAAACTACTCCTAATAATAATAATAATAATCTAAAATAAATAATAATTAACTTGACATAAACTTAAACGAGAACATATCTTAAAACTATCTACAACAATTTGATGTAAAGTCTCCCTACTCGCGCTCCTACCCGAGCTCCAAAAACGACTAATAACAATACCAAATGGGGTATCGATTACTCGGGATTCTTTTTATACTAGAGCGTCTCAAGAAAACTTATAATCTAAATTGGCAGACATGTGAAAAAGGAAAGCAGACGATGTGGGATGCAAAATGACATGCATGCCTGTGTGCTTGCTTTCTTTGTTTCTTCTTCTGTATGTTATTTTAAACATTATTATTATTATATTGTTATAATTAATTCAGCTGTTTAATTCATTTTTATCTTATAACTTTTTAAATATAATGTTTTATAAAATTTCAAATATGTCATTGAGACGATCTTATTTTTCTCTGCAAGTCGACCCAAGTTTCGTTAAAAACGAAGTACGTTTAAATATAATATTTATTATATTTGTATATATTTAAATGATCTCTTACGACACTAAAACTCGTCTAAACTTTAAATTTAAAATAGTCATTTCACTCATTACTTACTCGTTTAACAATATACAAAATGTAAAGTGTATATTTCTTTTATGATAACTATTACATTTGACCTTGAAACTCGAGATGTTACAAGGTTTCGACTGTTTTATGTCTATATAGAATTCTCATCCACGCCTGATAGAATTCCCCTAGGCAACGTTTGGTACGAAGAAATGAGTGGCGAAATGAAATGAACCATTACCTAGTTTATTATATTCCCTCAAATTTATTCCATCCACTCTCTCTTTTTTTTCATTCTTTTCCTTCTTCCACCATCGGATGTCGCGCCGCTGTTCCTTCTTCCATCATTAGTCACCCACCACCCGCTCACCCACAACAACAACCACTGCCGCCGCCCCAACCGCCTGCCGCCACCTCCAGTTGTCGCCGCCGCCAACCACCAGCCGCCTCAGCTACCAACCACCGCCCCCCCACAGCCGCCACTGTCGTCGCTGCCAACCACCGCCCACCCGTGGTGTCGCCAACCTCCGCCCACTGTCACCGTTGCCGCCAACAACAACAACCACCACCGGGAACCACCACCAACCATTACCACCATAAACACTTTTACGTTTTATTCTTTCGTATTTTTCTATTTAACAAACAACACAAAGTAATAATTAATTTTATTTCTTAAGGGTAACCAAACAATATAATAAAATGTAATTATTAATTTAATTATTTCATATTTCATTCACTAATTCTTTCTACTTCATCCGTTACATTAGTACAAACCAAACAGACCCCTGGTTCACATACATAATCTATAAAAATAACCCTCTTTTTCCACGATATTTTTTCAAAGATTATTTCTAAGAATAATCTGGAAGACTATAAGATCTTTCATACGCATACACACAAAAATACCATACGTCATCAAAAAAATAAAAATAAAAAACAATCACATACACATGTATATTATAAAATTGCAACCATTACAACGATCACCGCCATTATTTCTACCTTCTTCATACAACCAAAGAAAGTGTTATCAAAAAGATATTCTTGGAATCTTCTCCTTTTCAGTCAAATTAATTGCTGTTTTTCATATTGATTCTTTAAACCCATCTCCCAAAAGACACTTTTAATTCATCTTTCCCATTAATCCCACAAATTTCCCCAATTTTGATTCTATCTTTACTCTGTGTGTTTTCAGTGTTTGTGTGTGAGAGAGAAACTGTGGTGAAAGAACTTGAACCCAATCCATCCATTAAATATGTGTGTACAAGACGTAGAAAGCGTTTGTGAGGAAATTGATGATTTGGGTCTCTCAACAGATCATAACACCGCTCAATTTGCTTCTAATCAGATCACTGTTTCGAACTCTTTTCCGGTGAGTGAATATTATTGTTTCAAGTTGGGATTTTGCTTTGAGTTGGAGTAAATTACTTCGATTTTGTTCATGGATTTGTTCTTGTTTGCGTGTAATTGATGATTTGAGCTGGGTTTTGGTTAATTTTGGGTTAATTTTGATCTTTTGATATGAATTGAAGTTACTGTTCTTCTGATTTAAGGATAGTTTGTGATGATCTTTAAACTTGGTTGTTTGTTCATATTTTGCCTTGAGCAATTTAAAGCTTGATCTGGCTTGATTTGGAAGTTTGATTGTTGATTGTGAATTGTTATAGAAAGAATAAGTTGATTTGATTGTAAGAAACTTATAGAAAATTTCCCTTTTTGGACAGGATTATGTCAAAATTTCCAATGATGTTTGGATATAATTGTGTAATTTAGAAAGATAATTAAAAATTCCCTTGAAATTTGTTAGTCTATGTTTAGTTCAATTTGGGATTCAGATGAGTTTGGTCATGATTGTACCACTAAGAATTCACATTTCATAATTAGAAATTTAGAACCCTAACAAAGACTATGGATATAGGCAAAATCTTGAAGTACATAGGCACCATTTTTGGCTTTTCATATGTTATAGTTTATCTTGATCTTCCCATTTCTTCTTGGCTTTACAAATTCATACGCACAAAAGAAATATACTTTTTTGAGAGAAAATATTTTTTAATAAGAAAAAGTGACATGAAATTTGATAAGTAAGGTCAAATCTTGAAAATTTTAATTGATAGGACTAGAATTAAATGAAACAACTAAATCAACACATGAATTTATTGACGATTGATGAGTTTATTATAACGGAATAAATGAGAAAAATGTCTTAAAAAATAAGGGCTCCCGATGAAGGAATTTGGGTGTTTGGGTTCGAGAATTGGGCAAATTGCATTTGGCTATTTGTCACAACTTAGGTCTGCTGCAATTTTTTCGTCTAGACTTAACGAACTCAGTAACTCTAAATGGATCAAAAGCTATGTCCATTTTATGTTGGCCTGTTTGTCTTTGTCCAGTTTGTCCATACTTGAATCTGCAGACTCTTGTATTATACCATACTCTTTCCCCATCAATCAAGCTCAATAAACTTCATAAGAATCTTTGAAATTTTGTAAAAGAAGTCAAAACCAAATGATGGAGATTAATATCATTTATCTTATTTCATTTTAATTAGATGGAAAGCATTTGTGAAGATACCGTTGTTGCAGAAGAGAAATATAGCAATTTTATCCCAATTCTTCGTTCAGGAGAGTGGTCTGATATAGGACATCGGCCCTATATGGAGGACACTCACATATGCATTCCAGACCTCGCTAGAACTTTCAACAATAAATTTCTTGGCGAAGAAACCGTTTCATTTTACGGGGTAAGTTTCTATATTGATTTAACAAGAAAGTTTGCTCCCCTGCTTGTAAAAATGTTATAGAAAGTAGTGTTTTTGGTGAAAACTAGGTGTTTGATGGGCATGGAGGAAAGGGTGCATCAAAGTTTGTTCGCGATAATTTGCCAAGAATCATTGTTGATGATGCAAATTTCCCCTTGGAACTTGAAAAAGTAGTCACTAGGTCGTTTATGGAGGCAGATGCTGCATTTGCCAGGTCATGTGCTCTTGAATCTGCTCTTTCTTCTGGTACAACCGCACTTACAGCTATGATCTTTGGGAGGTTAGTTCAGTTGTTTCTCTTGTTTCTATATTCTTATTTTCTCCCCGTTGAATATATGTCTATAATAACAAACCAGTGAATGTTGTGGACCTAGATGACTAGATCACTATCTTAGATACTTTGTTGTGATGAAACTCTGTAAATAACCAATTCTCGTTATACAAAATTGCATAAGAAGCCTGTTTTTCTCTGTGCAACTATCTTTGTCCCAAGAAAATCGCTTAAGAGCTTTAAATGTTCCAATTCAAGGTAATCTTGAACCTTGTCAGCTGGTTACCAGTTTTGTGAAATCGAACATAGGAAAAGTCAACTTGGTTAAACTTAATATCTGCCACGCCGTTGTTATGACATGGTAACCCATATGGATTATGTTATATTACAAATTCTCGAACATTGATCGTCTTTATCTAAAAAAATTGGAACTTTTATGGTTTTTTTTTACCCTAAAGTAGAAATCTCGGGTATGATGGACTTTATTTAAAAAATTGGAACTTTTATGGTTTTTTTATACCCTAAAATTGAAATGTAAGCCAAAAATTGTTTATTTTTTTCTATGGAACTAGTCTTTTTAGATGAAGCAAAGTTACCAAAAACTGAAATGTTGTGATATCTATGAGGCATCAAGAAAGGAAAATGTTGCAGGAAATCGTACAATTTCTGCTTTAAACTTAAACTTTAGTCATGAGGTTTATGCTTTACTTATTTTAAATAGGTCTTTGCTTGTGGCAAATGCTGGAGATTGTCGGGCAGTTCTCTCTCGACACGGGTTAGCTTTTGATATGTCAAAAGACCATAGACCATGTTACGACAAAGAAAGAGTTCGGATCGAATCATTAGGTGGGTTTGTTGAAGACGGCTACTTAAACGGTCAACTAGCTGTCACTCGAGCCCTAGGTAACTGGCACATCAAAGGGCTCAAAGAGATGGATGACGGGGCTGGTCCGTTGAGTGCTGAACCTGAGCTCAAACTCGTCACACTAACAAAAGAAGATGAGTTCTTGATCATCGGATGTGATGGGATCTGGGATGTGTTCAGAAACCAAAATGCAGTGGATTTTGTGAGGCGGCGGTTGCAGGATCATAATGATGTGAAGCGGTGTTGCAAGGAGATGGTGGAGGAAGCGATGAAGAGAGGGGCGCTTGATAATTTGACGGTGGTTATTGTGTGTTTTCAGGCGGAACCACCACCGCCAGTGGTGGTGCCGAGAGGTAGAGTCAGGAGGAGCATTTCTGCTGAAGGGTTGCTCAATCTTAGATTCCATCTTGAAGGGTAAAAGATATATCTTTTTACTTATCTTTTTGAAGTGATGATAATGATTAATGGTGGTGGTGGTGATGATGATAAACTTAATAGTTGTATATACATTCATGTGAGGGAAGGAAATAAACTGAGAGATGATACTACTTGTATCTCTAGAGCAGGACAATTTGTAAATTTCATTAATAATAGCAAGCAGAACAATAGAACACATCTAGTTGATTTTTAATGTATCAAAATATGAGTGTTCACATACATATTTATTGAGCAAAACAAGATATACCCAGATGATATGTATTTGAATTCATATCATATTGTTTCCGGTTATCATATACTTGGTTGATCTCTTATTTAGCTTGACCCAGTTGTGATGGACACTATACAACTATAGTTATCGAAAACGCTCATACAAACCGTGATTTGCGTATTAGGTCGTTCTGTACCCGATCGCAATTTGAAGTTGTTCCAATAAAAGATGAAATCATGAATTCGTTCGCCAGGAATAACGATCCGATCGCTCGTTTTTGAAAGTACCAATCGTCTTGAAATCGCTAATCGAACAATTTTGGAACATGTCCAAATTGAGGGATTAAATGGCGGTGTTCCAACATCGAACAATTTTTAAGCAATTAAAGCCAAGAAGAACGAACCGAGGGATTTAGTGGCCGTGTTGCTACTCCAAAATCCAAAATTAAGGCAATTTTTAAAATCACTTGAACATTTTTAAGCAATTATATCCAGGAATTGAGTGATTCAAATTCCAGTCTTTCAATTTTCAACTTTTAATTTGTTTCGTAATTTCTATTTGCAAAGACTTGACGGCTTTGTGGTCCTTCGTTTCGTCCATCACAATTCAGACTTGCTAATCGTCGTTCCAATGGTACTAGTAATACCTGTTGTTCTAACTATAACATGTTTCCTCTTTCTATTAGATTGAACTTGCCTTTTCAATTCACAAACATCTTTTTTAAAAATTCTTAATCCACCTTCATATGATTAAATAGAAAAGGCCCACCAGCAATTGCTTGAATGTCTTCTATGCTTCATAAAATAGCTTACCCGATTGTTGAAAATTTTTAATGTCAGTTCTAGCATCACTTGTTCGCTAAGGAGTGTAATATTCTTTTAGAAATTGTTGTTACATATCCTTCCAAGTATACATGCTTGACAGCATCCTTGAAGGTAACGAGAGGTAAGAATTATTAAATTGAGTCGTTTGAAACGTCACATTTGATATTTCTTAATAACCCTTGCTGAATTGGTTCCTCATGTTGTGGATACGCGTGAGGGTCATCCATAACTATAAACTATAGTTGTGTTGAGGCATATGATTGTCTTGTGGTGGGTTAAATTGGGAAATTGTTGTTACGGTGGAGCATTTGATTGTGGGAATAATGGTGGAGGAATATCTCCCAAATGGTTGTTGATGTTGTGGAGGGAGTCGGTTCCGTAGAATGCTATGATTCTGTTATTTTGAAATATCTTCAAAAGATTTGACTAACTATAGCTGACGATGTGCCTTCTTCTAACCAAGCGTCGCTCCTTTGTAAGGAGGGTGGTTGAAGTTGTCACCTTATGAAAAACCCAGTCTTTTCTTGTAGTTTTCTCGATCTCTGGATTAAATAATAAAGACGAAGTCTTTCTAGAATATTTGTATGCATATATACTTGAAAGGTTACCTACAAAAAATAACACACAAAAATACCACGCGTAATACTAAATGAAAAAAAGAACAAATGATGAAAAATGAAAAGGAAATATTTTTGAATTTTATGGATTAATAAAAAAGCAAATGAATTAACGCTAACACAAAGTCCACCAATTCCCTGCCAAAGCGTCATTTTGATTGATAACGTGTTATCGGTTAAATATATTAATAAATTGAGTTTCTAATCACCCTTATTAGTAAAAGGCAAGTAGGATGTCGAATTCATAAGAAATTAATGAAAACTGCTAGCGAGAATGTAATTAGTTAAACTAGACATCGAAAAGGAAAACATTTAAAATTGTTTGATTTAATTATTTATGAAAAAGAAATGAATGCAAAAAGATTTTAACACAGTATCAAAGAAGAATTTCTGGTCCCGTTTGTTGTGGTACACTTTTAACATTATTGACCTAATCAGAAATTGCATAAGCATTAGTTTGGGTTTTTGATTGGGTAATAGTGCTAGAACGGATTGTAAAGGATTTATTCACACACTATCAATCTAACTTATTTTAACAAAACCTAATCCAAAAAATATTTCAGATGTACAAAAAACCAAAAACTAATGAAAGTTAAGCAATTGTTTATAACCAAATAAAACTGTTTACAAAGTCAAACACAATTGAAAACCGAATAACTTAATAAGTTAATGAGATTCAATCCCAGATTATGTCTAACAAGATAAACCACTACGACAACAAACCCTAGCCTGGGTGGTTATAAATGAGTTAGCCACTCATGACGATGATAATTATGTCTTCAATTCTTGACCTTATATGTCGAATCGTGTTTGGAATGATGGGATGATGACCTTTATAAGCTTAGAATCACCCAAAATCTTCGCTTTAGCTCCAAATCGAATCTACCCACAAATATAGGGTTTTCACCTATTTAATCCGTCAAAGCTAGGCAAAAATACAAAAAAGTGACAAGCAAGGGCATTCGTGACGCCACCAGGGGCGTCGATTGACCCCATCTGCTGATGCTAGAGGCATCAATGGCGTCAATATAGGTGTTAGTGGCTCCCTCTACTGCACTGGTTCTTTTTTGTTTTTTGTTTCTTGATCTTTCATTTCTGTCTTGCGCTCTAAAACTTTTGTAACTTTGGCATTCTTTATATTTACCTACAAACATAAAAATAATTCAAAAGTAACTCTATTCTGGAGGTGTACAAACCGGTTTGTAGGGCCAAACCGGTTCGGGTTTCAGACCGGACCGGTTTGTACCGGTTTTTTCTCAACCTGTTTGAAACCAAACCGGTTCGGTTCCTAAACCGGTTTGTAGGCTAGAATTCTCAAACCTATGAAACCGGTCTAGGCCGGTTTGAAAACCGGTTCGGGCCCAAACCGGTTCGGGTTTTTTTTTAATCCAAAGTAATTAATTATAAATACATTTAGGGTAATTAATTATAAAACACATTTATATTAATTAATTATAAATATTAAAACATAAAACATTAAAAAAGGCTTAAAATTAAATTTATTCAATAATTTAACTCTTAAAAATCAAAGATTACATCAAATATAAAATAAAAATACTATTCAAAACATATAAACAATTCAAACGACGTAAAATTTTGAAAACTAAACATTTAGGCTAGTCGTTCTTTTTTCGTTCGTTGCATATTTGGATACTTTATTCTTCGCTACCAGAACCCAAGCTATTACGAAGGTACTCATCATATGCCGCTTCATCATCGGTCATTCCGGGTGTCAATCCACCGTCTACATCGTCTTCATATATTTCGGCTTCATATTCCAATTCTTCTTCAAGTGAACATTTGTCTTGTAATCTTTCAGCTACATCCAAATAATCCTTTAAGCAAATACACATTTGAACTACTTCGGGAGTGAGTCGGGTTCTTCGAATTGATATAATCCTGCCACTAACAGAAAAAATAGATTCCGAAGCTATCGTGGAAGCTTGGACAATTAGTAAATCTCAGACCACGGTGGATAGGATGGGAAATTGATCTTCCTTATCTTTCCACCAAGCTAACAAGTCAAAAATTTTAAAATCTTGTGGAGTCACGGTGGATAAAAAGTTTGTTTCACCATGCCTCCCGAGTTCACTACTTGGAGTGTTACCATGTTGACATTTATTACATTCATCTCTTAAAGTATTATACAAAGTAAACATTGGATCACTTGAACCTTCGTCATGTGTCGCATGCTTCATAGAATCATGTATGTTTGATGTTTTACCATATTTTGCTAAATAAACATCAAACATTTTGCCTAAATGTGCGTTAAAATTAGCTTTTACACTTTTACCATAATATGGGTTTTCTTCTTTTAAATCCAAATTGAAAGTAATTTTATCAAGTAAAGTTTCAACCCCCGGCGTATTTAAGCAAGGGTTTAAGGCAGCGGCACATGTAATAACCGGAGGCATTTCTTTAAAATATTTTTTAATTTTTTCTTTCATTGATGGTATCATATCCGAATAAGGTCTACCCTAATCGACAACTCATTTAATTTTGAAGTCATTAAGTAAATTTGGTGAAGTACTAATGGACTCGTTGAATAATAAACTCCAGAAAGACAAGTAGTTGTGGTTTTGAAAACATTAAGCATTTTGGTTATTTCCTTAATAATAGCCAAATCCGATGGATGGTAAGTCGAAGCCTTTTCACGACTCACCAAAGTATTGTGAAAGGCTATTAAACTTTCTTTTTGCTCAATAGCCTTTTCAAACATATTACAAGTCGATTTTCATCTTGTAGGTACGTCCCAACTCGGACCTAAACATTTAAAATTTACGTCTTTACAAAACTTGCGATGCCTACTATATCTTTGGTTAATGCTAAAAATGTCACGTAACATTCTTTTAAAACTATCTTTTACTGTTTCAATAGTTTTTAAACCATCTTGAACGGCTAAATTTATGATGTGCTTAACACATCGACTATGAAAAACACACACTGTCACAAATTGATTTATATTTTAATTTTAGATATTCAATCGTAAGCGTATTATTTGACGCGTTATCAAAAGATATTGAAAAGATTTTGTTTTCCAGTTTATATGTTTTAATAACTTTGTCAATAAGATAAATAATATTTTTACCGGTGTGAGGATAATCAAACAATTCAAACGCAATCGTACGTTTCATCATTTGCCACGAATCGGGTTCAACCCAATGGGCGGTGTCACAAATGTACAAGTTTGGTGAACCGTGAGAAGTCAAATAAAGGTCACTAGTTAAGTTAACACCGGTTTGTAAATTTTCAAAATAAGATATTAATTCATTTTTAGATTTTTTTTTCATATTTTTACGCAATCTCTTCTAAGTGTAGCTCGCGGTTGGAGAGTTTGTTGAATTAGCCGAGTCAAACGTTCATTGTCGAAATGTTTGAATGGCAACCTTTCTTGAATTACAAAATACGCCATTTGCTCACGAATCGCATCAACGTCATAAGCCAAAACATTCCATTCGCTTGTCATCGAAGTTTGACCTCGAGACAGTTCACCTTTCAAAGCCTTACAATATTTATTCGCAATGTGGTTTTTCAAAGTTGTATTTGCATATTTTTTGAAAAACTTATGACAAAACTTACAACGAGCTTTGTTTGGACCGCTAGCCATTTGACATAAATCGTAATTGCACCATATTTCGGATCCTATTCGTAGGAATGATTGCTACCACCACGTTGCTTGAAGACGCATCACAACCAACGAATGATTGAGCATTTGATGGAGCCATTTTGAAATGAACGAGAGTATTGAGAGTTTTTTTTAATTGAACGAGAGTATTGAACGTTTTTTAGAATAGAGAGTGTTTTTGAGAATAGAGAGCGTTTTAGTTGTTATGGTTCAATCAAAACATCCAATGCATATTTATACTAACTTAATGGGGGTAAAATGGTAAAAAAAAACACAAAAATGGTCAAAAAAACGACTATATAGCTGTTACATAACGACTATTTTTTTGAAATCCGGTTTGAGAACCGGTTTCAGACCAGGCCGGTTTGTAACCGGTTTCAACTTTGGAACCTTCGTACCAGTGGAGGAACCGGCGGTTCGGACCGGGCCGGGACTGGTTTGGGCCGGAAACCGGTTCCGTTTTTTTAGCCGAACCGGTTCCCGAACCGGTTTTTTTTTACCATGTCTACTCTATTCCATGTAGATTAAAGAATAAAAACATGTAAATAAAGCGTTTAAAAATTGAACTTTTGAGAGGGGGCACTTAGCTTTCTGCTGCTAAACAATGAAAACACGAAAGTTTGTTTTAAAAGCAAAGTTTCAAGGTTTTCTAGTCATTTAGTTTATAAGGAAAATAAAGGAAACTTAATAAAAATGTAATCAATTTTTATAACTGTTTCAATTGAGTCATTTATATTTTTTTGTTTTAATTTAGTCACTCAATTTTTTAGAAATGTGTCAATCCCATAAATTTTACCTTTTTAAGAGTTAAAGTGTTAATGTCGTATTTTTTAATATTTCTTTATCTTCTTAAATCTGATTACTTGAAATTAATAATTATTAATTTAAATTGAAGTTCTTAACGAATTATTCGATTTATTTTTTAAACCTGCAGTTCAGAATTTCGTTTTGACAAAAAATGAATTGACTTTTCTATGTGATACCTCTGTAAGAATTGAATGTATTTGATTATATTGGAAAACATCTTTTCTAAATTAATAATATTTTTTTTGGGATAATTTTATCGGTCTTCTATGGAAGATAAGGTTCATTTTAGGTAATAACTATTGATTCCAGTCAACAATTATTAAAAATAAAAAGAAATAAAAAAACACTTTAACCTTTTGAACATGTAAAATATATAAGATTAGTGCATTTCATACAAGTTAAGTGATTAAATCGGGAAAAATAAGGTTTGAGTAAATTAATTGGAACAAATTATGAAAGTGAGTTACATTTCTATAAAATTTTCTTGAAAATAAAAGTTCAAACTTCTTAGGTCCATTTTTAAAAGAAGACATACTTACATGTGAGTAAGGACCAGATTCTTCTATCATGATTCCATCAAAACTAGATATGCAATCGTAAAACGTTTCATCATCAGACGCGTACTGCTTGTCATGATTTTCCTGAGTTGAAAGCAGAGGCATAATTACTTAGACGCTTAAGTATTAAGCTATTAGAAATAATTGGATCAAGGCAACACACGAACACCATGGCTTTTGTGACTAAAACTCCATGCAGGACTCTATTTTGATTATTAATAACTGAAAACCATGAAAAAAGTTCTTTACCGAAGAGAAACCAAATAACTTTCAAAGTTTAATAATAAGGGTAAGGTTGAAATACAAAAGGCTCTAAAATTAAAAAGTGTGATAAGAAATCTCAACTATTAATCTTATTAATCAATAGTTGAGATCAATTTATATAAAAAAAGTTGTTATAGGGTATTTTAAGAATAATCAATTTTGTTGAATTTTTACAAGTTTCCTTATTTTTTTTAAACGTTTATAACTTTTATGTACGACATTATCTTTTTATAAAAATCACACCATGAAAATGACCATTTTTTATCTTTAAAACGAGCACGGTATTGTTTTATAAAATTTTAATATTTTTTTTATGTTTTTAAATTTATATCTCGTTATTGTGTCTTTTAATGCAGTTTATTGTACTTTTTTTGTTAGTTATTGTGTTTTTCTAGAATGATGAATTTAAAAAAAAGTATTATAATGGAATAATATTGTTTTGTATTTCTAATATGTAATACACAATAATAAATTAATAACTAATAAATTTAATACATTAAAAACAATTACATAATTTCTGAACAATAATCTTGTGGCTGATATTTTGGAGTGTAAAAACAAGGTAACTGAATCTTATTATACACTTAATTGTATGGCTAAAGTAAATAAGTACAAAGATCACAACCTTGAGATAGCAAAATAGACTCAATTTACATTTTTAATTTCAATTTGATAAAGGCTGATCTTGGCCAAAAAGAAAAGAAAGAGGTTCAAATACAAAGTGTATTTTTGCTACAAAATGTAAGAAGACACAATGAGTCAAAAAAAGTCACAAAAAATATCTCACGATCTAAATCGAATTTCAAAAAAGTAATTTCGAGCTTTTGTTCCCCTAGCCGTCCTCACTAAGAAAAAAATAAACGAAAAATAAAAAAAATAAAAAAAATTAATGTTTTTTTATTGTGTCATTTATGAAAGACACAATAACGTCATTGTGTCATTATGAAAGACACAATGACGTCATTGTGTCATAAAGATACAATAATTTTTTTTTTTATTTTTTTTCTGAAAGAGGATGACGGGAGAACAGAGACTCCAAAGTACTTTTTTAAAATTCAATTTAAATTGTGAGATATAATTTTTTTGTGACTTTTTTAGCCTCATTGTGTCTTCTCACACTTTGTAGCAAAAATACAATTTGTAGAATAACATCACCCAAAAGAAAATATAGGAGTTTCGGATAAACTTGTTTCATTTTTTAAGCATGAATAATATAATGTGGATTCTCAAATTGATGATCTTTTACTTGAATTAAAGTCTACACAGGATGATCTTGCTCTGGCTAAATCCTATGCAGACAAATACACGACTTAATCTGAGAAGCTTGAAAAATTACTTATTATTCTGAAACTCTCAAAACTTGTATGAAATCAAGACAGATTTGAGTTAAAAGATTATCGTACCACCAATTCACAATGTATACCCCCAGATGCAATTTTGACGTATAGCTTATCACTAGTGCTGACCCTAGTTGTTTATTATTTATTAACATTAAAGATAATTATAGTTTTTCACATCCATTTAACTGAAACAGTTAACGTCTATTCATGTCACTAGTGTTACAATTTGACAAACAGTTAGAACATGACTAAATTTCTTAATGTTTAAATCAACATATGCAATATAGACATTTCACAGGTACCATTCGTATAATTAAGGGAAATGTTCAAATACAAAGTTTTCTAAAACTAAAAAGTGTAAGAAGGATTAAGATGTTGACACATGTACTTTTGATTAAAATTAGGTTAGGTGTAAAATTGGTAATGTTCCCCTTTCTCAAGTTGCACCTTTTTTTAAATATTCATAACTTTTACATACGACATTATTTTTTTTTTAAAAATTACACCACAAAAACGAGTATTTTTTAATCTTTAAAACGCGTGTAGTGTTGATATAAAAAACAAAGTTTTATTTTCATTTTTTTAACTCATTATGTAATTTCATCAAGTAATTATGTAATCTTCAGAATTGATGAGTATTACACAATTATCTGATGAGTAATACATAATGAACTTTAAACATAAAAGTTTATATTTCTCATCGTTATGTTATTCGACAATCATCATTTTAAAAAACACAATGCATAACACAATGATCAACATTAGACACTACAAGTAACACAATAATCAGCACTAGACTCGATGATTAACAATAAAAACAATGAGTTGCTTATTAATGATTAAAAAATGACCTAATCAGCATTACATAATGAACTGAAAATAATATAAAAATTTTACATTTTCAGCATTGTGTTATTTTAAAATCACCATTTTAAAAAACACAATACATAACACAATAGTTAATATTAGACACAACGGGTAACAAATGACTAACACTAGACTCAACGATTAGCAATAAAAACAATAAGCTGCTTAACGAGGATTACAAAATTACTTGATCAGGATTACACAAGAAACTTGAAAAAAAGTACGTTTTTGGCATTGTGTTATATAAAAATCATAATTTTAAAAAACACAATTCATAACACAATAATCAACATTAGACACAATAGGTAACACAATGATCAACGCTAGACTCGACAATTAGCAATAGATACAAGAAGCTGCTTGACGAGGACTACAAAATGATCTGATCGGGATTACACAATGAACATAAAAAGCGTAAAAATTATATTTTTAGCATTGTGTTATTCGAAAATCACTATTTAAAAAAAATAATGGTTAACATTAGACACAATAGGTAACACGATAACTAGCACTAGACTCGATGATTAACAATATACACAATTAGTTGCTTGATGAGAATTACACAATTACTCGATTAGAATTATACAATAAACTGAAAAACGAAACAAAATTACATTTTTAACATTGTATTATTTGAAAATCATAATTTTTAAAAACACAATGCATAACAAAATGGTCAACATTTATACAATGACCTAATATTACACAATGAGCTGACGAATATTACACAATAAGCTGATAAATATTACACAATAATCTGAAATAACGTGAAAAAAAACTTTGTTTTTTATGTATCAAAACTATATTTATTTTAAAAATTAAAAACGTTTGTTTTTTATGATGTGATTAAAAAAAATAATATTGTATGTAAAAGTTACAAACGATTAAAATAAAAATAAATTCGAACTTACCGTCCGTGTAATTAATTCATTGTGATAGCAGGGATGTGGGCCAGCAGCCTAAAAAGCAAATTTAAATTCATTGTCTTGATGAATAACTTGGTTTTTCCGTTTTCTCCAGAAAAGACAATCCAATGTTAGTTTGCCGCGGAAAATGTTGATTCCACGGTATATCAGTACAAAAGGTAAGATAAAATAATGTGTAATAGCAATTAATATTTGTTTATTGATTTACTTATGTTTTAATATCATTGATTTACTCGCATGTTTCTCTCATGTCTCAACTAAACAACATTCTTAATTATACAATACGTTTTCGTGTTATGACAAAAGAAAGGTCGATGGTCTTATGTGTGGCTCCATATTATCACTGAATAAGACCCGATCAAGGAACGATACGATCACGCCCGCATTACATAGATATATATAACCCGGTAAGCAATGTTTTTAAAACAACAGCGTATTTTAATTACATTTTAGTTCCTATCAAATTATTCTCTTATCATATGAGATGACTAGAAATTTTATTTGACATCACATTTTCCACTTCTTGAAATAAATAGTTTTCTTTACTTACAAATGTATGACGAAAACCTAATAAATATCTCCACTCATAAAGTCTGTTCTAGAAAGACATATATGACAGTGGAAAACACAAGAGAACAAGATTGATATAAATTTAAATGCCAAACATATTGGAGGCCGCTAGTCTAAAACTAACCATGTTTATCACGAAACAAATTAAAAATAAAAAATAAACTTACAAAATGATGGTATGTAATATACAAGAATCAAAAAACTAAATTGAATGAACATTGTTCACCTCGATCAAAATGATTTGTGATAAATGAAACATGTGGATTATAATGATTCAAATATTGATACTTCAATAAAAAATATATTGTTACTTAGAGTAGATCAATAAATGATAACTTTATTTAAATACATAACATCAAACCAAACTCCTTAATTTGGTCACACAACTTATATATGTTTCATTGATCAGGCATAGCAAACTCGCTGGACACTCGCGATAAAGAAGAAGAGCGATGTGAGGAACCACCCGGAGAAGCCCCCGACTTCAGAGCCAGCATGGAATCTGCGCTCCATGATCGCTTGATCGGGTATGACACCTTAGCAGCGACGTGAGAGCAGTGGCCACCACTGGACTTATGAAGAGCACAGGTGCAGTTGGAGTGGTAGGGCCGCTGTTGAACACCCATGTCGTCGGTCGATATACAGCCTCCATATACGCCCTGAAACATCCCGTCTCTGGTGGCCATGATGATGTTTAATTTCCGGTAGCTACTATGTGGAAATTATTTTGTGTGTTAACAAGAAGTGAATGGGATGGTGTGTGGATATTACAATACAACTTATATTTATATTGTAGAGGCAACGTGTTGACCGAGGTATCTTGTGCCGTACTAGAATTCTACTTGTGAACAACTCCATCGGAATGAAATAATAATTTACATAAATATGATTTCCACGATTTATTCTATAAAACATAAGTTTTGAAATCTCTGGTTAGTGATAGAAAGATTTACTCTGATACTCGAAAACAAAATTGAGTTACTGATCTACTCTAATAAAACAAAATGTTAATATACTACATGACATTTTTTTATCGCATCTATTTAGTATCAAGCTAGGTATTGTACATGTGTTATTACTAAATTAAAAGTTAAACATTTAATAATACATTATATTAACTATATTATTTATATACTTTCCAAATTATGAAACAAATTTTTTGATAATTCAAAAGCATGTTTCTTTTTGTTATAAAATTTATTTTTTTAAAAACAAAGCTTTATGAAATATGAAGTTTTTAGTGCAAAGAACTTTTAAAAAAATGATATTGTTTAAAAAAGTATTTTACAAAAATTTAGAGTGTTTAAAACAACAATTTTTAAAGCATAAGTTTTTTAAAGACGAAACTTTAAAAAAATATTATTGTTGTTTTATTACCTACCACGTAGTTTCAATAATATTTTATATCAAAAATTATTTTTTTATGTTTAAATATTAACAAATAACTATTGATTTAATATTTTTATTCAATATGTGTATTATACGTGTTTCTAAACTAGTAATGAGAATAAATACACATGGCAAATAAGAAACGTGTCAAGTGATCGATTGATTTATGTGACTAAATGAAATATATTCTAGCTGACCTCTTCATTCATAGTAACTAGTCAATGTGACATAGGGGCGGACTTAGTAAAGAGGGGAAGGGGTTAACAGACCCCGCATACATTTTCTTTTATATGTAACGGTCTTAACGATTTTCGATTCGACTCTATGTTTTTTTAAATCTCGACCCCTTTAGTAAAGAATTTAAAAGCCTCCTTTTGTTAACTAATAAATCCCAAATCTAATATCCAATTAAGTTTACTTTTTGTTAAATCTATTAAGCCCATTTGTTAATTAAAAGATCAGTTTTTTCTATTTTCCGTTAAATGCATTATCAATCTACTATTTATAATTATCTTGAAAAGTCACTTAAAAGTTACCCCTAATTAAAGAGAAGCTACTTACAAATTGCAGTTTGCAAAGATGTATTAACGACTTTAGTTGATCAACAAATTGCAATTCTTGCTTCGGTTTTCCGTGAGTCTACCAATCATGACATCAAGTAAGTTTTTTTAATTGTTTATTATGGATTCAATTGAGAATTTTATATGATTACATATTTTAATTCTAATGTTACCACATGATTTGATCATCTTTTTTTATTATATGTTCACACATAATAGTATATCTCATGTGTTTTGTTTTAACTATTTAAGTTTTATATCTTTTAGTTTTCCTAATGACTAAATAATTGATTAATATATATTTTAAAACATAATATCTTATTTCAGTTTTAGGGTTTATGGAGAGATTTAAAAAATAAAATTATCCGAATCATCATCTGCAAGTGATATTCCTGACAAATATAATTTAAAATATATTCACTGATATCCTTTTGAACATAAACCAATTGACCATACCCGACTAGAACCAAACAGAAAATTTGGACATTGAGGTGAGATACACTCGAGTACCAAAAAGAACCGACCCAAGAGAGCAAAATCATAGCTCCGCCCTTGAATGTTACTTACATTCATGATGACCTCTTCATTCACGCTGATTGGCCAATGTGACAATCTATGTAAATGATAACAAAAGTAGAAATGATGAAAGAGTCGAAAATGCAAGTCACAAGCCAAAATGCCGCCTAATGAGATCGGGAGAATCATGCACAATGTATGAAGAGACTACACACCATAGAAATCAGGCAGACTTTATTTTTCGGTTCCGATTATTCTAATCATCTTCTACGATCGGATATTTATTCTCCCGTCCGAGGGTGATCGTTGGAAAACCCTTTTCCTACAGAAAGCCTAGTTACTATTTTGCCAAACATAACTGGTGCAATTGTACTCGTTCGAGAAGCAACTTGTTGAATCAAGCCATTAAGTGGATAATAGTTTCACCATTGGCACCATCTTTTATCCAAATGACTGATAGAAGAAGCATTTTTTATTCAAATTATGAGATGAGAACGAATATCATTAAGTTTAGTTATCATGGAGTTGCAACAATAGTTCCCAATTCTCAACAAGGGATAGGAAATTATCTCAAATTCCACTATGACAGAACTAGTTTTGTTGTTTTCGATAAGTGACGGAGCTTAAACTAGTTTATAAGGGGGGCGGGGGCGAACACAATATATAAAAAAAATTGAACTACCAAGTCTAAAATAACACTACCGACGAAGAAAAGATGGGGGCGGTGGCCCCTCCGGCCCTAGTGAAGCTCCACCCATGTTCCGAATCCCAACACCTTATTGGCTCATTATGCAACAAGATCTTCATGTCAATCGGTATTCACCACCATTCCTTATTTATCTTCATCTATTCGTTGGATTAATCTTGATTGGCTAAAACTTAATTAATTGGTCATGGGTTCTAGTGATGGAGCTGGATACGGATCAGCAGATTATTTATTTAGTCACATGTTTTATTAGTTTATTGAGGTCGAAGTAGTGAGTTAGTGGAGTAGTGGTTTTTCTTTTCTTTAGATACAAGGTTTTTGTATATTTAATGTAAGTTTGTTTATGTATAAAATTATAAGAGTTAAAACAGTAAGATTTCTTCTTAGTGTGTGTGTTTGATTAGAGCTTGAACCAAGAATTGGTATCGAAGCCCTTAGGTTAAAAGAAAGCTGTTTTTGCTGCGCCTAGGATCGATTAACAAAACAAGATTATATAAGGATGAACAACTTGATTTGGGTTCTACATAACAATGCAGAGAACCGGTGATGAACGCAATGGAAGAAAACAATAATTTACATACAATACACACTATGTGTTCATACATAAAATGCGGTACATATGTGGCTATTTATACCTAAGGATTCGGCGGTTAAACTACCAACCAACAAGGTAGTTAAATAACTAACTAACTAACCATAACTAACTCTAAGTAACTATAACCGTAACTATCCTAACAGATTTGACTTTCTTCTTTGACTTTCTAATAAGATAAATTTCTTGATTACGCCAAGTCCAACAGTTTTGAGAGTCATTTTTAGAGGGGATGCAGCCCTTTGGCTGCAGGGTAGAAGATGAGGAAGAAATAGTGTAATGAAGAAATATTGTGTAGCGAACAGGCGACTAAATCGATGGGATGTGTGTTGATCTATGTGATCAAGGGATGCAAATATATATGGTTTGAATTATAAGAATCAAGGAGTGAACAGTGCGTTCGTTGGAGTTTTTGTGTGAAACAAGAAGATTTCTGATCTGTGTGAGTGAGATCTGCTACGGTGTGGAAAGCAAGAATGTTACAAGCTAAACACCAAAGATTTATGGCAATGTGTAATCAGTATGAGAGGGAAACAAGTTTGGTAGACATTCGAACAAGGCAAATCACAAAAATGCATCTTATGTTACACCATCGTGAGTGTCGGTTTACATGGATCCAAATTACCCCACTTACAATATATGTAATGACATATATTCATTAACAGTATGACAGCACGAACATATATCATATTTTTTGAAATAATCTTTTATTTAAGATTTGCCATTTTTCTCCACTGGGTTATTTTCATACTTATACTTTCTTTTCTTGCAGTAATAAATCATCAACAAGCAACAAACTTGAACGAAAATCAATAAAAAAAACCTAATTTTTGCAAAATTCTGAATAGTTTTATTGATTTTAAATTTTAAGCAACTTGAAATAGAAAGCTATCAACGCTCGAATCTAATTAGAAGGGTCTTTTATGGTATCTTGTCAAACAAAAACCAATCCCCTTTATTACTCTAAATATACACAAAAATGAAACTAAACGAACATATTTTATAGTGTACGTGAATCCGATAAAAATGGCTAGTGGTGAAACAATACATATTTGTCCTGATTGGTTTGATCATTATGAAACTTTACTACAATATAGTAAAAAATAAATAAAGCCTTTTGTTTATGTTCTTACTTGTTTAAGAAAAATAGTGGGACGCAAAAAGATGCATTCTGAATGAGACTTTAGTAGTTTGAAAAAGATTGTTCAAGTGGATGTTGGTAATATACTAATTGCTTTTACAATACATCATTTATTGTGAATATCTGCTTAAATAAAAAAGTAAAATATCATTTTGTCCCTAACGTTGTATCAAAATTATCATTTCAATCTAAATTTTTGTTTTGATATTTTAACACTGTAGTTTACCAAATATTATCATTTTCATCAACTTCACTAAAACCGTTAAAAACCCACGTTAAAATTAAATGTATGTGTCTTTTTCAACACCCTAATTATCCATTTAAAACCAAGATGCCCCTATAAAAATATAGATAAATATTAAAATTATTAAACTCACAATATGCCCCTAAAAAATATTAGTATTATAGTTATTATAAATATGAAGATATATATATATATATATATAAGTTATATACTTAAATATAAAAAAATACTTAATATCAATAGTATTTAGTTATAAAAATATAACTAGTAAATATAAATTTAAATGTCAATTTATATTATTATAAATAAAATAAAATTTAATGAAGTGAATTAAATAATATCACATTGTTAAATATTGTATTAATAATGTGTATTAAATGATACAATAATTAGAATAAGTTAATTAAAGGTATGCAAAAGTGAAACTATTACATAAAACACTTATACTCTATGCTTAAATGTTGTATAGGTGTCTTACACTTTTAATGAAATTAACATCTTATCCTTCTAATATGTATTATATAACAGTATAGATTATAAACAAAACACACCAAATACTATGATAATCTATATCTATACTACTATATAATACAATTTTAAGCATAGAGTATAAGTGTCCTATGCAATAGTTCCATTTTTATCCTAACTATTTTAATTAATACACATTATTAATACATTATTTAATAATATAATAATAATTTTACATACTATTATTTGAATAACTTTTACTATTCTCCTATATATGAATAAAGCAAATCGATGAACAGTGCCAGAAGGGTATTTCCGTCATTTTGGGTTTCTCTCTATTTAACCCTAGCCATTGTTTAGAGAGAGAAAGGGAGAGGAGAGGTTCAGGGGAGATGCTTGGTTCGGGCCGCCGCAGGTGCGACGGCGTCACCTCCGGCTTCCTTTTGGGTTGCTCTACGACGATGGACAGTGACGAAAGGGAGATGAGAGGTTAAGGGTAGATGGTTGGTTCGGGTCACCGCAGCGTGCCACCGCCGTAGCACCACCGCCTCCGGCTTCCTTTTGGGTTGCTCTCCGACGATGAACAGTGACAGGAGGGTGTTTCCATCATTTTGGGTTTCTCTCTATTTAACCCTAGCCATTGTTTGGAGAGAGAAAGGAGATGAGAGGTTGAGGGGAGGTGGTCGGTTTGGGTTGCCGCACACAGTCGTCGCACCACCACCTTTGGCTTCCTTTTGGGTTGCTCTCTGACTCCTTTTTGGGTTTTATGGTGGCCTAGGTGATTGCATGCATAAAGAGAAGGAAAGGGGGGTTGGTGTGTCGCCGCCGCTTCCGACCGCCATTTGGTCGGCTGACGGCAGTTTGACTCCGTCGCTCCTTGCGGTGGTGGTGGAGCGCTCCTTCCTTCGATGAATATCGTCCTTTTCGCTTTGACTATGTTGTCTGAAACTTTTAGAGTTTGGGTGTCACTTGGCTTGGTTTCCCTTTTTGAAGCCTTTGGGGTTTTCAGATGATTGGGGCCTCTAGGTGTTGATGAGGCGGAACACGGCTATAACCAGCGGATGTTCTCTCTGCCGACACCCGGCTTCGCGTTGTGGTTGTTGTTCAACCACTATATCTGGGACTATCTCCTCTACGCTTCAATTTCGTCGGTATTTTTAGTATATATGAATTTACAACTTGCAGAATAGTACTCCTCTTAAAGATACATGTTGGTGATATAGGCTTGCTGACAGCCACGTCTTTGCCAACCCTTCCCTTTGTTTTAAATGGAAAGAAAATTCAGATACACAAGTTTGAAGCATCAGATTGTGACCAATGTATATTTCTTTTAACTGAAAAAGGACACATGTATTAGTAGGTTGAATTCTTGTAAGTCTAATAAGAAGTCACAGTGCACATACACTACTATTCATTTAGCAAGGTTGGTGGTAGTCATCTCAAATATCTGTGATCATGAGACATATATCGTGATTTGGATTTGATCTCGATGGAAGTTTGATTTTCCCAAGTCGTGGCTCAATTTTAGAAATTTCATCGTATATCTACCGGCCGTCCCTCAAATCATTTTTTTTCCTTTAGTTTCTCCCAAGTTTAGACTTTGTTAAAATTTCTTATTAACCTCAAAGTTTGGATTGGTTCCTGCTTTGTGCATTTTTTTTCTTTTTTCGCTTTTTTTACTTCTCTTACATTATTTTCCTTTAAATTACTTTTTTTCTTATACTTTCTAATAGTTATTTAATTTAGATTACTTTTTCTAATTATTAGGCCGCACGTGCGTAACATAATTAGCATACGCGTCGCAACTTGCTATTAAATTGTACTACTCCGCCGCAACACATGTGCCTTACATTTTAATTACTTTTTTAAAATTAGACTTTTTTATGTATTTTTTGAGTTGCTTTACGTTTTCATGTTAATTTTATCTGAAAATGAGTCGGGTCAAATATAACATGTTTTAATCATTTGGCGGCATGATTGACGTAAACTTCATTTGGAATGAGTCGGGTCGATTATAGTATATACTTTTTCACGCCGTCTACGGCGCCGCCGCAACGCTCGACGGGTAAAGAAACTAGTTTAAATAATTAAGTATACAACTAATATTTATAATAACTAATAGTTATATTTTCTAGGATTATTTTGAGTAGTCGATAACTTTTGTATTTATGACTAAATTTGTTAGTAAATGACATATTATTTAATATGTCTAATTGTCTAAAAATATAATAACAATAAATACAATAATATTAATAATAATGATTATTTTTATTAAAAAGTTAACAACAACAACAACAACAATATTGTGTTAAAATTTAATATTGTATTTTTGTCATGTTATTGTATCTGTAACAATTAATAATAATATATCATTAATCATGATACAATGTTCTATATTTATAATAGTTTTTATTTAAATACTTTTAATGTATTTGTTTTACTTGATATCCATGAATTATTAAATATCATATGTTAAATAATAGTAACATGAGGATATAATAACGAATCACTAAAGCATGTGTAGACATCCATACGAATCTGAGCACTTATATCACTGAACTTACTAAAATTATAATAATCGCAAAAACTATCATTGTGATGTTCACATATACATTTAAAATCAAACCGCAGCGAAGTGTGGGTGTCCACTATACTACTATATAAAGCAAAATCTTAGGATACAAATGTAATTTTACAAAAATATTAAGACATCTAATACAACTTTTTAAGCATTAGGTACAAATGTTCAATGCCATCATTCTTATTTTGCCCCTTATTAATAAACTTCTTGTAATTAATATATTGATTAATACATTATTTAATATTGTAATATTGTTTAATTCACTATATTAAATATTATATAATTTTTAATATTTTAAATTAACATATAAATTTATAAATAAGTATTACCTTATTTGAATACTTAACTAAATACTTTTATAATAATAATATTAATAATAATAATAATAATAATAATAATAATAATAAAATTTATAAATAAGTATTATTCTATTTTAATACTTAATTATAGAATTACTAAATACTTTATAATAATGATGATAATAATAATCTATATCTATATCATCTATTATTTATTACTATTTATAAAACATCTCCTTAAGACAAAATTGTAATTTTGCAATAATTTTAACATAATATATAAAGGATGCAAGCTTTAATTTTTAATATTATAAAAAATCTTCTTATTATACTCTCATTCCGCTTCAAAAAAATATACCACATGGTTTTATTTTAATATATTTGTATTTAATATCTAACTAGTTTTTTTCACGCGCTACGCGGCGGAAGTTTGGTCGTTATACCCCTCGTTTTGCGTCGAAAGTTTGGTCATTGACTCATTTCAACCTTGCTCGCCAAAAACCATAAAAACGAACATCGATATCATTTTCGATAATACCAATACCAACACCTATGATCATTCTTGATAATACCAATATCAACAATAATAATATTTACGCTTAATCGGTTCGTTTCTTAACGTTATCAAAAGTAAAATTAAATAAAATCAATCTAGAGCCAGTAAAAGCTTATTATTTCTATTACATAAAAGTTTGTTAGAACAATACAATTTAAATGTTGACGTCTAAAAGTAAACAAACGAAAGATCTCGGTGGTCAAATAATAAAACTTATGTTCTAAAGAATAATTATAATTAAGCTTTGATCAAAAGAAAACAAGAAAAAACTAAGTAAAAGCTGTAATAGAAAATAGTAATAATAATATAAGAAAAGAAATAGTAATACAACTAAAAGCATATAAACCTTTATAAACAAACTTTTGAGGCTTTAAAAATAAAAGAGAAAAAAAAAATGAAACCATTCTTTTAAGTTTTGATAACTATCATTGAAAATTTTAAACTTGTATTTAAGTTTCCAATAAAGTTCTCTACACAAATTTTTTTTCTAATAAAAATATACAAATCTGAAAGTAACCATCTTGTATTCTTGTGAAAACCACCCTTCAACAACTTCATCTCTTCCCTTTCCGTTCAACCAGCTTGTACAACCGAAAACCACCACGGTAACACCATCGTCTCTTCCTCTCTCTCAACATGGTGGGCGATGGCACTAGTTTTGGTGGATGTGATGATCAGTTAGTTTCTTCTAGGTTTTGTTGGTTCTTCAATATAATGAATGTACACACTTACAGTGGAGAAAAAGTGGTCTGGACCTACCTGCAAATTAAAAAGTTTAGTGGTCAAACTATGAAACATTAAACATCACTGTAGCAACCATGTTTCTTTTTAATATATAGTATAATGTTATAAGAAATCTAACTTATACTATGTCGAGCGTGAATTTTTCTTGAAAATATTCATTATACTTTAATCATGTTTAAACTTATGTTTACTTAAAAGTTGACTCATTCAATTATTTTTATTAATGCTAATTAGTTTTGTAACAATATGTTAGCTAAAACATATGATAATAACCATAAGCCGTGTAACAGATTTAAACCATAAAACAAAACAATTGATAAATTAAGTGAAATATAACAAGTATAGACTTGTATATTGTTCACTCCGTCGCAACGCGCGAGTTACTCACTAGTAACTTCTTATATATATTACACTTATGCTTATCCTACTCTAATTCAAACACCTTTAAATAATTAAACAAACTCGCTCCTACTTTAATACAAACTCAACCATAATATTGATAAACTAATATTAATAGTTATTTTTTTAATTTAAATCAAGATTAAACTTTCATCATCTCCCTTAAGCTTGATTTGTTTCACCCGAGTCTTGTATATCGTGCAACACCTATAATTCTTCAATTTTAATTCTTGGTTTCTTGCTTTCACCCCACAACAAGACCCTTAGTGCAACAATCACAAACACGCACTCCTTGCAATTAGCCATCTTCAAGTCCTTTGGAGTATACATGTCTAAAATACGTTCAAACACTTAAATAAAAATGCAAAAAATTATTATCATCAAATTCATTAGTTTTATTAGGGGTGTTCAAAATCGGATATCCGAACTTTGAATATCCGAAAATTTCGGATAATAGATATCACTATCCGAATCCGAATCCGTATCCGTATCCGAATTTTTGGATATCCGAAATTCGGATATTCTAAATTTTAGATTCGAATTCGGATATCTTAACGGATATACAAATTCTAAAAAAATTAATATTATTTAATATTTTTATAAAAAATTAGCATTTTTATTAAAAAAGATTTCGGATATCCAAAGTTTTTATGAGAATATCTGAAATATCCAAAATTTCTAATTAATATTTATTATTTAATAATTTTTAGAAAAGTATTTCGTATAATTCGGATATCCGAATATCTAAATTCAAATCCGAAATTTTGGATATCTGAATTTCAGATATTTGAAATTTCAGATATTTCTGATTCCGATTTTTGGATATTTCGAATTCGAATATTTTTGAATGCCCCTAAGTTTTATAATGCTTTTTTTCTCCACAAATCAACAACAAAATTATCTTTTTTTTTTTTTTTCGCCTCCTTGATCAGATCTTCACAATTCTTTCCCCGGTCCTACTCGATCAAGGAAAAAAACACAAACCCACTACCCTACTGCTTATATTGTTGTTCTTTTTTACCTAATAGGCACAACTAGATTCAAAGCCTCCTATTTTAACACATTTTTTCCCGTCCGCCTATCCACAAATCTAAGCAGATATCTTCTATGAAAGAAAAATAACCTACCCTGGTTACTCCGTTTTTGTTGGTAGGGAAGAAAAATATCCGATGTTGATCTTGACTTTAACGGTCTTGTTAACAGAACCGATTCACACAAACTTCTTCTTTCACCATGTTTGATTGTTCCCTCCCGGATTCAATCGACGATTTGTTTTTCTAGTGTCATGTTTGTTGTCTTCAATAATCGATTCTTGATCTTGACTACACCTAAATCATTGATCTTATGCCTTTCTCCTCGGCTATAACCTACACCTTAGCTCTATACCGATTGTTGAAAGGGAATCATTACATCAAAATAAGAACACATTCAGAATATGAAGACAACCGGTCTTGACTTTAAAAATATTATTATAAACAAAACCAACCAAATAAAATGATAATAACTCTCTATTTATACTACAATTATGCTTATCCTACTCTAATTTAAACACCTTTAAAAATTTAATAATTAAACAAACTCACTCCTAGTTTAATACAAACACAACCATAGTGTTAATAAACTAATACTAATAGTTATCTTTTTATTTAAATCAAGATTAAACTTTCAGTCTTAATGTTCCTTTTTATTAATCATTTTAAGGTAGCCTCTATCTTACGTTTTTTTGCCCTTTTAGTCCTACTCTTGTACTTGTAGTTTGTGAAATCTAGTGTTTCAAATCTCGTAATAAACGTATGGTTTCATCAAAATTTAAGAAAAAGTACGTTGTCTGTTGATTCTATACGATGAAGACACTCGAGATCGATATATACTTTTTCTCATTTTATATGGAACCCCACAACAGATGGGTGAAAAAAACTCATTACTTAATCTTATCTTGTTTATTATGTTTGACTTTATTTTAATGCTGAACTGAAATGAATTTAATAAAACTATCTTAAATTTTTTTTGAACAGCGAATTCATTAAAAACTATCTTAAATACAACTGCAGAAGAGCCTGAGTTGAGTATCGTAGTACGAGTCCAAGTGTCCAACTAAATCTTAACTCGAGTAATTTTTTGAACGGTAAATGTACCATCCTGATTCGGATAATAGGTGTTATCTTAATTAGGTCCACCTATCCGTTTCCGAGCCGGGACCGTACCCCCAACCCCCTTAAGATGAAACTAATTGCAGAAAAAACCTTGTGGCTCAACTCTTAGCATATTAATTAACTAGCTTAATTAATATAAAACTCGAGCTCGATTCACGAATAAACTTAATTAACTCAGGTCGTCTCGAAAACGGCTCGTTATCCTGACACCCACCAAAGATGAGTGAAAAAAATCATTAAATAATCTTACCTTGTTTTATTATGTCTGATTCTATTACAATAACTAAAGTAACAAATAAATTTTTTAGAACTACCTAATACATGTTTAAACGAAGTACAAATTCACTAAGTAACTCATTCTTAACTTATTTAATTTAAAGAGTTCAAGTTTGACTTATTTAATCTAATTTATATCTTCTATATTCATACTATATAATATTTTCTAATAAAGTAAAATATTTAATCTAATTTATATCTTCTATATTCATACTATATAATATTTTCTAATAAAGTAAAATAGTTTTGTCACATGTTATTTTCTTAAAACTATTTTGTCACATGTTATTTTCTCATAATTATTTTGCACTTGTAACTATCATAGCAAATCAACTATTTAGTAATTATATTAAATGTTAATAATATTATATATCCTTTTCAAATAAAATGTTAGTTTTTTAATAAATAAAAATATGTTTAATTTTTATTAAAAACACATTTTTAAATAAAACTTTATGAAATATGAAGTTTTTTAATATAAAAAACTCTTTCAAAGAAATAAAATTGTTAAAAAATAGTTTTTAGAAAAGAAATATGTTTAAAAGACATTTTTTTAAAACAAAAGTTTTTATAGATGAATGTTTTAAAAAAATATTGTTTTATTGCTTAAGTTAGTTAATTATACGTAATTTTAATCATAATTAATCTCATAAAAATATTTTATATAAATATTGATTATTAATTATTAATTTAATATTTTTATTTGACTCATGTGGTACATGAATTTCTATACTAAGCTATATTATATTATCTTTAGTTTACCGTGTATTAAAATAGTTGAATTAATCATATATTATGTAGAATAAGAATTTATTATTTATAAAACGATATTCTAAAATAAGATATCATTAAAATTACGTAAGAGTAAGTATTATACATACTAAAACAATGATATCAACTTTAAATTTTTTTCTTTTTGTCAAAAATAAATAAAAATTTTGTTTCAAAACAACCGTTTTAAAAAGTATCATTTTTAAAAATTCCCGTATTATAACTCCCAAATTTAATTATTTTTGGTTTATTAAATTTTTTTTCTAAAAATAAATTTTAAAATATTTAAAATTTTAGAAAAGGAAATTTGATGTTTTAGAAAAATTTATTATATTATAAAAATCTATTTTTTTAGAAATATTATTAAAAAAGATCTATTACTTAGTTTATTAAAAGCTATTTTAATCTAGAAAAAAATTTAATAATATTATTAGTAATTAATATAACTAATAAATATGAAACAGAAGCGAGAATATTTTGCTAATAAAAAATATGATGCTGACACATATCCCCACTAGTTATTTTTTTTATTATAGTAGCAAGATAATTAATAAAAAACTCAAGTGAAACATGACATATATTTATAATCTTAAAATTTTATTTTCTTGTTGCTCTCTCTATTAAACAAGAAATATCACAAACATAATAAATTTCACTTTCCTTTTTAATAGAATAACCAATTTCATTTTTATTTTAAGTTAAGTTTATATAATTTTTAGTTTATATTTTTTTGAGTAAAATGTCATTTTCATCCCTGATGTTTTGTTAAATTCATCACTTTAATCTAAATTTTTTTTATCAATTCAATCACTGTAATTTACCAAATGTTACTATTTGGATCCACTTTACTATCATCGTTAAACTTCTATTAAATATGAGGGTATTTTAGTCTATTTCAACACCCTATTTATCCAATTAAAACAAATTAATTAATTAATATTCAATTAAAACTAAAAAAACACATGAAGCGACTAGTGAGGCCAGACACTTTGATTTAGAAGTTTTGATTAACCCTAATTCATGTTGTTTGATTAAGGTCAGCTATAGGAGTTCAATTAATCTTCACGTTTTGTTTAAACGGGTACCATTGTTCGATTAAGTTCTGCTGTGAGACTGAGGTTTGCTATGGGACTGAGTTTTGTTGTTGTCACACTTTATATAATTGAGGTATGCTATTGTCACGTTTTGTTTGATTGAGGTTTGCCCTTATCATGTTTGTTCGGACGAGACAACATAAGACATCAATCAAACAAAATGTAAAAACAAGTGACCTCAATTGAACAATGATACACGTTCAAACAAAACATAGAGATGAATTAAAATCTCACAGCAGACCTCAATCAAACAACATGGGTTAGAGTTAATCAAAACTTCTAAATCGAAGCATACGGTCTCACTAGTCGCTTTATGTGTTTTTTAGTTTTAATTGAATATCAATTATTTAATTTGTTTTAAGTGGATAATTAAAAAAAACTAAAATACCCCCATATTTAACGGATGTCTTAACGGAGTTAGTGAAATGGATAGAAATGACAACATTTGGTAAACTATAGTTTTTGAAATGGCAAAAAAAAGTTGTTAGATTGAACTGCAAATTCAATGAAACGTCAGGGATGGAAATGACATTTTACTCATACTTTTTTAAAATCAAGTTTTATAATTTTAAGTTGTTAAGTATGTGCAGGACCGGTTAGGGTGTTAACAACAATTAGTTTCACAAGAGGAGTGATCTTAGATCACTTAATAGTTCAAATAGGGAACATGAAACTTTGAAGATACAAGGAACATAAGTAACAATGAGACAGAACTTAGAACAATAACACAAGTATTAGTTTTTCAGGATGTTGTATATTGATCTCAAGTTCTATTACAAGTGTTCAAAGCATAATTAAAATACAAGGACCTGAGACTCTTTTATACTACAACCTACAACCGTCAATACTTGGAAGGACAGTTGGAATTGATTAATCTAGACAACAAGATCAATCTAGAGTCAAAAGGCAGATTGCCTTTTGACTAGTGACTATGACATGCCATAGCTCGCTGACTTTTCCTAGTACAAAATGTCTAAAGGAACAAAAGAAGAAAATTACAGACAAAGACTTTATCTACTATTCACTAAAGCATGGAAGTTTCACCAACTCATACAAGTTGGTGAGTTATCAGAGTTGCAGTAGAAAGTTAGTCAGCTTTATCAAAAGTAGATCAGAGAAAGCATCTTTTCTCTGTCTTCCGAAGAAATCAGTCTTCACAGCAAAATGGCTTCGGAAGACTTTGTCTTTGAAGCTTCGGAAGACTTCATCTTTGGCTTCGGAAGAACTTGGCCTCTGGCTTCAGAAGTTTTTACATTTGGAATATTTTTCTTGTTAAGTGTAAAGCTTCCGAAGTAATTTCTTCAGAACTTTTGGCTTCGGAAGACTTTACACTTAGAGTTTTATTTAGAGAGTGTAAAGCTTCCGAAGCAAGTTCATCCTTGTTCCTTAGTGCATGTTGGAAGATCTTTGGTTGCATCAGCCTCATAATCTTTAGATAGATCCTTACAAACTCCTCCTAGGCTGATGCTACCAAAATAGAGAGATTCTTCAAATGTTGATAGTCCTTATTAGGATCAGCATCAAACCTCTCTTCATCATATGGTTAGGATCCTTCAGACTCTCATAGAATCTTCTCATATCATAGAGATCATGTAAAGGAAGGGCAAGCATGTCTTGCTGAAAGTAGACATCCTGACCTCCTTGATCTCTAGTGACATACCATTTGTCTGGATTGTCAGCAAAACTCCAGGACATGATGGGTCTTCCAACTGCAATAGGCTCTACTCTGATGGGAGTTGGTTGAGCAGCCTCTTCATACACTTCCTCAAGATGTTCTGACTCATCCTGAGGTGTATAGGTGGATGCCTTAGTTTTCTTTTTCTTTGTAGGGGTTTTTCTGGCCATCCTTTTTCTCCTCTTTGATGATTTCAACTGAGAGGGCTGGTCTTTAGCACTACATGGTTTAGTAGTGTCCCTCTCAGTTGGGTTCTCTTCTCTTACAGGTTCAGAAGAAGAGAGAAGAGGACCCTGCTATGGATCAGAAGATGAAGTTGGCTAAGATGCAGCTCTAGGTTCAGGTTGTGTTATCTCAGTGGGTTCAATCTTTACCTCAACTTCAGTTTGAGCTGGACTTGGTGGAGAATGTAAGTCCACAAGCTCTCCCCTTTTGATCTTCTGCTTGATCACCCTTATATGCTCATCCATTGTGGATAGAGACATAGGACCAAGCCTCCTTTCGGAGAATCCATACAGCTTCAAGAAGCTCATCATCCTTTGTCTATCTTCAGACTTCTTTTGGCTTTTATGGATGATGTCTCTTAACCTTGCGGCTTCTTCCCTTAGCTTTCTCTTAACAGCTTTTCTTTTTTTTTTTGTGGCTTTTTCTTCCAGCTGCTTGAGATATTCAAACTCTATGTACTCAAAGGATAAGGGAAGAAGTGCAGCTGTCTGATAAAGTCCTGTGGCACTCAGGTAGTTGATCATATTCATTCTTTTAGCTTCCCTATCTACCTGAGGTTATGCATGTGCCACAATCTCTGTCTCAGGACTTTCTTAAACTAGGGAGAGGACAGGAGCATGTTTGTAGAGTCTTTTCAGTCTCCTTTCTTCCT
This sequence comes from Flaveria sonorensis, assembly GCA_025506505.1. Lineage (NCBI taxonomy): Eukaryota > Viridiplantae > Streptophyta > Magnoliopsida > Asterales > Asteraceae > Flaveria > Flaveria sonorensis. The sequence continues at coordinate 42,878,083 of CM046426.1, read as the reverse complement.
TAATTTTAAGGAGCAATGTTGGATCCTCTGCCTCCCTCCTCTCCTTTGACAGCTCAGTATCAGCCAGCTTATTTAACTCTTCTAGTAGGAGAGAGATGAGTTCATCTATATTGTAGTTTCTGGTCCCTAGGTAGTTTAGCTTGGCTGCCCTAAACTCATCTTCTTGAGTATTTGGCCTATGGGCAGCCCAGATTGCAGTTTCCATGAAGCCTGGGGACCTACTTGAACTCTCTCCCCTCAGCTTCCTCTTCCTCTCTCTCTCCTCCTCCTCCAAATCCTCAGGAGTTAATTTCCTTTTCCTTTTGTCAACCACAGGCCTTGGTGACTCAGGGTGGGGAGAACTTTGGCCTTCATTGCTTGGTTCAGCAGTCAAGCTCTGGCCAGAGAGAGGTTGTGAGACACCTTCACCAGCTGGTGCCTCATTGAGGGTACTGGTGCAGAGGGAGATCCTGTCTCAAGGTTCACAGGCTCAACCTCTGGGCCTTCAGTCAAGATTTTCCCTTCGAAACTAATCTCAGGGTCCACCTCAACATCCATTTAACCAAAGATCTCACTTTCTAGCCTCTATCTATATAATTTTGATCTCAATTTGAATTCCTCTAGCACCTTATTTTGAATCCGATCTGCTAATCTCTCAGCTTGTCTGTTGTGGCTGGGGTTGATAAGTGGAAGATTCACCAGATTGATGCACTTATAGAAACTCAGGTGTGAGAAGTTGAAGATTTCTAGTTGACCCTGAGCTCTAGAGATCACAAGAGCTCTTCTGTTTGTGTCATACCCCCATTCCATAATTGGATTCTCAGAGGGAGCAGACATTGCTCTTGGAATTCCCTCCTCAAGCAAGTGTTGAATGGGTAATTCTATGTTCATGACTTGAGGAGGTTGCTGAGTCTAGACAATTACAAGAGAGGTTGGTGACTCTTCTATGTCTATACTCTGGGAGGAACTCCTAGGTTCTGTGGTTGTGAGGACTTTCTCCCACTTTTTGGTAGCATCACCTTCTTGCATAGGTGAGCTGGGGGTGTCATCCATCACTTCCATAGGTTCTTGTGGACCTCGTTAAGTCCTCCTTAAGGATATCTTAGCTAACTGGCCCTTGAGATCGGTGATCTCAAGTTGCTGGTCATTGACCCTTTGTTGCAAGATAGTCACCTGAGATTCCAGGTGAACTATCTTTGAAACTAGATAGGTGCATGTGTTTGTTAGTTTGTGCACCCTATGTTTCAGACTCCCCTCATCTTCAGTTGAAGAATCACTGGGGGATGAGAGAATTTGACCTAAGTCTTCTTCATCATCACCAGCATAGTGTCTTTGGCTGCTGGATTTCCCCTGCATCATGACAACTTCCAGAGAAGTGTCAAGAGGCTGGGTAGCCATGGTTAAGGTCTTACTGATGTAATCACTTTCTAAAGTGAGAGCCTTTTCCATATGGATCTCCTGAACATGTTTTAGTTATGGGTATATGATGTGGGCTAGACCTGGGTGAGTCAGGGGTACCCATTTCTCGTTGAGTGTGGGAAGAAAAAAGAGACTCACTGTACTCATTGAAACCCAAGTCCTCATCATTATAGAAATCAAGGCTGGGATAGGGTGGTTTAAGTCCAGCGGCTGGGGGTGTAACTATCCCCTGAAGGTTGATCACTTGAGTGTTGAGACTCAGAGTGATGGCTTAAGGCTGTTGGGAATGTGAGCTCATCAGGCTGAGCATTAGTAACCTCAGCACTGATCATTTGAAAGATGGGAGTGGTCTTCTCCTTAGGGGAAGTGGGAGCTCGAGATTCCACTTCCTTCTGTATGGGTTGTGATATGGGGACCTGCACATGCTCAGTAGCAGGTGCAGGGGTTCGTTTGGTTTTTCTTTTATAGGTGATGGTAATTTGAGGCTGTAGGGGTGGAGTTGAGGTAGAGGATGTGGGTTCAACACTAGCTGGTGCTGCTAGGTTGCCACCCTAAGCAATGAGCTCAAACATTTTTGGAACCAGGGTTGTTTCTACCCCGAAGAAGCCAACAGTAGGCTTTCTTAGTATTTTAAAGATGTTGGGCTTCATCTGTCCCAATTTAAGAATATTACATGTTCTCCTCACGGTTGAGAATGTGCTGGACATATCGCGGGAACATGTAGTTATCTAAGGAGTCTAAATTAGCAAGTAAACTTGTATAGAAAAATTGAGAGTACATGTATTTGACCCCCTGAACCATTCCATGGACTATGAAGGAGAGGTCCTCTGAACTTGATCCCATCCTCCATGCTTGTTGGAGAGACTGTGTATGATGACATGGAGGAGGTATTTTCATTTGGATGAGACCTTCCCCTTCCTGAAGGTTTTGATTGAGAAGTCACCCTCATAGCCCATCTGCTGAAAAGAATGATTGACAGCAGCTTTCAAAAAGGACAACTCACCTTCTTCATCATCCAGCTGAAGGTGTGAGATTATAATGGCTATAGTGATAAAGATTATCCTCCCCTGCACTATAGCAGATAGTGCCTTCTCCTTATTTATGGTGACCTCTTGGCAGGTCCTCCAGAATGCAAGTAACTGATCCTCATAAAGAGGAGGATCAATAGTAAGGGAGGTGAAGTAGTGAGACGTTGAATGGTATCGACAGACCTCTGAGAAATGAGGATCTTTCTCAGAGTCCAATAGAGCAACCTGATTGTGTTGTCTATGAAGGTGCATGGTAAAGCCCGGTTGGTTTCTTCGATCAATGTTTGCCATGAAGGAAGTTTGTTGGTGAAGAAGAAGATTAATTTTGGGAGAATTTTAGGTCAAGAATTTGTGGAAGAAGGAAAGAGTGAGAAGAAGGGTAACCGTTGAGAATATATATAGAATGGATTTAAGACAAAGTTTCTGCAAAATGATAAACTTTGAAATCCAAAAGTAGGTCCCACTTCTGAAAAGGCGCCCAAAAAGGTAGTTTTCTTGGAAGTTGAAAATCTTCCGAAGGTAATTTTTGCTTCGGAAGTTTTGAGAAAAAGCTTCCGAAGCCAATTTGGCTTCGGAAGAAAAATTCTTAGAGAGTTTTTCTTCGGACACATATTTGATTTCTGAAGATATTAAGTCTTGGGAGTTTTTTTAAAGAGAATAAATCATCCGAGACTTAATTGCTTTCGGAAGATATTTGTCCTTCAAATACATGCAAGTACTTAGAAGCATAGTTAAGCTTGGAAAGATATTCTTAGAATTTCTTCCGAAGGTAAATTTCTTATAAGTAGTTCTTGATGTGAATACATAAATTTCTTTCGAAGGAAACTTGAAATATTTCGAAGGAAAATATGTTTTGAAAATTTTTCTAAAATCTAAGGAATATCATTAAAATTTTTCTTCCAAAATAAACTAGGCTTATGAAGGTGATAAAATAGACAACTTAGGACATACAGTTTTTAGAAATAAAGTTGATTTAAGTTTTTAAGAAAAAGTTACTCAAAGTTAATCATCCCAATAGTTGATACAAGATATTTGAATCTCTGTTCATCAAAAGCTTTAGTGAACAGATAAGCATATTGTTCATTTGTGTTAACTTTGACTAATTTGTTTAATCCCTTCTCAAAATTATCTCTAATCAAATGATACCTGATGTTGATGTGTTTGGTCCTTGAGTGCAGCACAGGATTCTCTGTAATAGAGATAGCACTGTTGTTGTCTATGTGGATGGGAGTCTCTTAGAAATTGAATCCATAGTCCAGCATCTAATTCTGAATCCAAAGCACTTGAACACAGCAACTTGCAGCAGCAATGTATTCAGCCTCAGCAGTTAATGCAGAGACACAGAATTGTTTCTTGTATTGCCATGAGACAATCCTTCCACCAAGGAATTGACATCCCCCAGATGTAGACTATACAGTCATGTTGCAACCACCATAGTCACTATCTGTATAAGCATACAGATTGAAGTCAGAACTCTTTGGATACCAAAGGCCAAGTTTGAGAGCACCTTTGAGATATCTAAGAATCCTCTTGACACCAACCAGGTGTGACATCTTGGGGTTGGCTTGATATCTTGCACAGATACATGTGGCAAACATGATATCAGGCCTGCTGGCTGTTAGGTACATAAGAGACCCAATCATAGCCCTGTAAAGATGTTCTTCCATACATTCCCCCTTAAGATCAGGTCCTAGGGAGTGGTTTTTGGCTATGGGTGTCTTAGAAACCTTACATTCAATCATGTTGAATCTTGTAAGTATGTCTTGCACATACTTTGACTGACTTATGAAGATGCCATTGTCAACTTGCTTCACTTAAATTCCCAGAAAGAAATTTAGTTCCCCCATGACACTCATTTCAAATCTATTCTTCATCAGCCTCTCAAAGTCTTTACAGAGCTTTGGATTAGTTAACCCGAAGATAATGCCATCCACATATACTTGAACCAGCATTAAGTCATTCCCTATCCATTTAATGAAGAGAGTTCCATCTATAGTACCCCTCTTGTAACCATGCTGGCAGAGATACTGAGATAGTGTTTCATACCACTTCCTTGGAGCTTGGTGAAGCCCATAAAGAGCTTTATCAAGCTTCCAGATATAATCAGGATGACCTGGGTCTGCAAAGCCAGGTGGTTGTTTGACATACACCTCTTCATCAATCACCCCATACAGAAAAGCACACTTGACATCAAGTTGGTAGACCTTGAAATCCTTGGATGCAACAAAAGCCAGAAATATTTTACAGCTTCAAGTCTTGCCACAGGAGTAAAAACATCTGTATAATCAGTTCCTCTTCTTTTGTGTACCCTTGAACAACTAGTCTTGCCTTGTTCTTGATGACAAGTCCTCTATCATCCTTCTTGTTCCTAAAAACCCATTTGGTTCCTATGACAGTCTTCCTTTGAGGAAGAGGACATAGGTTCCAAACCTTCTGTCTTCTGATTTGAAGTAGCTCTTCTTGCATAGCTTCAACCCAGCTTCCATCCTTCAGAGCCTCATCAACTTTCTTTGGCTCAATCTGGGACAAGAAACAAGAGTGAAGACAAACATTTTGGTCATGGGTTTGTCCTCTTGTTCTTACCCTAGTCTCAACATTTCTAATGATGTTTGTAACGGGGTGTGACTTGTGGATCCTTAGTTAAGGGATCACAGCAAGTTGATTGGACAGATCCAAATTGGAGAAATTTAGATCTGGCAATGGAGTATCACCCACCACATCAGCATATTTATAAAGCAAGACTTGATCCAATGTGTCACACCCCAACCTTAACGGCGGAAAATGTCGAGATGTGAGGGTTAAGATTGTTCGTGCCACACAACGCTAATTCAAAAGTGTAAATATAATTATTTTCCAAGGTTCATAACATACAGGAAAGAGATATCATAAGTTTCAAGCAAACAAAAATACAAAAGTTTCCATAGCATCATGTGACAGTATAAGTCATTTTATTTTAATCTAGGTCCAAATCCTAGATGTGTTCAAGTCTTCAAGAGCAACTTAAGCTGTATCATTTCCTGAAACATGTTAAAAAATAAAGTCAACATAATGTTGGTGAGTTTCCATAGATTAATCATACATAGATATATATCAAAGATGGCAATTCACGTCATAGGTTATTGAATAAAGTAAATAAAGATGGATGAACAAATGTAATAATCAAACCTTGACAAATATGGCCATTACAAGATTAAACGATTAGCTAAGTGTACTTGGTTCCCATAGTGCTCAAGAATACGACACTAGGAGCCGGCAATAACCTCGGCTTTAGCACCAAATAGGCTTGTCAGGCCCATAGATCTATGACGTCACCAGGCTAGCAATAGTTAATGATTGTATCTTACAAGAGTCATCACATGATAATTACAAGTGTTCAAATAACCACGACAACATAAAATGAATTGCACAAGTGTTACAAGAGTAAAAACGTGTTTACAAGTGTGGTAAATATAAGGTTAATATGTTTCACCCCAAAAGTGTGAAATAATATAAAATGGGGTATGAAAACTCACATGGATAATAAGGATGAGCAAATAGAAAGTCTTGTTTAAAATGCCGAGAATTCGTTAACGTTCAACCTAAACGAACGACGTGTTAAGTTAATCATGGTTATTATAGTGTTAATGGTACACGGGAATTCATGGTTTAAATTAGTGAATTTAGATAACAATTGTAATGATGTTATTTATAAACTATTAACCCATGATTTTAAATTATTAGGTAGATACATTTTATTATTATTTTAATTGTTTAAATGATTTAAATAAAAATTTTGTGATAAAAACATTAATAAAAGTTAAACTTTTATTATCAAAGAACTATTATTTACTATTTGATAAAATAGTAAGTTTGTAATTTTAAATGATTACAATAATTCTATTAATCATTTTAAATATGTACATATATATATATTTATTTTTTTTCAAATATATATTTTGAACTTGTAATTATATTTTATAAACAATGAAGGATTTATTAAATTAAATTTCTTGGGAATTAAAGAAGATTAATTTCTTTACAATCTAAAATTAATAATGAATTATATTTTATAACAATTTTTATAACTTTCAAGATAAAGGAATATAAATTTATTAATTGAATTTCTAAGAAAATTAAAAAAAAATTATTTTATTTGATTTCTGATTAAAAAATGATTTTTATATGATTAATAATAATATGAAGATATTTTTAGCATTTTAAAAACCAATAAAAATACATTTAAAAAAAAGAATGCAGGGACTCGGGTTCGAACCCGGGTCCCTTGCCTCACACTCTCACGACTTAACCAACGGACCAAAGCTCTGTTTTGTGTCATAAAACACAAATCAATTATTATAACTTATTTCCAAGTAAAACCCGAATTCAAACCAAGAACCCTAGTTTGAATTCAACCCAATTGATCATCAATTTGTTGATGAAATTAAACAAAATGGCTTTTCTTCCCCTCGATTAAACGAGTGTGTGGGTGTTTAGATTCACCTGAAATGGTTGTGACATCAACGTGTACAATCCCGAGCAAACACACGACTGTGATGACCTTGATTCAAGTGGTTAGAGTTGATTATAATCAAATTCGTTGCACCAGAAGTTTCTAATGGTGTATAAGCTTAAAAGCCCTCTATCAATTTGGTTGTAGGATGCCTTGAAGTTGGAATTTGGTTGGGTTGTAGGTCCGACGGCTACACGGTTGATTGATTGAGGATTGCGTATAGTTTAGACGAAATTGGATAAGCATACAGTTTAGAAAGTTCCGTATAAAGGTTAACCCTCATTGAATACACATGATTAGTTCCGTTTCATGTCGATTAATGTAATTGTTTTGAATCGGTTTCGATTTCGATTGAGAGGGGTGAAACTGTCGACTAATGTTTGAATTAAAGTTGATGCAAGGTTCTAAACGGTTATACGCGTGTAAAGAGTGATTTAAATGGCTTCCATTCGGTGGTTTGAAGGTCTCCGAAGCTGGCCGAAGTTTGGCCAGGAATCGAAGCCGACTGGTGGGAATGGGTTTTTAAAAAAAATTTCACATTTGGCCCCTGTAATTCCAAGTTTACTCTTTTTAATCTAAAGTTTTGTGTTTAAATTCAATTTACAGTTTAGCCCCTGTGGTTTTAAGTTTTATTATTTTATGCCCAACACTTTTAATTTACAAGTTATAAAAATATTAACTTATATTGTTTTTTTTATTTATTAACACTTATTATAATTATTTAATATTATTAGTGTTATTATTTTATCATTTTATTATGATTATCATTAATTATTTAATTATTTAATTACATCCAAATTATAATGATTACAAGAGGTCACAGTCTCCCCAACTTTAAGAAATTTCGTCCCGAAATTAAAAACAAGACTAAACGAATAGATAGGAATATTTCTTCTTCATATGATCCTCGCGTTCCCAGGTGAACTCAGCTCCATGTTTGTTTTCCCAGCGAACCTTGACGATTGGTGTGGTAGTTGTTCGGGTCTTCTTCAGCATTGGGTCCATAATCTCGACAGGTTTCTCAACGAAATGTAACGACTCGTCAATTTGGATTTCCTCCAAAGGAACATGCAAATTTTCATCGGCCAGGCATTTCCTCAAGTTTGAGACATGGAAAACAGGATGAACCCCGCTAAGTTCAGAAGGTAGTTTCAGTTTGTAAGCCACTTTTCTAACACTTTTCAGAATCTTGAAAGGTCCTACAAAACGTGGGGCTAATTTGCCCTTCTTCCCAAAGCGAACAACACCCTTCCATGGAGAAACCTTAAGAAGAACCATGTCGTCGACTTGAAACTCCAATGGTTTGCTTCTTTTATCCGCGTAACTCTTTTGACGACTTCTAGCCACCTCAAGGTTATTACGGATTTTGGAGACTTTGTCGGTCGTCTCTTGAATAAGTTCTGGACCAGTAATAAGATTCTTACCAATGTCAGTCCAGCAGATCGGAGAACGACATTTACGACCATATAAAGCCTCGAATGGTGCCATCTTGATACTTGAGTGGTAACTCTTGTTATACGAGAATTCCGCTAACGGTAGATGCGTTCCCAGTCACCACCAAAGTCAAGGACACAAAGACGTAGCAAATCCTCAAGGGTTTGGATTGTTCGCTCGGTTTGACCGTCCGTTTGAGGATGGTAAGCCGTGCTTAAATTCAGTTGAGTACCCAGGAGTTCTTGCATAGAAGACCAGAAATGTGAAGTGAAATGAGCATCACGATCTGAGATAATATGCGATGGCACGCCATGACGACTCGCAATTTCATTGATATAGATTCGAGCCAACCTTGAAACCTTGTATGGTTCTCGTATTGGTATGAAATGTGCCATTTTGGTTAAACGGTCAATAATCACCCATATACTATCATGGCCACGAGGGGTACGTGATAACTTGGTTATGAAGTCCATAGATATATGTTCCTATTTCTACATAGGGATTTCGGGTTGTTCAAGTAAACCACTAGGCCGTTGATGTTCAGCTTTGACCCTTGCACACGTGAGGCACTTGGAAACATAAGATGCGATATCCTTTTTCATTCCTGGCCACCAATATTGGCCACGCAGGTCCATATACATCTTATCGGACCCAGGATGAATGGAATATCGTGTTTGATGAGCTTCGTTCATGATGAAGTGACGGAGTTTGTCGCGATTAGGAATCCAAAGCTAGTTCAAGAAATACCAATTGCCATTCGGTTTTGTATCCAATTGTGACCTAATGTTAAATGTTAGTTCTTCGTCCTTCCCTTCCTCGGTTAACGCCGCTTGTTGAGCCTCGCGGATGCAAAACTCGAGATCACTATCAATCCTTATATTTTGAAGCATGATAGTAGCCTTGTTAACATCCACGTGAATCTTGGTATCAAATTATCCCAACGTGTCAAACCATTGCCTTTGATCTCGAATTTCTTGAAGTGAGACAGTCTTATTGTGGATCTTGCGACTCAGCGCGTCGGCTACAACATTCGCCTTTCCAGGATGGTAACAAATGTCACAGTCATAGTCGCTAATCAACTCAACCCAACATCTTTGTCTCATGTTGAGATCCTTTTGATTGAACATGTGTTGAAGACTCTTGTGGTCGGTGTAGACTATGCATTGCGTCCCATAAAGGTAATGCCGCCAAATCTTCAAAGCAAATACTACGGCACTAAGTTCGAGATCGTGAGTGGTGTAGTTCACTTCATGAACCTTCAACTACCTTGACGCATACACTATGACCTTTCCTCATTGCATGAGAACACAACCAAGTCCTTGACTCGACGCATCGCAGTACACAGTGAAATCATCGTTTCCATCGGGAAGGGTTAAGATAGGAGCATTACACAGTTTGCATTTCAGTGTCTCGAAAGCCTCTTCTTGTTCAGGTCCCCACTCAAAAAGTCTATTCTTTTGAGTTAGTGCCGTAAGCGGTTTAGCAATCTTCGAAAAGTTTGCAATGAACCTACGGTAGTAACCCGCTAAACCAAGAAAAGAACGAACTTTGGTTGGGGTCGTGGGAACACACCAATTTTTCACGGCTTCTATTTTTGCAGGGTCGACGTGAATTCCTTGGCTATTCACCACATGACCTAGGAATTGAACCTCTTCAAGCCAGAATTCGCACTTGGAGAACTTGGTGTACAGTTGCTCCTTCTTCAAAAGTTCGAGAACTTGACGCAGATTGATTGGTTTTTGTCTTGGAATAGATGAGAATATCATCGATAAACACGATAATGAATTTGTCCAAGTACGGTTTACATACTCGATTCATGAGATCCATGAAGACAGCAGGTGCATTGGTCAAGCCAAAAGGCATAACCATGAACTCATAATGTCCATATCTAGTACGGAGCATGGTTTTTGGAATATCGTTGTCGTGAACTCATAGTTGATGATATCCAGAACGTAGATCGATCTTTGAGAATTGCGTAGCTCCCTGGAGTTGATCGAAGAGATCATCGATTCGAGGAAGAGGGTATCGGTTCTTGATGGTGAGTTTGTTGAGTTCTCGATAGTCGATGCACATACGAAACGACCCATCTTTCTTCTTCACGAATAGCACGGGTGCACCCCATGGTGAAGAACTAGGACGAATAAAACCCTTATCGGTCAGTTCTTGCAGTTGACTGGCTAGTTCTTGCATTTCAGAAGGTGCTAGACGATAAGGTGACTTAGCCACGGGGTTTGCACCAGGGATCAAGTCAATCTTGAACTCAACTTCCCGAACGGGAGGTAACCCACTAAGATCCTCGGGAAACACCTCGGGGAAATCTTGTACAATAGGAATATCCTTCAATTCCTTTCCCTTGGCTTTCGTGTTAACTACGTAAGCCATGAAAGCTACGTAATTTTTACTCAAGCACTTTCGGGCTTTGATACAAGACATAAGTTTGAGCCTTTGTGATGATCTCTCCCCAAAGACTTTTAAGGTATCTCCTGATGGTAAAGGGATTCGAATGCACTTCTCGAAGCATATAATTTCCGTGTGCTGTTTGGCTAACCAATCCATGCCAATAATGATGTCGAAGCTCCCCAGTTGCATAGGAATAAGATCGATAATGAAATCATGCTCGTTAAGACTTAGGATACAATCGCGTATTATAACATCAACTACGATCGATTTCCCATCGGCGACTTCGACCGTAAAGGATCTTTCTAAATTAGAATGCGGCTTAGCAAGAATAGGCTCAAACTCTAAGGACACAAAACTCTTATCCGCACCAGAATCGAAAAGTACAGAGGCATATCTATTATTTACAAGGTACATACCTGCTCAGACAATAAACTATCATTGGCACATGGAAAACAGGTAGGAATTTTACAAGATAAAAGAACGATTAAAGAGAAATACTGACGTACCATTCACCACGTCGTTGTTGGCTTGGGCTTGATTGGCGTTGATATTGAAAGCCCTTCCTCAAGCCGGTGGAACATTTCCCGCAAGGCGAGGACATTGAGGACGGAAATGCCCAGTTTCACCACAGTTGTAGCAGGCTCGATTGGCAATCATGGCAGCATTATTCGGGGCACAATGGCAAGTAGCCACCAAATGTCCATACTTCTCGCACAGCAAACAGATTCGGAAAGGAGTGTTCCCTGCACGATGGTACTTGCAGATGTTGCACATCGGGTACGGTCCAGTATAAGCTCTTGCCACGAGTGCTTGATTTGCAGTGACAGCTTGCCTTTGAGGGGCATTTGGTGCTGTCACCGCATAGTTACGGGCCGGTGTGAACTTGCGCTTCTTGCCCTTGAATGATGTTTCAGCTTTCACCTCCTTTGTTGCTTCAGGTGTCACCTTTGCAGTTGACTTGGCACTCTTCACCGTCAAAGTGCCAGCCTTTATATGATTCTCGGTGAGCTGGGCAGTGATATTGATCGCTTCCTCCAAAGTTGTGGGCCTACTTCCCACCACCGCATCTTGGATTTGAGGCGGTACTCCCTTGATAAATTTCTCAATACTACAGGGTACAGTATCCACCATGTGTGGTAGAAGCATGCTCAGTTCGTGGTGGCGGGGTGGAGTATGCCAAATGATTCCCGCTGTCCTGTTTGAGGTTCCAGAACTCCTCCTCCAGTTTCTATAACTCACTTCTCGGGCAGAATTTTTGGACCATTAAGTCCTTAAACTCCTCCCAAGACAGTGCCAAAGCAACTTCAGCAGCTCGGTTCCTTTTCTCACTATTCCACTAAGTAAGTGCCCGTTGTTGAAGGACACTCGCAGCATAGCGGACTTTGAGCTCCTCGGGACACTCGCTATTGATGAACGTATTTTCTATGCTCTCGAACCACTCGAGAAGTCCAGTGGCTCCCTCCTTTCCACTAAAGCTAGTGGGTTTACATGAGTTGAAATGCTTAAAGGTGCAGGTACGATTGTTTCCACCTTGGTTATTGCTATTTTCCCCATGGCCATTGTTGCCATCCCCACCATTATTTCCATTAGCGTTGTTGCTATTGTTGGCCATTAGGATGCTACTAAGTTCAGCAACCATTGTCGAAAGTACAACAACCATTTGACGGGAGATCATCGCGGCAAGTTTGCGGTCGGAGGTAGCACGCTTTCCTTGGTGACGGGACATTCTATAAGATAGAAATAAAGAAAATATTAGAATTAGGTATTAAACCAGTTCAAGAAATCAAGAATTTTGATATTCACAAATATAACCAGGATGGTTCCAATTGATACCACATAGCCAATAGGAACATGGACATGTCGAGGTGACTTAATCCCAATTACCTTGGGGAAGATGTGTATGTTGACCATAATTTAGCACTCATTCCAGAAATCCCCAGGTAAGCATAACAGGTCTCGCAATGAGATTTATATGAAATGCTTGCCTTAGCCCGAGGGCCTTTTGCCAAAAAATCCAGAATACAAGTGTTTATGTGTCACACACTTCCCTATAGACTACTAGAATTAAAAACTCAATGAGATTTTCAAGATTTAGACATATCGTCTAAGGAATTTTCTCCACTCGATAAGATGCATAGAATTCACACGTAGTCGAGAATAAGATTTAGAAAAGATTAGATGCGATAGAACTTAAAGGCATAAGAAGAGGATTAGGAAGTTGGGGTATACAAGGTTCAAGTCATATCCCTAAGGCACCATTTTCTAAATATAAACAAATAGCACATAAGGGATTTTATCATGCAACATGTAACAACATGTGATAGGCATATAAGCATACTTACAAAATTATAACAAATGTCATGTAGAGGGTCCCTAGATTAACCATAGTCGAGGCCACCATTTCTAATAACCTAAATCCCTATAGTTATGGGCTCTGATACCAATCTGTCACACCCCAATCTTAACGGCGGAAAACGTCGAGATGTGAGGGTTAAGATTGTTCGTGCCACACAACGCTAATTCAAAAGTTTAAATATAATTATTTTCCAAGGTTCATAACATACAGGAAAGAGATATCATAAGTTTCAAGCAAACAAAAATACAAAAGTTTCCATAGCATCATGTGACAGTATAAGTCATTTTATTTTAATCTAGGTCCAAATCCTAGATGTGTTTAAGTCTTCAAGAGCAACTTAAGCTGTATCATTTCCTGAAACATGTTAAAAAATAAAGTCAATATAATGTTGGTGAGTTTCCATAGATTAATCATACATAGATATATATCAAAGATGGCAATTCACGTCATAGGTTATTGAATAAAGTAAATAAAGATGGATGAACAAATGTAACAATCAAACCTCGACAAATATGGCCATTACAAGATTAAACGATTAGCTGGTTCCCATAGTGCTCAAGAATACGACACTAGGAGCCGGCAATAACCTCGGCTTTAGCACCAAAAAGGCTTGTCAGGCCCATAGATCTATGACGTCACCAGGCTAGCAATAGTTAATGATTGTATCTTACAAGAGTCATCACATGATAATTACAAGTGTTTAAATAATCATGACAATATAAAATGAATTGCACAAGTGTTACAAGAGTAAAAACGTGTTTACAAGTGTGGTAAATATAAGGTTAATATGTTTCACCCCAAAAGTGTGAAATAATATAAAATGGGGTATGAAAACTCACATGGATAATAAGGATGAGCAAATAGAAAGTCTTGTTTAAAATGCCGAGGATTCGTTAACGTTCAACCTAAACGAACGACGTGTTAAGTTAATCATGGTTATTATAGTGTTAACGGTACACGGGAATTCACGGTTTAAATTTGTGATTTTGGATAACAATTGTAATGATGTTATTTATAAACTATTAACCCATGATTTTAAATTATCAGGTAGATACATTTTATTATTATTTTAATTGTTTAAATGATTTAAATAAAATTTTTGTGATAAAAACATTAATAAAAGTTAAACTTTTATTATCAAAGAACTATTATTTACTATTTGATAAAATAGTAAGTTTGTAATTTTAAATGATTACAATAATTCTATTAATTACAATAGATGCACATTTTAAATATGTACATATATATATATTTATTTTCTTTCAAATATTTATTTTGAACTTGTAATTATATTTTATAAAAAATGAAGGATTTATTAAATTAAAATTCTTGGGAATTAAAGAAGATTAATTTCTTTACAATCTAAAATTAATAATGAATTATATTTTATAATAATTTTTATAACTTTCAAGATAAAAGAATAAAAATTTATTTTGAGTTTCTAAGAAAATTAAAATAAAATTATTATATTTGATTTCTGATTAAAAAAATGATTTTTATATGATTAATAATAATATTAAGATATTTTCAGCATTTTAAAAACAAATAAAAATACATTTAAAAAAAAAGAATGCAGGGGCTCGTGTTCAAACCCGGGTCACTTGCCTCACACTCTCACGACTTAACCAACGGACCAAAGCTCTGTTTTGTGTCATAAAACACAAATCAATTATTATAACTTATTTCCAAGTAAAACCCGAATTCAAACCAAGAACCCTAGTTTGAATTCAACCCAATTGATCATCAATTTGTTGATGTCAATGAAATTAAACAAAAGGGCTTTTATTCCCTTCGATTAAACGAGTGTGTGGGTGTTTAGATTCACCTGAAATGGTTGTGAGTTCAACGTGTACAATCTCGAGCAAACACACGACTGTGATGACCTTGATTCAAGTGGTTAGAGTTGATTATAATCAAATTCATTGCACCAGAAGTTTCTAATGGTGTATATGCTTAAAAGCCCTCTATCAATTTGGTTGTAGGATGCCTTGAAGTTGGAATTTGGTTGGGTTGTAGGTCCGATGGCTACACGGTTGATTAATTGAGGATTGCGTATAGTTTAGACAAAATTGGATAAGCATACAGTTTAGAAAGGTCCGTATAAAGATTAACCCTTATTGAATACACATGATTAGTTCCGTTTCATGTCGATTAATGTAATTGTTTTGAATCGGTTTTGGTTTCGGTTTCGATTGAGAGGGGTGAAACTGTCGATTAATGTTCGAATTAAAGTTGATGCAAGGTTCTAAACGGTTATACGCGTGTAAAGAGTGATTTAAATGGGTTCCATTCGGTGGTTTGAAGGTCGCCGAAGCTGGCCGGAGTTTGGCCGGGAATCGGGGCCGACGGGTGGGAATGGGGTTTTAAAAAAAATTCACATTTGGCCCTTGTAATTCCAAGTTTACTCTTTTTAATCCAAAGTTTTGTGTTTAAATTCAATTTACAGTTTAGCCCCTGTGGTTTTAAGTTTTATTATTTTATGCCCAACACTTTTAATTTACAAGTTATAAAAATATTAACTTATATTGTTTTATTTATTTATTAACACTTATTATAATTATTTAATTACATTTTATTATGATTATCATTAATTATTTAATTATTTAATTACATCCAAATTATAATGATTACAAATAAGTCCTCGTATTTGCATTAATGACAAAATACCCTTACAAGAGATAACGAGGTTTAACAAACGTTTAACAAAAATACAAGAGATCACATAATGAATGTGTGACTTCATTTATGTTATCCTCTATGGAGTGGTTATCAGCATCAAGAAATTCTTGATCACTTTCACCACCTCCATTTCCTCCTACATTTGAAGCTTCTTCTCCTGAGTTTTGAACCTCTGAGCTAGAATTTGAAGACACCTCAGATGTATCAGCTGAATTTGTCATGTTTGTGATGATAGGATCTTCATTTGTAGGGTTAGTCACCAAAGGAGCTGAAGTAGTAATCTTGCTTGGTCTTCTCAGATCAAATCTTGGGTTAGGATCTCCCGTTGATATATTATTTGTAGATCCTGAAACATTCTCACAAGACTTGTTAAAACAGTTGGTAACTAAGTCAAGATCAAATAGCCAATCCGGACCAGAACCTTTCACACTAGGAGTGTGCTCATTGAAGGGCATATTGGCTGACTCCTTAACTACTCTAGTTCTGAGATTGTATACTCTATAAGCCTTAGCTTGAGAAGAGAATCCAATAAAGTGTCCATCATCTGACTTCTCATCAAATTTGGCTACTTCATCTTTGGTATTCAAGATGGTGCACGGACATCCAAATGACCTGAGAAAACCAATAAATGGTCTCCTTTTGTGCCACAACTCATAAAGAGTCTTACCATGAGTCTTAACCACTAAAACTCTATTCTGCACATAGCAGGCTGTGTTAACTACCTCTGCCCAGAAGATGATGGGCAGTTTAGACTCAGACAACATGGTTCTTGCAGCTTCAATAAGTGTCCTGTTTCTCCTCTCAGCAACACCATTTTGCTGAGGAGTCCTGGGAGCACTATATTGTCTTGTAATACCCTTTTCATCACAAAATATATCAAGGATTTGGTTCTTAAATTCTGTTTCTTGATCACATCTTATGGTCTTGACCTTGTGATCAGATTGATTTTCAATTTTCAAAATGAAATTCTTCAAGATCTCAGAGGTCTCATCCTTAGTTCTAAGGAAAAAGACCCAAGTGAATCTTGTGAAATCATCTGTGATCACTAAGCAGTAAGAGGTCCTTCCTAAACTTATTACACTGGTGGGGCCAAACAAATCCATATGTAATAGGTGTAGGGGAGTAGTGATGGAGTTTATTTTCTTTGGTTTGTGAGACATTTTGTGTTGCTTCCCTTTCAGGCATGCAACACAGTGGTCATCACTTGTAAACTCTTTCTTTGGCATTCCAGTTACCAAATCATTCTTAATCAATTTATTCATGTTCTTAAAGTTTACATGGCACATTCTTTTATGCCAAAGAAAAGACTCATCACTATTTGCATTAGACAGAGAGCAAGAAACTTCTCCTGAGGGAGATGTTTCATGTAAATCCATCTTGTACATGTTCCCTCTCCTAGGGGCTTTGAGCAGGATATGCTCTTGAGGAATGGCCACCCCGGGCTTGAGAACAATGCACTCATGCTCAATGAAGAGCATATGGTGTTTCTAATCATAAAATTGGGATACTCTCAGAAGATTGTATCCAAGCTCCTTGACAAAGTTTACCTTGTCAATGCTGAGCTTACCATTTATGACTCTGCCCCTTCCAGAAATGTAACCACCAGAATCCCCTCCAAAAGCAACTGGTCCTCCATTAATTTTCTCAAAATTCAAATATTCTTCTTGGTCTTTAGCTGTTCCTACACAAAAAGAGGTGATTAGTTACACTTAGAAACCCAATCCTCATTGGTCTTGGGCTTATTAAAATGAGTTGAAGACAATGTAATAGTAAGTGATCCTATACTCAAGCTTTAAGGATCATTTGCTATTGTTGATGAAGAACTTTTAGTCACATGGTCTTCCTTCATCTTCCACACCACTTTTGGAAGATTAGGCTTGACCTTCAAAGCTTCAGAAGTTTTGACAACTTCGGAGTCTTGGAGACTGGACCTTCGGAAGATCTTGCTTTCACTGCAGCAAGCTTCAGTATTTCAGAAGCATTCCTCTCTTCCGAGACCAGCTTTTCTTCCGAAGGGAATTTTTCACTTGTCTTCTTCTTTATTTTGGAGCTTCCGAAGGAAACAGATTTTCCTTTCGAAGCTGTTTGTTCCTTCTTCTTCTCAGAAGTGTTCTTCTTGGTCATGTGGATTATACTTTTGGGATTGTACTTGCAATCCTTAGCCAGATGAGAAGTACTACCACACATGACACAGTTGAGTTCCTTCCTTCTGAGAGTCTTCTTTAGGGAGCAAGACTGAGTTTGATCACTTTCCTTCTCCATCTTCATCTTTACAAATGATGCAACAAGCTTCTTAGAGAGAGACTTGCTCTTGGAGCTGGATGGTTTAGGCTGTGTAGCAATGGTACACAGCTGGTTAGTCTTCTTCTTCTTGTTGGGATGATTTGGAACTAAACTAGAACTCCTGGTACTAGAGTTCATAGTTGAGTCTTCATTCTTTACCACTTCAAAACCTACAGAAATAAACACTTGTTTCTGCTTTGAGTCAAAAGAGGCCTTGATTTCTTGAGCCTTCTTTGATCTTTTCTTAGCTCTTCTAATCAAGTTCTTTCTCTTTGACTTGGTCATTCTAGAATTTTTCCTCTCCTCGGGAGAATAGTGACCCTTCTTAGGATGATCTTCTTCACTTTTCTCTAAGTCATCCTTCACTATCTCCTCTTCATCCTCTTCAACAATAGGGTCTATGAAGGGAAGCTCATCTTCACAAGTTCCACACCTTGGAGATCTTACAGACAATAGAGTGTGTGGAGGAGCTATCTCAGTAGATCCCAGTCCCTGCTTATTCTGATAATAAACTTTTGCATTTAGGGATGAGGATATTATGTCTTGAAGGTCTCTTCTTCAAGAATGCATTTTTCTGCCCTGGCTTTGTTGATCACAAGCTCAGCCTGGCATTCAGTTAACTTTGAGATGAGATCTTTGATTTGAGTCCTGTAGTTTGTGTGTTCATGCTTAAGAGTTGAAATGGTTTTCTCTAGATCTTCTATCTTAAGTTTATAATCATTTTCAGCTCTTTTAAAGTTTGCTTTTAAGATATTTAAGGACTCAAGATCAGATCTCATCTCTAAGTTATAGGACCTGTATCTATTAACTTTAGCAATGCATTCAGGAGTACAAAGATGTTCCAATACCTTGGCTTCATCGTGGTCTACCATTAGTGCTTGGTTTGGAGAAGCATCCTCAACCTAAAAGCTCCAGTCAAAGCCTCCTTCTTTAATAGCAACTGCAGCTTGCTGTCTTGGCTTCTTATTCTGGTGAGTTCCCTCAGTGTAGTTTGGCCTGGATTGTGCTTGGCCACCATTTGACTTTGGTGCCATGCACTCCCTGGCAAAGTGTCCCATTTGGTTACAGTTGTAACACTTCACCTTGCTTTTGTCCAGCCCAAACTTTCCATTAGTGTATTACTGGGAAACCTTCTCCCAGTCCTCTTGTAGAACTTCTGGGCTCTATGAGTGAGTAGAGCCATCTGCTGGACTATTTCCATATATTCCAGATCATCTGGATGGATACAGTCCAGGTCTTCAAAGGCGAAGAGAAAGTTGCCTGAACTTTCAACAGAAGAGACAAAAGCTTGTGAAAAACTTATCTCCTGGAAAGGGCTTCCAGGGATGTAGCCTTCCCTTGGTGTCTCCGGAAAGATGATGAAAGGACCCTTTTGTGATTTGTCCGGGTAGTAGATGAGATGGTGCTGTGGTTCTCTGCAATCCCTTTCAACCACATGGAGGGCTGAACTCTGATGAGAGTTGGAGTTACCAGATGAGTTTTGCATGTTCATCTCCATCTGGTATTCACTTAGTATTCCATATAACTCAGTGAGAGTAAGAGTCTTGAGATTTTCAGTCCTCTTAATGACCACACAGTAGTGTGTCCATTGTCTAGGAAGAGAGGACATGAACTTCCTAACAATATCTCTATTCTTAATGGTTACTCCAACATCAGCTAGAGTATCCACAATCTCAACGTACCTGAAGTATTGTTGAGTCATGGTTTCACTTGTCTTGAAGGTGAAATTTTCAAACTGCTGCTTCAAGAGGTCCTTCTTGTTTTCTTTGGCTTCATTGAACCCCTCATACATCAGCTTCAGTGCATCCCATAGTTGTTTGGCGGTCTTGCACTTCTTGAAACCTCTGTAGATGGAGTTAGGAAGAGTAGTTTGAAGGGCTGTCATAGCTTTCTGATCAACATCAATTTTCTTCCAATCTTCTTTAGAAAAATCATCCCTTTCCTTTGGTATCATACCACCACCAGCAGCTGAAGTGGTGCATGGTACATAAGGTCCCTTGACAATAGACTCCCACATCCTGGAATCTTGAGACTTGATGAAGCCTTCCATTCTTTGGCACCAAGTATCAAAATCCTCAGGATTGATCAATGGGGACTTTATCATAGTTCTAGTTTTCATATCAGCCTTTGAGATAGGTGCCATTTGAAAAGTTAAGTGAAGTGTGAAACTAAGAGGATTTAAGATGGTGAGATCTTACAATCAAGAGCCTGGAATGCTTTGATACCAATTGCAGAACCGGTTAGGGTGTTAACAACAATTAGTTTCACAAGAGGAGTGATCTTAGATCACTTAACAGTTTAAATAGGGAACAAGAAACTTTGAAGATACAAAGAACACAAGTAACAATGAGACAAAACTTAGAACAATAACACAAGTATTAGTTTTCAAAGATGTTGTATATTGATCTCAAGTTCTATTACAAGTGTTCAAAGCATAATTAAAATACAAGGACCCGAGACTCTTTTATACTACAACCTACAACCGTCAATACTTGGAAGGACAGTTGGAATTGACTAATCTAGACAACAAGATCAATCTAGAGTTAAAAGACAGATTGCCTTTTGACTAGTGACTATGACATGCCATAGCTCACTGACTTTTCCTAGTATAAAAAGTCTAAAGAAACAAAAGAAGAAAATTACAGACAAAGACTTTATCTACTATTCACTAAAGCATGGAAGTTTCACCAACTCATACAAGTTGGTGAGTTATCAGAGTTGAAGCAGAAAGTTCGTCAGCTTTATCAAAAGTAGATCAGAGAAAGCATATTTTCTCTGTCTTTCGAAGAAATCAGTCTTCACAACAAAATGGCTTCGGAAGACTTTGTTTTTGAAGCTTCGGAAGACTTCATCTTTGGCTTCGGAAGAACTTGGCCTCTGGCTTCGGAAGTTTTTACATTTGGAATATTTTTCTTGTTAAGTGTAAAGGTTCCGAAGTAATTTCTTCTGAACTTTTGGCTTCGAAAGACTTTACACTTAGAGTTTTCTTTAGAGGGTGTAAAGCTTCCGAAACAAGTTCATCCTTGTTCCTTAGTGCATATTGGAAGATATTTGGTTATATCAGCCTCATAATCTTCAGATAGATCCTTACAGTATGTATATTAAAAGGCATAAAAAAAGAATGTGACATTGTTGAAGGAAATTAGATGTAGAAGCTAAATCAAGGAATATAACGCATGAGAAAAGAAAGATGGGTTTCTAAATTATAACTAGTATTTTGATCGCGTATTGCGCCGATTCAAATAAAATTTATATCAAAACATAGGTGGAAATAGATATATCATAACGGAATATTCAGAATATAAAAAATAATTATGATGCTTTAAAAAGAAGTAAAAGTATATATAATACTCAGACATGACCATGGGTTTTGGCCTAGTGTTACGATGATTTGTTTAATAAAATTTATATCAAAATATACATAGAGATAATCACGTAGAAACATATCTTCAAAATTTTCAAAATGTTTATGCTTTTTTTAAAAAAAAAATTAATAAAATATTATATTTGACATTTGTCGGTTTCGAACGAAAGTTACGCCTAAACATAGACAAAAAGAAACACATCGTAGCTTTAAAGTTATAAGATTTTAGTTAAAATACAATAAATATTAGTCATATTAATAAAATAATAACTTTGATAACAAAACATTGGTTAAAGTCAAACACATAGAAGCTTCATGTATTTTAATTAGTACCTCATGCATTGAGGGTGCTGTGTTTGGTTTTTAAAGTATATATAATAATTACTAATTTACTAATTATTGAATTTAATATTTTTTCTATTCAACTCATATAATAGGTGGATTTCTATTCTAGTTTTTGTATATAAAGCTTCACTTTGGCTCATGAATGATTTTACAAGATTAATGTCTGCTCAAACTATGCTTGTTTTTTAACTTATTTTTATGCAAGTATATATCATTATTATTATTGAATATTTACATTTATAATTATAGATGACATAATTTGTATCAATTAAATATTTAACTTAACTATATATATTAATCATTATTATGAAATTGTAACTAGGGAATTCGTCCGCGCTTCGCGATAGAAATTCTAGGTATGCACGCAATAGCTGAGGGGTCACCATCGATATTTGAATGAACGTAAAAATGTGCTTTTAGAAAAAAGTTGCATCTTTATTTAAAAGTGTTTTTAAGTAAGTGTTGGTGACCATTTACACTACTCGGGATATTCAAAATTTTATATAACATTATATTAAAACATAAATAAAAATAAACATTAACAATAGTATATGTGAAATTTTATGAAACGTCAATCTTGAAACAATAAAATTTTAAAAAGTGGTCACCTTATGCTTTAGGACTTGCCTTGCTTGTGTTTCGATTTGTTGTAAATCATTATTTATGAGCCATGCATTTTAATACTGTATATAATATAATTATATAAACTTATATTCAAAAGTGTAGTCTATAGTAGTAAATCCATATGGCAATGAAGTAGTGATGTGGGCATTTTTGTAATTTCGTCTTTTGAATATCCACAAATTTTGTAGAGTTAAATTCAGTTTTAATTTTTAACATCTGATAAAAATAATTATTTTCTGTTGATTAAAAACATCAATTTATCTAAATATGTTTCATAATTTATTTTAATTTAAGTCTAAAAGTTTTATCAGTTAATTCAACTTGAATTCAAAAAAATAAACATTTTAAACTAAAAGTAAGACAAATGATATAACTTTTAAATTAATGTGATATTTTTAAACTTTTGAAAAAAATAATTAATTTTGTCAAATTTTAGAAAACACTGAATTTTTCTAAGGGAGGTTGTGAGTTTAAGTCCCACCGACATCAAAATGCTGTTGGTGGGCCGGGTTTTACCGCAGTAGTCCATTGAGTGACGGGTTTTCCCTAGAACTGATGGTTGGCGGGCTTAGATCATCTAGCGCTGTCTGTGCTCGCGGACGTATGTAATGTCTTTTCGCCATTAGGATACCTCGGGTAGTGGGGATTTATTAGTTGGCCGCCCAAAAGAAAAAATTAACCAACTTTTTATTACCTACACCTCTCTTGATGTTCAACCACGTTTTATTGGTTCTTCCTTTCACCTTCCCATGATTCACTCTCACGGTTGCAATGCGAGAGAACACGGTTATAATCTTTGCTTTTCTTCCAACGTTATCTCTTCAATGTTTAAACTCTAATATTACTTTTAATACATGAAAAATCTTATTTATGGTCAATTTATTTATAGAGTTCGTAATTTTAAATTGTTTATCATTTTCTTATTGACCAACTTTTTTGTTACCTGCCTCTCAGTTTGATTGGGCTTGCTTGTGTACTTCATTTTCTAGTTTCTCCAACTTTTTTGTTACCTGCCTCTCAGTTTGATTGGGCTTGCTTGTGTACTTCATTTTCTAGTTTCTCCCTCTGTATTTAGCTTCTCGCTAGTCCGTTTCAATTATATATTTCTTTATGCTTTCCGTTCAAAAAAAAAAAAAAACATAACACTTGCACCTATTATCATTTACAACAATCATGCTCAAATTACAAAGAGTACATGCTGTTAGCAGTTGTATATCAGACAAGTATGGGCATTGCAGTTAGGTTGTATCTTTTATCTGACAACTGTCGGTTACAAAATATTTCGATAAAACTATTGTTTTGTTCTTTTTAATTGACAAATTTGACCTTGTTTAACAGCTTTAAACATTCATTATTGATACAAACGACTATTAAGCCTAGTAGTAGGTCTTAATATTTTCAAACCAAGTTCTATTCGAATAAAGTTTGAAGCAATAAACATTCATCTTGCCCAGAAGATAAACATTTCAAACCAAGTTGTTCTATTCGAATAAAGTTTGAAGCAATAAACATTCATCTTGCCCAGAAGATAAACATTTCAAACCAAGTTGTTCTATTAGAATAAAGTTTGAAGCAATAAACATTCATCTTGCCCAGAAGATAAACATTTCAAACCAAGTTGTTCTATTAGAATAAAGTTTGAAGCAATAAACATTCATCTTGCCCAGAAGATAAACATTTCAAACCAAGTTGTTCTATTCGAATAAAGTTTGAAGCAATAAACATTCATCTTGCCCAGAAGATAAACACGAGTCACCCACATAGCATATGACAATTTATTTTTAATGTTTCACAAAAACGAGAATACCAAGTGCCGAGAAGATGTAGGGTCTCGAGAACACAACATACAAAACAAGAGTGATCGATCACTAAAAGGAAGCCTGTGAAGAGAAACCTGGATTATTTCCACTGATTTGAATAGCATCCTACGGGAGGAACTTCCTGTATGGTCTGTTATTGTCTTCATCTTGCATATGCTGTCAAAACCATGCATTATAAATAAATGTCAGTACATATGCACAAAAACACATATATATAGGTGTTGTTAATTCAACTCATTATATAAAAAGGTGTCCTGATTCAACCAATCACCTATAAGTGGGTTGTTTTAGGGTATATTAAATCTCAAATGAGTCAAGTAGGCTAAATTAAGAAAATAGGCAAAAAAGGAAGGGTTGAAAATTGCCCCAAGAGTATTTCAGTGCATACAACTTCCTAGATAACTCGTCTAAGATTTAGATTATTATTGTTTTTTAATATATTTTAATGATTAACTATTGTTAAATAGTTTTAGAAAGTTTAAAATAGTGTTTTCAGATCAACCCATCCGATAATAAAGAATGACGTAATTTTCCATTACCCAACCCAGTATCCCACCCATCATGCCATCTCTATTACCAAATATTCTAACTGTATGTCCTTGTGGGCTAAAGGAACTGAACTCTTTTAACAGAATGAAGCACTAATGAAACAAAAAGCTTGGTTTTTAATTAATCAAACTCAGCATGATAAAACAACACGTAATCCCTATTGATATAAACCCCCTAATGAGAATATTAACCTATTAAAATACTATCATTAGTCCTCATAATACACATCTAATAATAATTCTAGTAACACTTTTAAATAAAAATAATAATAAACGGATAAATAAACATTTCTACCATGCATGGGTGTAATAAAGATACATACTGAATAGGCAACCAAAGACAACTTAACTTACTGGTCCAGTTACTGTTCATAAGGAAAAAGAAAACATACAGATAAGGGTTCACACTGAACTAATCTATCCTGTATTCCTGTTTATCAAATTTCAAAAGAATTGTACAGGTTGGAAGTTGCTTGAGGCTGCATGGTCTTTTATTATTCAATACATTTGTTACCAGCATAGTTCTTCACTACATTATTGCATTGATAAATTATTAGCACTATTGCATTCAGATGTGCATGGTTATTAGCAAGGTTTAAAAGTACGGAATCGAGCCTCGAGGCGTTTTCCCTTCGCCTCATGAGGCGTAAGCCTCGAGGCGAACCGAGGCGTAAGCTCGAGGCGGAATTAAAAAATAAATATAAAAATTATATATCTTATAAAAAATAAAACACAGACTAATTTCATCATAGGATTCATCAAAAACATCAAAAAACACACATTAAAAAGACATGGAATGTTTGAAACCGACACAAAAAGGCTAAAACATCAAAAACAAAGTGAAAAACCCCCTGAGGCGCCTTGAGGCGCACCCGAGGCGCACCCGAGGCGCACGCCTCAGTCATATGAGGCGCACGTACAAAACAATCCCCTGAGGCGGCGCCTCAGACTCGTTTTCTGGGCGCCTCGCCTCGAGGCGCACGCCTCACCCGTTTTTTAAAACCATGGTTATTAGCATGAAATCTATAGGCAACTTGTGCAGCATAGCTAATAAATGCATCGATAAACACATGATACAGAGCTTTATATCGTTGACAGTTGTATGGTTAAAAAATCTAATGCATATCATTACTCTCTGTTGATTTAAGCTTATCTAGTCCTTTTAGAAATGGAAAGACACTTTTTGAGGTTTGAATAGCTAATGCATGCTTTAGTTCATACTAACAACAAAATTGGTAATTGTATAGCTTGTAAAGTCAGTTAAACAAACAATTTTAAAAAAATAATTGAAAAAAAAAAATCAAGATCAAGATCTTGTTGGGCTATACATTTTAGGAAACCACTAGCATTCTTGGTGCTTGTATTGCTCAATCATTCATAATTCCTAGAACCCTTAGTTGGGCGTAATCAAATCAAATTCTCAATCACAAACAAAATCTATGTGGGCACGCATAAAAGAATTCCCAGGTGGTCTTTGCAGTTTTTATACGAATTACTTATTTTCTTTCATGTATCCATAAATATACCTAATACAAACTTTTAGCAGCTGCATAGAATATAAAGATTTAAATTGAGGGTATATGATACATAGGCTTAGAAGCTGCATCCCTTCTTTCATATAACTATTTTGGTCATATGGACAAGGAGTTCTCTTAAGAACTAAGAAGCATAAACAAGTTGAATGATATTAACATTCTACTAGAGCACATCAAAAACAGAAAACTAACAAAAAAATGGCATATGTTGTTCTAACAACTTAACTAAACAGTGACTTTAGATATTTAGATATCATTCAGTACATGTGGAACAGCCAAACAGAGATCGACAAGTTTCAAAATGTATCAAGGTGAGTTCAAATCACTAAGAGTGCTAATCAAATGTGCATGTTATTGCCCACTTTTGTTAGTTCTGGTTTGGTTGAAACTCCTAGCCTTTTAGAATGTGTTAAGAAATTCTGGTTCGAGCTCATAGTTTAATGGATGACCTTTCACCATAGATGAATTGACTCAAAGTAAAAAATAAAACAGCACAAGGAGATTGAATTAAGATAAGGTCTTTATAAACTATTAACAGTCTCACCAATTCCTAGAAAAGGCAAGTATAAAATTCACTTTCATGCACAAAAAGGAACTCCGATTATAAGCTTAATCTCATGCTTCATAATTAACATCAATGGAACCAATTGTCAGAGTAATTAGAATCTGATTAGCAGGTTAGTCTAAAACAACAAAAACTGAGCAATCACAAAGCTTTTTCCCTTAAAACAAATCTTAAAATATGATTTAGCTGTGTCTACCTATCAAGTGATTATGCAGGTCACAAATACCTGATGAAAAATTTTTGGAGAATCAGGCAAAGGTATCATGTTTTCTCTAACATTGATCATTACAGAAGCTTCAGGCCACTATAACTTACAGATCAAACGATGCACATCACACAAAAGTGTAGTTCAACAAAAAGCCCTAAACCATAACCCTAATGATGAATTTTGAAATTGCATATTTGTTAAGCCTACTAGATAAACATCCATATCCGCTATCCTACAACAGTTGCGCTTTTACTTTATCAAAAAACATCTAGATATGTTCAGATCAATGATTGGATAAATAGAAGTCAAATCCTCAACAGATTATCACTAATTCAGATCTAAACGAAAGATAAACTAGTAAATCAAGTGTATATAGCTGAACAAAAGGGAGAAAGTTTATGTACGCACAAATTCACGAACGGTGCCCTTGTAAATCAAGTAAGGGATTGCGACACCGAAGATTCCGACGAGAGCTAGGTTACGACGAGTCCATCGGAAGTTGTGCTCGAGATTCTCCCTCGCAGTGCCCCAATCTTCGATGAATTTGTTCTTGTTGGCCTCCATTCCTCCCCCCATATTGCTTCTTTGATTTGATGGTGGTTCTTCTTCGTTCTCTCTCACACACAACCACAAAAACGAACGCACCTGCACTCACTCACTGAGTTCGGTTTGTTTTGGCCTTTGGGTGTTGGCAAATTTAGACCGGATCAGAGGGGTATGAATCCGGTTCTGGGCCGAATGTGGTTAGTACTGAAACCCGTCCGAACTGTGTTAAATAGGGGTGCAAACAAGCCGAGCCGCTCGTGAGCTACTCAAGATCGGATCGATAAAAAGCTCGAAACGAGCCAAGCTTTATCGAGCTCGAGCCGAGCTCGAGCTTGAAAAAAAACTCATTTAATTATCGAGCCCGAGCCCGAGCTTTATGTATCGAGCTCGAGCCGGCTCGCGAGCCAAACGAGCTTTTTATTTATATATTTTTATTTAATTTATTAAATATATTATATAAATAATATCTATTATATATAAAGTTATGATAAAAACAATTAAATAATATGAATAATGTTATATATGAAATATATAATTATAAATATATATCAAAATTAAATATAAAAGTATTAAAACAATATTTAAATAAATAAACGAGTCGAGCCCGATCCGAGCTCGAGCTTTAAAAAGTATTTGTCGTGCGAGCTCAAGCCCATATGAGCTCGGGATCGGCTCGGCTCATTTGCACCCCTAGTTAAATATAGTTAAACTGGTATTTTTGAAGTGATATTGACGTCGTTTAGTATGTAAAAAAAGAAGTTTATAAAATTGATGGGGCGTTGAATCGTGAATATAAATTGAAGTCCAAACATTAACATAAACACACATGTTGTGGGGGAGGTGCCGTTCAAAGTTTTTTATGAAAAAATGAAAACCTTGATGTAAGCCTAAACGATGCCGGGGGATGTTGATATTGTTATAAAGATTATGTAAAATGTCACTGGAAATTCACCTCGCTGTAATGGAGCATTTGTTAAAGGAATGGAAGAAACTCACAAACAATAGAAAAGAAAAAAAAAAGAAACGTTTAGGTAGTTTTAAAGGCTTGTACATTCATGCTTTGATTACTTGTATAATTCCACAAAAACTAGGTTTGGTTGAAATTTAGATCAAAACATAGATAAAATGAACACGTCGCAAAAATAAAAGAAGTAAAGTCGTAGCGAAAAAAAATGTGTTTTGAGTGTGGTACGTGTCATGTTCTAGTTGGTTTAAGAAAGAAATTAAAAAAAAAACCATATGACAAACTATAAGGTTTAAGTTATGTATATGACTAAAGATGGAGGAAAAACAAAATAAGAAGATGCATAAAAAACTATACCTTTTGGATAGAGGATATGTAAATCTATATAATACTAAAAGAGTAACTTAAGATAATACTTGGCATATTTTTAGACCTCTTAAGTTTATTTTTTCCGCATCTCTTTCTTCTTAAATAATTACTTAAATTAAGAAATATTAAATAATTTTAATTCTTTTTTAGATTAATTTTTTTAATAAATTAAGAAAGATGTCTTTTTATTAATGTTATTTTTAAAAAACAATTTTTTTATACAATTAAATTTTTTTTCTAAAACATCTAACTTTTTTTAAAATTTAAAATATTTTATAATTGGTATTTTTAAAAAGTAATTTTTTTTTATAAACTAAAAATAATTAATATTAGGAGTTATAACAAAAAATTTTAAAAAATAACATTTTTAATATGGTTTGTTTTTGAAAAAAATGTTTTAACTTTTTTGAAAAGAAAGTTTAAAAACAAAAGTTTAAAAATTGATATCATTATTTTATTACTTATAGTTCTTACTCATATGTAATTTTAATCATATCTTATTTTAGATTATCATTTTATACTTCATAAAATTTTATTATATTTAATATTTTATTTTTTCAACCCGTATAATACACAGGTTTACTAAAGTTAATATTAAATAATAATAATAATCAACAACTAATCAGAGATATTATGAACATTTATAGCCCGATCCAATCCGATTCAATACTATATCTCTACTTATTTGATTACAGGGTCAAAATAATTCGAAATTGATCTAATTATTGCACATAACTTTTCAGTGTATATTATTTAAATCTTAATTTTTCATACTAATATTCTCATATCCACTCAATATCTAGCTCACGATTTGACCCGTCAAAGTATTCTTTTTAAGTCTAAAAGAAGACAGTTTTTTTTGACTGTATATTTCGCTATGACAATAAACAAAAGTTAAGGTCAATCTCTGTCAAGTGTCGGTTTATACTTGAAAGAGTCTATTTTTACGCATGATCAGCTTTATGGCATCTTGTCACAAGTTAAGAGTAAAAATGAATTGAAGCTTTTAGCTTTAGTAGTGAGTGTAAACCTACTAATGTTACTACAAATGTAGTTTACAAAGATGTTTTTGTTCATTTGTAACCTTATAATCATAAGTTGTTATGTCTTATTTAATATATAACAAACTTGATTTTATTTTTATTTTTATGTTATTTAATAATTAACTCTTTACACTTCCGTGTAATACACGGGTAACTAAAACTAGTGTTAGTATAATTGGGTTCTTCTCAGAAAGATTAGATTGTAAACGGCTTTTTAAGAGGTAAATGATCGAGTTTGACTAATTTGAAACCCGGTTTTAACCGGTTTCGTTTAGGTTTGATTGATTTTTGTCACACTCCTAAGTGCAAAGAAAAATATCAACCAAATGCAGTGATAACTACAACCATGCATCCACTAACACATATTATTTGATCCCGGTTATAGTTACAAGTATTAAAAAAACCAATTAAATACAACCCAATTGAATTTTATTTGGAAATAGAAAATAATATAAACTACAGTCGTCATGCTTCGACTAGTGTTTGACTTTTTAATGCACGTGCCTACCTGCCTCAATCTTGATAATTACCTAAAGGATACATATTTAAAGTAGGTCAACATATTTTTTGGTGAAAACTTGAGTTTTAGACTCACGCAAAATAATCAAATATGATGTGAAATTAAATAAGTTCACAATCAAAATTATGTCCATGACTCATGGACATTAAAAGTATATTACTCTTACTTATGTCTGTCAACATAAGTTATCAAATAACTCAAATATATAACACAAGATAAACCACATATCATTCAATGGATGGTCGTCCCAAAAGATTTGATGTCTTTGAGGGTTTCCCTAAATAGCAGGTCCTCCACAAGAATCCTTGAAAATTTTTATGTTGTGGGCGAGTAGGAACAAATAGGTCCTTATAATATAAAATCAATAACTCATATGTAAAAGTTTATGATAGTTAGTAGTAGTTACACCAATATGCAAAACAAAAGTATTGTCGCAAATAATCTAATTTATTTACTTAAGCGAATCGTGAGGCTCTCCTAGTGTTTTTGAAAGCAAAGCTCTCGATTAAGTCTTTATAATCAATGCTCTCTAATTTATTGATTTCAATAGCTATCATCGTTAATCTGTTAAGTCTTTGTCGGGACATTGTGGATCGTAAATAAGAGTTCGAGTCTTCAACAACCTTAATCCGTTTTTTTTTTTTTTTAATTTAGGTATTAAATTTGGTTTAGATTGGGTAAATGATAGTAGTCTAAACTAACTAAAATGTTAATGGGTTCTAAGATTTGTAGTCTAAAATAATTAAGTTGTTATTGAGTTTATTAATAGCTTGTAGTTTTTTTAAAATATACATACATATAAATATAACAAAAATTTAAAATTCGGGCCCCTAAAAAATCGGACTCTAGTGGTCACCCAACTCGCCCCCCCCCCCTCCCCCCTCCACACACACACACACACCACTCCCTCAGCGCCGCCCCTGTCGGATAGTATTATCCATATATCACGTGACTCCTTTTGAAATTAAGGATTATGCTAAAATATGGGAATTGTTGTGACAGTTAAATTAATCATGAGTAATAATACACTAATATGTACATAAAATATATAGGAGTATGTATTCTTATTTTCTAAAAACAAGTTTAACTAAATAGTTTGAAAAAAAGAGTCACATTTGTTTGGTCTCGATGCGAAATGTGATCATAAAAGCTAGAAGGTAAAATGCCTTAAAATATGTAATTGTGTCACTGAAATCTCAATATTATAAGTTGCTTTATATGTGGAACTACACTAAATTGACATCGGTCCAAAATGTTTTAAAACCCGTTGGGTGTTTTACATTGTAATTTATTATTAAATTTAGATAAACTTAACATAATTATTATATACTTTATTTATCCATTTTAAAACCTTAAATATTCTGATTTATGCAAAAAAAAAATTAAATATACATATTTTGTTTGCCGATTTTTCCGAAAATGCATTTTTAGATCGAAATTTCATATTTATATCAAGATTAAAGCTTTTGATTATAAGAAATTCTATTTATATAGTAGGTTTATGCTTTATGATGTATTTCATGCTTATCAAGTTTGTTGTACATGAAAGAGTTGTACTCTTAGGTTTAGTGGGTTGTATCCAACAAGTTGGTGATTCTTCACTTTAAATTCTTATAAATTTTTTGATTTACATTTCGGTCTAAATATTGAGAGTTAGCAGACCGTAATGTGTCCGTGTGGTTTAACGTTATTTTTCCCGTTGAACCCGTTGAACGGTCCCGTGGCAACGCGTGGGTCCTAGGTCGACTTAGATATTGTTTTTAATGTTTTACTTTTTACATGCATGGTTAAATGTTTATCGTCTATTTTTCATTCAGTTTTATTTTTTTCGTTTTAGTTTCTTTTTTAATATGAGCTTTGTCGATGTTGGTGGTCGCTAACAGTAGTATGACATTAGTGCTACTTAGCATGATTTTATGCCTCCCGCTGCAACGCATGGGACTCAATACTAGAGTAAAATAATTTATCTAGTTGTCTCCTAAATAGTTTCCTACCAAATAGTATATATATATATATATATATATATATATATATATATATATATATATATATATATGGTCAGATTTTTTACAGGACTCCTATTAAAATGAGAACTTGCAGAACTCTTCTTAGCCAATGATTATACTAATTTATGGTTGAGATTGAAAAGGATAATAATGTAAGTAAATATATTAAATCATTTATGTAATTAAAACATTAAGGGTAAATTTGTAAAATGAGACCATTATGTTTTTGAAAACCCTTAAAAATAGGAAAGATCCCATATTTTATTCCCTTTCTCACCTTCATTCATAAATTTTATTTACTAAAAACTGACTTACACATAAATTTTATTAACTAAAAAATCACTTACATAAAAATGAAATTGTATGATTTATATGGTAATTTGTATAATTTACATTTACATAATTTAAATATATGTAAATAACACTCAACGTAACAACAACTACAATAAAAAATGCTTAATTCAACACTTGATTTATTAAAAACCATAAAAACAATAGCAAGAATCTGCTAAAATAACACCGAATTTAGCACAAAAAATATGCCAAATCAATTAATGTAGATTAACTTAAATATATGATAACAAGTTACATATACATTAGTTTTGAGATTATTGTATAAACTTAAGCAATTCACATATATGTAAGTTACTATATTCTGAAAGATATAAGTTATCAGTATGGAGGTTATGTATATGTACGTTAATGTATCAAGTTTACATATATGTAATCAAATTTACACAATCAAACTAAAAACAATAACCAATATTTCATTGATATAACTATGATTTACATAAACGTAATCAAATGGCTATGCCATTTATGTATATGTAGACAAATTTAAATATATGTTTACATATATGTAACCAAATTTACATATAGCTTTATGTATATGTAATTAAGTTTACATACATTTTACGTATACGTAAGTCTATATACATATACTTTAGCGATACTACTTCATACTTTGCAAAAGTTTCAAAGCATCTGCATAATAAATATTAAAATTATACATCTAGAACAAACCTAAATAGTATTATCAAGTAGACAACTTCATAAATGATGCGATCTTCATCAGCATTGTTGTCTTCAAAAGGTGGAGAACCCAAAACCCTTTTTGTTGTTGTAACATCCCGAGCGTTTGAGTCATATGTAATAGTTAAAATAAAAGAAATATGAACTTTACATTTTGTATATCGTTAAACGAGTAGCTAATGAGTGAAATGACTATTTTAAATTTAAAGTTTTAGACGAGTTTTAGTGTCATAAGAGACCGTTTAAATATATATAAATATAATAATATATTATATTTAAGCGTGCTCTGTTTTTAACGAAACTTAGGTGCACTTGTAGAGAAAAATAAGCTCGTCCAACGACATATTCAGAATTTTATAAACCCTTATATTTTAGAAGCTATAAGAGAAAAACAAGTTAAGCAGCTGAATTAATTATAATAATATATATTATAATAATATAATATCAAACTTTAGATATCAAATGGAATGAATTGAAGCAAGCAGGCACCTCAACATGCCTCCCACATCGACCAGAAGAAAAAAGGAGAGCCTTCAGAAGCCATTATAAATAGAAACCTTAAGGTTGAGTTTAGATTATAAGTTTTCTTGGAAACGCTCTATTATAAAGAGAATTCCAGGAAATCGATACCCCATTGGGTATTGTTATTAGTTGTTTTTAGAGCTCGGGTAGGAGCACGAGTAGGGAGACTCTACATCAGATTGCCATAGATATTTTAAGGTATATTCTCGTTTAAGTTTATCTCAAGTTAATTATTATTTATTTTAGATTATTATTAGTATTAGAAGTGGTTTTAGTATTATTAGTATTATTATTTTTAGGTGTTAGGGTTATTGTTAGGAGTGGCTATTGGGTAGCCTAGCCTTAGTTAGGCATGGACTGATCACCCAGGCTTAAATAAGGTAGCATAAACCAATATCCAATCATTACAATAACCAGTTAGTTGTACCATTACCTAACCTAAGATTACTTAAACTGTATCAGGACCTAGGAATATTACCAGATTGTACTAGGAAAGATTATCAACTGTTAGACAACTGCTAAATAGGTGAGTTCCTTTGAACTGTTTTCCTAAAACGGGATGTGATGTTCTGATAACTGGTAATAATTGAAGAATTGACTATCAATAGCATCTGTGATATGTGGCAATGCTTGATAGTATGCTTGAGGGCTGCTTGTATGATTCTGCTTTAGCCAGTGGAGTTTGTATATATAGTCTGGTTATGTGAATTTATACTGTGCTTACTCTGTTCCTATCTGTTTGCCATGGTTGTATCTGCTTGATGCAATAGTCAATATTAATATGTTTTGAATTTTAAAGAATGCTATGTTCATGAACTCACAAGCTTTATGCTGAGTCCCGAATGTTTTTTTTCTATTTTATGGACACACATCCTAGGTGCAGGTGATTACAGGAATAAGAGATTATAGACTAAGCTTATGAGGAGATAAAAGACTAAAGTGTTACCGAAAATTTTGAATCCCCGCTATAGTTAAACTGATGTAATATTAGTATTGTATTAGAAAGTAGATGTATAATATGTTATAATTTATAATTTGACTTCCGCTATGTATGCTCTGATTACTGTGTGTTCTGTATATCCGATGCGTAATGCCCCCTAGGTGTGCCTTGGGAGGTGGGCGTTACAAGTTGGTATCAGAGCCAGGTTTAAGTGAACTAGGTACAAAGATAGTATCTAGACTTAAACTAGGGAAGATGCTTTGAGATAAATAGATTAACTACTTAGGTACTGGGTAACGGGTTTTGGTAAAACATGGCGGATAATGGCTAGAACATTATAAATGCAATAGATAAGCAATGACACCTGACCACTGTTATTTCTTGTCTATCAATACTATTATGTTCTGGATCATAATCCATCATGTGAATACTAATTCCTTGCTCCCTCATGTAGGTTTTCACTATGACAAGAGGAGGAAGTACTCATGGTAGGGGTTGCGGTAGACCTCCTAGTAGTAGAAGGCAAATCATTTCATCTGTGAATGATGATCATGAAAATCTTCATAATACTAAATCGGAGGCGCAACAATTTGCTGGACCGTAATTCCAGGCGGCTGTAGCTGGCGTAATTAAATATGCTTTGCCAACCATTATTGTAGAGGTTATGAATGCTCTAGGAGGTATATGAGCAATGATAGTAATGGACAAGATGATCATATCTATAACACGAATGGTAATGGAGATGCTCTTATGAGAACTGAACCTAAGCAAGGTTGTTCTTACAAGCTTTCAAGGGATGTGAACCTCCAATATTTGACGGGAAAAGAGATGCCATGGCTACCTTTCAGAGGATCCATGAGATGGAAGCTATTATTGAAATTAGTGGATGCACAGCCACGCAAGCTGTCATGTATGCCACTCACTCATTCAGGTCTGAGGCATTGTTTTGGTGGGACAATGTTAAACAAGCTAAAGGACATGGAACTATTACTGCTTTGACCTGGAATGAACTAAAGGAGCTTGTGATGGAAAAGTTTTGTCCTGAAGTTAAAATGGACAAAATTGAAAGATAATTCTTACAACTACAGGCCGGGACGATGACACATCGTCAGTACACGACTAAGTTTGATGAGATGGCTCGACTGCTTCCTGAGCATGTAACACCTGAAGCAAAGCGCGTAAAAAGATACATGCAAGGGTTACCTCCTCACATTTGACAGTTAGTTAAGATGTCTGCCCCCAAAACCTATGAATCTGCAATTGCATTAAGTGCCATTGCATACGAAGAAGAAGTCATAATGACCGAAAACAACAAAAGAAAGAGAAATGATGATGAAAACCAGATGCCAAGAAAGGACAGAAAGATCACACGAAATGAAGGGAACCGTATCAACAAACCATGGAGGAACGATAAAAGTGAGTCTTGGAGAAAGTACCAAGATTCCAAATGTCTTAAATGTCTAATGGGTGATCATTCACGAAAGAACTACCCAAAAATTAGATGTTTTAATTGTTGGGAGTATGGACATCTTCGAAGTGAGTGCAAGAACCCTCCACAAACACAATGACGGAAAATTAGATGTTTTAATTGTTGGGAGTATGGACATCTCCGATGTTTAAAAAATTAGATGTTTTAATTGTTGGGCTCGACTGCTTCCTGAGCATGTAACACCTGAAGCAAAGCGCGTAAAAAGATACATGCAAGGGTTACCTCCTCATATTTGACAGTTAGTTAAGATGTCTGCCCCCAAAACCTATGAATCTGCAATTGCATAAAATGCCATTGCATACGAAGAAGAAGTCATAATGACTGAAAACAACAAAAGAAAGAGAAATGATGATGAAAACCAGATGCCAAGAAAGGACAGAAAGATCACACGAAATGAAGGGAACCGTATCAACAAACCATGGAGGAACGATAAAAGTGAGTCTTGGAGAAAGTACCAAATTCCAAATGTCTTAAATGTCTAATGGGTGATCATTCATGAAGAACTGCCCAAAAATTAGATGTTTTAATTGTTGGGAGTATGGACATCTCCGAAGTGAGTGCAAGAACCCTCCACAAACACAACCTATGGAGAATCAGAACAACAACTCTAAGGGCCGAGTGTATGTGTTAAAAGAAGCTGGGGATGAAACTATAGCTAGTACGTTTCTCATTAACAACATATATGCTAAAGTTTTATTTGATACTGGCGCAAATAGAAGTTTCATTTCAACTGCTTTAGTACCTTATTTGAACTTAGTACCATAAACTCTAGATTGCCATTGTGCATGTAAGATTAAGGATTGTGTTATTACCCTAGTTAACACTAAATTCTCTGTAAATTTAATGCCGACCATTCTAAGTGAATATGATATCATTCTTGGGATGGATTGGTTGAATAAATATTTTTCTCATCTCGACTGTGAACATAAGACGATGACGGTACGTAAGCCACATGGGGAAAAGCTACTAGTTCATGGAATGATGGAAATCCCAAGACCAATATCATCTCAGCAGTGAAGCAATGAAATGTATTCAGAAAGGATGCATAGCCTTACTTTTGTGCATGATAGATGCTAAAAGGAAATGCAAATCCATGAAATCCTTATGGTGTGCAACTTCCCAAACGTGTTTCCGGAAGATTTACCAGGACTACCACCTGATCGTCAGATAGAATTTTGTATTGATTAGTACATGGTGCTAAACCAATCACGAAGACTCTTTATTGTCTAGCCTCTTCGGAGATGAAAGAACTTATGAAGCAATTGAGGAACTCTTAGAAAAAGGGTTTATTAGACCGAGTTCCTCACCTTAGGGAGCGCCAGTATTGTTCGTCAAAAAGAAAGATGGTTCAATGTTATGTGCATTGATTATCAAGAATTAAACAAGTTAACTTTCAAGAACAAATATCCTTTACCAATAATAGATGATTTATTTGATAACTTCAAGGAGCTACTACTTTTCAAAAATTGATCTTCGATCAGGTTATCATCAGTTGAAAGTGAGCGAGGAAGACATTCCCAAGACCGCATTCAGGACGTGTTATGGACATTACGAATTTTTGGTTATGTCTTTGGACTAACCAATGCCCCTGCAGCATTATGGATCTGATGATAGAGTTTGCAAACCATACTTGGATAAGTTTGTCATTGTCTTTATCGATGACATACTTTTTATCTATGACCCAAGATGATCATGCTAGACATTTGAAAATGGTTCTAGAAACCCTTCAACAAGAAACCTTTATGCAAAATTCACTAAATATGACTTCTGGAAAAGAGAAGTTCAATTCCTCGGTCACGTGATAAATGAGAAGGGAATACAAGTAGATCCAACCAAGATAGAAGCTGTGATGATATGGGAATCACCAAAGAATCCAGTGAGATTAGGAGCTTTTGGGATTAGCAGGATACTACGAAGGTTTATTCAAGACTTCTCCAAG
Source organism: Flaveria sonorensis (assembly GCA_025506505.1). Classification (NCBI taxonomy): domain Eukaryota; kingdom Viridiplantae; phylum Streptophyta; class Magnoliopsida; order Asterales; family Asteraceae; genus Flaveria; species Flaveria sonorensis. The sequence goes on along the minus strand of CM046426.1, from coordinate 42,839,637 downwards.
ATTGCTACCCCCTTAACGTCTTTGACTCGAAGGACTGTAAAGTTTGACTGTGGGACCAAAGCAGGAAGAAGCTTTCAACCTTCTAAAACAAAAGCTTAGCAGTGCTCCTATACTTGCGTTACCAGATGGTAATGAAGACTTTGCAATATACTGTGATGCCTCGTATAATGGTTTAGGTTGTGTGTTGATGCAACGAAATAAGGTTATAGCCTATGCATCACGACAACTAAACGTTCATGAAAAGAACTATACTACGCACGACCTTGAATTGGGTGCCATAGTGTTTGCCTTAAGATTTGGCGACACTACTTGTATGGTACTAAGTGTGTAATCTACTGAGACCATAAGAGCTTACAACATATCTTTAATCAAAAGATTAAACATGAGCAAAGAAGGTGGATGGAACTTCTCAATGATTACGATTGTGAAATCAAGTACCATCTAGGAAGGCTAATGTAGTTGCGGATGCTCTCAGTCGGAAAGAAAAAGTTAAACCAATTAGGGTAAAAGCATTAAAATAGATGTCAAGCTTAATTGGAAAGACGAATCAAGAATGCTCAAACTAAAGCGTTTAAAGATGAGAATATTCAGGCTGAAAATGATGGGTAACCAAAAATAACTGACTAAGGAACGGATGGCATCTACGATTTGGTCAGAGAATTTGGATCCTAAAATTTGGAGGTATTCAGGGCAAAATTGTGGATGAAGCCCACAAGTCCAAATACACAATGCATCCCAAACAAGCAAATGTATAAAGATATTCGAAATCACTACTGGTGGCCTAATATGAAAGATCTATAGCCCAATACGTTGAGAAATGCTTAACATGTCTGCAAGTTAAGATTGAACATCAAAAACCAGCCGCCAGTTACAACAATTGAGTTTCCAGTATGGAAATGGGATAGAATGACGATGGATTTTTGTCACGGAAACTTCCAAACACGAAAAGGATATAATGCTATATGGGTCGTGGTTGACAGTCAACCAAGTCAGCACATTTTATCTACCATAAGTGAGAGTTATCCATAGAAAAACTGGCCAAGATATATTGATAAAATAGTAAGTAAACCTGGAGTGTCTTTATTATTATCTTTGATAGGATAGCCGATTTACATCTAGATTCTAGACAGTTTCCAAAAGGAACTAGGAACCAAACTGTGACCTCTCGTGTAATTGTTAATTTGTCGTTAAATCTGTTATCTCTTGTAAGAGCTTATTTTATCTTGAATTCAAATACGAGGCTCATTTGTAATTTCCTCTAATTTTGATCTTTGTTAGTATTAAAAGTATTATAAATTGTTTTATTATTAACTAAGTTAAAAAAATTAAATAAAAAATAATAATAATAATATTAATAATGAAAACAATAATAAAATATAATAATAATAAAAAAAATAATTGTTAAATCTTGGAAATGAATAAAAATAAATAAGTTTATCTAATTTAAAAACTTGTAATATATTATTTGGGCATAAAATAAAATTTAAAAACCCCTCAGGGCCCAACTGTAATTTCATTTAAAAACTAAAACTTGAACTTTGGATTTAATATAATAAGTATAAACTACAGGGACTAACTTGTAATTTCTTTAAAACCCAACCCCAACCTCTTTTTTTCCCGGCCAATCCTCCGCAACCTCGGCCATGTCCGGACGACCACCGAAACACCCCTTGCAGGACCGTTAAGGGTACTTAAGCTTACACTTAGTTAACACACTTAGGAGGATCTTAAGATCACTTAACAATTCAAATAGGGAACTGTGAACCTTTACTGAAGATACAAGATAAACACAAGTAAAACAAGAACAAGAGCACAAGATAAAGTTTTCAAGGAAGTTGTATATTGCTTCTCTAGTTCTGTTACACGGTTGTACAAGTATTTTTAAATACAAGAACCGGAGACTACTTATATTACATCCTACACCGCAATATGCAAAAAGACAGTTGGAAGTGACTAATCTAGACAACAAGACCAGCCAAAGTCAAAGGCAGATTTCATTTTGACTAGTGACTATGACAAGCATAGCTCACTGACGTTCCTATTACAAGCCAAGAAAGACCAAAAACAAAAACTCGCAGCGAAGACCTTATCTACTTTATCATAAAGTATGGAAGTTTCACCAACTAGTGATTGCAGGTGAACTACCAGAGCATGCATCGAAAGTAGGTTGCTTTATGATAAAGTTGATGGAAAAGGTATTTTTTCTCTCTCTCTTTAGAGGAAAATCAGTCTTGTCTTTAAACAGCTTCAGAAGACTTTATCTTGAGAGCTTCGGAAGACTTCATCTTTTACCTTCGGAAGAGTTGAGTCTTTGGCTTCGGAAGACTTTATACTTAGAATATTTCCAAGTTCATTGTAAGCTTCCGCAGCAGTTTCTTCTGAACTTTGGCTTCGAAAGATTTTACACTTAGCATTTTTCTTGAGTGTGTAAACTTCCGAAGCTAGCACTTTTGTTCCCTTTTGTTCGAAGTGCATGTTGGAAGACTTGGTTGTTTTGGTATCTTTTGGTTCATCAGCCTCTTAACTTCAGAGGTTCCTACAAACTCCCCCTAGGCTGATGCTACCAAACAGAGAGGTCCTTCAGACTGGGATAGTCCATATGAGGATCTTCAGAATTCCTTTCTTCATCATAGATCTGGATTTTTCAGACTCATGAAGTACCTTCTCATGTCATAGAGATCATGCAGAGGAGTTCAAGCATGTCACTTGTGAAGTAGACATGTGTTCTCCTTGATCTCTAGTGACATACCATCTGTCTGGATCTTCAGTAAAAGTTCAGGACAGAATTTGTCTTCCAACAGAAAGAGGCTCTACTATGATAGGAGTTGGTTGAGAGTCCTCTTCATGCACTTCCAGGATGTTCTGACTCATCCTGAGGTTGGAGGAGGATGCCTTTCTTCTTTTCTTTCTTCTGAAGATGATCTTCTTTTGGCCATCCTTTTTTTTTCCCTCCCTGATGTTTTAACTGAGAGGGTTGGTCTTCAGTACCAAGTTCTTCAGTGGATTCCCTCTCAGTTGGGATCTCCTCTCTCCCAGTTTCAGAAGGAGAGGGAGGAGAACCCTGTTGTGGGTTAGAAGATGAAGTTGGCTGTTGTGCAGCTTCAGGTGTAGGTGGTATTGTCTCTGTGGTTCCCCCTTTACATCAACTTTAGGTTGAGCTTGACTTGATGATGAATGAGGTCCATAAGCTCTCCCCTTTTTATCTTCTGCTTGATCACCCTTATGTGCTCATCCATTATGGAGAGGACTGGGACCAACCACCTTCTGGATGATGGCTCTTGATTTTGCAGCTTCTTCCCTTTGCCTCTTCTTTTGCATCTTGCCTTTCTTTCTTGGCTTGCTTCCAGCTGCTTATTGTATTCAATAATATATAATCATAAGGCAAGAGAAGAGTGTAGGTGCCTGATAGAGACCTGTGGCACTCAGGTAGTTGATCATTTTTAATCTTTTTTTCTTCATCAACTACCTGAGGTTGTTCAGCAGCCACAGTCTCTAACTCAAGACTTTCTTGAACTGGGGAGAGGACGGGAATGTTCTTGTAAAGCCTTTTTCTCCTCATTTCTTCCTTGTGTTGTGAGGGTCAAAGCTGCATCCTCTGCTTCCTTCCTCTCCTTTGACAATTCAATGTCAGCCAGTTCATTTAACTCCCCTAAGGGGAGAGAGATGAGTTTATCTATGTTGTAGTTCCTGGTCCCCAGATAGTTGAGCCTGGCTGCCCTTAATTCATCTTCTTGAGTGTTTGGTACAGGGGCTCCAGAATTACAACTTGCATGAATCCTGGGGAACCACTTGAACTCTCTCCCCTCAGCTTCCTCTTCCTCTCTCTTTTTTCTTCTTCAATCTCTTCAGGAGTCATCTTCCTTTTGCCTTGTCAATTGCAGATCTTGATGACTCGGTCTGAGGAAAGCTTTGGCCTTCATTGCTTGATTCAGTAGTCAAGCTCTGGCCAGAGAGGTTGTGAAGCACCATCACCAGCTGGTGCCTCACTAAGGGTATGGGGTGCTGGAGGAGTCTTGTCTCAAGGTTCACAGTCTTCAGCCTCTGGCCTTCAGTCAAGGCTTTCCCTTTGAAGCTAATCTTGGGGTCTACCTCAAATCCAGTTGACCAAAGCTTCAACTGCTAGCCTCTGTCTATATATGCAATTCTCCTTTTGAATTCTGCCAGCACCCTCTTGAATTTGATTGGCTAATCTGACAGCTTGTCTGTTATGCTTGGGTTGACAAGTGCCAGATCTACCAAGTTTATACTCTCATAGAAACTCAGGTTGGAGATGTTGAGAATTTCTTGTTGACCCTGAGCTCTAGAGATCACAAGAGCTTTCCTATCTTGTCATACCCCCAACCCAAGATTGGTTCTCAGATGGGGCAGACATTGCTCTTGTTACTCCCTCCTCAAACAGTTATTGAATGAGCAGTTCCAGATCACTGTCTAGAGGAGGTTGCTGAGCATGGACAACTGCAAGATAGGATGGTGAGTCCTGTATGTCCATACTTGAGGAGAACTCCCAGGTTCTGTGGCTGTCAGAACTTCCCCCCCCTTTTTGGTAGCATCACCCTCATGCATAGGTGAGCTGGGGAAGTGATCCATAACATCCATAGGTTCTTGTGGACCTGGATGAGTTTGTCCTATAGGTCTCTCAGCTAACTGGCCCTTGAGATCGGTGATCTCAATTTTCTGGTCATGGACCCTCCTTTGCAAGATAGTCACCTGTGATTCAAGGTGAGCTATCTATGAAACCATTAGGTGCAGATGTCTTGAGTTGGTGCACCCTGAGTTTCAGACTCCCCTCATCTTCAGTTGAAGAATCATTAGGGGATGAAGGAGGTGAATCGAGGTCTGCTCCTTCACCACCAGCATGGGGTTCTTGGCTGCTGGATTTCCCTTGCCCAATGACAGTGTCAAGAGGCGCTGGGTTGCCGTGGTTGAGGTCTTAAAGATGTAATCACTGGCAACAGTGAGAGCCTCTTCCACATGATCTCCTGGACAATCCACAGATCCACCTCAGTTTGGGGTGTCTGATATGGGTTAGACATGGGTGAAGCAGGAGTACTCATCTCCCCTTGAGTGTGGGTAGAGAGGGGAGAGTCATGATACTCACTGAAACCCAAATCTTCATCAGAGTAGAAGTCAAGGCTGGGTAGGGGCGAGTTGAGATCAAGAGGCTGGGGATGGTAGCTTTCCCCTGAAGGTTGATCACTAGAGTGTTGAGACTCAGAGTGATGGCTTAAGGCTGTTTGTGGAGTTGTGAGCTCATCAGGCTGAGCATGAGGAACCTCAACTGATTGTTTGAAAGATGGGAGTGGTCTGCTCCTCAGGGAAATGGGAGCTCGAGATTCCACTTCCTCCTGTATGGGTTTGATATGGGGGCCTGCACATGCTCATAGCAAGTGCAGGGTTCGCTTGGATTTTCTTGGTAGTGATTTTGATGGTAGGTTGCATTTGAGGTGGGTGAGAAGTAGAGGGTGTTGGTTCATCACTAGATGGGGCTGGTAAGATGTCACCCTGAGTAATGAGCTCAAACATTTTTAGGACAAGGGCTGTTTCTACCCCTGAGAACCAAACAGTTGGCTTTTTCAATATCTTGAAAATGCCGGGCCTCATATGTGCAAGTTTAAGAACATTACCCTGTTCCCCTCAACTGTGGTCCCAATTCACAGTTAGAATGTGTTGAACATACCGGGGAACATGTAATATTCTAAGGAATCCAATTCGCTAGTAATTTGTAAATACAAACTGAGGGTACCTGAATTTGACCCCTTGAACCATCCCATGGACAATGAAGGAGAGGTCTTCTGGAATCTGGTCCCATCCTCCATGTTTGTTTGATAGCTATGTATGATGACATGGAGGAGGTATTTCCATTGGAATGAGACCTTCCCCTTCCTGAAGGTTTTGACTGAAAAGTCCCTTCATAGCCCATCTGCGCAAAGGATTGGTTGACAGCACTTTTGGAAAGACAGCTCACCTGCTTCATCATCCGGCTACCAATGGGTGTTTTAATGGCTGGAGTGATGAAAACCATCTCCTCTGCACTGTGGCAGACAGTGCCTTCCCCCGTCCATGGTGACCTCTTGACAGGTCCGCCAGAACTCAAGCAACTGATCCTCATAGAGAGGAGGAGATTGTAAGGGAGGTGAAGTAGTGAGACAAGAAGATACCTACACCGTCTGAGAAGCTTGGATCCTTCTCAGAGTTTAACAAGCAACTTGATTGTGTTGCCTGTGTAGGTGCATGGTGAAATCAGGGTCGTTACGATGATCAAGATTGGCCTTTGAAGAAGCTTTGTAGTGAAGGAAAGAAGAGAAGATGAAATTTGGGGTAATTTTAGGTAAAGGAACAATGAGAGAAGTGAGATGAAATAGAACCGTTTGGAAAGATATACTCTGGATTTGAGACAAAGTTATGACAAAAATAAACTTTGAAATCCGCAAGTGGTTCTTCTGAAAAAGGCGCCCAAAAGTGTTTTTTGGAAGTAAAAAAGCTTCCGAAGGCAATTTTGTTTTAGAATCTTTGCAATCAAAGCTTTCGAAAGCAATTTTGCTTTGGAAGATACTTCAAAGAGTTTTGAAAATTTTGGCTTCGGAAGAAAAAATGAGTCTTCCGAGACTAAATTGCTTTCGGAAGATACTTCAAGAATTTGAAGTTCTCGATAAGCTGTTTAAAACGAGAGACATGAATTTCTCTCGAGCAACTTTGCTTCTTAGGTAATTTTCATCATTCGGAAAGATATCTTTAAAAAAATTCTTTTTCTTCCGAGAAAATGGGCTTATGAGTGATCTCATAGAAAGGAACACAGTTTTAAGAAATAAATTGATTACTTTATTAAGAGTCTACTTCTGAAAAAGGCGCCCAAAAAGTTAGTTTTTTTGGAAGTAAAAAAAGCTTCCGAAGCAATTTTGAGAAGCTTTGCAACAAAGCTTTCGAAGCAATTTTGCTTTGAAGATCTTCAAAGAGTTTTGAAATTTTGGCTTCGGAAGAATAAATGAGTCTTCCGAGACTAATTGCTTTCGGAGAAATTGTTCCTAAAATTCTTTAAGTACTTATACCAAAATTAAGCTTCGAAGATACTTCAAGATTTCTTCCGAAGTAAATCTCAGATAAGCTGTTTAAACTTTAGACATGAATTTCTTTCGAAGGCACTTTTGCTTTTTCCGAAGGTAAATTTTCATCATTCTAAGAGATATCATTTAAAAAAATTCGTTTTTCTTCCAAAGAGAACTGGGCTTATGAAGTGATCTCAATAGACAACCTAGGACACACAGTTTTAAGAATAATATTGATTAAGTTATTAAGAAAAAATCTACTCAAAGTTAATCATCCCAATAGCTGATACAAGATATTTAAATCTCTGTTCATCAAAGCTTTTGTGAACAGATCGGCATATTGTTTATTTGTGTTAACTTTGATTAGTTTTATCAATCCCTTTTCAAAATTATCCCTAATCAGATGATACCTGATGTTGATGTGTTTGGTCCTTGAGTGCTGCACAGGATTCTCTATAATAGAGATGGCACTGTTGTTGTCTATGTGGATGGGAGTCTCTTTGAAATTGAACCCATAGTCTAGCATCTGATTCTGAATCCAAACACTTGAGCACAGCAGCTGGCAGCAGTGATGTATTCAGCTTCAGCAGTTGATGCAGACATACAGGATTGCTTCTTGCTTGCCAAGAGACTATCCTTCCACCCAGAACTGACACCCCCCCAGATGTGGACTTTGCAGTCATGTTGCAGCCACCATAATCACTATCTGTATAAGCATACAGATTGAAGTCTGAATTCTTTGGATACCAAAGGCCTAGATTTGGAACCTTTGAGATATCTAAGGATCCTTTTGACAGTGATTAGTGTGACATCTTGGGTTGGCTTGATATCTTGCACATATGCATGTGGCAAACATGATATCAGGCCTGCTAGCAGTAAGATACATATGTGACCCAATCATAGCCTGTGTAGAGATGTTCATCAACACACTCCCCCTCAAGATCAGGACCAAGGGAGTGGTTCTGGCTATGGGTGTCTTTGCAACCTTACAGTCAGTCATCTTGAATCTTGTAAGTATGTCCTGTACATACTTTGACTGACTGATGAAGATGCCATCTTCAACCTGCTTCACTTGAATTCCTAGAAAGAAATTGAGTTCCCCCATGGCACTTATTTCAAATCTATTCTTCATCAGCATCTCAAAGTCTTGCAGAGCTTTGGATTAGTTGAACCAAAGATGATGTCATCCACATATATCTAACTAGCAATATGTCATTTCCTGTTTCTTTGATGAAGAGAGTCCCATCAATAGTACCTCTTTTGTATCCATGTTGACAGAGGTATGTTGATAGTGTCTCATACCACTTTCTTGGAGCTTGATGCAGTCCATAAAGGCTTTATCAAGCTTGCAGACATAATCAGGATGATCTGGGTCTGCAAAGCCAGGTGGTTGTTTAATATAACTTCTTCATCAATCACCCCATAGAGAAAAGCACACTTCACATCAAGCTGGTAGACCTTGAAATCCTTGGATGCAGCATAAGCCAGAAATATTCTTACAGCTTCAAGTCTTGCAACTGGAGCAAAGACATCAGTGTAATCAATTCCTTCTTCTTGAGTGTATCCTTGGACAACCAGTCTAGCCTTGTTCTTGATGATGATCCCTCTATCATCTTTCTGTTCCTGAATACCCATTTGGTTCCTGTTGACACTCTTCCTTGAGGAAGAGGACATAAGTTCCAAACCTTCTGTCTTCTGATTTGAAGCACTCATCTGCATAGCTTCAATCCAGCTTCCATCCTTCAAAGCCTCATCAACCTTCTTCGGCTCTATCTGGGATAAGAAACAAGAATGTAACAAACATGGCTGTCATGAGCTTGTCCTCTTGTTCTTACCCCTGAGTCAACATTTCCAATGATGTTGTGGAGGGATGTGACTTGTGGATCCGAAGTTGAGGGATCACAGCAAGTTGTTTAGACAGATCTAAATTTGAGAACTTCTGATCTGGCAATGAGGTGTCTCCCACCACATCAGCACACTTATCAAGAGAGACTTAATCCAATGAGTGTGTGACATCATTCATGTTCTTCAATGGAGTGGTTTTTCAGCATCAAGAAATTCTTGATCACTATCACCACCTCCAGTTCCTCCTCCTGCATTTGAAGTTCCTTCTCCTGAATTCTGAACCTCTGAGCTGGAATTTGAAGGCAATTCATTTGAATCAGCAGTATTTGTCATGCTAGTGCTGATGGGAGCTTCAATTGCAGGGTTAGTCACCACTGGAGCTGAAGTAGTCTTCTTGTTTGGTCTTCTCAGCTCAAATCTTGGATCAGGATCTTCTGTTGACCTGTTATCTGTAGATCCTGAAACATTCTCACAAGATTTGTTAAAACAGTTGGTAACTAAGTCAAGATCAAATAGCCAATCCGGACCAGAACCTTTTACACAGGTGTGTGTGTCATTGAAAGTCACATTGGCTGACTCCTCAATGATTCTAGTTCTGAGATTGTATACTCTATAAGCCTTAGCTTGAGAAGAGTACCCAACAAAGTGTCCATCATCTGATTTCTCAGCAAACTTTGCTATTTGATCTTTGGTATTCAAGATGGTGCAAGGACATCCAAAGTTCTGAGAAAACCAATGAATGGTCTTCTTTTGTGCCACAGTTCATAAGGAGTCTTACCAGTGTCTTAACTACCAAATCTTTTTGCACATAGCAGCTGTGTTGACAGCCTCTGCCCAGAAGGTGATGGGCACTTAGAGTCAGACAACATGGTTCTTGCAGCTTCAATAAGTGTCCTGTTTCTCCTCTCAGCAACACCATTTTGTGAGGAGTCCTGGGAGCACTGTATTGTCTTGAAATACCCTTTTCATCACAAAATGTATCAAGGATTTGTTTTTGAATTCGGTTCCTTGATCACATCTTATGATTTTGACCTTGTGATCAGATTGATTCTCAATTTTCAGAATGAAATTCTTTAAGATTTCAGGAGTTTCATCCTTAGTTCTAAGGAAAAAAACACCCAGTAAATCTTGTGAAGTCATCTGTGATCACCAAACAGTATGAGGTCCTTCCTAAACTCATTACACTGGTGGGGCCAAACAGATCCATATGTAACAAGTGTAGGGGAGTAGTGATAGAGTTCATTTCCTTTGGCTTGTGAGACACTTTGTGTTGCTTCCCTTCAGCATGCAACACAGTGGTCATCACTTGTAAACTCTTTCTTTGGCATTCCAGTTACCAATCATTCTTAATCAGTTTATTCATGTTCTTAAAGTTTACATGGCATTCTTTTGCCAAGGAAGACTCATCACTATTTGCTTTAGATAGAAAGCAAGAAATTCTCCAGAGGGAGATGTTTCCTGCAAGTCCATCTTGTACATTTCCCTTTCCTGGGGGCTCTGAGCAAAATATGCTCTTGAGGAATGTCAACCCAGGCTTGAGAACAATGCACTCATGCTCAGTAAAGAGCATGTGATGTTTTTGGTCACAAATTGGGACACACTCAAAAGATTGTATCCAAGCTCCTTGACAAAGTTTACCTTCTCGCTGAGCTTACCATTTGAGACCATGCCCCTACCAGTAATGTAACCCTTGCATCTCCTCCAAGCAACTGGTCCTCCATCAATTCTTTCAAAGTTTTGAGTAGGGACTCATTGCCTGTCATGTGCCTGGAGCAGCCACTATCAATGATCCACACATTTCTGTTTGCCTTTGGTTGTCCCTGCACAAAAGAGATGATTTAGTTACATTTGGAAACCCAAGCCTCCTTGGTCTTGGGCTTATAAAGTTTAGATGAGGCAATGAAACAGTAAGTGATCCTATGTTCAGGCTTTGAGGATCATTTGCTGTTGCTGAAGAGGAGCTTTCAGTCTCAAGGTCTTCCTTCATCTTCCACACCACCTTTGGAAGATTGGGCTTGACCTTCACTACTTGGAAGCTTTGTAGCTTCGGAAGCTTTGGAGACGGATCCTTCGAAGATCTTGCTTTCACTGCAGCAGCAGGTTCAGTCTTCGGAAGCATTCCTTTCTTCCGAGACCAACTTTTCTTCCGAAGGCAATTTCCTACTTGCCTTCTTCTTCATTTGGAGCTTCCGAAGGAAACAGATTTTCCTTCCGAAGCTGTTTGTTTCTTCTTCTTCTCAGAAGTTTTCTTCTTATCATGTGGATAGTACTCTTGGGATTGTATTGACATCCTTAGCCAGATGTGAAGTACTACCACACATAACACAATCCAATTCTTTCCTTCTGAGAGTCTTCTTTCCCAAAGAAGACTGAGCTTGAACACTTTCCTCTTCTTTCTCCACCTTTTCAGATGATGCAGCAGGCTTCTTAGGGTGAAGCTTGCCCTTTGAAATGGATGGTTCAGCTGTGTAGCAGTGACACACAGCTGATCAGTCTTCTTGTTGTTGCTGGAGTGAGTTGAAGCTGAAGTAGAATCTTGGTACTAGAATTCTTGACAGGATCTTCAGCTTTCATCACCTTGAACCCTGTAGAGAAATACTTGTTTCTGTTTGGATCAAAGGTGGTCTTGATCTCTTGAGCTTTTCTGATCTTCTCTTTGCTCTTCTGATCAAGTTCTTTCTCTTGGTTTTGCTTAAACCAGCTTCTTTTTCCTCCTTAGGAGCATGGTGACCTTTTTGGATTGACTCTCTTTCACTCATCTCAGAGTCATCCCTCACCTTCTCCTCTTCATCCTCTTCATCACTGGGGTCTATGGATGTAAGCTCATCTTGACCAGTTCCACACCTAGGAGATCTGACTGATAGTAGAGTGTGTGGAGGAGCTATCTCACTAGATCCCAGTCCCTGCTTATTCTGATAACACACTTTGCATGCAGAGATGAGGATATCATGTTCTTGAAGGTCTCTTCTTCAAGAACACATTTTTCTGCCCTGGCTTTGCTGATCACAAGCTCACCTGGCATTCAGTCAACTTGGTAATGAGATCCTTAATTTGAGTCCTGTAGTTTGTCTGCTCATGTTTAAGAGTTGAAACTGTTTTCTCTAGATCTTCTATCTTAAGTTTATAGTCATTTTCAGCTCTTTTAAAATCAGCTTTTAAAATATTTAAAGACTCAATATCAGATCTCATTTCCAAGTTGTAGGACCTGTATCTATTTACTTTAGCAATACATTCAGGAGAGCAAAGATGTTCAAGTACCTTGGCTTCATCATGATCAGCCATGAGTGCTTGGTTTGGAGATGCATCTTCAGCTTGAAAGCTCCAGTCAAAGCCTCCTTCTTCAACAGCACACTGCAGCTTGCTGTCTTGGCCTCTCATTCTGGTTCCCTCCTTCAGTGTAGTTGGCCTGGATGAAGCTTGGCCACCATTTGACTTAGGTGCCTTGCATTCTCTAGCAAAGTGTCCCATCTGTTACAGTTGTAACACTTGACTTTGCTCTTGTCCAGCCCAAACTTCACTGCAGCATTGCTAGGAAACCTTCTTCCAGTCCTCTTGTAGAACTTTTGGGCTCTGTGAGTGAGAAGAGCCATTTGCTGGACTATCTCCATGTACTCCAGATCATCTGGATGGATACAGTCCAGGTCTTCAAGAGTGAAAAGAAAGTTGCCTGTACTTTCATCAGTGGAGACAAAAGCTTGAGAAGAACTTGTCTCTTGGAAGGGACTTCCTTGGATGTAGCTCTCTCTGGGTGTCTCTGGGAAGGTGATGAAAGGACCCTTTTATGAGTTTTTAGGGTAGCGATGAGATGATGCTGTGGTTCTCTGCTATCCCTTTCAACCACATGAAGGGCTGAACTCTGGTGAGTGTTGGAGTTACCAGATGAATTTTGCATGTTCATCTCCATCTGGTATCCACTGAGTATCCCATACAACTCAGTGAGAGTAAGGGTCTTGAGGTTTTCAGTCCTCTTAATGACCACACAGTAGTGTGTCCATTGTCTGGGAAGAGAGGACATGAACTTCCTAACAATATCCCTGTTCTCAATAGTTACCCCAACATCAGCCAGAGTATCCACAATCTCAACATACCTGAAGTATTGTTGAGTCATGGTTTCACCTCTTGAGGTGAATTTTCAAACTGCTGCTTCAGGAGATCCTTCTTGTTCTCCTTGGCTTCATTTTAACCCTCATACATCAGTTTCAGTGCATCCCATAGCTGTTTAGCGGTCTTGCACTTCTTGAACCTCTGTAGATGAGTTTGGAAGAGCAGTTTGGGAGAGCTGTCATGGCTTTCTGATCACATCCATTCTTTTCCAGTCTTCATCAGAAAAGTCAGCCCTCTCCTTTGGTATCATGCCACCACCAGCAGCAGCTGAAGAGGTGCATGGTACATGAGGTCCATTGACAACAGACTCCCACATCCTGGAATCTTGAGACTTGATAAAGCCTTCCATTCTTTGACACCAAGTGTCAAAATCCTCAGGATGATCAGTGGGGACTTTGTCATGGTTCCAGTTTCCATATCAGCTTTGGAGATAGCTGCCATTTGAAGAGTTAAGTGATGTGTGTAACTAAGAGGATTTGAAGATGGTGAGATCTTACAATCAAGAGCCTGGAATGCTCTGATACCAAATGCAGGACCGTTAAAGGGTACTTAAGCTTGCACTTAGTTAACACACTTAGGAGGATCTTAAGATCACTTAACAATTCAAATAGGGAACTTGAACCTTTACTAAAGATACAAGATAAACAAGTAAAACAAGAACAAGAGCACAAGATAAAGTTTTCAAGGAAGTTGTATATTGCTTCTCTAGTCTCTTTACTTGTTGTACAAGTATATTTAAATACAGAACCGGGACTACTTATACTACATCCTACAACCGCAATATGCAAAAAGACAGTTGGAAGTGACTATCTAGACAACAAGATCAGCCTAAAGTCAAAAGGCAGATTGCCTTTTGACTAGTGATATACAACATAGCTCACTGACTTTCCTATTACAAAAAGCCAAGAAGGAACAAAAACAAAACTTGCAGCGAAGACCTTATCTACTTTATCATAGTATGGAAGTTTCACCAACTAGTGATAGCAGTGAACTACCAGAGCATGCAGCGGAAAGTAGGTTCTTTATGATAAAGTTGATGGAAAAGGTATTTTCTCTCTCTTCAGAGGATCAGTCTTGTCTTTAAACAGCTTCGAAGACTTTGTCTTGAGAGCTTCGGAAGACTTCATCTTTTACCTTCGGAAGAGTTGAGTCTTTGGCTTTGGAAGACTTTATACTTAGAATATTTTCCAAGTTCAGTGTAAAGCTTCCGCAGCAGTTTCTTCTGAACTTTGGCTTCGGAAGATTTTACACTAGCATTTTTTCTTGAGTGTGTAAAACTTCGAAGCTAGTTCACTTTGTTCCGAAGTGCATGTTGGAAGACTTGGTTGTTTTGGTATCTTTGGTGCATCACCTCTTAACTTCAGAGGTTCCTACAACTCCCCT